>CM053027.1:294182512-294782512 GCA_028564925.1 Lithobates sylvaticus | reverse complement strand
CTTTGTTTCCAATTTGGCCCAGTTCTTTCTCCTTCCCTCTCTCAGAAACTAGACTGGTATATTGTATAATGTTTCCTATCTGGTCTCTCTAAACATGGCCGCCGTGGGTGTGTTTGGTCATGTATGTCTAAGCCGTGGTGTAAACATTCGGTTATGACGCGGTTCCGCTTTCAGCGGATGAGAGAGAGGCTTGGAGTGCAGGGGGAATGGGCTTTTTTATCTTGCCCTCCCTCCTATATAAAGAGGATATGGCGGGCTCTGACCACGCCCCTGATGACGTTCCATTGGACGAAACGCTGCATACGGTGGAGCTCTGATGTCACAACGCTGTAACGTGATGATCGGGGCCATCTTTGTGGCTGGAAACAAGTGCTATCCATGACAGACTGCAGCTTCTGACATGCCTGTTTTTATTTAACAAAATGTGAGTACCCTGGTTGTTTTTTAAGAAATAAATGTATCCTGGTTTTAAATACTACACCATGAGGAGTTGCTTTCTTCTATTCTATGCATGTACCTATGAATTTGCATTTGGTGAGACTACAAGACCCAGCCATCTATGATCCAACTGAAGTGGTTTTGTGGCACTGTGGACATATATATCATGCTTGTTTGACCACTCAGTGGTCCATTTTCTTTGGTAAGAGGCCCAGTGTGTTAATGTTCGGTGTAGGATAATCTCATGCTCGCCTAATTGTGTCTCTGTCTACACCATGGGCGGTTCCAGTTTTTTCCCTGAACAAGAACTTAGTTTTCCTGCATTGTTACCCTGTCTCATGAGCTTCCTATGGAATCAGGAAATCTCATGCAGAAAATATCATGCAGCCTCATTGTTGTGCAATGTTTAATAATATACGGTATTAAATGTTATATAATTTGGGTTTAAATACAGAAGTCCAGTTCTAAAATGTTTAAAATAACATTCATCAATACCTAAATACTGTGTTAACACTGGAATTCCTTATGTCTCATAAAAAGCACCTTTTCCAATTAAAAAGCAGGGTACTGTTCTGGAGGACGTTAAAACCACGGAATATAACAAATCCATATTTTTACGCATGTTGCCTGTGATAAAAGAGCAGTTAAAATGACCTGCAGTGCCAGGCTTTCTCAAAAATTATGGTGCCCATTTATAACAGCGCAAAAATAATCATTGCACGTTTAACACCAAGCCTAGCAGTTTTATGATGCTATTTTATTTATAAACCTGCAAAGCTTGTTTTCATACTAACACTGCAAAATTAACTTTGCCACTTTAATGCTGGCAAAGTTAATAATTTTCAATGGAAGACTGCAAAAGAATAAACTGGAAATGCTAAATAGCATTAGGGTCCCCAAGATTGCCTACCACTTCACTACAGTCATGCTGCCAATTTTTTAATTAATCCTGGGCTGTTTTCTATTATTCTTTTAAATATAATATAATTGTGTTCCCCAATATGTGAACTAAAAAAAAAACACTTGCCAGTTCAATACAGAAGCAGAAGGAGAAACTTGCCCAGAGTTTTGGACAGTGAGAAAACTAATATTAATATATCATAAACTATGAATCCTCCCCCATGTATTATGGAGCAGGGAGGCTTCTGCTACTCAATTTTGCTAGTGTAATAAAGCGAGCCATAGACTAGTAAAACATTTTCAAAGAAATTGAGCGTGCCGATTTTATAACAAAAATTTTTTAACTTCACACTATCAATCACAAAAATGATTTTTTATAAAGTAAATGCTAGTGTAAACTACTTGAGTAATAGTGACTAATTAACATCCTGCACTCTCATGCCTTAGATCAGCCCCAATTCCTATACCTCCAGTCCTCAGATCAGCCCCAATTCCTGTACCTCCAGTCCTCAGATCAGCCCCAATTCCTGTACCTCCAGTCCTCAGATCAGCCCCAATTCCTGTACCTCCAGTCCTCAGATCAGCCCCAATTCCTGCACCTTCACACCTCAGATCACTATACCCCCTGCAAATCTGTCCCCCCACTGTACCCCGCTGCTCATCTGCCCCACCTCTGTACCCCCCTGCACATCTGCCCCACCACTAACCCCCTGCACATCTTTCCCACCACTGTACCACCCTGCTCTTCTGTCCCACCACTGTAACCCCCCAGCTCATCTGCCCCAACAATGTACCCCCTTTCTCATCTGCCGCACCACTGTATCTCCCTGCACATCTGCTCCACCGCTGTAACCCCATGCTCTTCTGTCTCGCCGCTGAACCACCTTCTCACCTGTCCTAACACTGAACCCCCCAGCTCATCTGCCCCAACAATGTACCCCCTTTCTCATCTGCCCCACCACTGTATCTCCCTGCACATCTGCTCCACCGCTGTACCCCCTGCACATCTATCCCAACCACTGTACCACCCTGCTCTTCTGTCCCACCACTGTAACCCCCCAGCTCATCTGCCCCAACAATGTACCCCCTTTCTTATTTGCCCCACCACTGTTCCCCCTGCTCTTTTGTCCCACCTCTGTTCCCCCTGCTCTTCTGCCCCACCACTGTAACCCCCTGCTCATCTGTCCCACGAATGTACCTCCTTTCTCCTCTTCCCTGCCACTGTACCCCCTGCTCTTCTGACCCACCACTGTAACCCCCTGCTCATCTGTCCCACTAATGCACCTCCCTTTCACATCTGCCCCAACACTGAACCCCCCTGCTTATCTTTTTCACCACTGTAATCCCCTTCTCATCTGGCACAACACTGAACCCCCCTGCTCATCTGTCCCACCACTGTAACCCCCTAATCATCTGCCCTATCATTGTACCGTACTGTACTGTGCTCTTCTGTCTCACCGCTGAACACCCTTTTTATCTCTCCCACCACTGTAGCTCTTGCACTTCTGCCAAACCACTGTACCCCCCTGAACATCTGTCCCACCTCTGTTCCCCATTCTTCTGTCCCACTGCTGAACCCCCTTCTCATTGCTCCCACCACTGTAACCCCCTTTCTCATCTGCCCCACCACTGTACCTCCTGCACATCTTTCTCACCTCTGTTCCCCCCTGCTCTTATGCTCCACCGCTGTAACCCCCTGCTCTTCTGCCCCACCACTGTAACCCTCCGCTCATCTGTCCCACCAACGTACCTCCTTTCTCCTCTGCCCTGCCACTGTACCCCCCTGCACAACTGCCCCACCTCTGTACCCCCCTGCTCTTCTTCCCCAACAGTGTAACCCCCTGCTCCTCTGTCCTACCACTTTAACCCCTTCTCATCTGTCACAACACTGAACCCTTTCCCTGCTCATCTGCCCCATCACAAAGTTCCCTCTTCTATTTTGGGGAATAGAAAAATATCATCCTCAACGGAGGGGAATAAATAAGGTCATCTTCCTCAACCAGCGTGAATCCTTTTGGATACTTGAAATGCAGATGTTATATCCGTTAGGACATAATATTGAGTTTGACATTAACTGTTTCATAAGTGATTACTAGATATTGTCTCCATAATGCTCACATTTGGTGGCTGCATAGTTTTTTTATTTTCAGGCTTTTCTTCATTTATTTTGACTAGGTGATACTGCAATTAACATACTTCCCCTCTTACTGCGGCATTGCTCCCAAAACATACTGTATCAAAGTTATGCTAACACAGGACAACAGAACTCTCTCTCCCACCCCATTCAGCAATAGCACAGGTGAGATATTCTGTGGAAATGCTGAAATTAAAGCTAACCAACAAAAGCTATCAGCACACATGGTTTTTGGTAGGATCAACAGACATTTTATTATCCAACTGATAAAAAACACTTTTTGGTATATTTAACAGACCGAAAGGGAGTGATTACGAGAAATGTAATATTAAGGTTTAAACTTTAAAATACGGATTACTTAACACATATTAAAGTCTTGGAAATTTCATAGATAGGCAACTCCTATCCTAATATTGATAACTACCTTAGTAGGGAACAAACACAAAAAATTACACTCAGCATTTATCCAAATGTCAGGTTTTTTTTTATTTACATACTTACGTATCACATCAATATTACAATTGTGCTTTTACGGTAAGGGAAGTAACTGAAGAAGTACATAGGCAGGCCAGTGTCTTATTAGAGTCTCAGGAATGCAATTACGTGATAGAATAGGATGGTCATGTGCACATATATTGTCATCCATACAATAGAGGAGAACGAGTATATACAGTTTAAAATTTCTTTCACATTAGTAAAAAAAAATAAAAAATTCACTACCTATTAAATAAAAGTTCTAAAAATGTACTTTTTCCGATTAGTCGCATTGCTCTATTTTGTGCTCATCCCTATGGAATAGTTTTAATGCAGCTGATGTGTTAAATTTGCACCCACCATAAAATGCTATTTAAGTGACTAATAGCACATCTTACAGTCAGTACATGCCACTTTCATAAAATGCTGAACCGTTTTCCAAAGATAATGGACAATGGAGCACCGTAAGTGACTAATAAACCGCTTACACATTTAATAAAATGCTGCTTATCTTTAAATGGGATCAGAATGTGCACAGATTAAATAAACTAAAACTGGCATTTAATATTACAGTTACTATTAAAATTTACAACAGATGGATGAATTTGTTTTATCTGTATGTAATGAAAAGGCATACCTTTACTGCAGCAAAATGTTGTTTCAATACCATTTAATGAAGATAATTGTATGGGCAAGCTGAAATTTCACACATTGGGATAACAAAGAAAAGACCTGCATCTGTTCAATTTAAGAGCAGCAATTGTGGAATATCTGCCGTGTTTAAAACTTTTTCCCAATGCACTTCATTAATTTTCAGATGATATAACTAAGGTATTTGCAGTCATTTTCTGTTTTTTTTCCCCCCTGATATCAGCTTATCTTTCTGCCAAGCCCCAGATGTCTCATCGCCTTACCTGAAATGTCAACCTGATTGGTTCCATCTATAAGATATCTTTTTATGGACACAGCACAATGGTTTGTACTGAATAATAAATATAAAAGCAAGCCAGCCAGTTTTTCCAGGATGCTCTTGTGTCTTGGATGCCCTGCATGGAGTACAATTTTTACAAATTTGTGTGTTTTCTCCAGGTCCACCATCCTGGCACAATAATCCGCTTCCACCCAACTGACCATAAACTAACTTTGTATGAGATGTATTAGGGACATTGGATTGTAAGCATTTTCAGAGACAGGTGTTGATGCCATGCAAAGCTCTTGAGAATATGTTAGCACTGTATAAATGATTAAAATCTAATACTAACGGCAACAACATCAGCAGCAAAGGTAGAAGACTGCCAGGAGAACTTCCAGGGATTAGAAATAAACAGCAGCGCTGCTAAAATATATATACGTCTAAGCTTTCTCCAAGGAAAATTATAGTTCGGATATGGGTTTTGGTACATGTATTTATCTTTTCAGGGGGAAACATAAAAGATTTATAATCCGAAAATGACTGGAGGAAGAAAATGAAAGGTCCTGGAGAGGAAGAGACCAAAGCATTGCACTGCTGGAAATTGGTCAGAGATGTTGAAAATGCAGTTCAATGTTTCAAAATGAAAACTAATGCACTTAGAGAAAAAGTATCCTCTCCCAGAGTACACAATTGATGGTATAGTCTAGCCCAGAACTACAGAAGAAAACCGTTTTGGGAGTGCTCATTTCAAATTATAAGAGGAGCAGTGGCAGCCCGTCCATAGGGGGTGCATGGGTGCCCCCCCCCCCCCCTTCCAGGCAGTCACAAAAAAAATAATAAAAAAGTAAAAAAAAAATTTTTTTTAATACTGGCCCTTTAAAAGAAAAAAAAAATACAAGAAAAGGTCCTTAAGTGCATTGTGTTCGGACGCCGGACACAGTGCAATGCCGGACACAGTGCACTTATTGGAAGCGCCACGTCTATGCAATCACAAGATTGCAGACACGACGCTTCATTTGCGGGCTTTTATCCCGCCTTGCGGCGCTTTCCGAAATGCAGAGTATCTATAGGCTGCATTTGGTGGGACACAGGGTGCATTTGGTGGGACACAGGCTGCATGTAAGGAGGGACTCCGCTGGGAGCACTTAATGTAAGGACGGACTCCGCTGGGGACACCTGATGGCATCTGGTGTCAGGCGACATGGCTAGCGACACGCTCAGGGCTCCCACTGATTCTACATTATGGTGAGTTGAATGATTTAATTTTATATTACAATGTAATAATAGAAATAATGTGCTTCCATCATCCTGACACCATAACAACCATGGTGCCGGGATGGTTGAAGTGCTAACACTAGGTGTTTGGAATATCTTTATCTGCCGATTGTTAAACTTTCTAGAATACATATATTTCTATTGTTGTGTAGGATCTGGGCCTGCTGTCCCTCCATCCCTCTCTCCCTCTCCCTCTCCCTCCATCCCTCGTTCATCTCAGATGCTAACACCACCTTAGAGCCACGCCCACTATTTTGCTGAAACCACACCCATTTTCAGCAAGTGGGAGGGGTCAAAACGGAAGGGCGGGGTCTGGTGCCCCCCCTCCTAAAACTTCTCCAGCTGCCACTGAATATGAGTAAACAGCAAATAGAATTCTGGGGTGTATCACTAGAGGAATTACCAGTAGGAGGTCCTGATTCCCCTATACAGATCTTTATTGGACATCATTTAGAATACTATGTCCAGTTCTAGAGACCTCACTTACAAACAGATTTTGAAGAAATAATAATAAGAAAGGACAAGTCCAGTGACTGGCAACAAAGATAAGGAATGTTTGAGGGATTAAACCTCAGGAGAGACTGAAAAGAAAAAAAGAAAAGAGGAACATTATTAAAACCATTAACTACATTGAAGGTGTGAATAAGGTTTAGGAGGGCAGTATGGTCAATATGAAACTCACATCAAGAACACAAGAGAATGACTTCAAACTAGAAGGAGGTAAGTTCAACATTGTCTTTAAAGTGGTTGTAAGCCCTATTTTTAATCTTTACTACAGGTAAGCCTATATTGAGGCTTACCTGTAGCTACCCAGGATATTGCCTAAAACTGCATGGTTCAGGAGATATCCCCTGTCCCCTGCATGTGCCGATGACATCGGCACATGCGCACTCTGGCAAACTGAAGCAATGGAACGTATGGGCTGTTGATTCAGTCTGTGTGTCGTTACCGGCGGCTCTCGCACACATGCGTGGGAGTGATGTTATTGCGGCACCGGCCAATCACAGCACCAGAGCCGCGATACCCAGAAGAAACCCCCGGGAGAGATGCCGCCAGCCGGAGGAGGAGACGAGGACGGCTGCGGGGGCTTTGTTCTCGGGTAAGTAATTCATAATAAGCTAGTATGCTATGCATACTAGCTCATTATGCCTTTGTCTTGTGGGATTTTTTTTTTTTTTTTTTTAGCAGGGTTTACTACCACTTTAAGCTGGCTACAGATGATTCGAATTTGAGCCAGTTCAGCAGGGACTGGCTGAGATTTGATCCACGTATGGGCAGGATGATTGTGCCCAAGTTGATCCATTAATCAATCCACTTGGGTACAACCAGCATGTCAGATTTTTACATGCCTGTCTTGTGAGCGGCTATAGCCGCTATCCAATAATCACTAAGTTGTCGTGAAATAAAAAATGGCATCATTTATGGCCTGCCTTAGAATGTATTATTTTACTGAAAGAGTAGTAGATGCTTAGAGCTATACAGCAGAGGTAGTGAGTTAATCAGCAGTAAAAGAATGAAACAAGTTTTGGCCAAAATATCCTCAGACAAAAATGTTAGGGCAGACTTGATTGTAAGCTTGGTCTTACTATAAGGCCTCATGCACACTGGACGTTTTTGGACATTTTTACAGCAGCTGTTTTTGGCTTCAGACGTTTTTTTCTACAGTCAATAAACTCTCCAGCATGTTATCCTATGTGTCCATTCACACATAGGCTGTTATCAACTGTTTTTGGCTGGGGAGTTTTTTGGCTGTAAAAAAACCCAAAACTAGTGGGTTCTGAGAGGAGTTTTTCAGCTGTAAAAACACTCTAACGTCAAATATGCTGATAAATGCAGATAAACACTCAAAAACGTGACTCATCAGTGTTTAACATTTTTAATTCCCATGGATTTAGAAGAAAAACTCTGAGAAACGCTAAAAAACACTATTGCAAAAACGCTGAAAAACATTGAAAAACACTGCAAAGCTACTGGCATTTTTATAACGTTATCATAACGTCCAGTGTGCATAATACTATGAACACATTTTTGTAGGTAAAACAACAAGCAATCCAAATTTGATGTATTTTTGGGATGCGAATGAAGGCATCCAAGTGTAGGAGGTGCTTGGGTGTGGATGAAGGGAATTTGTTTTGTTCATTTCATTGCTGGCTGAATGAAATAAAAAAAAAAAAAAAAAACATCTTTGGCCTGCTTTAGGCAGTTAAGCTACTAAACAATTTCCAGAAAGCCCTGAAGAAGGGGGCAAAGCAATCCGCCTAAACAAGTTGGCTACATCCAATTATTTTAACAAATAAGGGAATGTGTACACTTACAATTACACACAATTTAGACCTCCAAGACCCATGACAAAGACTTACTGGTATTAGACACACATTAATTGTATATTATTATATTGTACTGTATATTACTTATCAATTGTCAAGGACACATAGTACTATTTTGATAAATAGGATCTTGTGCAATCTAACTGGTCGTAAAAGTGTAAAAACACGTTGGGTGACTTAGGTACTTTCTGCTGTGAGCTTTTAAGGGTAAACAGAAGTTGACACCTCCTCCCCACCTGTCGCACACCCTCTGAAGAGCCATTTACCACAGACTGTTCTTCAGAGGACTAACACAAATGTATATAAGACCTTTTTAAACCTAGTACACTCAGCCGGCTGAACCAAAAAAACTGAGGAGCTTGCTGTGGTAAACAGTTCGATGTTAGCACATCGATCTCCCCCACTGAGCTATTGTGCTCTAACAGCGAGATTGTCCCCCTGGGGACTGAACCCCCCCCCACCACCACCATCACCACCACCACCACCACCAAAACACACTGGTCAGCACTTACAGCCATTGGCTGCCAGTGCTGATCAGATGCCGATCGGCTGCTGGTTTCCTGCGTGCCCGTTTGACAGTACACACAAGCTCAATGTCGACTGGTTTCTGTTGAACCAGCCTATACTCAGCCCATGTGTACCAGACTTTAGACAATAATACAAACAAAAATTAACCTCCCCCATGGGTCATTTACAGTAGTAAAACAGGTGGTAAGGATGTGACTTACTGCTTCTTTACAACCTGTCAAACACTTCTAAAATGTAAGCCACTTCTCATTTTTTAGAGGTGAAGCGATGACAGCCACACATCAAAAACATAGTTTTAATGCACAGGATACCAAAGAGGGGAATTACAATTTCTTAAGGCCCTCATTTTTAACAATGCCTATACAAGAATTCAAACTGTGGTTACAATTAAAAAAACATTCAGTGATGGTTTGACCATAAATACAACAGATCACTTTCAAGGGTATGATTGTCTTCAGGATGAACTGCTCCACAGTGCCTAAAGCTACAGTGGTCAGCGCAGGCTTTTTCAAAATTTAATTTACAACTTGCTATCAGCATGTAAATATTTGAATGGCTATAGCACATGTGTCAAACACAAGGCCCCGTGGGCAGAATCTGCCAGATCCTTCACGGAGGCAGTACAAGCAAGGGGTGCACTGTGATGTAAGGGATGGTGGGGGACTCTTGACTTCTGATGGTGGGGGGGTTCTTGACACCTGATGTAAGGGGAGTGGGGTGCTCCTAACATCTAGTCTTACAGCTACAACTGACCCTTTGAGGGCAACCATAATGCTGATGCGACCCTCGATGAAATTGAGTTTGACACCCTTGGACTATAGCTTGGCAACAGTTATGCTTTGAAAAGACAATTTAGAAAATTCCTATCCTATCCTATGAATTGTTTACTTTTACTAGATTCTAATAATTCCTACAGTCCATTATATATAGCTCAAAAACTTAGGCACCCATGGGTCTTTGAAGTGTAGAATCACAAGCTTTTATCAATGTATCGTCGAGATGCAACTCATCTTTATCACAAAGATTCTGTAAAAGCCAACATTTAACCCTACAACCAATCCGCCACAACCCTTCCCCCAGTACCATCCCCGATTGATGATGTTACAGTACCTAGATAATCCAAATAATATAAAAAAGGCTTTGAAACCAGAAACATATGTGTAATGCTGAAAACAAACCAATATAGCATGCTTGATGATACCTGAATGTCTGGGGCACCAGAACATGTAATAAAAAAAGCCAGAGTAAGGACAAGTTAGCTCAAGTCATAACGAACAATGACAGTAAAATGGAGCCAAACGTGCACAGAAGAAAACAAACTCACAGCCTGTGTTAAATGGGGAGGAGTAGAAACGCAATGAGAGCAGCGTATTTCACACAGTATTTGGTGTATTTCTTTTATTCTATGCATATCTTACAAGAATACATTTGTTGTCAATTGTAAGATCAAGAAGTGTCTTGATAACAAACAATAA
The DNA here is from genome assembly GCA_028564925.1 of Lithobates sylvaticus. Taxonomy (NCBI): domain Eukaryota; kingdom Metazoa; phylum Chordata; class Amphibia; order Anura; family Ranidae; genus Lithobates; species Lithobates sylvaticus. The sequence continues at coordinate 294,772,048 of CM053027.1, read as the reverse complement.
TTTGATGAGGTAAAAGTAAAAATAAGTTTGGCTCTGTGTGATGATTAGTACATTATCTCATACTTGCAGGTTTTCTAACAGAAAGTACAGCAATGCTAGGTGATAGTCCAATGGAGGACCCATATCATTCACTATTGTTACATTTAAGTTATATCTGGTCTTCCAACACAGTATCAAAAATGCAGCTGTTACAAGTAGCAAGCAAACCTTTTTTTTTTTACTTTTTTCTTCCTCCACGGAGAAAATAAAACATAGATCTAATGGGCATCTAGCAGAAACAGCTTCATTTTTACATGTTCTTTGCTTTTTTTTTTTCTGGCCAAATTGTCTTCTGATTTAATGCCACTGTTAGCAATGTTCTGATAACAAAATCATTCTCATGTACTGCATAAAATAATGAACACTTGATTTGTGAAAACTGAAGCCACAATAGCAACTGCTTTGGTTGTCTTCTCTTATCAAATGAAATAAGGAATCTGTTTTGGTTGCTGTGGGCAACCATTCCACCTTTGCTTCCACCTTTTTTTTCTGAGCTACAGAATATTTGATATGAAATATCAAATATAACATATCATTTTGTCACCCTGATTACTTATTTCCCTTAGCCCAAAGTTTTGTCCAAAGTGCTTTGTCCAGTGCCCTGCATGCACTTTTATATTATATATACTGTTGTTTCTGCCTGGAAACTTGAGAACGTCCATGACAACCAAAAGTGGCCCTTTAAGTCAAAAGTGGTTTTATACCAGCTAGAAAACAGCGATAGTGAATTAGAATCACTTGCAGAATTGAGCGATAGTGATTCATGGGGAAATTCGTCATCAGACACTGAAAGTGACGACAGCGATGATTCTGCGACTGAGCTCAGTGATGTGCGAAGTTGGTGCATTATGGACTGTGGTAAGGATCACGCAGCACTGAGCTCAGCCGCAGAATTGTCGCTGTCGTCACTTTCAGTATCTGATAAGTAATTTCCCCACGATTCACTATCGCTCAATTCTGCAAGTGATTTTAAATTCTCTTTCGCTGTTTTCTAGCTGGTCTAAACCCACTTTTGACGTAGAGGGATGCTTTCCATTGTCCTGATTGTGATATCGGACTTTGTGCAGTCCCATGTTTCAAAATTTTTCATACCCGGGATGTTTACTAAACCAATATGCAGTGTCTAGTATTACAGTGACAAGTAATATTGCACCCTTGTTTGTTCAAATTTCAGTGTTTTTGATTTTATTACATTATTGAATAAAATATATTATTATTTTTTATACCGTAATTATTTATAGCCATTACATTATAATTTATGATTTTGTGTTTCAAACTTTATCGGGATGTCTACTAGACTCTTGTTTAGACAGATTCAAGTGAGTTATTGCTAATGCCCCGTACACACGGTCGGAAATTCCGACCACAAAATCCGTCTGATTTTTCCGACAGTATTTGTCCGACACTGGTGTTGCATACACACGGTCGGACAAAGTTGTCGGAAAATCGATCATTCTGAATGCGGTGACGTTTGTTGCGAACGACGGAACTACGTAGAGGATAGTAGCCAATAGGTTTGGTCTCCTAATTTGATCTGAGCATGCATGGCACTTTGTCCGTCGGAATTCTCTACACACGATCGGAAAAAGTCAGATCGGATTTTGTTGTCGGAAAATTTGAGAGCAGGAAAAAGTATAGCATTATAATTATAATTACAGGCCTATAATATAAACGCCAAATTTCCATGCAAAACAATGTACCGCTTTGAGCATCAAAATCTCAAATCGGTACATCTAAAATATCATACTCATAATCATACCCCCAGGGAGGTTAAAGGAGAAGTATACTTCTATAGATTACAGGAGTGCAGTTCATTCTAACTGTCACCTGACATCACAGAGCCGGTCCAGGCTCTGAAAAGATCCCGACCATTTGTTCGGTATCTACCCAGAACCCTGGACTGGCACCTGGCTCAGCCTTCCAGCAATTCACTGAGAGGCTGAGCCAGCCCCTCCCACCCCCTCCACAGCTCAGCACTCCAGTGAGCACTGCAGGGGAAGAGCACAAAGCTGGAGACTGACTACAGAGCTGGCGGGGGACAGATGCAGCATCAGATCAATGCTGATTCCCCCTAGGTGAGTATAATGCTTGTTTTTTTGTTTTTTTTTAGAAAGCCATACGACATCACTTTTACAGTTTCACAAACCTGCTTATATTTTTCTTTTCATATTAAATATAGAAATATGTGGATCAAGCACTAGAGGAATCTCTGTATTTGAATTCAACATATTCATTTTCCCTGCCTAAGGGCCAGCTCGCACCACAATTTCTGTATTCTGGAAGCGTTTCTGCATGCGTGTTTTTGATGCATTTCAGTACTTTTTTGTTACCTTTTTGATGCGTTTCAGTGCGTTTTCTCCCCTTGTTTCTTTATCTCAAATAAGGACATGTGCGTTTCGATACGTTTTTTATGTGTCTTGCCATGTTCCAGATGCATTCCATACAGAAAAAAAATGCATCATGTTCTACTGTTGTTGACTGCACTGGAGCGCAGTGCACTGGTGTGAGCTAGGGCCATTGGAATCAGTGCTAAACACTGTCCATGCCTTTTTGGACGCAGAAAATAAATGCACTGAACTGCATCTGGTGTGAACCAGCCCTAAAATGACAATGTCATGTTTGAAGCCCCAGCCTAAACAAACAACATAACACAATATGTAAAAAAGGCTGCAAAAATAAAAAAAGGACAAAAAAGAGAGTAAGACAAACCCAGAAGGTTTCTTCAAATACATTAATAGTAAAAAATGCAGTTATAATAATGCACTCCCTTTACAAGTGGGTAACTAGGGAAAAACAGAAGGCAAATGTATTAAATACATTCATTAGCTTAAGTCCATAATGGGGATGATATTGACATAGCCCCAAAAGAACCCCCAATGACTCAAAACTGATATGGTATGGTAATTATTTATACACAACAAAGGTGAATAAAAGCAGATCTACCTGCTTAATTATTGTTGCACACGCCACTCCAGGCAGTTTCCTGCACCAGTTTTCTAAAGCAGAAAGCATAGTTAATTCCAATCGTTTGTTTCTAGTCTATGGACTCTACTGACTCAGTACTGTTAAATTGGCGCAAGGCCAATGTGTTCCCTATATTTAAAAAAAGATTAAAGCCTTTACCAGGCTAGTTAAACTTGTATAGTTGGGGAAGATACTTGAGAGTTTGATAAATTACCATATAGAGGTGTTTTTGTTAGAAAACAATATTTTAAAAAAACATACAGCATAGATTCATAAAAGACCAACATTTTCATAAAAAAATTATTTCTCTTTATGAAGGAGTAAGTGGATATAGTATACTTGGACTTTGCAAGCAAGTTTGATACAGCGCCACACATAGCCAACACATGGATTGAAATTCCACTGGTTCAACGGGACCGGACGAATTTCGTTCTGTGTGTGGTCCTCTTTGCCTGACAAAAGTTGATCAGTAGATTGGCTTCTGTAGAACAAGACTGCTGGAAAATAGCTGCTGCACCACTGTTCAGTGCATTTTGACCAGGGTGGATAAAAATCGATGATTTTTTAAAGTGTAAGTACACCTTTACAGAAAAATCTTACACAGAACTTACACAGGTCCCCCTCCACGCCCCCCAACCGCTCCCCCGGTCCCGCTGACCTGGATCGCGGCAAGCTCCTGGCGCATATATACCGGGGCTTAGAACCAGAGATATCTGCGGTCCAGGTCAGCGGGACCAAGGGGGAGGGGGAGGGGGTGCGAGGAGGGGGACCTGTGTAAGTTTACCTTACAGAGTTTTCTGTAAAGGTGAACTTACCCTTTAAGGTCATCATAAAGAACGTCTGGAGGAAAAGAGATTTATCCTTCAAATACAGAAAAGCTTTTTCACAGTAAGAGCTGTGAAAATGTGGAATAGACTCCCTCAAAAGCTAATTGTGGCCAGCTCAGTAGATGAAAAAAGTGCTGGATCATTCCAAAATGCAGGCAATATAACTAAATACTAATATACTAATATTTATAAGCAATAACAGCAGAAAGTTTTGATGCAGGGAATACCTGATTGCATTTTGGGGATCATGAAGGAACTCTTTTCTCTGCTAAAGCAAATTAGATAATGCTATATATATATATATATCTATATAGATATATCTATCTATATAGATATAGATAGATATATACAGTATCTCTCAAAAACTGAGTACACCCCTCACATTTTTGTAACTATTTTATTATCTTTTCATCTGACAACACTGAAGAAATTACACTTTGCTACAATGTAAATTAATTAGTGTACAGCTTGTATAACAGTGTAAATTTTTTGTCCCCTCAAAATAACTCAGCAGACAGCCATTAATGTCTAAACTGGTGACAACAAAGTGAGTACACCCTAAGTGAAAATGTCCAAATTTGGCCCAAAGTGTCAACATTTTGTGTGGCCACCATTATTTTTCAGCACTGCCTTAACCCTCTTGGGAATGGAGTTCACTAGAGCGTTACTGGTTGCCACTGGAGTCCTTCCACTCCTCCATGATGACTCATTAGGGTTTAGGTCTGTTGACATGCTTGGCCAGTCCATCACCTTTACCTTCAGCTTGTAGTGCTTAAACGACCAAGGTTCAATTCCCTGATCATCCAAGATGTTATCAAAGGTAAAATATAAGATTTTGGAAAGCCAAGGTGGAGATGATATCGTAGGTCCTGCAGGCAGGTTGGGAGCGTACAACCTGCCTGCAGGACCTACGATATCATCTCCACCTTGGCTTTCCAAAATCCGATATTTTACCTTTGATAACATCTTGGATGATCAGGGAATTGAACCTTGGTCGTTTAAGCATTAAAACCCCTGTCCTTTTCCCTATTATACCCAGATTCTTTTGGGGTAATAATAGGATGCAATGGGCGGAGCATGTTGTGCATCAACATTAAGCTTTGGTTCTTTAGTGCTCCCTGTGCGGTGATAATAAGTTTGGTCTCCATTGGTGGTGCCTGGTGGCGAAAAAGTGTACACATTAACCCTTTGAATTTTTGAGCGGATACGTAGGTTGGACTAATCTCCTGGAATTCGTGGTCCCTTTTCTGAGGTCGTGTTCCATCTTCCATTTGGGTTCTCCAAGGTTTGGTCGTTCGCACCTCGCAGTGAAAGTTCCTCGGATTACATCTGTCCATTCCAGAGATGTCCTACCTGCCGGTTATCGGATTCTACATGCTTGTTTGACTTCCTGTCGCTGTCAGGGAGTCCACTTGCTCTGGTAAGCACACATCCTTTTTATATTCATCAAAAGTGTTTGGAAAGAGGATCAAGTTCAAGTCATTTCCGTGTCTCCTTTCTTTAATATCATCATTACCTTATTGCACTGGGACACTGACACTATTTGAGTTTGTTTTTGCACATTGGACTTTTGTGTTCACTTTTTTTTTTTTTATATATCCAAAGAAAAGTTTATTAACTTCAACATAAACAAACATAACCAGGCTTCAACATTTCACATTTACATTGCATGTTTTGCACATTTTCATTACCGAATGGTTACAATATCTTCATAGCTGGTACCTACCCCACTCCCCACCAACCTTATAGTCTATTCTCCGTGTGCTAGTTAACCCATTATCCACATAGGTCCACCTATCCAGCATTCATGCCTAGCAATCTTCCCATCACTAGATCCACCGGGACTAGTCCAGGTACATCCAGCCACGGGCCCCATAGTTTCTCAAACTTTCTAGGGCATCCCCTATGTTGATACACCAATTTCTCCATTCTAATCATATTCCCCACTGCAGCAATCCATTCTTTGACTGTGGGCGGATCCTCCGATATCCAATGGAGCATTATTATCTTACGTGCTAAATGCAGAGTTCTGATGACAGCTGTTCTTACTCCTTCCTCCCATTCAAAGACCTCCAGAATATTCAACAAACAGTGTTTGGGATCGGTGGGCATAGAGACCTGAAATACCCTATTTATGGTATCCACAACTCCAGTCCAGTAAGGGTGGAGCTTTGGGCACCTCCACAGTAGGTGGATCAGGTCACCATGTTCCCTCTTGCATCTTGTGCACATCGGGGTAAGCCTAAGACCCATTTTATGCATTCTATGCGGGGTGTAGTAAACCCTTAGGATAAGATATAACTGTGTTAGCCTCTGCAATACATTTAGTGAACATGTGGGCACTGCCTGTAGAATCTCCTCCCACTGTTCTCCATCTATCGGCCCCACATCTCCATCCCACTTGCTCAGCATTCTCAGGGGGTGTTTACTCAGGTAGCACCGCAGGAGCATACCGTAGCATTGAGAAATGAAACCTTTGGTACTGGCTGCTCTCAAAATTAAGTTAAATAGTGGCGTAGGCGAAGAAACCCACTCGGAGGCACGCCTCTGTGCCTTCACCGCATGTTGCAATTGCATGTAAAAAAAACGCATACTGTGCGGCAATCCATGTCTGTCTTGCAGAGCCTCGAAAGGCAGTAGGATACCGTCATGAAAAATCTCCCGAATGTATACCACTCCATATCTCTTCCACGCAGCTCCATGTTGTATCTGTGCAATTTCCGGGTACGTTCCGTTGGACCATATTGGGCTGAATTCTGTGTATCCCATCACTCCCTGTATGTATCTACTTTTGTTCCAGATTTTCTGGAGTAAATTGTAGGTCGGGTATTTCTTGTTTGGTTTACTAAAGGCTAGAGCCTCGAGTGCCGCTGGCACGGAGTCTCTTTTTACCGTGTGCAACATCACAGCCTCTGAGGAGCTGCGGGTATTGCTTGGTCTGTCTAATTCCCCCCCCATAGTCCCTATTAAATGTTGGAGCTGTGCCGCCAGATAATATAGCCATGGGTTCGGGAGGGCCAGCCCTCCCTCATCCTTAGGGCGTTGTAAATGTTCGAGTTTAATCCTGGGGGGGGCGCTTTTTCCAGATTAGTAAACGGAATAGAGAGTTCACAATTCTAAAGGTTTTCAATGGGACCACTACTGGGGAATTGTGGAGTACATACAATAGCTGAGGCATAAGGATCATCTTGATCAGATTCACCCTACCAGCTATCGACAGACAGAGTGAGTTCCACGTTTTAATCCGGTCCCGAAATCTCTGTAATAGTGGGGAGATGTTCAATACCCCATAATCCCTTACTGTGGGAGTCACCTGGATTCCCAGGTACCTAAAGGAAGTGGCCAAGGGTATGGAGCTATCATTGGGAGGCTTGCCCTGTTCATCAATGAGCATTAGAGAGGACTTTGACCAGTTAATCCGGAGTCCAGAGTACCCTCCAAATTTCGTTATGGTCGACATGGTTTCCCTGAGGGAACCTTCAACGTCCCCAAGCAGAATCATCGTGTCATCCGCATAGAGCATTCATTTCTCATGCGTGTCCCCATAACGGAAGCCGGTAATACCCGGGTGGTCTCTAATTGTGATAGCCATTGGCTCAATGGCTAGAGCGAAGAGCAGGGGGGACAGCGGACATCCCTGTCTTGTACCCCTGCCCAGCGCAAAGGTATGAGATACTCTCCCTGCTGACCTGATAACTGCCTGTGGTTGACAATAAAGCAAACGGACCCAGGAAATGTACTTTTCCCCAAATCCAAATCTCTGAAGTACGGCCCATAAGTACTCCCATTCGATGCTATCGAAGGCCTTCATAGCATCCAACGAGAGCAAAGCCCTCTGGCCCACATTATCTGCCTGGGACTGAATGTTCAAATAGAGCCTCCTGAGGTTTACTGCCGTGGATTTATTAGGCATAAACCCCGCCTGATCCGGGTGTATTATAGTTGTGATGACCTTATTCAGTCTAAGTGCAAGAATTTTAGCCAACAGTTTGACGTCGCTCTGTAGCAGGGAGATGGGCCTATATGAACCCGGGTCGAGGGGATCCTTCCCAGGTTTCAATATAAGAACAATATTTGCTGTGGACATGGAGGGGGGCAGGGACTGATTTTCTCTAGCAGCCTCAAATACCGCTAGCAATTTAGGGAGAAGAATATCGGCATATTGTTTATAGATTTCTATGGGGAGTCCGTCTGACCCCGGGGCCTTACAATCAGGGAACTCCGCCAGCGCCATTTGTAACTCCTCTACTGTAAGTGGGGCATCCAGGGCCTGTCTGTGCTCGTTAGTAATTTGGGTGAAGTTAATGCCCTGTAGGTATCCCATGAGTTCCTCTGCGGTATATTCCCCGGTTGGTAGATAAAGCTTCTCATAGAACCCTGCTAGTTCCTGTAAGATTTTGTCCGGGGAACTCACTATTCTACCCTCCGGTGTTCTGATTGCCCCTATGACTGGTGACCTTTGCTGTGAGTTTGCTATCTTGGCTAGCAGGCGTCCCGTAGTTTCACCTTCCTCAAAAAATGTTACTTTTGAAAAGAATCTTTTCTTCTCTGCCGTGGAGGACAGCAGCTGCTCATAAGCAGCCTGAGCGGATTGCCATGACTCCCTGGCAGAGTCGTTGGGGTCCTGAACATACTGTTCCTCCAGATCCTTTACCAACTTCTCGAGATCCTCCCTCTGTCCTGAAGACTGTCTTTTAACCTTCGTAATTTCCGTGATTAGTAAACCCCTTACGTGAGCCTTAAAACCATCCCATTGGGTTAGGGGGGATTCAGTAAATTCCTGCCTATCTAGGAATTCCTGCATGCTCCGCTCCATCTCCGCCGGCGATAGGAATAACTTTAGACAGAAGGCATTAAATTTCCAGGGTGCCCTGGGCAACCCTGACAGCGGTGCCACAATCAAGCTAATCACCATGTGGGAGTGGTCGGATACACTGCGGGGTCTGTATGTCACCTCTGAGACGGATGGGAGCATGGCAGGGTTACCCACTGCTAAATCAATCCTGGACAGAGTTCCGTGCGTTTTGGAGAAGCAGGAAAACTGCTTCTCCACTGGGTTGTGTTCACTTTTATATAGGGAGCAATCCCGATATATATTTTTGTGATTTGTGTCACTTATTGGGCACCATTTATTTGTTTTATGCTCACTTATGTTTAGCACTACATTTTTACTCATATTGTCTATAGAATTTTTGTCACATTTATATGTAGCTGCTTTGGTTACACCTGTTTTTATGTTTACTATTTGAGTTTAGCGCGATAATTTTTCCCCTATTCACATAAGAATACACTGATCAGAGCTGCAGACGATTGACTGCATGTGCTGATCAATTGAAAATATACCTACAAGCCCGTTCATGAAAAGTCAATCAATAGATCGACTTCTCATGAACGACAGCAGCCATACATGGAACAAAATCTGGCTGATTCCTGCTGAAGAGGCCATATTTCAATACATGTACAGTATAGCCAGCTTTGGTAATTGGAAGAGAGAGCACAAAGTTGACCTCAGCAGTAAGTTGCTGCTCCTTCACTATCCATACACAGTCTTGCCTAACCTGTATTACTTTGACTGCAAAGGAGAGAGTTTAATTATTTGGAAATCGAATAGTATCTGGAATTAAAAAAATAAATAAAAATAATAGTACTAGGACTAAACATTTTTGGTAAGGTAAGATCTAAAAAGTTTGTGGTCAGCTTCATTGCAGCCCATACTAATGGGGTCTATTTATAAAGGGTTTCAATTTAATATTTTTATTAGGCAACTCCTTCTATTATATTTTATTGAACTCACACGCATGCTCCTGAAGAGTGGATCAATCCACAAAATCATAGAGCTATTTTATGCCGTGTCCCCATGATTCAATTGATATCTGTCAGTATGTATAGTTTTTAATATTAATCGTTTATAATCATGTGGCAATCCGTCTATATTGTATATATAGATATACATTTTTATGAATTGTACCAGTTATTATAATTGTATTGGATATACACTTACTCGTGATTATGCGTTTGTATGTTAATTTATACAATAAACTGAATTCTTATACCTACATGCTTTAATCAAAGTCCCAAACCCCTTTCCACTCTGTTTTTGAAATATTTTTATTAAAGCGGTTCTGCACCCATTTCATTTAGTAAATCTCTTTGCCTTCCAAATCAGGCAAAGAGTACTAAATGAAATGTTTTTTTTTTTTTTTTTTTTTTTACTTACCTTGTAATTGAAGACTTCCGGTCTTCTCTCTCTGCGGCGGCGGGCGGGGTCTCTGCGTCGATCGTCGTCACGGCGCACTGTCTCCTGGGATCTGGTGTCATTGATCCCAGGAGTCAGTGCGGGCATCTTCCGAAATCTCGCGAGATTTCGGCCACATCTTACGAAATCTCCCGAGATTTCGGCCACATCTGCCGAAATCTCGTGAGATGTCGGCAGATGTGCCGTTACTGCGCACGCGCGAGTAACGGCGGTGCATGCTGGGCCATCTAAAGTTCCTGTGGGTGTTTCACATGCCCACAGGCAAGATGGCCCCCAGCACTAAAGAAGAAGACGAGGAACTTCATCGGACGAAAACCGGCGGCGATCGAGATGGAAGATGGAACAGGTGAGTCCCCTAATAAAGGTAAGCATACTTTATATTACGTCCTAAAAAAAAAATTTTTTTTACAGAGTGCAGAACCGCTTTAAGATTTTATGGAAAAAAAGGGGGAGATAGTATACTACTCGAACACAAACAGTAGTATCAAAGTAGAGATAAGAGAAGGTCCATATCAATATACCAATGGCAGGCATAACCAGCACTATAGCGTATTGTAATATCAACTTCAATCATGAATTAACTAACACACTACCCTATCAGGGCGCTTGGAAAGCCCACGCAGACAAAATTGCTCAGCATTTCCAATAACCTACCGGCCCTTATAAATGGTTTCATACAAAATCCACACTGCTTTCACCCAGGATTCACACATTTTGTGTGGAATTCAGTTAGAAGTTGTTGTGACTCTTGGATAAAAGTTAGTAGTAGACTCCTTAACATCATTTATAAATACATTTAGGTCATTGACATCCAGAGAGTCAAAGGCTGACCATGAGTCTTTAAAGTGAACTGTGGGATTTGCAAACTGCAAATCAAAGGACCAGAGCCATTACACTAGCCACCTCTCCCTTCAACAAGAGATCTTCCTTAACTGTACAACACCAGTAACAGACTGGGTCTGTAAAATTGTATTAGAGAGGCCTGTGCAAAGCTTGCTGTGTGATATGCTAAACAAATTATTTGTTTATTATATTTTTGTGATAAAACTGCCACAATCAGTCCTATTAGCGTCATTCACTGATACAGCATTCCCTCTGTTGCCTTTGTGATTAAATTGCTAATGTTGTTTTCTTTGTTAAGTTGTGTTTACCTTGATCATGCTATCTGACCTGGCAATAAACAATTGCAAACATAATTATTTGTCTGAAAAGGTAATAGCTGTTTGGCTGGTAAAATAAAACGCCCAAACACATCATGTTCACAAATTTATTAGCCTACACAATTAGGCTAGCCATACGTGCTTTCATTTCTCCCGTTACGCCCCAGGGTTGAAGGAGAGAAATCAATAGATTCCTCTTTAGTGTGGATGGAGAAATCTCCCATCAGCTTTAGTATTCTGTCAGCAGACTGTCAGAATACCTGCTCAGTGACTGCATCTGATTGGATGCAGTCACTGTTCGGCTGGTTTCACGTGGACCCTCAGTCACGGTTTGTTTTTTGTAAAAAAACAGATCAAAAAACGGATACGGATGTAAATTTTTACATCTGTTTTCATATCCCCTGACATCCGTTTTTTACAAAAAAAAGTGACTGAACTTCAAACGCTATATATAACTGTTTGTCAAGGAGGGGGCCAGGAAGCCAGCCACCAAGTCCTTAACAACCGATAAGTCATCAGCTGACAGCTGTATGTAAAAAAAAAAAATTGGCACTAAAAGAAAAATGGAAAAAAAAAACGGTGTGGGGTCCCCCCAGGACCATACCAGGCTCTTCGGGACTAGTATGGATTTGGAGGGGACCCCTCCCCAGCCAACATTTTTTTGTTGTCCCTGACGACTGCTGTCTGGCATCTGTTAAATAGCTATGGGCGTGGCTATCCAATGACGTCACCTGGAGAGCCCACCCTTGTGATGTTACAGGGGGTGGGCTCTCTGGGTGACGTCATCTGATGGCCCCACCCCATGGCTATATAACAGATGCCAGACAGCGGACGACAACACAACGGAGGAAGATGGCAACAGAACAGTGGCTTTTTTATATTTTTAGCGGGTAACCGGCGGCGAGGAAGAAGATGACGGCAGAAGAGAAGGCATCAGGAAAGACAGTGACAAGAGGAGAAGACGATGGCGGGAGAGAAGGCACCGGGAGAGATGGCGGGAAGAGATGGCGGTGGACAGGACAGCACCGGGAAAAGACCCAAGCTATTAATAAAGGAATGGTCAAAAACCCGCTCTTGTTTTTTTTTTTTTTACATTTCACTGCCTTTTTGGTAAATGGGTAGGGGTAGTATGTACCCAATACCCATTCACATAGGGGGGGCCTTGTTGAAGGGGGCCCCCAGATTCCGATAAGCCCCCCACCCACAGACCCCGACAACCACCGGCCAGGGTTGTTGGGAAGAGGCCCTTAGTGCCCCAAGACACCCACCCCACATGTTGAGGGCATGCGGCCTGGTATGGTTCAGGAGGGGGGGCTTGCTTGTCCCCTCCCTTTCCTGACCTGCCAGGCTCCATGCTCAGATAAGGGTCTGGTCTGAATTTTGGGGGGGAACCCACGCCATTTAAAAAAAAAATGTTTTTGGCATGTGAGGTCCCCTCCAAATCCATACTAGACCTGAAGGGCCTGGTATGGACTAGGGGGGGGGGGGGGCCCACGCTGCTTTTCTTGTGATTTTTTTTTTTGCCAGCTGACAGATGATGACTAATCGGTTGTTAAGGGCGCTTCCCGGCCCCCTTCTTAGCAACCAGCTATGTACAGTGTGTTTAATGAGGGGAAAAAAAGAGGGGGTTTAAAAACAGATGTCAGCGGTTCTGTTTTTCGTTCGTTGCATTTTTTTTTACAGAAGAAGACATAGGGTTTTCTTCCGTCAGAAATATCAGAGCTTAGCGGAGACAGATGTCAGCGGATGATCATCCGCTAACGTCCGCTATCCCATAGAGATACATGTATGTCCATTTTTCATCCTTCAATGGATGGATGAAAAATGGACATACGGAACTGTCGGGGGAACGCGGCCCTCAGCTGAGAGTCGCTCTCCTAGCTTCTGTTATTTTTCAACTGAAGTTTGTCAAGTTCGTGGTCTCAAAAGGGCCACCAACAAATCAAATTTCAGACTATTTCTGTTGAACCGTTCAAAATTTATGCCATAAATGTCTGACCTTCAAGTATTACTAAACCCAGAACCTGCATTGACTATATGGTCTCCCACAGTACACAGAACATGGAAATGCAATATTTTAGTAAATAAAAACTGATAAATACCCTTTCTCATCAGCAGTATATAGCAGTTCTTGTGACTTGTATCAGTCTCTGCTTAAAGCTTCTAGGAGTTTTTTCTTCTCCCCTGATCTGTCTGGACAGTGCTGATTGTCCCTGTGCTGATCACATGCACTCCCCCAAGAAAAACAAAAACACTCTCTAGCATTACACACCAAACTGAGCATGTGCAGCCTGACTCCTTTTCCTCATGTTCTATCATGAGACGGGTTGGAGTCAGTTAAAGGGGAGGATCAGAGGAGACAGAATCACACAGCCTTTATGCACAATGCAGAGAATTAACCCTTTAGGTTCAACAGTGAGTATAACAAGCATGCTTTACTGCATATACAGACTGATTTTACTGTTGTGGGTTTAGTAACACTTTAGTAACTATTTTTCCCAACACAAAAGTTGCATATGGGATGTGACGGACCAATCCTGACCCTTGGGTTGATCACACAGATTTTGTAGCATTGTGTAAAACAACTCTGTACCAATCTGCAATTATTCACTTTTACGAAGGTGCAGTTGTTATGAAGGTACTGATGGTGCACCATGCTTTTGGACTTAAAGTGATAGCAAACACATACTGTTTAATTTACATTGTCCCTTCTATTTCTGTATATGGATGATGGCACTGTAATTATTTTAATTAAAAAAAAAAGTACCTTTTTCCTAATCGATATACAGCTGTCACATGGTCACAGTGAAGCCACCATTAATCTACATTTAATATCCCGCCCCAATTGTATTTAGCTGGTTAGTGGGCATGGAGGAACAGGGAAGGAGTGGGTTGTCATTTAGCACTGTGTATACACCCACATGTGTGACTCTGTCCTCACATGGGCTGCAAAATCCCTATCTGATTTGGGAACATTAACAGAAGGTGGAGACAGAGAGCAGCAGGATCAATCAGGTTTTTTTGCACAATACAGAAAACAAATATCATAGTGACTGAGTATGAACAGCATGCAATACACCATTTATTGATAGTTTATTATGCTGTGGGTTTAGTGACACTTTAAGCATCCATATATTGACAAACTGTAACTAAACGTTCAGCTTTTGCTTTTGGTAGGGATATCCTAATACTACTGTAGACATTAAAGTGGACCTTGCATCAAATAAACTATATTTGTTAAGTATCATATATACTTGCATGCATGCTGAAGTATGTGTAATGCTGGGTACACAGGGGCCAAAAATCATCTGAAATCGGTCAGCTCAGTAGGAACCAGCCAACTTTTGGCCCACATGTACAGATGTCTGTTATTCAGAAGCCAGTCTCACAACCGACTTCTGTCAAATGAGCACACTGGAAAACCAGCATCCGATCAGCACTGATCAATGTGTTCTTTGGGGTGGGGGGGCAGTCCCTCTGTCAGAACACAAAGGCATAGCATTGGAGATTAACATCTAAGCTGGCCATATACCAAACCATGAATGATCAGGCTGATTGTACCCAAGTCGATCCATCAACTTGGGTACAACCAGAATGTCAAATTTTTAGGATACGGTTTCTGCCAGTGACCAGCGGTGGGGAGCAAACAATCATCTTTTAATCGAGTGGATAAATATTTCTAGTAGTGGGCATGTGCTGAACGGTGGACTACTGTTCTAGCCCAGCCTGCAAATCCTGCATCGATTTGACACTATTCACCACAGTCTCTCTTCTGATCCAGGACTCCTCATCAATGACCGTGTAATGATGAGGGCGTAAACCGAAGTTCCCTCATAGACTTCCAGGCATGTCTCCACATCCAGCCCTCCACTGTGGTACACTCACCAACCTTCTTCTGCCCCGCGTCCATGGTGAAGAACTTAACTGGACCGTATATGTTCAGACAGCTTCTCCTGTCCCTCTGCTCCAGGAATTCCTCATTAATGACCGTGTAATGATGAAGACTTCACCCATGACCGTGTAAGGGTGAAGTTCCCTCACAGCTCTCCCGGGCCTCCTCCCGCGATTGGCACACCCCCCCCCCCCAGATGGGGGTGCCCTCCTGCTGCTGTCTAGTACTCCATTCTTCACTTCTCCCGACCAAAAACTCCTCCCAGTGGCCTGTTACCTCAGCTTATATGGGAGGCCTACCCCCTGCCAATTCCAGTTGGGGATTGGTCAGGGCTCCTCACATGAGCTGCCTGCCACTCTAGTTCTAGACCTGCCCCTTTTCCAGAACATTTTCACTGGAAGCAGGGGAGGCGCCTCAGAACTAAAGTACAGGTGGTCACACCCACTGCTACACTAACCACTCCCTGCCCCCAGATCAAAACAAACTGGCCTAGCCTAAAGCCTAGGCCTGCCTAAATTTACTTGTGCTGACAGTTTCCCTAGTAAAAAATCCTATGCTAGCACCTACCTATGGTAGAGGGTGCTACACTATTTTTGATGCAAACAATCCCTATATAAAATGTTTACATGTAACCTCCAGAAAATATTTACCTAATTAATTTCCAATGATAAAACATAAGAGGCTAAGATTCCTACTCACCACCCAAGCTCCGAGGCAGTACAGGCTTTCACCCTGATTTAGAAGGTAGACTGATGACTAACTTATTGGATAAAATATTCATACAGTATATCCACCAAAGATGGAAGAATTATGAAGAAATCGGAATATCAATTTTGGCCTATACATTAACTCTTCCTTGGCATTTTAAAATTTAGCACCCCTTGTTTGATCAAAGACACCATATAAGGAGAAATGTAGGAGCAACTGTATCAGAAACTTCTTCTCATTAGACCACACAACCCTAATATGTTTTTGTTGGAAGTTAGATTTTAACTGCATATTACCAGAAGATCAAAGGCAAAAGATTGAACTAATGTGTAGATGGTACCAGGGTTATGGCAGCAGATGGCTGCCATAACCCCAATATATTCTGCAACGGCGGGTGGTCCTATTTAAGCTAAGAGTAGTCTCCGTGGCGGATTCGCCGCAAGATCACCTTCATCGGTGGCGGGAGAAAGGTGCCCACCCCCTCTCGCCATGCTTCAGTGATCTCCGCCGCTTACCGGATCCGCCGGTAGTGGCGGAGACCATCCGATCCTTTACCCTCAGAGGCTGTGAGTCGAGTGAGGGAATGATGCCCCCCACTCGACTCAATGACGTTGGATGACGGAAGCAACGTCCAACTGCCTTAAAGGGGACTTTTTTTTTTTTTTATTGCAAGTGTAAATGTGAGATCTGAGGTCTTTTTGACCACAGATCTCACATTAAAGAGGTCGTATCATGCTTTTTTCTTTTAGAAGGGATGTTTACATCCCTTGTAATAGGAATAAAAGTGATTAAAAATATATATTTTAAAGGGACAATGTAAAAATAAAAAGTGCAAAAATATAAAATAAAGAATAATGCGCTATACATTCATATAAAAAAATAAAAATAAAAGTTCTTTCTCTGTTTCTGCTTTTGGATGGATGCTGACGGAAAAAGTAATCTTCTGTATCCATTTTCAGTCTGTAACAGTTAAAAAAAAACTCACATTACAACAACTTGCTTGTCTAAGTTGTAGATACAGCTAACCATTACATACAGTGAAATTGATTCATGAAAACTGGAGCAAAAGAAATCGGTGTCCAATAGATGTTTCATTTTCCCAGGGCATGTAATAAAATGGTGATGGTAGTGTTTGTTCCAGTATACCGAAATCAATCACATGCATGATTATTTAATAAGGCAGCACTAAGGTCAAACTTGGTATACAGAATGTAGTAACCTAAAAAATCCAATCAGATTTCAGTTTAATCAAATTAAATTCTGGGTAAATTATGGGCAAATAACAAAGACACTGCAGTTCTGTACTCATAAATAAGTAATTTGACTTGGTATCAGTTTATTTCAGTCCCTGTACAACAGAGCTCAGAGTGGGTGAAGAATAAGCAGCACAAGGAGCCAATCATTTCATGTACTGACAGGGATCATACTGACAGAAGGAGAAAGCAGAGTAAAAGAGAGACGAGCTCATCACTGTGCTGCTAAATGTCCAGTCACATGTGGGAGGGGGTGAAAGGCCATGGGAGGTTGAGCTCAGAGAAAGTGGATTGAAAGACTCTGGCTGCCATTTAAAAAAAACTTTGGCTGCCATTAAACTTGGAAGACTGAGGACATCTAATGCCTAAAGTTTTGCTTCAAAATTTTGTGAAAATTAAGCCGTGAAATACATTCAGGAAGCACAACCTACCCAGTCCTTTCTTAAATAAGCAAATGTGTAAATTTTCTGTGCCTGAAGTTTGGTGAACAGGTAGCATATAACCATATGTAGCACCCTTGTCCCTCAAATAGGGTTACAGGTAAATTTAGTTACGCTGGGTGGTAACCAGCCTGGCTAATTGGTAGTATTTAAGTGTCAAATGACTTCTGTGTTAATTGCATTTTTAGTGTGGCTTCTCCCTTTTGTCAGTAGGTTGCACTGTTGCCTTTGACATTAGTATGATGAGCTACAGTATATACAAGTTATGGTTAAACATTTTCTCAGCCAATCATATTTTCTGTGTCGCATGCTGGAAAAAGCTATTTATTGGAACAAAGTCAGGTGACCAAGTCAGTGTACAGTTCCTGGCTGCTAGGCCTGAAACCTGAGGCCTATCTAGGTGGCTGCCAGCTGCTAGGCTTGTCCAAGGCCTACCTGGGTATTCAAGTTTATGCAGAGAAAAGCCTTCCAAAGATCTAGAAAGAATTCTAGAGGGATGGAGTCCGGAGGAAGTACCAGAGGTGACTCTTCATGAGCTGGAGGCTATGAATTGGCTGGGAGGACTTCAAGAGAGAACTCATCCAATCTGAGATGAAGCAGTGAGTAAGGCTACTTTCACACTGGGGCGTTGAGCGCGCTGGTGGTAAAGTGGCGCTATATTTAACCCCCGCTAGCAGCCGAAAAAGGGTTAAAACCGCCCGCAAATCGCCGATGCAGCGGCGCTTTGAAGGTGGGTTTGCAGCGCTGCCCCATTGTTTTCTATGGGAAGGGGCGCTTTAGGAGTGGTAAATACACCACTCCTACAGTGCTCCAAAGATGCGGCTTGCAGGACTTTTTTGACTGTCCTGCAAGCGCACCGCTCCAGTGTGAAAGCCCTCAGGGCTTTCACATTGAAGTGCATTGAGCGGCTCTTTCAGGGCGCTTTGCAGGTGCTATATTTAGCACTTTAGCGCTTGCTTGCAGTGTGAAAGCAGCCTAAAGTTCAGTTACTAGAGGAGGCAGCCTGTCCTATAAAGTACAGATGTGCTGGTTCAGTTTAAAGGCTCTTATACCTGTACTGCTGTCTACCTTATCTACCTATTTTTGTCTAAGGAATCTGCCAATCTGCCTGTTGCTGATCGTTATTAAGGGTGTCCTGTGCCCGTTCCCCTCTCCCACATTTTTCCTGTTCAAGAAATAAACTTCAGTCTGTTTAAAGCATAAAAGCAACTGGCGCCCAATGTTCTTTCTTATTCATCACCCACCATGCCCACAAACCTGCACCCTGAGAATGTACGTCAACCATCCTTACCCCCGGTAGTCACCATCAGGCTCCTGGTAAATCGGGGTAGGCGCTACACATATGTAATAGATTTTGGGATAGTTTGTAAAAACGTAATTGCTACTGCAAATTGTAATGTTCAATTACAGATATCCCAACCAATAAAGATTTCTGATTGGTTCCCATGGAATACTGCACTTTACAAATTGTAATTGCATTTTGCACAAGCATACTAAATAATCCTCAAACAGCCTCATTTATATTAAAAAACAAAACAATAAACAAAATAATTATATATATATATATATATATATATATATATATATATATAATATAAATGTGTGTGTATGTATATATGTGTGTGTGTGTGTGTGTGTATATATATATATATATATATATATATATATACATATATATATTACATTTATATTATTATATATGGCACACTTGGATTTTCTCTTTTTTTTTAGGAGTGAACCCCAGGTGCAGCAGCCAAGTGATACTTTTTTGTGCTTTACAAATCCTTTTTAAACTTTTTTTTATTTTTTTTATTAGATAAACAAATGTAGAATAGCTCATAAAAAATGATGGTTATGAGAAGACTGATTCCCCAGCAGCAGCTATGCATCTGACTCTCCAAATCTCCACCTACTGCAGCCATGATAAGAGGGTTTCACTTTTTCCTCTGGATTTTCCATTCATGCATCTACTGTATTTAAAAAGAACTGCAGCCAAGACCTTTGGCAGATCTCTCTAATGGAATTTATTCAAGAAATAGTATGAGAAGCCATGAGTGATTTAACTCATTGCTTCTATACCAAAAACTAAAATACAATTTTTGGTAGACTAAAGATAATTTTCTGTATTTGGAGGAAAAATTCTGACACATTAGGGATACGTGAATTTTTTGTGTAAACCAAAAATACGCATACACTTAATGTTCACTTTATTAGGTGAAGTTGCTGATTGTCACAAAATACCAAAGAGTGAATTATGTGGCTGCAAGCCAGTACATAAGGCATGTAGATAGGGTTGGGAAGTTCAGTTAGTAACCAAACACTAGAATATGGAAGATGTATGATTTCTTTGACTTTTACCATGGAATGATTGTTGATGCCAGTGTGGTGATAATTGCATCTCAGAAACTGTTGACCTCCTGAGATTTTCACATTCTCTAATCTCAATAGTTAACCTTGGGCGACAAACACTATCCATTGACTCTTCTCCAGTGATGCAATTTCCATGTAAACAACTATAAGTGAATCCTCCAAGTTCAATCAGATATCTATATACAAATATTTAATGGAGGGGGAATCACTGTTAAAAGTATTAATGAACAAACTACCTAAGGAATCCCTGGATTAGACTCTACCTCCCCCGGGAAAAATTCAAAATTATTATATTTATGAAACCCCCTAAAACAATGCTCCACCCAGCAGATGCACATTACAAAAGCTTTATTCAATACACTAAAAACTATAATATTTGACACACATCTTAAAATCACCAAAGATGCCTTCCTCTCTTATTATACTGTATCATAGTAGGATATTAGGATATTTATGAATATGAGCCGAACACCCCCCGGTTCGGTTTGCACCAGGAATTGCAAACAGGCAAAAAATTCTGACGAACACGCAAACACCGTTAAAGTCTATGGGACACGCACATGAAAAATCAAAAGTGCTCATTTTGAAGGCTTATATGCAGGTTATTGCCATAAAAAGTGTATGGGAACCTGGGACCTGCCCCAGGGGACATGCATCAATGCAAAAAAAAAGTTTTAAAAACAGCCATTTTTAATAATGCTTGAAGTGAAACAATAAAAATCAAATATTCCTTTAAATATCGTGCCTAGGGGGGTGTCTAGTATGCCTGTAAAGTGGCGCATTTTTCCCGTGTTTAGAACAGTACCACAGCAAAATTATATTTCTAAAGGAAAAAAAGTAATTAAAAACTGATCGCGGCTGTAATGACGGGTCTTGGCAATATAGATAAAACTCATTGAAAAATGGCATGGGTCCCCCCCTCAGCCCATTACCAGACCCTTCAGGTCTGGTATGGATATTAAGGGGAACCCTGCACCAAATAAAAAAAATGGCGCAGGGGCCCCATCCCCACAACTCTTGCCCAGTGGTTGTCGGGGTCTGCGGGTGGGGGCTTATCAGAATCTGGAAGCACCCTTTTAACAAGGGGATCCCCAGATCTCACCCCATTTTTTGTGCATTGGCAGGGGTACAATGTACCCATTACCAATTCACATAGGAGGGGGGCCAGGATCTGGGGGTCCCCTTTTTAAAGGGGTCTTCCTGATTCCGATAAGCCCCCTGCCCGCAGACCCCCACAACCACCGGGCAAGGGTTGTGGGGATGAGGCCCTTGTCCCCATCAACATGGGGACAAGGTGCTTTGGGGGGCTGCTCCAAAGCATCCTCCGCATGTTGAGGGCATGTGGCCTGGTACAGTTCAGGAGGGGGGCACTCTCTCGCCCCCCTTTTCCTGCAGCCTGCCAGGTTGCATGCTCGTGTAAGGGTCTGGTATGGATTTTGGGGGGGGGACCCCAACGCCATTTTAAAAAAATATTTTGGCGCAGGGTTCGACTCAAACATCAAGCTCATCCCTATTCATGATAATATTATATAGTGAAAATATCTATGCCATGTGTTAGAGTATATTGATCTCAAGGATATAAGACTGGGGAATCTCCAAAATTCATAAACCATAAACGTCCATTCGAGATTGTTCAAATGGAATGTGCATAGGGCTGAGAAATGGCCCAAATTTCCTTGTTCCCTCTCATTGCTTTCATCTTCTCATAGTCTTCCTCTGGGTCTGGAGTCTTCGGCTGTCTTGATTGGCAGGACAGGAATGACATCGTTTCCAGAAATGCGCACAGTAACAATTTGACAAACAAATAATGCATAGCTGGTGTTAAAGTGGTTCTAAAGGCTCAAGCTTTTTTACCTTCTTGCATTCTATCTAAAAAATATACTTGCTGTTACCATTCTGTTATTTTTTTTTTTTTTTTCGTCTCTTATGACACTGACTTGTACTGAATCTCTGTTCAAGTGATAAGATAAGGGTGAAGATGAGAAAAGTTCCAGTTGGCTTATTTGGGAAAATTGTCTGACTTCTGCTCTAGGGAAGCAATGTGTTGAGGCAGCGAAAGGCAGCACTGGCAGGAGATCGGGGAATAGAGCAGGAGAGGTTAGTAATGTTTTCAGGGGTCAGTTAATCCCTCATACATCACCAGACACTG
Source organism: Lithobates sylvaticus (assembly GCA_028564925.1). Taxonomy (NCBI): domain Eukaryota; kingdom Metazoa; phylum Chordata; class Amphibia; order Anura; family Ranidae; genus Lithobates; species Lithobates sylvaticus. The sequence continues at coordinate 294,749,990 of CM053027.1, read as the reverse complement.
CATTTTTATTTTTCATATGTCAGCCATTAAATTGGTATGAACACTTCACGAACAAGACATAAAAAATAGAAGTAGTTTGGCAGGGTTTGTACATAGCAGATAATATTGCCCATACAAATAAAAGCATAACACTGAACGTCACTGTTGTAGCTTAGTAGCTGGAAATGCAATATTATGGGTTTATGTGTCTGGCAGTTTTTCAACACCGCTTCAAAATGCGAGTTGTAGCAGGAGGCAACCAATCAGATACCTTTGTTTAATTTTTAAAAATGAAATTTGTTTGCATACTGTGCAAAGAAGGTGAACATTTGCTCCACTTTTCATAAGCTAGACCATATGTTCTGTCTCCAAATATTGTCATACACTTTAAAATGTCAGACAGCTACTAGTTAATAATCTCACTATCAAAAAATGTATTTTTCCTTCATACATTGAAATGTCTATGCTCACACAAGGTTGCTACCTTATCTACAGAAAAAAAAATCTACACCCCCAAAGTAAAATGAAGCAAATTTTATTCACAAAATGGAAGATGTAATAATGTCTGCAAAAAATAGATGAAAAATCTAGACTCCATACGGTATCCTTGCTTGACCCTCCAAACTATGGACCAATACAATGATGCCATTTAGTTAAACCCATTAGGCTCTCCAGTCATGTAGAACCACATCTTTTTCTCTTGGGTACCCAAGTTATGGGTCTCATGGCACGACGGAAGATATATTGGTCAGGGTGCTTTTGCGCTTGGGGTATGCCTACCTGCGGGGGAAGACCTAAGAATAATTCTAACCTTCTTGCATGTCTGACAGTTCTGTAGGTCAGTGGCCTATTTCAATGTTTTTCAACTCCAGTCCTCAAGTACCCCCAACAGGGCATGTTTTCAGGCTTACCATTATTTTGCACATGTGATTTGATCAGTTTCACTGCCTTAGTAAATACCACAGCTGTTTCATCTGAGGGAAATCCTGGAAACATGACCTGTTGGGGGTACTTGAGGACTGGAGTTGAGAAACATTGGCCTATTTGACATGAGTTACTGTTTTGAGGACTGACAGCTTCTAATAAGAATGCCCAAGGGCTCATGCACACAGCTGTAAGGTATCCTGAGTCTCCAAAAAAACATTTATGGGACCCACCACTGCTGTGTTCAACTGCCCATAGATGACCATTAGACAATGTGTTTGTAGAGTTATGTGCCTGGGGTTGCGCACAACACTCACATGCACACAGATGTGTGTTCTGAATACAGTTAGTCTCTCATGCTTCATGAAACCCACAACACACAAGTGCATACAGATGCATTTTCTAACTGCTGTCTATGGGCGGCTGATTACAGCAGCTGTGGGTCCTGGGAAAGTGTTTATGGAGGCTCTGGATGCTGTACAGCCCCTTACAGCCATGTCCATCACTTTTTTGCTATAGATACAAGATTACTTGTTCAGTTGTGCAGTCTTATGTAGTGAAAACTATGGGGGAGATTTACTAAAACTGGAGCACTCAGAATCTGGTGCAGCTGTGCATGGTAGCCAATCAGCTTCTAAATTCAGCTTGTTCAATTAAGCATTGAGAGAAAAAAAAAAAAAACCCTGGAAGCTGATTGGTTTCTATGCAGAGCTGCACCAGGTTTTGCGCCCTCAAGTTTTAGTTAATCAACCCCCCATAGCCTTTTAGCCTTCACTTCCTCATGAGCTACTGATGTTATGCTGCACCATTCTCCTCTGGCCACTAGGGGGAGAGCTAAAGCCAAGCAAGCCCATAGACTTCTATGCAGAGCGCCGAGAATGCTGAGTTGTACTTTGAGATGGCAGCTATATAATGGCTACACTTTAATGGGTTCACTAGAGATCCCTATAAGAACTGTAGTAGGAGAAATAGAGAGATGAATTTAATATTTTGCTACAGATACACGGTTACTTGTTTAGTTGTGCAATATTATGTAGTAAAAACAATGGGGGAAATTTACTAAAACAGGAACACTTTGACCCCCATACACACTATACAACTTTTGTTGTCTGATTTCCTTTATATTTACCAAAACGCCTGCCTGATTGCATACAAATTTAAACTCTTAAGGTTTGACCTCATATTATATGGTTTTGGTAAATCTGAAGGAATTTTTTTTACAGAAAATTGTATAGTGTGTATCCAGCTTTAGAATCTGCTGCTGTGCATGGTGGCCAATCGGCATTAAAGAGGAAGTAAACCCTGATGGGTTTTACTTCCCCTTCTGCTCCCTGTATAGCCTGCAAATGAAAAGCATAATGGGCTATACTAGCCCATTATGTACCACTTACCTGCAAAAGAATCCAGCGACGTCCCCTGTGTGGGCAGCGTCCATCTTCTTGCCCTCTTCCTTCGGGGCCACGGACTCCGGCTCTGTGATTTTCCGGTGCCACGTGACGTCACTCCCACGCATGCGCACGGGAACCGCGACCTGCGGCATATGCTAGGGAGGAAACGGCCTTTAGTTTCAATTCCTCCCTGCGCTGGCGCCGTAGCGGACTACAAGTGAAATCTCTCCTAAACGGCGCACGTTTAGGAGATATTTCCACTACCTATAGGTAAGCCTTATTCTAGGCTTACCTATAGGTAAAAGTCCAAAAAGTGGGTTTACAACCACTTTAACTGTACCCTACATACTCACATACAGTGACAAAACATTCACTTACATATTGCAGGGTATCTCCACTGACTGTGGAGCCCATATTGGTAAACTTACACCAACCTGTTTTATATCAGTTATGCCAACATTTTAGTGCTAGACATGGACTGCTCCTGTACCTGTGCTGGAGATAATTTTAAATAAATACTTTTTATATATTCTTTACGTTTAAAGAAATGTAGGTGGTGCAGCAGTGTTTGGCAACAGCTTGGGGAATGAAGATGTACATTTACTATTCTTTTAGGCTTATATGTTACATTACAAAAGATTAGCTCTATGTAATGTGACAGTATCAGACGATACACCTAGATTTTCCTCACCATGTACAATATTAGAACTATAATAATAATAATAATAATAATAATAATAAGGTGCACCTATCATTCATTTTTACATTTCACATCTATCAGATGTACACCTGCCATTATTACTATAACATGCTATTATTTTGAGTAAAATTTGCCTTAGCGTAAACAAATTATCACACAGGCTTCGGCTACCAGGAGCTTTGTGAATTTCAGATATCTTTAGAGACTGTGGGAATCTGTTGTCTTTGATTAAATATACCTTGCTAGGGTTGCAATGAGATTATTGTCATCCAGGCAAAACCAGAAATCAGAGCTTGCAAGTGCATTGAGAATATATAGGAGTTGTCATACTTTCTCATTGCACTTGCAAGCTCTTTTTCAAACAATAAATTGGAACTTCACCCCAAAGGTGCAACTTTTTTGGGAAAGGGGGTGGGTACCCTGTTTTGACAAGCGATCTGACTGGAAGTTCTCCTCCTCCCCTCGCTGCCCGCAACCTTCTGGGACATATCACAAGTTCAAGATGGCTGGGACAAAGCACATGCACAGTGGGGAGTCAGCTGTGAAGCCACAAGGAATCACTGCCCCCAGGAAACATGCTGGCGCCCGGGACCCAAAAACCGGTGAAAAAGTGGTTCAGGTGTGGATGGCACTGGACAGATGAGTGTCTTATTAAAGTCAGCAGCTGACATGGGAAACATATATGGAATGCTATTTCTGATCAGCGTCTAAAAATGTTATTGTTTCTGTATCTTTGGTTTAAATCTGTAAGCAGCAGTTAGCATAAGGCCTCTTTCACACGAACGATCTGTTCAGGTCCGCCTGTTAGTTTTTTGGGTGGACCTGAACGGATGCTCCATAGACCTCTATGGAGCGTCGGATGTCATCGGTGACATGTCCGCTGACATCCAACACGCTCCGATCCAAAAAAAAAGTGTGACGGAGGAAAAAACTACTTTTCCATCCGTCTGCGGATCGGGTGACGACGGACTCTGCGGTCCGTCGTCATCCGATTTCCCATAGGGGAGAGCAGCGCTCTGACAGGTCCGTCCCTGCACAGTTGAGCAAGCAGATGTTCACGGAGTGGATCATCACGGATCCGTCCCATGTGAAAGGATCCTTAGGAGTATACCTGTGACATCATCACTGAGCAGCCGAATTTCCTTCTATATCTGCAACCAGAGAGGAGGGTAGAGTGATCTGCCACATTTCATTTCCAAGGGTTTCACTTAGCTACATGTCCCAGGACTCAGTGGGACTCCAGAGACATCAATAGATGGTTATGTGGGTGGTTACCAAGGGCTCTGTGTGTTTTTTCACCCCTAGGTGAAGAGGAACACAATGTTGGATATAGGTGATGCTGGGCCATGGTGTGAAAAGCTGGTTGAATGGAAAAATGGAAGCATAGGTTATTATACCTGCCCTCATAGCAATTTTTGTACATAAACAAGATTGCACAGAAAACCACTTGGGGGCATTGAGGGAACCAGCCCACATGCTGTAAATAAAGCTGCCACAGTTGAAATGGCCACCTAGAAAGCTTGCCAGGAGTGACTTTAGTAAACAATCACTCTGTAGTGCTGATAAATATCTATTATACAAGGACAAAGAACGTAAAGGTGCACAATTGTCAACATTCCATGTAGAAATTAAATTATGCCTGGAGATGATCTTTAAGCACTTCTGGGTCACAGAGTCACATTTTATCTAAGTGCCTAATACCAATCCCAAGGTTGAACCTGAAGGAGTAAAAAAAAAAAAAATAGGCATTCAAATAAAATCTGCACAGAAGATTTTAATGATAAAAAAGCTTTTACACTCTGAATTAAAAATAAAAGGAAACAAATAAAACTAAAGCTTTGCTGTATGTAGGGGGAGTAGGCAGTGCATTTTTTATTGCCTACATTTTAGTCTTGAAAACTATAGTTCCCCTTTTAAATGTAATAAATACATGCCGCTAGCTTCCCTCCTTCCCTCGAAAAGCGAAACCACAAGAATTTAACCCTTCCATCACTCGTCTAGTTACCTTATGGGAGCAGGATTAAAGCAGGCGGCTACCATCCAAGATTGTTCTTTCTGGTCATTTGATCTGTGGTGTGTAATACTAATGGTGGAGTTTTAAAAGCACTTTCAAAATATATATATATGTATATATTTTCTATATCAGGAAGATCTAAGAACTAAACAAAAGTTCAATATTTGGTGAATAATGCCATAAAAAACACAATGTCATAATGATTTACATCCCAAATCCTTTAATTGTTACTTCTGCCATGTAAATTAAAGTGCACATTTATGGTTGACGAATTAAGCAGTGCTGTTAAGTATTACATGTCAAACAAAAGACTTAGTAGGAGGTCTGGAAAAGTTTGTTGTAATGATATTATTTCAAAGTAAAAATTCTAAGCTGTCAGGGTGCCAGCATCTGTGTGCTGGGCTTGGCGATAGGAAGGGGCTTGGTAGAGGAGGAATGGAAAGGAGCAGACTCATTCGGAATAAATAGGGTTGGGCCATACTTACGACTCCCAGTTTCCTGACTTCTTAGCCTCTTCTCATGCAGCCATACCTTATTCCAGGCTAATGTTGCACAGGTTTATGCAGGTTGTTGTAAAGGGCTTTATACTTTTTTTTGTGGAATTTATGAATTCCATATGTTTTTTTGTAATGTGAATATAATGTGATTGTAAACCTAATTTTAAAAAAAAAATAACAAACATGTCATATTTACCTGCTCTGTGCAATGTTTTTGCACAGAGCAGCCCTGATCCTCCTCTTCTGGGGTTCCTCGCTGGCACTCCTGGCTCTTCCCTTCTACTGAGGGCCCCCATAACAAGCTGCTTGCTATGAAGGCACTTGTGCAGGCTCGATCCTGAGCCGTGCTCTATGTGTCCACTGCCCGCTTTTGCTTTTCTGTTCAATGAGAAGGGAGAGAGTGGTGAGAGACGCTGCTCTTGTGCACATTGCTGGACCAGGATCAGGCTCAGATAAGTATAAGGGATGGCTTGGGGGAGGTAGCTGCATACAGATTTTTTTTCCCCCTTTAGAACCATTGTAATATTTTCTAAGAAGAGGGGGCTTTGCAGGTGTTTGTTGCAGAAATGTAGTAGTTGATATGCAGAAAAAAGTGTTCTTAACCTTTTGCAAAAATAATCTTATTGAACCGCTTCAGCACGGTTTTTATTTTTTGCGCTATAAACAAAAGAAGAGCGACAATTTTGAAAAAAAAAAAACAATATTTTTTACTTTTTGCTATAATAAATATCCCATTTTTTAAAAAAAAAAACAATTTTTTTCCTCAGTTTAGGCCGATACGTATTCTTTACATATTTTTGGTAAAAAAAAATCGCAATAAGCATATATTGATCGGTTTGCGCAAAAGTTATAGCGTCTACAAAATAGGGGATAGATTTATTGCATTTTTTTTACTAGTAATCTAGTAATTATCTGCCATTTTTTTTTTTTTCATGACTGCGACATTGCGGCGGACACTTCGGACACTTTTGACACATTTTTGGGACCATTCATGGTCCCAAAAAGCGGCCGGGAATAGGAGGACAACATATGACGCCCACCCAGGATAGGAGATCCACCTTGTGGGCGTCATATGACTATGGGCGGGTAGTGAAGGGGTTAAAGTGGTGTTTCCCCTAAAAAGAAAAAAATATGATTAAAATTCCTAAAAAAAAAATGTTTTTTTTTAACTTACCTCTAAATGCCTGTTGCTAGGGGTCCCTCGTAGTCTGCCTCCTTCAGTGCCTGGGCTAAGTGACATCACTTCCCCTCAGCGCAGTCAGTCATCTGGGACACGTGATAGGTCCCAGATGACTGCACGGCCAATCACAGCACGTGGCGCCGCTCGTGCATGCGCAGTGGTTGCCCGGCTACGAAGCCACAGCCGGGTGCCCACAGTAAGAATGCTGGCCCCGCCGAGCGGAATGGGGAAGGAGCGGGGCTTCGTTCCCCCGCATCGCTGGACCCTGGGACAGGTAAGTGTCCGATTATTAAAAGTCAGCAGCTGCAGTATTTGTAGCTGCTGACTTTACTTTTTTTTTTTTTAAGGGGCACCCCACTTTAACTATTAATGAGGGTCTGTCACTTGTCTATTTAGAAAGTAAAATTTTCTTTGGAAATAGCTTATATTGTCAGTTTTAGGACATCCCTCAGGTCAAGCCAAACTCCTCTCCTATCCATTTAAAGTGATTGTAAAGTCTTGTTTTTTTTTCTATAAAAAAAATAAACATGTTATACTTACCTGCTCTGTTGCAGTGGATTTACATAGGGCAGCCCAGATCATCCTCTACTTGGGTCCCTCTTCTGTGCTCCTGGCCCCTCTCTCCCGTTGAGTGCCCCCACAGCAAGCAGCTTGCTATGGGGGCACCCAAGCTGAGTCGCAGCTCCATGTGTCCATTCAGACACAGAGCCATGGCCTGCCCCTTCCCCCTCTCTCTCCTGATTGGCTGACTGATTTTGATTGACAGCAGTGGGAGCCAATGGCACTGCTGCTGTATCTCAGCCATTCAGGAGGGAGAGTCTTGGATGGCTGAAACACTCATGGACATCGCTGGAAAGAGATGGGGCTCAGCTAAGTATTAGGGGGGCAGAGGGGGGCTGCTGCACACAGAAGGCTTTTTATCTTAATGCATAGATGCATTAAGACTTTACAACTCCATTTAAAAAAGAAACTGAAGCTAGGTTTACTCACCTAACTCTGCCACTGTTTCCTTTGCCAGTTCTGCTTCTAGGTGTGGGAATTAGTTATCCAGTGCTGTAGTATGTGCCCACGCCGACTCCCCATCTTGATAACTTTAATGTTTGTGAAGTCTCTTCCTCCTAGAACCTTTGCTCTCTGCTGTAGAAAGAGGAGAAGACGCTGGACCTGGTGTGTCACATTTACATTGGTATTTTGTTCTTTTCACTCGTTTTTTTAAGCCACTTAGAAGGTAGAGAGAATCTGTCTTGAGAACAGCTTTAAAGTTGATTAGTGGCCAGGCAATGGTCATTTAAGTTTTTACATATTCTTAACATAAAGCCAACAAAAATAAAAACTGGAAAATGCTACTCTTCCCTTCTGCGCTGTACAGCTTACGTTGGACACGGTCCTCTAAGGGGTTAACACCTTCCTTAGAATTCTAAGGTAAAGGATCCTGCAGCTCTTGGAGACAAAAACTTGGAGACAAAACAAAAAGAAGAAAGAGTGAGTGCAATCATCTTGCACAGATAAAACAACCTTTAATAAATATAAATATCAGTTACAAACTTCAATAGATGCACTCACGTGATCCAGGGTTTTTAGGAGCAGTATGAACAGCCATGTAATGGAGTGTTACTTATAAACCAGAGCTGTGGCCAGCAAAGCTGTGGGAGTATTCATCCCTTCCACTTTCTGGGTAGCTTTCAGACTGGGCAGCTGTACAACACGAGCCTGTGCCCGCACAGTGTTCCAGTCCAGGGATCTCTTATGCCCCGTACACACGAGCGGAAATTCCGCCAGCAAAAGTCCGATGAGAGCTTTTGGTCGGAAAATGTGACCGTGTGTATGCTCCATCTGACTTTTGCTGGCGGAATTCCAGCCAGCAAAAGATTTGAGAGCAGGTTCTCAATTTTTCGGTCGGAAAAATTTCCGATACTAAATTCTGATTGTCTGTACCAATTCCGACACGCAAAATTCCTACGCATGCTCGGAAACAATTTGACGCATGTTCGGAAGCATTGAACTTCATTTTCTCGGCTCATCGTAGTGTTGTACGTCACCGCGTTCTTGACGGTCGAAAGTTCAGAGAACTTTTGTGTGACCGTGTGTATGCAAGCCAAGCTTGAGCTGAATTCCGTGGGAAAAAACATCCAAGATTTTTAGTGCTTTTTGCATTTTGCAGATTTGCTCTACAGAACGTGTTCCATAGGAAGCCATGTTAAATGGCCTGTAGTGCAAACATGCAAAAAGCACTAAAAATGCATAGGTGAGAATCAAGCCTTAAAGCTGTGTTAGTCTACGAGGTGGATGTCCAGCTCCAGCTTACTTGGTCAATACAGCAACACATTTTGGGGGAGTGCCCCCCTTTGCCAACCCTACGTAATTTCAAATCGATGGACCAGGATGGACTTTCTTAAAAAAGACAGCATGTACATGTACAGTCCACTCTCTCTTGCAGCTCTGTCCTCTGAATGAGTGAAAGAGCGGGCTGCTCAGGTGTGGGTAGAAAAGTCAAGTGATTTTTTGTGATTTTTTCAGGGCCGCGCATCCAAGGCTCAGTGAGAAAAGTAAGTATTCTTTTACAAAACAGTGCACTGCATGTTAATGTACTGAGGATGCTGTAATTCTAGGAGATGATTTCGACAAAATTCAGTAAAGGTGTGTAGTAACCCTTTAAAGTGTTACTAATCCCACAGTCTGTTTATTCAATAAAGCATGCTTGTTATGGTCACTATGGAACCCAAACCATCTCCTGATAGAACAGAGCATTGGGGACAAGCTACACATGCTCTGCTTAGTGTGTATTGCTAGTAAGTTTTTTTTTCCTCGCGAGAGTGCATGTGACCAGCACAGGGCCAATCAGCACTGTCCAGACAGAGGGTCAGGGGTCCTGCAGCCTTATAGGACAGTCAGAGTAGAATGAAAACGCTTTATCCAGATACTGATAGAAGTCACAAGACTGCTCCATACTGCTGATGTTTAGCAGTTTATATTTACAAAAATAATTGCATTTCCATGTTCTGTGTACTGTGGGAGGCCACACAGTGAATACAGGGTCCTGGGTTTAGTAACACTATCCCATTTTAAAGTCAGCAGCTACAAAAAGTGGTACGAAGCCTTACTCCTCTCCCCCTCCTCTTCGAGGCGCCGGAATTCTAACTGTGGGCGCCGGCTGTGGCTTCACAGCCGCGCATGCACTGCGCATGCGCGAGAGCTGCGTGTTGTGAATGGCCGGGCAATCTTCTGAGATCTGTGACGTATCCCAGAAGATGGGAGGGAGGGGGGAGAGGTGAACTTCCATCCGGCGCCGCGGAGCCAGGGGAGGAAGTGGGAGCTGGGTGCCCGTAAAAACAGGGTACCTGCTCCTCCCCCCAAAAAATGACATGCCAAATGTCATGACACATCACCTGCACTTAAAGCGGTAGTTCAATTTTTGGGTGTAACCCTGCTTTAATGTCCTTATGACTGTATTTGTCAGTATTACACAAAATGTTAGAGTCCATGGGAATGTAGTGAACTTCCTTTGATGTTGTTGTAAGAGGTAAAATAAACCCCAAATTTAACACAAGGATCATTTGAATGGTAAAAAAAGAGAAAAAGATCCAATGTCAAATTCAAAACAGATCCCGATTGACCTCATTGATCAATATGAAGTCGCAACATCCTTCACTGTATGAATGAAAGTGGCCACAAAGACTTGAGATTCGATATATATATATATATATATATATATATATATATATATATATATATATATATATTAAAAGGCCAGTATGGTGGCCTGAATTAATGGGAGGAGCCCGGTGGGTTTTTAGGCTGGCCACTCGCCCCTGCTCTCTGTCGGTACTACACATCTCTGGGCCAGCCCTTCCCAGCTCACCTTATGTTTGTGAGTATGTTCGTTCAATTACACATGTCTTACAGCTTCCTCGTACATGCTCTTTATCGGCGGTTCTCACTCTCTGTTGCAGGTAGTTGAGTCTGAGTTGTTGTCGGTCGTGTCCTGACATAATTCGGCACAGGTGTAGTAGATTTGGATGTCCCCTCAGCCTTGCTTGTCGTCCCATGCCACAAACATACATTTCATATGTAGATCCAAGCCTCTGAGCCACCATCGGTCATTGTCCAATTATCACTCAATACAGGCTTTGTTGCTCATAGGATTCACAGTATATGGGGTTGCTGTCTCATCAATTTGGAGATGAGCATGTATTGTTTGCACAGGTTCTGTGGCTGATTGAGGTAGTAATTAGACCCACCTGGGGCCATGTCTGCACTTAATTAGCCTGGGTGGTTGGTATGGGTTCGGTTTAGAGTAAGGGGTGGCATATACTCTGCAACCAATTCTTATCGCTTTCACTTCATACTTTTCAACCAATTTCATTTACCCTACTATCAGTTCATATCTTATACGTTGCATACCTACCACAGTCCGATTCGGACCTAGTTGCGTCAGTGGCACAATGGTTCGCATCAGACACGTCCTGCACCGATTCATACCGCTCACCTTCATACCCTAAAAAGGATTCGCTGTTATGTCATCTTACTCACCGATTCATATCACTTTCATGCCATACGCATCACTCCGATTCGAGCCTAGTCGTCTTGGCGGCACAACGTTTCTCATCAGCCGCATCCTACACACCGATTCATAGCAGTTCGTACCATACCCTACGATTCGTTATTTATATAATTTTTTGGACCGATTCTTACCGCTCACCTTCATACCCTACTAACGATTTGTTGGTTCACTCACTGGTTCATTTCACTTTTTGCCACACGCATCATTCCTTTTCGAGCCTATTCGTCTTGGCGGCGCAACGATTCGCACCGATTCTTAGCGGTTCATACCATACCCTACTATTCATTATTCATATCGTTGCTCTGACCAATTCAGATCGTGTCAGCAGCTTTGGGCATCACACTCCAAACTGAACATAGTCACAGAGATGGCACAGCGGTTCGCATCACACGCGCTGATTTGTAGCGGTTTGTAGCATACCCTAAGTTTTCTTACCAATTCGGATTCGGATTGCGTCAGCAGCTACGTGCATTACACTCCGATACAAACCTAGGCGCATCAGGAACACTACGGTTCGCATTGGATACATCCCACACCGAGTCATCCCGCTCACCATCATACTCTACAAACGATTCGTTGTTATGTCATCTATCACTTTCGTGCCACACGCATCACTCCGATTTGAGCCTAGTCGCCTGCACATCAGTCGCTTCCCATACATCGATTCATAGCGGTTCGTACCATACCCTACGATTCATTATTCATATCATTTTCCGACCGATTCGGATCGTGTCAGCAGCTACATGCATCTCACTCCAAACCGAACCTAGTCGCATAAGCGGCACAACAGTTCGCATCACTCGCATCCCACGCACCGATTCGTAGCGGTTCGTACCATATCCTACGATTCATTATTCATATCATTGTTCTGACCGATTCGGATCGTGTCAGCAGCTACATGCATCTCACTCCAAACCGAACCTAGTCGCATCGGCGGCACAACGGTTCGCATCACGAGTATTCCACACTCAATTAGTTACGCTCTCCATCATGAATCTACAATTCGTTACGTATGCCATTTTCACAGTTCGTTTCTACACATACAATTTCCTCTATCCTTTTCTTTTCGCCAATCAGTAGGTTACCTTTCTTGCAAACGCTGCAAAAATATGCATCTTGCAATCGCTGCCAAAACATGCATCTCATCATATACTCATTGCATTCGCTTTAAACATGCGTCTCAGCATAAACTCCTTGCGATCGCTGCAAATACACGCATCCCAGCAGTTGCCCATTTTGCAATAGCTGCAAACATGCATCTCAGCCTAAACTTCTTGCAATCGCTGCAAGTACATGCATCTCAGCCTTACCCATTTGCAATTGATGCAAATACACGCATCTCAGCATTTACCCATTTGCAATCGCTGCAAAGCATGCATATTAGCGTAAGCTCCTTGCTATCACTGCAAGCACACTCAGTGGCACTCACACAGCCACACTTCATTTTAGTGGCACTTAATCGGCCACTCGTCTCCAGTGGCATTCATACGAGACACTCATTATTTTCCATCTGTCTCTCTTCCCTCAGGTCAGTCGAGTTCAGGTTCCATCCTGTACCAGGTTGGACGTATTTCCCCCCCCCAAAAAAAAGCGCAATGATTGCATCTTTACCAGGGCCAGTCGCATACAAGGGGGACAAACAAATAGTAAAAAAAAGGGGGAGTAAGGAGTCTTGTTGCACTTATGTCACCCCTACTGCAGGTGATCTTGGTCGACCGAGTTCGATCCTAACCAGGACCTCACTACTAGAGCGTCAGTCAGGTGCATAGTTCACGGGTTTCTCTATCACATCATTTTGCAGCCCCCTTTCACTATACCATTATTTCAAATACATCATTGGACGTGCTCTCCAGGCATTCGTTTTTGTCACATATGTCTATACATGACACTCTCTTTTCGAAGGGCGACCCTTCACCTCGCAAACAAGGTCGCTTAACAGTAGGCTTGCTGGCAACTGAGGGAGTAGGCCCAGAACAGTTTTGGGGCTTACTGATCCAGGGATGGTCCGGTGCTGTCTCGTCTGTAAGAGAGGCCCAGAAACTGGAGGATCCAGGGGGGGACTTTCACCGAGAGAGGACCGAGCGCAAGGCTGGTATCTCTGGAGAAACCTGGAAACTCAGTTAGAGGACGCAATCCGGATCAACACCCATAAAGTATTGCCAGACCGGCTGAAAGAGACTGGTACTGTGTGGCAGTTCTTTAAGTTTATCAAAACCCCTCAGGTAATGCTCAAGTTCAATTACCAAGTCTGTGGCAGAGACTTTACCGAGCACCCCACCGGCTGCTAGGCCAAGTGAGAAGGGCTTATCCGGGGGGCTGCTGAATCCAGTCTGTGGAACTGTTTTATTCTCTGGATTTTTCTACTAACTTTACCTCGCATGTACAAAGTGCCTGAACTCATTCCTAACCCTCTGACCCTCTTTATTGAGAGACTTTGCTTTTATTTTGAATAAATAATCATAAAAAGGACTAAGTATTGGAAATTCATATTCTTTGGGCCACTTTCCACGGGATCCCCAAGATGGAGATGCAAGCAGATGAGGTAACGGTAAGCCCAAATAACCAGCAGCTCCTTCGGGGGTTAGTGCTACATATATATTATACAATTTTTATAAGCTGCAGTCCATGGAGAATGTCCTTTTGAACTTATGAAACAAAATTCAAACTTTTTGGCAAGTCACAGTAGAAAAAAACGCTTTTAAATAAAAGAACATAATTTTGACTGTGAAATTCTGAAGGAAGCTTCATAATATTAATGGGTTGCTTTGCTACCCTTGGAACCAGGTGCCTTGAATCTGTGCGGGACACTGTGTCATAAGAAAAATATGAAGGCATTCTACAGCAAAACTCAATGCCGAGTGATAGAAAGCTGTGCCTCAGTCGCAGTTTATGAGTCCTCCAGCAGAATAAGGACCCAAAACAAACTGTGCATATAAAAGAACCCAAGGAGGGTTGAAAAGCAATCAGATTGCACCAAAGTGGTCTGCTAGGAATCTTGAGCTTAATCTGTTATAACATTTATAGAAAGAATTTTAGTTCATAGTTGGGAAGGAGCCCATCAATCAAAGACAACTGCAGCGGTTTATTCAGGGGAAAAAAAGAAGAGCTGCTGATTGATTGTAGTTATTGCCTTAAAGGGATCTGTTATAAAATATTAGATGAGGGGTACCAATAATTGTTTTCATGCCATTCAATTTTTTTATCTGGTACAGGAGTATGTTAAGTCATAGACTATGGAATCAAAATGGTGGATGTCAGTTTCAACTTTTTTCATGGCAAAAAGTAGAGGGTTACCAGTACTTTTTGTCACGACTGAACACAAATGTGCTTTGTGACGGACCTCGTACCCAAGATGTCCGCCGTAACTGCTTCCTCTGTCCGGTACCACACAATCCAAGACCCCCTTAGCTTACCCAGTCACCAGACAACACCAGTGTAGGGTACATCAGGAATAAATCTTTATTTGACATGTCACACTTATATACAGTTGACAGATGACTCAAGCCTAACCTAATTAGCATGAGCTAATTATCTTAATCAACACTGGGCTCCTTCATTCAATTGCAGGGTTAATTAGCACACACAACAATAGGTGAAACACTTCTACAAGCCAGACTATACTCAATTACATAACACAGGTGGCTGGAGTTCATGAGTCATGACATTAGCGTCTCTTGCTAATATGCCAAATACACATACAGATTCTATGTGTATTGGGGGGCCAGCATGGACCTGAATCCAAGTATCACCAGCTCAGGGGTCCCAGGCTTGCAGCTCAAAGAGCACTGTTCCCCCAAATGCCAGGGCCCATAATCACAAGGCAACAGGCTCGCACTCAGTCCCCTCCAACAGCCCGTGTCCCGGCTAGGTCCGTCACATGCTTGATTACATGGGAAACACCCACTTGAACAAGCTCTTCGTTATGTAATTTAACTGCTATGCAGGGCCAGACTGGGAGTAAAAACCAGCCCTGGAAAAAATATCATACCAGCCCCATAGCATTATTATACCAGCCCAACAGCATAACATCATTTTTTTCTTGTTCATAAAAGAGAAAACCGTGCATTTTAACCAAGAACATTTGATGAGTGTATTATATATAGAGAAGACAGATATGAAAGCACATAGGGCTTTATATATAAAAGCAAATTCCAGTTAAAAGTGGTAAAAGTGGTCAATCATCAAGGGGGACCCCAGGAACTCTGGGAACGTGGGGGAGGGGACTTTGTTGACCAGAGACCACCTTCCGCAGAAAGAATACACCAAGGTAAGGGGGTACCTTTACATCAAGGCCCCCTTACATTATTGTGTTCACTCCCCCCCCCTTACAGCAGTGAACCCTCCCCCCCTCAGGCTGGCCTGCCGGTGCTGTCACTGACTTCCTCTCAGGTGCACCGTGCAGGGCTCAGTCAGTCAGCTCCAGCTCTGGTTTTATCCTATAGTCTCCACTCCACAGTCCACACATGTCTGACTTCTCCTATGACCCCCATCCTGGCGGCACTCCCACTCTTGACTCCACTCCAGACTCCCTCAGAGACTGCAGACATGATATAAGACAAGAGATGGTTAGAGGTTGCGGACATGATATGAGAGATGGTTAGAGGCTGCGGACATGATACAGGACATGATTAGAGACTGAGGACATCATACTAAAGATGGTAAGAGAATGCAGACATGATACAAGAGATGGTCAGAGACTGCAGACATGATACAGGAGATGGTCAGACACTGCAGACATGGTACGGGAGATGGTCAGAGACTGCAGACATGGTACAGGAGATGGTCAGAGACTGCAGACATGATACATGAGTTGGTCAGAGACTGCAGACTAAGTACAAGAGATAAATGCAGCCTCACGAGTGCCCTTCAAATGCAGCCTTACTGTGCCCATCAATGCAGCCTCACTGTGCCCATCAATGCAGCCTCACTGTGCCCACCATTGCAGCCTCACTGTGCCCATCATTGCAGCCTCACTGTGCCCCATCATTGCAGCCTCACCGTGCCCATCATTGCAGCTTTACGGTGCCCATCAATTCAGCCTCACTGTGCCCATCAAATGCAGCCTCACTGTGCCCATCAAATGCAGCCTCACTGTGCCCATCAATGCAGCCTCACTGTGCTCATCAATGCAGCCTCACTGCTCATCAATGCAGCCTCACTGTGTCCATCAAATGCAGCTTTACTGTACCTGTAAATGCAGCCTCACTGTACCCATGAATGCAGCCTCACTGTACCTATGAATGCAGCCTCACTGTGCCCATGAATGCAGCCCCACTGTGCCTATGAATGCAGCCTCACTGTGCCCATGAATGCAGCGTCATTGTGCCCATGAATGCAGCTTCACTGTGCCCATGAATGCAGCCTCACTGTCCATCAAATGCAGCTTTACTGTGCCCGTGAATGCAGCCTCATTGTGCCCATGAATGCAGCTTCACTTTGCCCATGAATGCAGCCTCATTGTGCCCATGAATGCAGCTTCACTGTGCCCATGAATGCAGCCTTACTGTCCATCAAATGCAGCCCGACTGTGCCCATCATTGCAGCCTCACTGTGCATCTAATGCAGCCTCACTGCCCATAAATGCATACTCACCATTGCATGTGTGTCACAGAGCTGGGTCTGTAATTGGCGGCGCTGTAACAAGGTCCTGCCCCCCTAGACCGGCTTGTGTGATAGGTGGAACACTTATTCAATCAGTGTTCTATCTACTATCACACAAGCCGGTCTAGGGGGTGGGACCTTGTTACAGTGCTGCCGAACACACACAGACCCAGTTCTGTGATACACAGCGGGAGATGCCCGCTGTGTGTGACACATGACGACATAAGAGGAGAGAGAAAGAGTGAGAGAGAGAGAGTGGGGGAGGGGAGCACTGCAGCCAGCCGCAACTCAAAGTTGCCCCAGGGCAGACGACCTACCTGGAAATTTCCCGGTATCCCGGTAGGCCAGTCCAGTTCTTGGGACGTACAATGTAAAACATAGTGGTATTTGGGAAATACAACCAGGTGCAATGCTCTGCAGGCAAAAAAAATAATAAATGCAAATTCTTTTTTTTTACCTGCCAAAAAAATGTTCTAATATTATTATAATAAATATGTTGACATTTTATTATTTATATTATTAGAACAAATAAGTTGACTTTTTTCAAAAAAAAATAAATAAATCCATGAGAGAGAGAGCAAGAGCTAGAGAGGGGGTGCAATGCTCAGCAGGCAAATAAAAATAATAAATGCACATTTTTTTTTTTTTACCTTCAAACATTTTTTTAATTTATTATTATAATAAATAAGTTCACTTTTAAAAAAAATAAAAAATATGAGAGAGAGAGAGTATATCCAGATTGCAGCACCTTAATTCTTCCTGTCCATGGCCGTGCACTTCTCCTATTCTTCTACTGCCCTCACACATATCACTCGTGACTCTGCAGCTGCAGGCACCAGACTAGAGGGGGACGCTGGCGTCACACAGGCTTGATGGAAGGAGAAATTAAGCACCACAGCGTTCTCCTGCTCCCCTCAGGCATATCACTTCGCAGCCTGTAGTTCAGCGGGTGGTGCCAGTCGGCAGCCGGATCAGAAGAGGAGGAGGCATTGCATTGGAAAGTGCGGCGGCCACCGCTGTTCTTCATTTTACTGAAAGGCAAGCTTCGAGCCAAAAGCGGCCCCAGGGCACTGAGGGCAGGCGGCCTTCCGGGAAATTTCCTGGTATCCCGGTAGGCCAGTCCGGCTCTGCTGCTATGTTATTGTAATTCAGTTTTTTTTTTTTTTGTGCTGACCATATGCTACCAAATTTTTTTCTACTTGTAATTTAATATTTGGGTTTTGCACAGCTTCATGAATTAATGACACAACACTAGTATGCAGGGACAATCTCTAGAGTAGGTAGCAGAGAATTTTCACTGTGTGTCATAAAAATTGATCAGAGACTTTGCTTTATTTGGCCGTATGTAACCTTTAATTACCCCTTATTGTAGGTATATTATGATGGTTGATCTTTTTAGACTTATAATATGCCAATTATTACCTAGTGTATGGAGCAAAACATCTGTTGCAGTTAATGTTCATCTTCATGAACAATGATTGATTGCATGCTGAATTGTAGAAGCAATTGCACGGTGATTGCATTTGTTAATATATACAGTTGTGCACATAAGTTTACATACCCTGGCAGAATTTATGATTTCTTGGCCATTTTTTAGAGAATATCAATGACAACACAAAAAAAAATGTTTTTCACTCATGGTTAGTTTTTGGTTGAAGCCATTTATTATCAATCAATTGTGTTTTAAATCATAATGACAAAAGAAACTACCCAACTGACCCTGATCAAAAGTTTACATACCCTGGTGATTTTGGCCTGATAACCTGCACACATGTTGACACAAAGGGGTTTGATTGGCTATTAAAGGTAACTATCCTCACCTGTGATCTGTTTGCTTGTATTTAGTGTGTGTGTATAAAAGATCAATGAGTTTTTGGACTCCTGACAGACCCTTGCATCTTTCATCCAGTGCTGCACCGACGTTTCTGGATTCTGAGTCATGGGGGAAAGCAAAAGAATTTTCAAAGGATCTGCGGGAAAAGGTTGTTGAACTGTATAAAACAGAAAAGGGATATAAAAAGATATCCAAGGAATTGAGAATGCCAATCAGCAGTGTTCAAACTCTAATCAAAAAGTGGAAAATGATGGGGTTCTGTTGAAACCAAACCACGGTCAGGTAGACCAACTACAATTTCAACCACAACTCCCAGGAAAATTGTTCGGGATGCAAAGAAAAAACCCACAAATAACTTCTGGTGATGTACAGGACTCTCTGAAAACATGTGGGGTGGCTGTTTCAAGATGCACAATAAGGAGGCACTTGAAGAAAGATGGGCTGCATGGTTGAGTCGCCCAAAAAAAAACATTACTACGCAAATGCCACAAAGTTTCCCGCTTACAATACGCCAAACAGGAGAGGCAAGCCTCAAACTTTCTGGCACAAAGTAATTTAGATTGATGAGACCAAAATTTTACTTTTTGTCCACAAGCATAAACACTACATTTGGAGAGGAGTCAACAAGGCCTATGATGAAAGGTACACCATTCCCACTGTGAAACGCGGAGGTGGATCGCTGATGTTTTGGGGATGTGTGAGCTATGAAGGCACAGGAAATTTGGTCAAAATTGATGGCAAAAGATGAATGCAGTATGTTATCAAACAATACTGGAGGAACATTTGCATTCATCAGCCAGGAAGCTGCGCATCGGACTTACTTGGACATTACAACATGACAATGGTTGAAAACACAAGGCCAAGTCAACCTGTCATTGGCTACAGCAAAAAAAAAAAAAAAAAGATTCTGGAGTGGCCATCTTAGTCTCCTGACCTCAATATCATTGAGTCACTCTGGGGAGATCTCAAATGTGCAGTTCGTGTAAGACAGCCCAAGAATTTACAGGAACTGGAGGCTTTTTGCCAAGAGGAATAGGCCGCTTTACCACAAGACTTCAAGCTGTCATTGACGTTAAAGGGGCAATACACGGTATTAAGAACTGGGGTTTGTAAACTTTTGATTAGGGTCATTTGGGTAGTTTCTGTTGTCATTATAATTTAAAAAGAGTAAACACAGTTGATTGATAATAAATGGCTTTAGCCAAACACCAACCATAAGTGAAAAATGTTTTTGTGTTGTCATTCATATTCTTTGAAAAATGGCCAAGAAATCATACATTCTGCCATGGTAAACTTATAAGCACAACTGTATATAGGCATAATAAAGTTATGTCTGATGTTCTCTGTACAGTTCATTTTGCCGTGTTGGAAAGAGGATGGATGAATATTTTAGATGTGAACATTAGCTTTAATAGGAAAATTTAAAAAAAATGCAGTGACCCATTTATCACGTCAGGTCAGGTCAGACCAGGAATACTGTTTTGCAACTTGCAACTAGCTTTAAAAAGGTTGTAAAGCCTATTTTTATTTATTTTTTAATACATTCTATACTTACCTCCCCTTCTAGAGTCCCCCCGTGGCGTTTTCCCCTTTTTTTTTCCCCCTATGGGTGCTCCCATAACAAACATTGAGTAGGGAAGGATTATAGTTTTATCAGCATTTTATTGTCCATTGTTTTAGTACAATAGTAGACAAGGACAGGATGCATAGTGAATGGGGACAACATTAAAAAATAAACATTTAACATATCCACAGATCCAGTATGGAGGAATAGACTACATGGTTTAATATGTGGTACCATCTACACATTAGTTCAATCTTTTGCCATTGATCTTATGGTAATATGCAGTTAAAATCTAACTTCCAACAAAAACATATTAGGGTTGTGTGGTCTAATGAGAAGAAGTTTCTGATACAGTTGCTCCTACATTTCTCCTTATATGGTGTCTTTGATCAAACAAGGGGTGCTAAATTTTAAAATGCCAAGGAAGAGTAAATGTATAGGCCAAAATTGATATTCAGATTTCTTCATAATTCTTCCATCTTTGGTGGATATACTGTATGAATATTTTATCCAATAAGTTAGTCATCAGTCTACCTTCTAAATCAGGGTGAAAGCCTGTACTGCCTCGGAGCTTGGGTGGTGAGTAGGAATCTTAGCCTCTTATGTTTTATCATTGGAAATTAATTAGGTAAATATTTTCTGGAGGTTACATGGAAACATTTTATATAGGGATTGTTTGCATCAAAAATAGTGTAGCACCCTCTACCATAGGTAGGTGCTAGCATAGGATTTTTTACTAGGGAAACTGTCAGCACAAGTAAATTTAGGCAGGCCTAGGCTTTAGGCAAATGCCACAAAGTTTCCCGCTTACAATACGCCAAACAGGAGAGGCAAGCCTCAAACTTTCTGGCACAAAGTAATTTAGATTGATGAGACCAAAATTTTACTTTTTGTCCACAAGCATAAACACTACATTTGGAGAGGAGTCAACAAGGCCTATGATGAAAGGTACACCATTCCCACTGTGAAACGCGGAGGTGGATCGCTGATGTTTTGGGGATGTGTGAGCTATGAAGGCACAGGAAATTTGGTCAAAATTGATGGCAAAAGATGAATGCAGTATGTTATCAAACAATACTGGAGGAACATTTGCATTCATCAGCCAGGAAGCTGCGCATCGAACGTACTTGGACATTACAACATGACAATGGTCGAAAACACAAGGCCAAGTCAACCTGTCATTGGCTACAGCAAAAAAAAAAAAAAAGATTCTGGAGTGGCCATCTTAGTCTCCTGACCTCAATATCATTGAGTCACTCTGGGGAGATCTCAAATGTGCAGTTCGTGTAAGACAGCCCAAGAATTTACAGGAACTGGAGGCTTTTTGCCAAGAGGAATAGGCCGCTTTACCACAAGACTTCAAGCTGTCATTGACGTTAAAGGGGCAATACACGGTATTAAGAACTGGGGTTTTTAAACTTTTGATTAGGGTCATTTGGGTAGTTTCTGTTGTCATTATAATTTAAAAAGAGTAAACACAGTTGATTGATAATAAATGGCTTTAGCCAAACACCAACCATAAGTGAAAAATGTTTTTGTGTTGTCATTCATATTCTTTGAAAAATGGCCAAGAAATCATACATTCTGCCATGGTAAACTTATAAGCACAACTGTATATAGGCATAATAAAGTTATGTCTGATGTTCTCTGTACAGTTCATTTTGCCGTGTTGGAAAGAGGATGGATGAATATTTTAGATGTGAACATTAGCTTTAATAGGAAAATTTAAAAAAAATGCAGTGACCCATTTATCACGTCAGGTCAGGTCAGACCAGGAATACTGTTTTGCAACTTGCAACTAGCTTTAAAAAGGTTGTAAAGCCTATTTTTATTTATTTTTTAATACATTCTATACTTACCTCCCCTTCTAGAGTCCCCCCGTGGCGTTTTCCCCTTTTTTTTTTCCCCCTATGGGTGCTCCCATAACAAACATTGAGTAGGGAAGGATTATAGTTTTATCAGCATTTTATTGTCCATTGTTTTAGTACAATAGTAGACAAGGACAGGATGCATAGTGAATGGGGACAACATTAAAAAATAAACATTTAACATATCCACAGATCCAGTATGGAGGAATAAACTACATGGTTTAATATGTGGTACCATCTACACATTAGTTCAATCTTTTGCCATTGATCTTATGGTAATATGCAGTTAAAATCTAACTTCCAACAAAAACATATTAGGGTTGTGTGGTCTAATGAGAAGAAGTTTCTGATACAGTTGCTCCTACATTTCTCCTTATATGGTGTCTTTGATCAAACAAGGGGTGCTAAATTTTAAAATGCCAAGGAAGAGTAAATGTATAGGCCAAAATTGATATTCAGATTTCTTCATAATTCTTCCATCTTTGGTGGATATACTGTATGAATATTTTATCCAATAAGTTAGTCATCAGTCTACCTTCTAAATCAGGGTGAAAGCCTGTACTGCCTCGGAGCTTGGGTGGTGAGTAGGAATCTTAGCCTCTTATGTTTTATCATTGGAAATTAATTAGGTAAATATTTTCTGGAGGTTACATGGAAACATTTTATATAGGGATTGTTTGCATCAAAAATAGTGTAGCACCCTCTACCATAGGTAGGTGCTAGCATAGGATTTTTTACTAGGGAAACTGTCAGCACAAGTAAATTTAGGCAGGCCTAGGCTTTAGGCTAGGCCTGTTTGTTTTGATCTGGGGGCAGGGAGTGGTTAGTGTAGCAGTGGGTGTGACCACCTGTACTTTAGTTCTGAGGCGCCTCCCCTGCTTCCAGTGAGAATGTTCTGGAAAAGGGGCAGGTCTAGAACTAGAGTGGCAGGCAGCTCATGTGAGGAGCCCTGACCAATCCCCAACTGGAATTGGCAGGGGGTAGGCCTCCCATATAAGCTGAGGTAACAGGCCACTGGTAGGAGTTTTTGGCCGGGAGAAGTGAAGAATGGAGTACTAGACAGCAGAAGGAGGGCACCCCCATCTGGGGGGGGGGGGGGGTGCGCCAATCGCGGGAGGAGGCCCAGGGAGAGCTGTGAGGGAACTTCACCCTTACATGGTCATGGGTGAAGTCTTCATCATTACACGGTCATTGATGAGGAATCCCTGGAGCAGAGGGACAGGAGAAGCTGTCGGAACATATACGGTCCAGTTAAGTTCTTCACCATGGACTCGGGGCAGAAAACGGTCGTGAGTGTACCACAGTGGAGGACTGGATGTGGAGACATGCCTGGAAGTCTATGAGGGAACTTCGCGTTTACACGGTCATTGGTGAAGCCCTCATCATTACACGGTCATTGATGAGGAGTCCTGGATCAGAAGAGAGTCTGCGGTGAATAGTGTCAAATCGATGCGTGATTTGCAGGCTGGGCTAGAACAGTAGTCCACCGTTCAGCACATGCCCACTACTAGAAAGATTTATCCACCCGATGAGTCGATTGTTTGCCACCGCTGGCCACTGGCAGAAACCGTATCCTAAAAATTCGACATGCTGGTTGTACCCAAGTTGATGGATCGACTTGGGTACAATCAGCTTGATCATACATGGTTTGGTATATAGCCAGCTTAGATGTTAATCTCCAATGCTATGCCTTTGTGTTCTGACAGAGGGACTGCCCCCCCCCCCCAAAGAACACATTGATCAGTGCTGATCGGATGCTGGTTTTCCAGTGTGCTCATTTGACAGAAGTCGGTTGTGAGACTGGCTTCTGAATAACAGACATCTGTACATGTGGGCCAAAAGTTGGCTGGTTCCTACCGATTTCAGATGATTTTTGGCCCCTGTGTACCCAGCATTACACATACTTCAGCATGCATGCAAGTATATATGATACTTAATAAATATAGTTTATTTGATGCAAGGTCCCCTTTAATGTCTACAGAAGTATTAGGATATCCCTACCAAAAGCAAAAGCTGAACGTTTAGTTACAGTTTGTCAATATATGGATGCTTAAAGTGTCACTAAACCCACAGCATAATAAACTATCAATAAATGGTGTATTGCATGCTGTTCATACTCGCTCAGTCACTATGATATTTGTTTTCTGTATTGTGCAAAAAACATGGTTGATCCTGCTGCTCTCTGTCTCCACCTTCTGTTAACGTTCCCAAATCAGATAGGGATTTTGCAGCCCATGTGAGGACAGAGTCACACATGTGGGTGTATACACAGTGCTAAATGACAACCCACTCCTTCCCTGTTCCTCCATGCCCACTAACCAGCTAAATACAATTGGGGCGGGATATTAAATGTAGATTAATGGTGGCTTCACTGTGACCATGTGACAGCTGTAAATCGATTAGGAAAAAGGTACTTTTTTTTTTTTAATTAAAATAATTACAGTGCCATCATCCATATACAGAAATAGAAGTGACAATGTAAATTAAACAGTATGTGTTTGCTATCACTTTAAGTCCAAAAGCATGGTGCACCATCAGTACCTTCACAACAACTGCACCTTTGTAAAAGTGAATAATTGCAGATTGGTACAGAGTTGTTTTACACAATGCTACAAAATCTGTGTGATCAACCCAAGGGTCAGGATTGGTCCGTCACATCCCATATGCACTTTTGTGTTGGGAAAAATAGTTACTAAAGTGTAAAGTGTTACTAAACCCACAACAGTAAAATCAGTCTGTATATGCAGTAAAGCATGCTTGTTATACTCACTGTTGAACCTAAAGGGTTAATTCTCTGCATTGTGTATAAAGGCTGTGTGATTCTGTCTCCTCTGATCCTCCTCTTTAACTGACTCCAACCCGTCTCGTGATAGAACACAAGGAAAAGGAGTCAGGCTGCACATGCTCAGTTTGGTGTGTAATGCTAGAGAGTGTTTTTGTTTTTCTTGGGGGAGTGCATGTGATCAGCACAGGGACAATCAGCACTGTCCAGACAGATCAGGGGGGAAGAAAAAACTCCTAGAAGCTTTAAGCAGAGACTGATACAAGTCACAAGAACTGCTATATACTGCTGATGAGAAAGGGTATTTATCAGTTTTTATTTACTAAAATAATTGCATTTCCATGTTCTGTGTACTGTGGGAGACCATGTAGTCAATGCAGGTTCTGGGTTTAGTAATACTTGAAGGTCAGACATTTATGGCATAAATTTTTAACGATTCAACAGAAATAGTCTGAAATTTGATTTGTTGGTGGCCCTTTTGAGACTAGCGAGCTTGACAAACTTCAGTTGAAAAATAACAGAAGCTAGGGGAGCGACTCTCAGCTGAGGGCCGCTTTCCCCCGACAGTTCCGTATGTCCATTTTTCATCCATCCATTGAAGGATGAAAAACGGACATACATGTATCTCTATGGGATAGCAGATGTTAGCGGATGATCATCCGCTGACATCTGTCTCCGCTAAGCTCTGATATTTCTGACGGAAGAAAACCCTCTCTTCTTCTGTAAAAAAAAAATGCAACAAACGAAAAACAGATCCGCTGACATCGGTTTTTAAACCCCCTCTTTTTTTTCCCTCATTAAACACACTGTACATAGCTGGTTGCTAAGAAGGGGGCCGGGAAGCGCCCTTAACAACCGATGAGTCATCATCTGTCAGCCGGCAAAAAAGAAAATCACAAGAAAAGCGGCGTGGGCCCCCCCCCTAGTCCATACCAGGCCCTTCAGGTCTAGTATGGATTTGGAGGGGACCTCACATGCCAAATTTTTTTTTTTTTTAAATGGCGTGGGTTCCCCCCCAAAATTCATACCAGACCCTTATCTGAGCATGGAGCCTGGCAGGTCAGGAAAGGGAGGGGACAAGCAAGCCCCCCCCCTCCTGAACCATACCAGGCCGCATGTCCTCAACATGGGGGTGGGTGTTTTGGGGCACTAAGGGCCTCTTCCCAACAACCCTGGCCGGTGGTTGTCGGGGTCTGTGGGTGGGGGGCTTATCGGAATCTGGGAGCCCCCTTCAACAAGGCCCCCCCCCCATGTGAATGGGTATTGGGTACATACTACCCCTACCCATTTACCAAAAAGGCAGTGAAATGTAAAAAAAAAAAAAAAAAACAAGAGCCGGTTTTTGACCATTCCTTTATTAATAGCTCGGGTCTTTTCCCGGTGCCGTCCTCTCCACCGCCATCTCTTCCCGCCATCTCTCCCGGTGCCTTCTCTCCCACCATCGTCTTCTCCTCTTGTCACTGTCTTCCCTGATGCCTTCTCTTCTGCCGTCATCTTCTTCCTCGCCGCCGGTTACCCGCTAAAAATATAAAAAAGCCACTGTTCTGTTGCCATCTTCCTCCGTTGTGTTGTCGTCCGCTGTCTGGCATCTGTTATATAGCCATGGGGTGGGGCCATCAGATGATGTCACCCAGAGAGCCCACCCCCTGTAACGTCACAAGGGTGGGCTCTCCAGGTGATGTCATTGGATAGTCAAGCCCATAGCTATTTAACAGATGCCAGACAGCAGTCGTCAGGGACAACAAAAAAATGTTGGCTGGGGAGGGGTTCCCTCCAAATCCATACTAGTACCGAAGGGCCTGGTATGGTCCTGAGGGGACCCCACACCATTTTTTTGCGTTTTTTCTTTTAGCGACAATTTTTTTTTTTTACATACAGCTGTCAGCTGATGACTTATCGGTTGTTAAGGACGTGGTGGCTGGCTTCCTGGCCCCCTCCTTGACAACCAGCTATATATAGCGTTTGAAGTTCAGTCATTTTTGTAAAAAACGGATGTCAGGGGATATGAAAACAGATGTAAAAATTTACATCCGTATCCGTTTTTTTTTATCCGTTTTTTTACAAAAAACAAACCGTGACTGAGGGTCCATGTGAAACCAGCCGAACAGTGACTGCATCCAATCAGTTGCATTCACTAAACAGGTATTCTGACAGTCAGCTGCTGACAGAATAATAAAGCTGACGGGAGATTTCTCCATCCACACTAAAGAGGAATCTATTGATTTCTCTCCTTCAACCCTGGGGCGTAACGGGAGAAATGAAAGCACGTATGGCTAGCCTAATTGTGTAGGCTAATAAATTTGTGAACATGATGTGTTTGGGCGTTTTATTTTACCAGCCAAACAGCTATTACCTTTTCAGACAAATAATTATGTTTGCAATTGTTTATTGCCAGGTCAGATAGCATGATCAAGGTAAACACAACTTAACAAAGAAAACAACATTAGCAATTTAATCACAAAGGCAACAGAGGGAATGCTGTATCAGTGAATGACGCTAATAGGACTGATCGTGGCAGTTTTATCACAAAAATATAATAAACAAATAATTTGCTTAGCATATCACACAGCAAGCTTTGCACAGGCCTCTCTAATACAATTTTACAGACCACGTCTGTTACTGGTGTTGTACAGTTAAGGAAGACCTCACGTTGAAGGGAGAGGTGGCTAGTGTAATGGCTCTGGTCCTTTGATTTGCAGTTTGCAAATCCCACAGTTCACTTTAAAGACTCATGGTCAGCCTTTGACTCTCTGGATGTCAATGACATTGATCTAAATGTATTTATAAATGATGTTAAGTAGTCTACTACTAACTTTTATCCAAGAGTCACAACAATTTCTAACTGAATTCCACACAAAATGTGTGAATCCTGGTTGAAAGCAGTGTGGATTTTGTATGAAACCATTTATAAGGGTCGGTAGGTTATTGGAAATGCTGAGCAATTTAGTTTTTCTATGTCCCCTGCGTGGACTTTCCAAGCGCCCTGATAGGGTAGTGTGTTAGTTAATTCATGATTGAAGTTGATATTACAATACGCTATAGTGCTGGTTATGCCTGCCATTGATATATTGATATCACCCACCTACACTATGGGACCTTCTCTTATCTCTACTTTGATACTACTGTTTGTGTTCGAGTAGTATACTATCTCCCCCTTTTTTTATTTTTTTTCATAAAATCTTAATAAAAATATTTCAAAAACAGAGTGGAAAGGGGTTTGGGACTTTGATTAAAGCACGTAGGTATAAGAATTCAGTTTATTGTATAAATTAACATACAAACGCATAATCACGAGTAAGTGTATATCCAATACAATTATAATAACTGGTACAATTCATAAAAATGTATATCTATACATACAATATAGACGGATTGCCACATGATTATAAACGATTAATATCAAAAACTATACATACTGACAGATATCAATTGAATCATAGGGACACGGCATAAAATAGCTCTATGATTTTGTGGATTGATCCACTCTTCGGAAGCATGCATGTGAGTTCAATAAAATATAATAGAAGGAGTTGCCTAATAAAAATATTAAATTGAAACCCTTTATAAATAGACCCCATTAGTGTGGGCTGCAATGAAGCTGACCACAAACTTTAGATCTTACCTTACCAAAAATGTTTAGTCCTAGTACTATTATTTTTATTTATTTTTTAATTCCAGATACTATTCGATTTCCAAATAATTTAACTCTCTCCTCTGCAGTCAAAGTAATACAGGTTAGGCAAGACTGTGTATGGATAGTGAAGGAGCAGCAACTTACTGCTGAGGTCAACTTTGTGCTCTCTCTTCCAATCACCAAAGCTGGCTATACTGTACATGTATTGAAATATGGCCTCTTCAGCAGGAATCAGCCGGATTTTGTTCCATGTATGGCTGCTGTCGTTCATGAGAAGTCGATCTATTGATTGACTTTTCATGAACGGGCTTGTAGGTATATTTTCAATTGATCAGCACATGCAGTCAATCGTCTGCAGCTCTGATCAGTGTATTCTTATGCCTAGTACACACGGGCCAAATGTCAGGATTCCCACACAGGGGTAATATACACAATACAAAAAAAAAAAACTCCTTCAAACAATTTTAAGCCTCCTGTCTAGAAAATAGACCTCACTGGGTCTGCTCCAGTCCTGCAGACATATTCCCCCACAGCCCGTTTGTCTCCTTTTTCAGCACCAACCTAATTAAGGGAAGACAAATTATACCCCAGGTTGGGAGAAAGGTGTGGCCAGTGCTTAACCCCTTACATATATATAGTATCTCACAAAAGTGAGTACACCCCTCACATTTTTGTAAATATTTTATTATATCTTTTTATGTGACAACACTGAAGAGATGACACTTTGCTACAGTGTAAAGTAGTGAGTGTACAGCTTGTATAACAGTGTAAATTTGCTGGCCCCTCAAAATAACTCAACACACAGCCATTGATGGCTAAACAGCTGGCAACAAAAGTGAGTACACCCCTAAGTAAAAATGTCCAAATTGGCCCAATTAGCCATTTTCCCTCCCCTGTGTCACGTGAATCGTTAGTGTTACAAGGTCTCAGGTGTGAATGGGGAGCAGGTGTGTTAAATTTGGTGCTATCGCTATCACTCTCTCATACTGGTCACTGGAAGTTCAACCTGGCACCTCATGGCAAAGAACTCTCTGAGGATTTGAAAAAAAGAATTGTTGCTCTACATAAAGATGGTCTAGGCTATAAGAAGATTGCTAAGACCCTAAAACTGAGCTACAGCATGGTGGCCAAGACCATATAGCGGTTTAACAGGACAGGTTCCACTCAGAACAGGCCTCGCCATGGTCCACCAAACAAGTTGAGTGCATGTCTTCAGTGTCATATGCAGAGGTTGCCTTTGGGAAATGGACTTATGAGTGCGGCAGCATTGCTGCAAAGGTTGAAGGGGTGGGGGGGTCAACCTGTCAGTGCTCAGACCATAAGCTGCAAACTGCATCAAATTGGTTTGCATGGCTGTCGTCCCAGAAGTTGGCTTCTAAAGATGATGCACAAGAAAGCCCGCAAACAGTTTGCTGAAGACAAGCAGACTAAGGACATGGATTACTAGAACCATGTCCTGTGGTCTGGTGAGACCAAGATAAAATTATTTGGTTCAGATGGTATCAAGCGTGTGTGGCAGCAATCAGGTGGGGAGTACAAAGACAAGTGTGTCTTGCCTACAGTCAAGCATGGTGGTGGGAGTGTCATGGTCTGGGGCTGCATGACTGCTGCTGGCACTGGGGAGCTACAGTTTATTGAGGGATCCATGAATGCCATGTGACATACTGAAGCAGAACATGATCCCCCCTCCCTTCTGAGCCGCAGGGCAGTATTCCAACATGATAATGATCCAAAACACACCTCCAAGACGACCACTGCCTTGCTAAACAAGCTGAAGGTAAAGGTGATGGACTGGCCAAGCATGTCAACAGACCTAAACCCTATTGAGTCATCATGGAGGAGTGGAAGGACTCCAGTGGCAACCAGTGAACTCCATTCCCAAGAGGGTTAAGGCAGTGCTGAAAAATAATGGTGGCCACACAAAATGTTGACACTTTGGGCCAAATTTGGACATTTTCACTTAGGGTGTACTCACTTTGTTGTCACCAGTTTAGACATGAATGGCTGTCTGTTGAGTTATTTTGAGGGGACAAAAAATGTACACTGTTATACAAGCTGTACACTAATTAATTTACATTGTAGCAAAGTGTAATTTCTTCAGTGTTGTCAGATGAAAAGATAATAAAATAGTTACAAAAATGTGAGGGGTGTACTCAGTTTTTGAGAGATGCTGTATATATCTATCTATATCTATATAGATAGATATATCTATATAGATAGATATATATATCTAGCATTATCTAATTTGCTTTAGCAGAGAAAAGAGTTCCTTCATGATCCCCAAAATGCAATCAGGTATTCCCTGCATCAAAACTTTCTGCTGTTATTGCTTATAAATATTAGTATATTAGTATTCAGTTATATTGCCTGCATTTTGGAATGATCCAGCACTTTTTTCATCTACTGAGCTGGCCACAATTAGCTCTTGAGGGAGTCTATTCCACATTTTCACAGCTCTTACTATGAAAAAGCTTTTCTGTATTTGAAGGATAAATCTCTTTTCCTCCAGACGTTCTTTATGATGACCTTAAAGGGTAAGTTCACCTTTACAGAAAACTCTGTAAGGTGAACTTACACAGGTCCCCCTCCTCGCACCCCCTCCCCCTTGGTCCCGCTGACCTAGACCGCAGATATCTCTGGTTCTAAGCCCCGGTATATATGCGCCAGGAGCTTGCTGCGGTCCAGGTCAGCGGGACCGGGGGAGCGGTTGGGGGCGTGGAGGGGGACCTGTGTAAGTTCTGTGTAAGATTTTTCTGTAAAAGTGTACTTACACTTTAAAAAAATCATCGATTTTTATCCACCCTGGTCAAAATGCACTGAACAGCGGTGCAGCAGCTATTTTCCAGCAGTCTTGTTCTACAGAAGCCAATCTACTGATCAACTTTTGTCAGGCAAAGAGGACCACACACAGAACGAAATTTGTCCGGTCCCGTTGAACCAGTGGAATTTCAATCCATGTGTTGGCTATGTGTGGCGCTGTATCAAACTTGCTTGCAAAGTCCAAGTATACTATATCCACTTACTCCTTCATAAAGAGAAATCATTTTTTTATGAAAATGTTGGTCTTTTATGAATCTATGCTGTCTGTTTCTTTAAAATATTGTTTTCTAACAAAAACACTTCTATATGGTAATTTATCAAACTCTCACGTATCTTCCCCAACTATACAAGTTTAACTAGCCTGGTAAAGGCTTTAATCTTTTTTAAATATAGGGAACACATTGGCCTTGCGCCAATTTAACAGTACTGAGTCAGTAGAGTCCATTAACTAGAAACAAACGATTGGAATTAACTAAGCTTTCTGCTTTAGAAAACTGGTGCAGGAAACTGTCTGGAGTGGCGTGTGCAACAATAATTAAGCGGTTAGATCTGCTTTTATTCACCTTTTGTTGTGTATAAATAATTACCATACCATATCAGTTTTGAGTCATTGGGGGTTCTTTTGGGGCTATGTCAATATCATCCCCATTATGGACTTAAGCTAATGAATGTATTTAATACATTTGCCTTCTGTTTTTCCCTAGTTACCCACTTGTAAAGGGATTACATTATTATTACTGCATTTTTTACTATTAATGTATTTGAAGAAACTTTCTGGGTTTGTCCTACTCTCTTTTTTGTCCTTTTTTTTTATTTTTGCAGCCTTTTTTACATATTGTGTTATGTTGTTTGTTTAGGCTGGGGCTTCAAACATGACATTGTCATTTTAGGGCTGGTTCACACCAGATGCAGTTCAGTGCATTTATATTCTGCGTCCAAAAAAGGCATGGACAGTGTTTAGCACTGATTCCAATGGCCCTAGCTCACACCAGTGCACTGCGCTCCAGTGCAGTCAACAACAGTAGAACATGATGCATTTTTTTTCTGTATGGAATGCATCTGGAACATGGCAAGACACATAAAAAACGTATCGAAACGCACATGTCCTTATTTGAGATAAAGAAACAAGGGGAGAAAACGCACTGAAACGCATCAAAAAGGTAACAAAAAAGTACTGAAATGCATCAAAAACACACATGCAGAAACGCTTCCAGAATACAGAAATTGTGGTGCGAGCTGGCCCTTAGGCAGGGAAAATGAATATGTTGAATTCAAATACAGAGATTCCTCTAGTGCTTGATCCACATATTTCTATATTTAATATGAAAAGAAATATATATGCAGGTTTGTGAAACTGTAAAAGTGATGTCGTATGGCTTTCTAAAAGAATCAAAAAAAACAAGCGTTATACTCGCCTAGGGGGAATCAGCATTGATCTGATGCTGCATCTGTCCCCCGCCAGCTCTGTAGTCAGTCTCCGGCTTTGTGCTCTGCCCCTGCAGTGCTCACTGTAGTGCTGAGCTGTGGAGGGGGTGGGAGGGGCTGGCTCAGCCTCTCAGTGAATTGCTGGGAGGCTGAGCCAGGTGCCAGTCCAGGGTTCTGGATAGATACCGAACAAATGGTCGGGATCTTTTCAGAGCCTGGACCGGCTCTGTGATGTCAGGTGACAGTGGACTTTAGAATGAACTGCACTCCTGTAATCTATAGAAGTATACTTCTCCTTTAACCTCCCTGGGGGTATGATTATGAGTATGATATTTTAGATGTAACGCTTTGAGATTTTGATGCTCAAAGCGGTACATTGTTTTGCATGGAAATTTGGCGTTTATATTATAGGCCTGTAATTATAATGCCCCGTACACACGGTCGGAAATTCTGATGGAAAATGTCCGATCAGACCATGTTGTCGGAAAATCCGACCGTGTGTGGGCTCCATCGGAGTTTTTCCGTCTCGACTTTTTCCTGCTCTCAAATTTTCTGACAACAAAATCCGATCGGACTTTTTCCGATCGTGTGTAGAGAATACCGATGGACAAAGTGCCATGCATGCTCAGATCAAATTAGGAGACCAAACCTATTGGCTACTAGCCTCTACGTAGTTCCGTCGTACGCAACGAACGTCACCACGTTCAGAATGATCGATTTTCCGACAACTTTGTCCGACCGTGTGTATGCAACACCAGTGTCGGACAAAATCCGTCGGAAAAAATCAGACGGATTTTGTGGTCGGAATTTCCGACCGTGTGTATGGGGCATTAGCAATAACTCACTTAAATCTGTCCAAACAAGAGTCTAGTAGACATCCCGATAAAGTTTGAAACACAAAATCATAAATTATAATGTAATGGCTATAAATAATTACGGTATAAAAAATAATAATATATTTTATTCAATAATGTAATAAAATCAAAAACACAGGAAATGTGTCCAAACAAGGGTACAATATTACTTGTCACTGTAATACTAGACACTGCATATTGGTTTAGTAAACATCCCGGGTATGAAAAATTTTGAAACATGGGACTGCACAAAGTCCGACGTCACAATCAGGACAATGGAAAGCATCCCTCTACGTCAAAAGTGGGTTTAGACCAGCTAGAAAACAGCGAAAGAGAATTAAAATCACTTGCAGAATTGAGCGATAGTGAATCGTGGGGAAATTACTCATCAGATACTGAAAGTGACGACAGCGACAATTCTGCGGCTGAGCTCAGTGCTGTGTGATCCTTACCACAGTCCATAATGCACCAACTTCGCACATCACTGAGCTCAGTCGCAGAATCATCGCTGTCGTCACTTTCAGTGTCTGATGACGAATTTCCCCATGAATCCCTATCGCTCAATTCTGCAAGTGATTCTAATTCACTATCGCTGTTTTCTAGCTGGTATAAAACCACTTTTGACCTAAAGGGACACTTTTGGTTGTCATGGACGTTCTCAAGTTTCCAGGCAGAAACAACAGTATATATAATATAAAAGTGCATGCAGGGCACTGGACAAAGCACTTTGGACAAAACTTAGGGATAAGGGAAATAAGTAATCAGGGTGACAAAATTATATGTTATATTTCATATTTCATATTTTTTGTGAACTGTAATGCCCCGTACACACGTTCGGACTTTGTCTGCCGGACCTAGTCCGGCGGATTGTCCGCGGGACTTCCCCACACACGGCCGGACTTCAGAGCGTGTGACTTGCCCACACACGCCCGGACTTCTCCGGCGGACAATCCGCTGGACAAAGTCCGCGGGACTTTTGAAAATGAACGGACTTGCCCACACACGGAGCAGTCCGTTCATTTAGAACGTAACTGCAGGTAGACGGAGCTAGCGAAGGCAGTGAATGCCGCCGCGCTAGCCCCGTCACCTGGTTGATTTAAAGGGACTCCCGAAAAAACGGCGTGGGGGTCCCCCCCAAATCCATCTCAGACCCTTATCCGAGCACGCAGCCCGGCAGGCCAGGAAAGGGGTGGGGACGAGCGAGCGCCCCCCCTCCTGAGCCGTACCAGGCCGCGTGCCCTCAACATGGGGGGTGCCCTGGGAAAGGGGGGGCCGTGCGCCCCCCCCCCACCCCAAAGCACCTTGTCCCCATGTTGATGAGGACAAGGGCCTCTTCCCGACAACCCTGGCCGTTGGTTGTCGGGGTCTGCTGGCGGGGGCTTATCGGAATCTGGGAGCCCTCTTTTATAAGGGGGCCCTCAGATCCCGGCCCCCCACCCTATGTGAATGAGTATGGGGTACGATGTACCCTACCCATTCACCTAAGGTGTAAAATGTAAAGTAAAAAACCACACAATTTTGAAAAAATATTTTATTGCACTGCTCCGGGGGTCTTCTTCCGTCTTGGGGGTCTTCTCGCCGGACTCCTCTGCTCTCTTCTGCTCTTTTACCTAGCTCTTTCACCTTCTTCGTCGTCGACGCCATCGTCTGGGGGTCTCGATCCGCCTTCGGGGGTCTTCCAGGGTCTCTTCTGTTCTTGCCGCGGTCGTCGTTTTCCGCGCCGCCAGCGCCGCCTTCTTCTTCTTCTTCCGATGTTGACCCGTCGCTCTCTCTGGCCGGAATGCCAGAGCCGCGCTGTGCTGGGACTTATATAGGGACAAGGGGACAGGGTCACATGCTCATGTCACATGGTGAACCCGCCCCCCTGTGATGTCACAGTCCCAGCATCCTCCGGGACTGTGACATCACAGGGGGGCGGGTTCACCATGTGACATGAGCATGTGACCCTGTCCCCTTGTCCCTATATAAGTCCCAGCACAGCGCGGCTCTGGCATTCCGGCCAGAGAGAGCGACGGGTCAACATCGGAAGAAGAAGAAGGCGGCGCGGAAAACGACGACCGCGGCAAGAACAGAAGAGACCCCGGAAGACCCCCAAAGGCGGATCGAGACCCCCAGACGACGGCGTCGACGACGAAGAAGGTAGCCGGCCTCCTCCGCTCGTGAAAGAGCTAGGTAAAAGAGCAGAAGAGAGCGGAGGAGTCCGGCGAGAAGACCCCCGGAGCAGTGCAATACAATATTTTTTCAAAATTGTGTGTTTTTTTACTTTACATTTTACACCTTAGGTGAATGGGTAGGGGTACATCGTACCCCATACTCATTCACATAGGGTGGGGGGCCGGGATCTGAGGGCCCCCTTATAAAAGGGGGCTCCCAGATTCCGATAAGCCCCTGCCCGCAGACCCCGACAACCAACGGCCAGGGTTGTCGGGGAAGAGGCCCTTGTCCTCATCAACATGGGGACAAGGTGCTTTGGGGTGGGGGGGGCCGCACGGCCCCCCTTTCCCCAGGGCACCCCCCATGTTGAGGGCACGCGGCCTGGTACGGCTCAGGAGGGGGGGGCTCGCTCGTCCCCACCCCTTTCCTGGCCTGCCAGGCTGCGTGCTCGGATAAGGGTCTGAGATGGATTTTGGGGGGACCCCCACGCCGTTTTTTTTCGGCGTGGGGAGTCCCTTTAAATCCATGCCAGGTGATGGGGCTAGCGCGATGGCATTCACTGCCTTCACTAGCTCCGTCAACCTGAAGTCACGTGCTAAATGAACGGACTTTCCGATGAGCGGCAAGTCCGTTCATTTTCAAAAGTCCGGCGGACTAGCCTACTGACGGCGGGATTGTCCGCCGGACTGCCAGATTGTCCGCCGGACTGCCAAGTCCCGCCGGACAATTTTAAAACAAAACTTAAAACCTAGTCCGCCGGACTTTTGGCGCCAAAATGTCCGCCGGCGCCCACACACAAGGGGATTGTCCGGTGGACTTGAGTCCAGCGGATAATCCTGCAGGATAGTCCCTTCGTGTGTACGCGGCATAACTTGAGCTCAGAAAACAAAGGTGGAAGCAAAGGTGGAATGGTTGCCCACAGCAACCAAAACGGATTCCTTATTTCATTTGATAAGAGAAGACAACCAAAGCAGTTGCTATTGTGGCTTCAGTTTTCACAAATCAAGTGTTCATTATTTTATGCAGTACATGAGAATGATTTTGTTATCAGAACATTGCTAACAGTGGCATTAAATCAGAAGACAATTTGGCCAGAAAAAAAAGAAGCAAAGAACATGTAAAAATGAAGCTGTTGCTGCTAGATGCCCATTAGATCTATGTTTTATTTTCTCCGTGGAGGAAGAAAAAAGTAAAAAAACAAAAGGTTTGCTTGCTACTTGTAACAGCTGCATTTTTGATACTGTGTTGGAAGACCAGATATAACTTAAATGTAACAATAGTGAATGATATGGGTCCTCCATTGGACTATCACCTAGCATTGCTGTACTTTCTGTTAGAAAACCTGCAAGTATGAGATAATGTACTAATCATCACACAGAGCCAAACTTATTTTTACTTTTACCTTATCAAATTGTTTGTTATCAAGACACTTCTTGATCTTACGTTTGACAACAAATGTATTCTTGTAAGATATGCATAGAATAAAAGAAATACACCAAATACTGTGTGAAATACACTGCTCTCATTGCGTTTCTACTCCTCCCCATTTAACACAGGCTGTGAGTTTGTTTTCTTCTGTGCACGTTTGGCTCCATTGGCGCCATTTTACTGTCATTGTTCGTTATGACTTGAGCTACCTTGTCCTTCCTCTGGCTTTTTTTATTACATGTCCTGGTGCCCCAGACATTCAGGTATCATCAAGCATATGTTTCTGGTTTCAAAGCCTTTTTTATATTATTTGAATTATCTAGGCACTGTAACATCATCAATCGGGGATGGTACTGGGGTAAGGGTTGTGGCAGATTGGTTGTAGGGTTAAATGTTGGCTTTTACTGAATCTTTGTGTCTTGATAAAGATGAGTTGCATCTCGACAATACATTGATAAAAGTTTGTGATTCTACACTTCAAAAACCCATGGGTGCCTATGTTTTTGAGCTATATATAATGGACTGTAGGAATTATTAGAATCTAGTAAAAGTAAACAATTCATAGGATAGGAATTTTCAAAATTGTCTTTTCAAAGCATAACTGTTGCCAAGCTATAGTCCAAGGGTGTCAAACTCAATTTCATTGAGGGTTGCATCAGCATTATGGTTGCCCTCAAAGGGTCAGTTGTAGCTGTAAGACTAGATGTTAGGAGCACCCCACTCCCCTTACATCAGGTGTCAATAACCCCCCCCACCATCAGAAGTCAAGAGTCCCCCACCATCCCTTACATCACAGTGCACCCCTTGCATGTACTGCCTCCGGGAAGGATCTGGCAGATTCTGCCCACAGGGCCTTGTGTTTGACATGTGCTATAGCCATTCAAATATTTACATGCTGATAGCAAGTTGTAAATTCAATTTCAAAAAAGCCTGCGCTGACCACTGTAGCTGCAGGCACTGTGGAGCAGTTCATCCTGAAGACAATCATACCCTTGAAAGTGATCTGTTGCATTTATGGTCAAACCATCACTGAACGTTTTCTTAATTGTAACCACAGTTTGAATTCTTGTATAGGCATTGTTAAAAATGAGGGCCTTAAGAAATTGTAATTCCCCTCTTTGGTATCCTGTGCATTAAAACTATCTTTTTGATGTGTGGCTGTCATCGCTTCACCTCTAAAAAATGAGAAGTGGCTTACATTTTAGAAGTGTTTGACAGGTTGTAAAGAAGCAGTAAGTCACATCCTTACCACCTGTTTTACTACTGTAAATGACCCATGGGGGAGGTTAATTTTTGTTTGTATTATTGTCTAAAGTCTGGTACACATGGGCTGAGTATAGGCTGCTTCAACAGAAACCAGTCGACATTGAGCTTGTGTGTACTGTCAAACGGGCACGCAGGAAACCAGCAGCCGATCGGCATCTGATCAGCACTGGCAGCCAATGGCTGTAAGTGCTGACCAGTGTGTTTTGGTGGTGGTGGTGGATGGTGGTGGTGGGGGGGGTTCAGTCCCCAGGGGGACAATCTCGCTGTTAGAGCACAATAGCTCAGTGGGGGAGATCGATGTGCTAACATCGAACTGTTTACCACAGCAAGCTCCTCAGTTTTTTTGGTTCAGCCGGCTGAGTGTACTAGGTTTAAAAAGGTCTTATATACATTTGTGTTAGTCCTCTGAAGAACAGTCTGTGGTAAATGGCTCTTCAGAGGGCGTGCGACAGGTGGCGAGGAGGTGTCAACTTCTGTTTACCCTTAAAAGCTCACAGCAGAAAGTACCTAAGTCACCCAACGTGTTTTTACACTTTTACAACCAGTTAGATTGCACAAGATCCTATTTATCAAAATAGTACTATGTGTCCTTGACAATTGATAAGTAATATACAGTACAATATAATAATATACAATTAATGTGTGTCTAATACCAGTAAGTCTTTGGCATGGGTCTTGGAGGTCTAAATTGTGTGTAATTGTAAGTGTACACATTCCCTTATTTGTTAAAATTGGATGTAGCCAACTTGTTTAGGCGGATTGCTTTGCCCCCTTCTTCAGGGCTTTCTGGAAATTGTTTAGTAGCTTAACTGCCTAAAGCAGGCCATAGATGTTTTTTTATTTTTTATTTCATTCAGCCAGCAATGAAATGAACAAAACAAATTCCCTTCATCCACACCCAAGCACCTCCTACACTTGGATGCCTTCATTCGCATCCCAAAAATACATCAAATTTGGATTGCTTGTTGTTTTACCTACAAAAATGTGTTCATAGTATTATGCACACTGGACGTTATGATAACGTTATAAAAATGCCAGTAGCTTTGCAGTGTTTTTTAATGTTTTTCAGCGTTTTTGCAATAGTGTTTTTTAGCGTTTCTCAGAGTTTTTCTTCTAAATCCATGGGAATTAAAAATGTTAAACACTGATGAGTCACGTTTTTGAGTGTTTATCTGCATTTATCAGCATATTTGACGTTAGAGTGTTTTTACAGCTGAAAAACTCCTCTCAGAACCCACTAGTTTTGGGTTTTTTTACAGCCAAAAAACTCCCCAGCCAAAAACAGTTGATAACAGCCTATGTGTGCATGGACACATAGGATAACATGCTGGAGAGTTTATTGACTGTAGAAAAAAACGTCGGAAGCCAAAAACAGCAGCTGTAAAAATGTCCAAAAACGTCCAGTGTGCATGAGGCCTTATAGTATGACACAGCAAGTCTGCCCTAACATTTTTGTCTGAGGATATTTTGGCCAAAACTTGTTTCATTCTTTTACTGCTGATTAACTCACTACCTCTGCTATATGGCTCTCAAAGCATCTACTACTCTTTCAGTAAAATAATACATTCTAAGGTAGGCCATAAATGATGCCATTTTTTATTTCACGACAACTTAGTGATTATTGGATAGCGGCTATAGCCGCTCACAAGAAATGCATGTAAAAATCCGACATGCTGGTTGTACCCAAGTGGATTGATTAATGGATCAACTTGGGCACAATCATCCTGCCCATACGTGGATCAGATCTCAGCCAGTCCCTCCTGAACTGGCTCAAATTCGAATCATTTGTAGCTTAAAGTGGTTGTAAACCCTGCTAAAAAATAAAAAATAAAATCCCACAAGACAAAGGCATAATGAGCTAGGATGCATAGCATACGAGAGTGCGAGAGCCGCCGGTAACGGCACACAGACTGAAGCAACGGCCCATTTGTTCCATTGCTTCAGTTTGCCCCAGTGCGCATGTGCCGATGTCATCGGCACATGCAGGGGACAGGGGATATCTCCTAAACCATGCAGGTTTAGGCGATATCCTGGGTAGCTACAGGTAAGCCTTAATATAGGCTTATATGTAGTAAAGATTAAAAATAGGGCTTACAACCACTTTAAAGACAATGTTGAACTTACCTCCTTCTAGTTTGAAGTCATTCTCTTGTGTTCTTGATGTGAGTTTCATATTGACCATACTGCCCTCCTAAACCTTATTCACACCTTCAATGTAGTTAATAGTTTTAATAATGTCCCTCTTTCCTTTTTTTCTTTTCAGTCTCTCCTGATAGGTTTAATCCCTCAAACATTCCTTATCTCTGTTGCCAGTCACTGGACTTGTCCTTTCTTATTATTATCTCTTCAAAATCTGTTTGTAAGTGAGGTCTCTAGAACTGGACATAGTATTCTAAATGATGTCTAATAAAGATCTGTATAGGGAAATCAGGACCTCCTACTGGTAATTCATCTAGTGATACACCCCAGAATTCTATTTGCTGTTTACTCATATTCAGTGGCAGCTGGAGAAGTTTTAGGAGGGGGGCACCAGACCCCGCCCTTCCTTTTTGACCCCTCCCACTTGCTGAAAATGGGTGTGGTTTCAGCAAAACAGTGGGCGTGGCTCTAAGGTGGTGTGGTTAGCATCTGAGATGAACGAGGGATGGAGGGAGAGGGAGAGGGAGAGAGGGATGGAGGGACAGCAGACCCAGATCCTACACAACAATAGAAATATATGTAGTCTAGAAAGTTTAACAATCGGCAGATAAAGATATTCCAAACACCTGGTGTTAGCACTTCAACCATTCCGGCACCATGGTTGTTATGGTGTCAGGATGATGGAAGCACATTATTTCTATTATTACATTGTAATATAAAATTAAATCATTCAACTCACCATAATGCAGAATCAGTGGGAGCCCTGAGCGTGTCGCTAGCCACGTCGCCTGCCACCAGATGCCATCAGGTGTCCCCAGCGGAGTCCGTCCTTACATTAAGTGCTCCCAGTGGAGTCCCTCCTTACATGCAGCCTGTGTCCCACCAAATGCAGCCTGTGTCCATCAAATGCCGCCTGTGTACCTGTGTCCCACCAAATGGTCTTATTGACCCCATATCTCACTGTAAAGAGGACCTGTAATGCTATATTCCTTTTACAAGGGATGTTTACATTCCTTGTAATGGGAATAAAAGTGATCAAAAAATTTTTTGGGGGAAAAAAAGTGTCAAACTAAAATAAATAAAGTAAAATGAACAATAAAAAAAAACAAAAAAACATTTAAAGCGCCCCTGTCCCCCGTGTGCTCGCATGCAGAAGCGAACGCATACGTAAGTCCCGCCCACATATGAAAACGGTGTTCAAACCACACATGTGAGGTATACCTGTGCAGTGGGGCAAGAGTACAATGCCAAAACAGCTTGAAGTATACGACC
The DNA here is from genome assembly GCA_028564925.1 of Lithobates sylvaticus. Classification (NCBI taxonomy): domain Eukaryota; kingdom Metazoa; phylum Chordata; class Amphibia; order Anura; family Ranidae; genus Lithobates; species Lithobates sylvaticus. The sequence continues at coordinate 294,708,106 of CM053027.1, read as the reverse complement.
CCGGAATCCGAACTTACTAAGCGTCATCTCCATGTATGTCCAGTGGACTCTATCGAACGCCTTCTCTGCGTCAATAGATAACAGCAGAGAAGGCGTTCGGTGCAATTTAGCATGATACAAAACATTTATAATTCTCCTGGTTGCGTCAGAAGTTTGTCTCCCCTTCACGAATCCCATCTGATCATTTTTGACTAGTAAAGGAATAATATTTGATAAACGATTGGCTAATAATTTGGCATATACTTTGGTATCAGAGTTAAGCAGTGATATCGGTCTATAATTGGCCGGAGTGTCTGGTTCCTTACCAGGTTTAGGTAATGTAATTATATATGCTTTAAGCATATCTGGGGGCATACTAGCACTATCGGCAGTGTCATTAAATAAATGTGTGAGATAAGGTGTTATGACATGTTTAAATGCTTTAAGATATTCATTTGAGAAGCCATCAGGGCCAGGGGATTTACCGTTAGGAAGAGATGAAATAACTTTCTCAACTTCAGAAGTGGTAAAGGGGGTATTAAGATATTCTAATTGTTCAGTAGATAGCGAGGGTAAATGAATGCGTTGTAGGAAATCATTTATGTTTTCCTTAGATGGTTGGTTCGTAGCGGTATCCTTATGTATATTATAAAGTGAACTATAGTATTCTGCAAATTGGTCAGCTATATCTTTAGGATGAATAATTTTGTGGTGTAATGTGGGGTGTTTTAAGTATGCTATCCTTGTCTTAGTGCGTTTTGCTTTCAATCTGTTGGCTAATTGTTTACCTGTTTTGTTAGCATTATGGTAGAAATTCAATTTTAAGCTTCTGATATGTCTGTCATATTGTTGAGATAAAATTTCTCTAAGTTTTTCCCTAAGGATAGAAAGCTTGTGAGTTATTACTGAGGTAGGGGATGTTTTATTTTGTGTTTCAAATTTTCTAAGATCATGGAGTATAGTTTGAATTTGTTGAGACCTCTGGTGTTTGGCTCTAGCCCCCATTTGTATTAGAATACCTCTCATGTATGCCTTATGGGCGTTCCATAAAACATGTGTTTTTGTAACTGAACCATAGTTATCTAAGAAAAAATTGGTGATGTGTTGTGTCAGTAGTTTGTTAGATGAAGGCTCTTGTACTAGTCTATTATTACACCGCCAGATGGGAGGTGAAGAAGAGACACCCTTCTCCATAATGGATAAGGAAATCGCTGCGTGGTCAGACCACGTAATCTCGTGAATGGCAGCTGTGGTTATATCTTGTAACAACCATTTATCAGTTAGAAACATGTCAATACGGGAGTATGAGCGATGTCTGTTGGAAAAAAAAGTGAAGTCCTTTTCACCAGCATGGAGACATCTCCACGCATCGAACAGTTCCTCTTTGTGAAGAATGGTTTGTAGAGCTGGTGTTGAGCGGATTTTGGCCGAAGATGTGTCCACTTGGGGGTCTACAGTAGCATTAAAGTCTCCGCATATCAGGACTTTACCATACTGCATAGACTTGAGTTTGCGAAGGACCTTATTGAAGAAGCGAATTTGATGTGTATTTGGTGAATATAGGTTAACCAGAGTGAATGGTTGAGAGTTTATGTCGCCTGAGACAATGATAAATCTGCCAGCTTCATCCGTAAACGAATCTCTGTGTTGAAATGAAAGTGAGTTCTTCAGGGCTATTAGAACGCCTCCAGTTTTTTTGAGAGGATTACATGCTAAGTAGATGTGTGGGAAGTCTTTGTGGGTACACTGTGGGGTGTTGTCTAGTTGGAAGTGTGTTTCTTGTACACATACAATATCTGCCTTGTGTTTATGAACCTCTTTCCATAAGGAAAATCGTTTGGCCGGGTGGTTCAAACCATGTGCGTTGATTGATAAGCAAGAGATCGTCATTGGTCCATTGTATAAAGGATATGGAGGATAGACATTAAAGTACTCACTTCAGTTGGTGTGAATTTTCCTGGTTGTTGACAGCCGTCATATGGATTTCTGGAGTAGATGTAGGACGATAAATTGCTCTTGAGAGATCTGTGCATATCAAGGAAAAAGAAATAAAAAAAGAAAATATAGATAAAAAAAGGATCCATAAAGCGATCCAAGAGCAGGTGGAACTGCTAATGGTAACCTGAGGGTAACAAGGAACAGAGTATAAGGCACTCTTCCTAGGAGACATTCAAGTAATCTGTTGAAATTCTGTGCTTGGTATACCAGCGGATTTTTTAAGAGATTTTTTATGAGTCACTGTTTGCCATTCATTAGGGATATGTGATGGGCCTGCTATGGCGGGAAAGTTGGTGCTTGCATCAGGTAGTATTTTCCATCTACGTAGTAAATTTAGACCTTCATCCAGCGAGGAGATCATGGTGGTGGTGCCATTGTGAACAATGGATAGAGTGGCAGGGTATTTCCATTTGTGAATGATGTTATGATTCCTTAGGGCTTTTGTAATAGTTATAAGATTGCGTCTGCGTTGTAAAGTATGTCTAGATAGGTCAGGGAGCAATTTAACATTAGCAAATTGTGGGGGTAAATTTTCTTGTTTTCTAGAAATTTGCAAAATTTGATCCTTAATGTGGAAATAGTGGACTCTTAGAAGAACATCTCTGGGAATTTCTGCAGGCAGAAATGACGGTTTAGGAATTCTATGAATTCTGTCCACAATGAGGTCTTGTGCTGTAGCCTGAGGTAAAAAAGTTGAAAATAAAGCTTGGGCAAATGGTAGTAACTGATTCGGGGGTACCTCTTCAGGGATACCCCTCAATTTGAGGTTGTTCCTCCTGGAGCGGTCCTCTAGACTTGCTAGTTTGTCTTTAATCCATCCTATTTCTTCCCCCTGAGCTGCATTTGAGTCAACCATTACATTATAAGCTGAGGTAAATTCCTCCATTTTGTGCTCTGTTCTGTCCACTCTTAGGCCTAGTGAGGGCACTTCTCTTTTACATTGATTAATCCCCATGGCCGGAGCGTTTTGCGGCCTAAATGGGATCACGCTGAATTCTGACAGCTCCTCTCTCTGCATTCAGTTGCACATCAGTTTCACACACTGAGCACAGAGCCGCTTAGTGTGTGAAACTGTCAGTTGAGTGTGGGGAAGGGAGGTAATCGGACGATTTTTGCACAAAAATCGGCAGAAGCCGTTTTCTTAAAAAATGACAAATATCAGCTGATATATCGGTCGACCTCTACCTCTGACCCCTGGGTGAGACCTCCTGTTTCTTGGCTCCTGGCTGGGACACCTCTGACCCCTGGGTGAGACCTCCTGCCTCTTTGGCTCCTGGCTGGGGCACCTCTGACCCCTGAATGAGACCTCCGGTCTCTTGGCTCCTGGCTGGGGCACATCTGACCCCTGGGTGAGACCTCCTTTCTCTTGGCTCCTGGCTGGGGCACATCTGACCCCTGGATGAGACCTCCTGTCACTTGGCTCCTGGCTGGGGCACCTCTGACCCCTGGGTGAGACCTCCTGCCTCTTTGGCTCCTGGCTGGGGCACCTCTGACCCCTGAATGAGACCTCCGGTCTCTTGGCTCCTGGCTGGGGCACATCTGACCCCTGGGTGAGATCTCCTTTCTCTTGGCTCCTGGCTGGGGCTCCTCCAACCCCTGGAAGAGACCTTCTGTCTCCCATACTGGGAGTTGTCTCCAAACTGGGAGCCCTGAGCTATTCTCAGGCTTGAGTAAATACCGATACTGCACACCTGTGTACTCCGACAGGCTGTAGGCACCTGGTAAAATCCGAACACAATATTGAAGGTTCCGATCCAGAACTACAGAATCCGGGGAAAACCAAAAACACAGCTTTTTCCGCTCAGGAGCGATAAGCCGGTACCTCACATTAACCCTTAATGTGAATCCTGTGTCATATTCTCCTCCATTTTCACAGTGAGAGGGTCTCGCTCTGTAATACAGTATAACTCAAAGGTCTACAAAGGTCTATCTTCCTGTGTCCCTTAAGGGACAATGAAGAAAACATGTCTGCAGCAGTTTCAGCAATACAGTGTAACACATTGCATGCTATGAAGAACGTATATCAAGCAAATTAGCAGCAAATGTAATTTAGAAACAAATCAGACTGCGTGTCAGTTAGCCAAGTCTACAACAGTTTTAAAGTGTATCTGCAATCCCTGCACCCTGAGGAGCAAACTGAGAAAGATTTGCATAGGTCTGTGGAATATTTATCACTGGCGATATGACAGATTTTCACTCAAAACAGATGCACAATTTCTAAGTGGTCAGGGTCAGGTTTTATTTTGTCATAGTGCTACTTTAAAATTGGAGGGGGAGGAATTCCTGAATAAAGTTGCCCATAACCCCGTCTTACATCTGTCGCACTGCTCACGTTTAGCATTGCGTTGCTTTGCAACAGCATGGATAAATGACCCCCTATGTGCACTGCGGTTCGCTCTACTGCAGGTTTGTTGGCAGTTACTGTACAAGTACGTTGGGGTGCCATTCAGTGTACGCATTAGTGTGATAGCCCACTAAAAACTACTTAACAATGATTTCAATGGTTATTATCCTCCGCCCACTAAGAAAATAAAAGCAAGGATGCCAAGTAGATAGAAGAAGACATTCTCTCCAGTGTGCTGATCTTACTGATTTATAAACACTTATCTGTCTGTACCACACAAATAGGGTTTTTATGTTTTTGCATATTTCTAATTAAGCAACTTAACCATCTTCCCCCTTCCCCCTCAACCTACAGCACAGACAGTGTCCCAGATCTCACAATAGGGGGGATTTTACTAGGATGCTGTCTGTGGGATTAGCCGAGTCCCTATTGTTTCCAGAAGCGTCTGGTCCATCTAGCTGTAGAGTCAGCGGGATCGCTGATAGAGGAGAACATTAACCTCTTCCCTTCTATTTCCTCTAATGACAAAAACAGTACACTCTCTTTCATCTGCTTTCTCTGATGTAGAAGGAGAATTCATTGGTTGACAGTCACTTTAGGAGTCATGTAACCTGTGGTGTTCTAGTAATGCTTAACCAATCAATTAACCAAGGCAGAGAAAGCATTCTGCAAAAATCTTCTACGGTTTATTTGCTCCATTTTTTAACCTTTCTCCAATTAAACTGCTGGCCTCTGCTCTACTGCACCTATAACGCATGATTCTAGGTTTCACTTTAACCCTTAGTTTCTATTTATTTACTATAAAACAATAATTGCCATCTCCCAAAATATTTGTTACTGCTGCATCCTTCCGCTGTTAAAATGCATTAAAGGATCTCTTTGGTCAAGAGTTAAAACTGTTAAAACTGTCCAGGTAGAACACAAAATCAATCAGGCTTCATGCACACTGAGCTCCCTTTGGATGCCTTTTCTACTCACAGGAGAAAAGCAGCTTTAAAAAAGAAAACAGGTAAAAGCCACGTTTTTCACAAGCATTTATATACACGCGTTCACGTGCTTCGTGTCAATGCATTCTAATAAGAATAAGGTTAGAATATTTATTTACTCTGGCCATTAGAATGCATTAAAGTGCGAACGATTATGCACAATCTTGTTTTTTCTGCCCAAACGCTCCTCTCTGAACGTGCATGTGGGTTTTTTCTGCGGCTAAACGCCCTGCCTCTAAGCACCTGTAAATGTGACGTCAATCACCTTTCACACTACCACGACTTCACGATTTTGCCGCTATTTTGTGGCCGAGATTTCAGGGAATGGCGCATGAAAGTCAGACCAAAGTAATACAGGAACTACTTTGAAGTCGGCACGACTTGAAGTCGCACATATATGAATGGTTATCATTGGAAATCATGGGAACGACTTGTCATGTGACTTTGCAGTCCCAAGTCACAGGACAAGTCACACAAGTGTGAAAGGGGCCTAAACAGCTTTTTTGAACTGGACGTTTTGCCATCTCTCCTTGATGCTTTTCCTCCTGGCAGCAACATTTTGGCATATTAAAAAAAACCTGACGCTTATAAACACATGTAACGCGTTTAGGCGTGTCAAGCGCTTTGGTGGGTAATTCATTTCAGTGGCCATAGAAATGAATTATCACTCAAGTGCTAAACGTGCCTAGAGGTAATGTGCATTCAGACATGTTTACACGCGTCAAGCGTTTTTTTAAGCCAAAACACAGCTGCTCCTGGACATGCTGCCTCTTAACGCCCCTGCCTCTACATAGGCTAACATGCGGGGGAGTTTAGAGGCAGAAAAAAAATTGCCAGACGCCCCTATCAACCACTGATTTTTTTTTGTGACTGCGACATTGCGGCAGACAGATCGGACACTTTTGACACTACTTTGGGACCATTGGCATTTATACAGCCATCAGTGCTATAAAAATGCACTGATTACTGTGTAAATGTCACTGGCAGGGAAGGGGTTAAACACTAGTGGGAGATCAGGGGGTTAACTGTGTTCCCTCAGCATGTTCTAACTGTATGGGGGGATGGGCTCACTGGAACATTACAGAGATCACTGCTCCCGATCACTGGGAGCAGTAGATCCCTATCATGTTGCTAGGCAGAACAGGGAAATGCCTTGTTCTCGCCGTTCTGGCTCTCCATGCCATGATTGCGGGCCACTGGCGGACATCGAGTCCGCGGGCACGCTCCTGTGGTGTGCGCCCGCTAGTCGCGGATGATACAGCGATGTACGTTATTTTGCGATTGAGTTTGAAAGGAGTTGAAGCATTTCAAGTCCTTCCAGTCAAGTCTATGGCAACGTGCCGCAAATGCGCCGGCATGCGTTTGTGGCAGGGTTGCGGTGAGCCAGTACATTACAGGTAATAATAGGCGTTTGTGGTGCGGTTTTAAGAAATGCACGACAACCATGCTGCAAACGCGCATAGGGCGTTTGGGGGATTGTTTTTAACGCTCATGCTTACCAAACGCACCTTAATGCTATAGGCAAGTTTGCTAATTGTCAGAATTTTGAGCAAGTGTGTACAAGCCCTAAGACCCCTTTCACACTGGGATGGATTTCAGGCGCTTTAGCGCTAGAAATAGCCTCTGCTAAGTGCCTGAAAACCGCCTCCCATTCATTCCAACGTGACTTTTCACACTCGGTGCGCTTGCGGGATATTACCAAAAGTCCTGCAAGCAGGATCTTTAGGGCGGGTTGGGATCGCTGTATTCAGCACTCCCAAAACGCCCTGCCCATTGGAATGAATGGCGATTTGAAAACACAGCAAATTGGGTCTTTTTTCCGATCACGTTATCACGTGACCTTAAAAAAACACCCCACTAGCGTCCGAAAAGCGCAGTTAAAACGAGTGAGCGATTTAGCGCTAACGGCGGATGCTCTCAGTGTGTAAGGGGTCTAAACTGCCCATAGACTAGTAAAATGTTGTTCGAAAAGTTGATTTTTAATAACATTTCTAATTGTTAGTGGGGTCAATCCAAAATTAAGTTTTGACTGCAGTGAAGACGCAGGATGTGCAATTCAAAGAAGCAGGATGAAAATGTTCTCAACTGAAGAGATTTCTACCAGTGTATGTGGTTTTTGTTTGAGAAAGTCCATTTGTTCCAAAATAAAATGTTAAAACCAAACACAATTTTGAAGTGCGTTTAACCAGTTGCACTGCGGGAGCGTGCCCGTGGGCACGGTTCCCAATCACTGTTCCCAGTGATCGGGAAAAGCAATCTCTGTCATGTCCCAGGCAGCCCATCCCCCCTACAGTTAGAACATGCTGAGGGAACACACTTAACTCCTTCATCGCCCCATAGTGTTAACCCCTTCCCTGCCCGTGTCATTTTTACATTGATCAGTGTATTTTTATAGCACTGATCAATGTATTAATGTCACTGGTCCCCAATGAAAGTGTAATTTGGGGTCAGATTTATCTGCTGCAATGTCGCAGTCTCGCTAAAAATTGCAGATCGCCGCCATTACCAGTAAAAAATAAATAAAAGTCCCTAAATCCATCCCATAGTTTGTAGACGTGATAAGTTTTGCGTAAATCAATATACGCCTATTGCGATTTTGAAAAATATGTAGAAGAATATATATCGGCCTAAATTGATGAATAGGTTTGTTTTTTTATATATTTTTTTTTGGATATGCATTATAGTTTATATTTTCATACGAATGTGCGTTCACTATTTCACACTTTTTAGCGCTCATTCTAATATCTACATATGTATGGGCAGCTTTTCTGTTCATCGGAAAGTCATGCCTTGGAATCAGAGCCGTATATATCCTACCCAAAACAGGATAGCAGAAATGCTATCATTTACTTTAACTAGCTTGTTTTTCCTGGAGCTCTACCCAGCTGTCCTCACTCCAGACATATTGTTCCTCTATTAACACTATGCCTTGGTGGTCTCATTTTCCACTACACCCTGCACTTCTGCTTCCCTCTGTGCAAACTGTAAAACCTTCTTTTGTCTGCCTCTCCAAGCCTGTTTAAACAAGTTGTAGGATGCAAAGGCTTGTTACTAACAGGGTTTCCATAATAGTGTGCTGTGTGCAGAGGACGAGTGGAATTCCCCATAATCTCCCTACAGTAATCTCATGACAATTAAAGTGTTATGCGCCCCTCAGAAAAGATGGCTTTAAACGCTTTAGATCCAATGGTGACCAAAATTATTTAAATTAGTAATCCAGTAAGTCAAGCATATACGAATCACTATTAAAAATAAAGTTTGTATAGGGCCAAATATATGAGAAAACACTAGTTATCAACTTTATACACACAAAAAGAATAATTTAAGGACGTATTCACGCCACAACACATCTTATAATGCCCATCATAATACATATTATAAGATTATAGTAACACACAAAAAAGAACTGTATATGTTTCGGTGTATTGTCATTCCTTTGTAATTACAACTCAATGCACAGATGAAAATACTAATTTTTCATTTACACTAATAACAGACATATTTTTTTTTTTGGGGGGGGGGGGGGCATTGATAGTGCATAGACCACTGTCTGCATTAAAATGCACTGTGTTATGTTGAGAATGGACCCTAACTTCTGAGGCCCCATTCACACTGGTACTGTCAAGCCAGAGTGCATATGAATTCAGAAGATATACCCAAACCCATAAAAATGCATGCAATGATTTTTGAATTGTGCCACTCACGATGTATGTTAACCTGTGCTTATGTGCAGTCAGTTTAGCTGTGTTTAGTCATGTTTGATGTCTGATTAGACACTCTCATGCCATGTACACATGGCTGGAATTTCTGATGGAAAAAGTCAGAAGGGAGCTTTTCATCGGATATTCCGACCGTGTGTATGCCCCATCGGACTTTTCTGTCAGCATTTCCGACGGACTTTAGATTGAGAGATTGTTCCTAATTTTTCCATCTGAAATGCCGACCGAGTTTTGGACGGTGCAAAGTCCGGCCGTGTGTACGTGGCATTAGGCCCCTTTCACATGTGAAGTTGGAACAGGTCCAGCTGTCCATTTTTCAGCATTTTTCAGTTTGGACCCTTCATTCTTCTCTAAGAAGCACCAGATGTAAACGGACTTGCTTTCGTTTACACCCAGCTACTTCCAAGTTCGATCTGGCAAAAAAACAAAAACGGATGGGGATCTATTCCCCTCCATTTGGCTGGATCGAATGAGAGGGCAGTCGGGTGTAAACGAACAATCGGTCCTTTAACATCAGGCTGCCCATAGAGTAGAGCAGGCTGTGTCCATTTCTGGAGTGGGCACGCACCTGTTATTCAGTCACTCTGCTCAGGTCAGCAGGGGATCAGCAGACAGATCCCCTGCTGAGCAAAACCGGATCCAACCTGTGTGAAAGGGGCCTAAACATGGCTAAATGCATGTAATCAGATCCTGGATGTACAGAATTCAGCTTTCCCTAAATGCACCCAAACCTGCTCTTAAAGTGGTTGTAAAACCACTTTGTGTATTTTATAGATTCCCCTCTGTTCAATGATGTTATGTGCCCCAGGTGTATGTTCTATATAAAAATTATGTTGCTGTATACCTTATTTCAGCGCACTGCTCGACGCTCACATGACTGCCCGCCGCTCTCCTCTCCCAATCTGAGAAGTACAGCATGAGGGGCTGAGAATCCCCTGCTGACGTGAGCCGGGAGGAGGAAAGAAGAGAAGGAGAGCGACAGGCGGTCAAGTGAGCACCAAGCGGCGCTCTGAAATAAGGTATACAGCTACATATTTTTTTTATATGGAACTTACACTGGGGCACATAACATCATTGAACAGAAGGGAATCTATAAAGTACACAGTTATTTCAGCAGCAGGAGAAGAGGGGCGGGCACTGACATAGAGCTGACAGGCAGAGAGGGGGAGAGAGAGGAGAGACAGCGGGATGACGGAGGCACGTAAACTGACCATAGTATCAGGGCTCAGCAGCCATGATAAACGTGGTCAGTTTATAGAGGGGAGGGCAGCACCAGGCAGGATCAGCCAGGTATTTTAGATGATACAAAGGGCAAATTACACAGCACAAGCACTGTGCTGTTATTCATGCTTTAAAGGAACAGGGTGCATTTTTACAACCACTTCAAGCAGGGAACATCTAAAAGCAGGAAAAAATGATCTAGGATGCATAAGGCTTCATGTACATGGAATTACTGGGGCCAAACAGTGTGCAGAGCCTTGTGTACTCATTCACTTGGGTCTTGCTGCCACCATATACTGCTGTCCATTGTGAAGAATTACAAGATGCAGCTGTAAAAACATATCCAGCAGGATAATGATTGAAACTACACATCCATGAATGGTTAAAAGGCAAACATTGGACTGTTCTGAAGTGGGTTGCTATAAGCCCTGATCTGAATTCAATAAAACACGCATGGAAAAAGCTGTTTTTACAGCTAATTCACAGTTAGGGGAGGGGAACCCATCAAACCAGATTAATTTGGAATAGTGCAACAAATTGGCAGTTGAGAAGTGCAGAAATCTTATTCGAAGCTACAGAAAGTGCTTAATTGCAGCAATTTCCTCAAAAGTGTGTGCTATGAAATATTGTGTTGGGAGTACCAATATTTATTTTCATGTAATTTCATTTGTTTCAATATTTGAAACAATGTTAAAAAAATGCAAAGTGTCTTCTCTGTGGAGAATGGAATAAAGTATGGTTCTATTTATGATTCTATTTATTCAAGCAGTTTCATCTTATTATGGCAATTAGGGATTCTTTGGGAAAAAGTGTAGGGGTACCAATACTTTTGTTCGTGACTGTAAGCCAGTTGGTGAATGAGCTTTCAAGGCTCTTCGTCACTTTGCCCTTGATGGAGAAAGTGGCAGAGTCTCTTTAACCAGTTACGGACCCCCACCTTCATTATACGTCGGTGTTTAGACGTAGAGTATCAGGGTTATGGGAGCAGATAGCTGCCACAACCCCGGTGTATTCTTAAACGGCGGACGGTCCTCTTTCTGATAAAAGTGGTCCCCTGCAGCAGATTCAATGCAAAATCACCTTTATTAGGGTCTCCGCTGCTTACCGGAGCTGCAGGCAGCCCGCTGAGACAATCACGTCATCTCCCCTGACAGGTGAGGGAAAGATGGCCCCCCACTTGGCTCTATAACATTGGATGACGAAAGCGATGACAAACATCACTTCTGCCCAATGGTCTTAAAGGGGAAATAAAAAAAATGAAAAAATACATTTATTATTTATTTATTTACTTTATTGCATTTAAGTGTAAATGTGAGGTCTGAGGTCTTTTTGACCCCAGATCTCACATTAGAGGTCCTGTCATGCTTTTATTTTATTACAAGGGATGTTTACATTCCTTGCAATAGGAATACAAGTAACCCAAATTTTTTTTAAAAAAAAGACAGTGTAAAAAATAAATAAATAAATAAAAGAAAAAAAATGTAAAGCGCCCCATCCTGCCGAGCTCACGCACAGAAGCAAACGCGTACGTAAGCTGCGCCCGCATATGAAAACGGTGTTCAAACCACACATGTGACATATGGTCACCATCATTAGACCTCAGTCCCCCACAGCCTCCCTGCCCATACCACTGTTTGCCATGACCAACCATACACACTACCATCTTTACATTTGTCTATTATACTTCACATACATATTTAGATATGGGGCACATGAGGCTTTACTAATCTATACAAGTATGTTAATTCCAACTAAGTGAGTGTACCATGTTATGTTTTCCCTAGGTTTCTAATTTGCCTTTTGAGACATGTGCATCCCTATATATATTACATACATATACATATATTTTTTAGACATTTGGCACATCTGAGACTGCTGACCGTATGCTAGGTAAGTAGGTCTTTTTCTTTCTGACCCCTCCTGTCAACCACACCCCCCCCCCCCCCCCCATTGCTCCTACCCTAATTTACCAACATATACCCATTTTTCTATTTTTTGTTTCAGACATGATAACCATGCATCTGCCCCTGAAGAGCGAGCAAAAGACTTGTGAAACGCGTAGGGCACCATCAATGCTTTTTGTCATTTCTTTATATTGCTGGGTATTCTTGCAATGTGGTATTATCGCTTATACAGTGTTTCCATGCACGTACAACTTTTATCTCTTATAATGTGTGTATATATATCAACTGGTTCATCAATTTAAATGAATTTTATATTGTTCAATGGATATGTATCTAATATAATGAATTGACATTTGTTTTTGCTTTTGTTCTTAACTTGGCCACTATGCCGGGTAACGCACAATTATTGCTGTTTCCCATTTGGTTATGTAGCATTTTGTAATTAATAAACTGATTTCATTACATTTTTTTGTGAACGTGTGCCAAATCTCTTCCACCTCACTCAAAGTCCCAGGGCTTTTGTTCTCCTCCTTCGATCATTAGAGCGAGAGCAATAATTCTAGCACTAGACCTCTGTAACTCAAAATTGGTAACCTGTAGAAATTTCTAAACGTCGCCTATGGGGATTTTTAAGGGTCAAAGTTTGCCACCATTCCACAAGTGGGCGCAATTTTGAAGAATGACATGTTGGGTATCAACTCACTCGGCGTAACATTATATTTCCCAATATAAAAAAAATGGGCTAACTTTACTGTTGTCAAATTTTTTAATTAAAAAAAGTGTATTTTTTCCCCAAAAAATTGCGCTTGTAGGACCGATGCGCAAATACAATGTGACATAAAGTATTGCAAAGACCGCTATTTTATTCTCTAGGGTGTCTGTAAAAAATATTTAATGTTTGGGGGTTCTAAGTAATTTTCTAGCAAAATGATTTTAACTTGAAAACACCAAGTTTGAAAAATAGACCTGGTCCCTAAGTAGTTAAAGTTGCACAGGAATTAGCATAAGCTATGTTACCCAGTTGCTGGAATTAGAACTAGCAATGTTAGCCAGGTAATGGATCCATTCGTCAGTTCACTATGCCATGCAACAGCTTCTGTGAAAGGTTCCCCAAAAAGTGAAAATATAACATACAAATGGAGGATACAAAAGAATAACTCACAAAATAAAGTATTCCAATCAGCAAAATTCAAGCAAGTGCAGAATTCCTTATCAGCAATTCCGAGTTCCCCCTATAGCAATGGGGGTACTTAGCAAGGGGGAGAGGCCCAGAGCACCAGCAGGGGACGCAAGGAGAGGAGGATCAGGGCTGCTCTGTGCTAAACCATTGCACAGAGCAGATAAGTATGACATGTTTGTTGATTTAAAAAAAAAAGAAAAGAAAAATCCTTTACAAACGCTTTAATAGGTAGACTAAAGAAAACACAAAACTGTCACATCTCTACAACCTGAACATGGTTCTGGTCATAAAGGGGCATCATCAAAATAGTTCTGACATAGTTAACCAATATCTGATTGCAGGAATTCTCTACAAGTGACACGTTTACTCCTGGGGCTCCTCCATGCAAAGGACCTGGGTGTCTGTGCACCACTTGAGACCAATGCCAGCATCGTATAAAAAAAAGAACGGATGCACATTCCTGCTTTCTTCTATTTTATTCTATTCCAAATGCTGGCAGAGAGGGAGAAAGGAAATGCAATGCCCATAAAATACATTTTAGAGTGGGTACATTTCTTTTTATCCAGTCCAACCTGAGATGATTCAGGACTCAGGAGGATATGGAAGGGGCACAATTTGCCCCTCCAATGGTTGCTTTATCTGTACCACGTTCAGTCAATGTGGTATGTCCAGCAGTACTAAACAAAACAGAGATTCTCTGGGATAAGGGGGGGGGGGGTAGAGATATAGATATATATATATAGAGATATATATATATATATATATATATATATATAATATATATTATACACACACACACACACACATATTGGTAATGTTTTTTATTTCTTTTTTATTTTTTTTTTGGTTTCTTTTTTTTCTTCCTTCTTTTTTTTTTTTTTTTTTTTGGATTACAATAATAGGAGAACTGAAATTCAGGACGATGGTTTACACATAGTATAGTAATAAATAGGTTTTGATGGAGGCAGTGTATAAAGTGAAAATATGCTAGGAATATATGTACTTATTCCTGTACATTGATTGTTATGGAATATGTATGATGTAATGAAATTATGTTTTTTCTTGGAAAAAAATAAATAAAGCATAATAAAAAATAAAAAAAAAACAGAGATGTTTCTCCACTAAGATGTCATTTCAACTGGATATAAGCTGATTTGTACCTAAGCAATAGTTATTTAACTGTAATAGATAGATACAAAACAGTGTATGTCTATATATAATGGCTTTTTCTTCCAATGAATTAACAATATGAAAGTCAATATAACACTGACAATGCCTACACATTAGGTATAAAAAATAAAAAAATAAAAAATGTTTTTTTTCAAAGCTATACGCTGCTAATACAGTATATGAAGTCAAGTAAAACCAGAATGCAGAATGACCAGGCAGCAGGTAACTAAGCACAAGTGCATTGCCCTCCTACTCCCATTCAGTTGGCTGATCTTTACATCAATCAACATCATGACGACATCATAATTCTCTGCACGGAACTGTCTATGTGCAACCCTTATATGTCTGTAACACTGTTTTACTTCCATAACTAGCACCAAAAGTAGCAGTATGTGACAAGTGTTATCTAAACACAGAGATGATTCAGAGATGTGCAAAGAAATCTTTTGAAATGCAAAGCCTTTTCATACTTTGCCTGCACAGTCCCTTTAAATAGGGGCGTATAGCATTCCTTAGCTTACCATAACAAAAACTTACAAGTACAGTACAGATCCCAATTAACGAAAACACGTCGAATTATTAAACAAACGGAATTCAACTGCTGTTCAGGGTATTAGATGATGTATTCAATTTACATACAGTGAGGCTACGTACAGGTCACCGCAATAAAACGTTATTAATAGTGTACCATTAACTCCTCTAACACAATGAGAACGCTGCAGACAATTCTATCTTTAATGCCTGGTGGCTTTTCAGTGTTCTTCTGTTTAACTACACAGGTGGAAACAGGCAGTGCCTTAGGATCAATGACCAGTATTGCCATCTTCAATACTGCGCTGGTGTGATCACCAACATGGAGATAAAATAATATATGTCATATAAAAACTCAGTCAGTCTGTTACACAACAAAAGCATTTCACACATTGCAATCTTTAGGTCACAGACCTTCTAGCCCAGACATAATGAGAACACTGATGAGAGGAGATCAGGCAGTCATAAAGACGCTTCCACCAAAGAAAGAAAGGACTTTGATCTCTTTGGAAAGGAAGGTTAATTACCAGAAATAATGAGTCTGGGGTGCTATGACCATAAAGTCACATTTAACCTCTTCATTTCACATCCTGATCAAATGAACCCCATCTATAAACGTGAATTTTACATTCTGTTTATAATTACTGCACAGGTCCTACAGGTTGGAAAATAAACCAAAACACATATATTGCCAATAATATTCACAATAATGTCATTCTTCCAACATTCTACAAATTATAGTTTAAAATCACTACTATTTCTCCATAAAAATAATCCCTGTAATTCAACCTTTCTGTACATCATATAATTACATACAGTACATCATATGTTCTATACTATTTCTGCTTTATTACCATATATCTCTGATTCATGTAAATCTCTCCATATAACTAATCCTTGTAACTCCACCTACCTCTCTCTACAGCTGATCTGTATAATTCTGATTCCTAAAACTCCTTGTACAGTATCTCTCCATATAGCTGATCTATATAACTACTCATAACTCTCGATATAACTGATCCCCATGATACCTCACTCTATCCCTCTATTTGACTAACATACTGAGTAGGAGAAGTTATCGGGATCATTCATATGGAAGCAGTGGCGGCTAGTTTTTTTTTTTCCCATCACCCCCCCCCCCACTCCCCCAATACTTAGTTGAGCCGATCCAGCAATGTGCACACGAGCAGAAGCTCTCCTGGGTCTCTCCCTCCTCATTGACTTAGACACAGTAGCAGGAGCCATTGGGGAGGGAGCAAGGGGTGGGGCTGAGCCACGTTCTGTGTGTGCCATAGACCAGAGGTCGCCAACCACCGGGCCGCGGCCCACTACTGGGCCATAGCGTCTCTGCACCTAGGCCGCGACGGGCAGCATGACATTGCAAGGCAGGTGGGCGGGCATGTGAAAGAGCCTGGTGAATCAGAGAATCAAGCAGGTGGGCTGATGAGAGAAGCGGGCTGGTGAGCAGAGATGTTACCATCATTCTCCACCAGCCTAGCATCACTGCTCTTCCGCTCTCACAGCATGCGGAATGTCGGAGGTGCGGCGGGGAGCAGAGAGATGACATCATCTCTCACCGCCCGCCCTGCATCATGGCTCTCCTACCCTCACACAAGAACGACCACTGTGCTAAAAGGCAGGCCTCTGTGCTAAATGAACCAGTGCCATCAATGCCGTGACAATCCACATCTGGTGGCACTGCCAGTTGATGTGGCAAGTGGCATTCCTCATCTGGTGGCAGGCAGCGTGGCAAGTGGAAGGCAGCGTGGCAAGTGGCATTCATCATCTGGTAGCAGGCAGCGTGGCAAGTGACAGGCAGCATGGCAAGTGGCATTCCTCATCTGGTGGCAGGCAGCATGGCAAGTGGCATTCCTCATTTAGTGGCAGGCAGCGTGGCAAGTGGCATTCCTCATCTGGTGGCAGGCAGCATGGCAAGTGGCATTCCTTATCTGGTGGCAGGCAGCGTGGCAAGTGGCATTCCTCATATGATGGCAGACAGCGTGGCAAGTGACATTCCTCATCTGGTGGCAGGCGACATGGAAAGTGACAAGCTGCATCTGGTGGCAGGCGACGTGGCAAGTGACATACTCGGGGCTCCCACTGATTCTGCATTATGGTGAGTTAAACTATTTCAGTTATATTACAATGTAATATAAGAAATAATGCGCTTCAATCATTCTGACACCATAACAACCATGGTGCCGTGATGATTGAGGCACCAACACCAGAACACCAGCTATTGCCCTGATAAATTGCCTGCAAAAAAAAAACACAGCCTTGGCACAATTTTCTTCACACAGCCGGTCCCCGATGCCAAAAAGGTTGGGGGCCACTGCCATAGACACACAGAGGTGCCTCAGGAGCGAGCTCACGCGAAGCTCCAACTGGGACCCAAGAAGAGGAGGACCAGGACTGCTCTATGCAAAACCATTGCACAGAGCAGGTAAGTATGATGTGTTTATTATTTTAAAGAAAATAAATTTGGAACCACTTTAATATGGAGGAACATTTGGAATAATGTTTTGGTGTTAGAGAACCCCTGCTAAAAATGGCTGCTCAATGTAGGTTAGTGTGAAGATGAAGGAAAATAATGTTCCTTACATTTGTGGTCAGCAGGAATAATTCTCCTATTACAGATAGCTAAAAAGATCATTGTTTTCAGTGGTAACTTATCCAAATGGAGAAATTGCTGCTTGCTCAAGGAACCCCTAACAACCTCTGGTGGAACCCTAGGGCTCCACGCCTGGTTGAGAAAGGATAGGCTAAAGCAATGGTCTACAAACTGTGGTCCTTTGCTTGCCTTTATTTGGCAATTGAGGCATTATTCCTGCCACTGACACCTACAATGGGCACTATTCCTCCCAATGACATCAACGTTGGGGCACTATTCCTCCCCCTAATACCAAAGATCAAGGATTGGTTACTCCCACTTAGGCACAGTCCAGGCCCCCTAAAGTCTGAAGGACAGTAAACTGGCCCTTTCCTTCGAAAGTTTGGAGACCCGTGGGCTAGAGGCATCAGCTATAGGTAGAGATAGGAGAAGTTATGGATATCAGAAATATGCAAATACAGGAGGAGTTATAAGGAACAGTTATATGCAGAGATAATAACTAGAGGCATCAGTTATAAATAAAAAAAAGGGAGTTATAGGGATCAGTTTTATATAGAGCAATGTTTCTCAACTCCAGTCCTCAAGTACCCCCAACAGGTCATGTTTTCAGCATTTCCCTCAGATGAAACGGCTGTGGTAATTACTAAGGCAGTGAAACTAATCAAATCACCTGTGCAAAATAATGGAACGTCTGAAAACATGACCTGTTGGGAGTACTTGAGGACCAGAGTTGAGAAACATTGATTTAGAGGACAGTTGATATATAAGGACCAGAAAGATGCAGAGATAGGAGTTATAACTGATCCCTACTCATCTGACCTCTGCATATCACTGCCCCCTATAACTCCTCCTATCTCTGCATATTTCTGATCCCTACAACTCATGCCTCTAGTCCTATCTTTGCATATTTCTGATCACTACAACTCATGCCTCTAGTCCTATCTCACATATAGGGATCAGTTCTATGTAGATATCAGAAGAGTTGATCAGTTATAACTCCTCCTATCACTGCATATATCTCTATAACTCCCCTGATCATCACTGATCCTTATCACTACTCCTATCTCTGCATATTACAGAACTTTATAACTATCTACAGTATATGGCCGTCCCCTATCTCTCTATATCGGGGGTCAGCATCCTGTAGATCACGATCTACGAGTATATGGTGGACAGATGACTGGTAGATCACGGTCTGGGCTTGCTGACCTGCCATCCCCATCCCGAGAATCAGAGTGCAATGCAGAGGAACTACTTGGAGCCTTAGTAGGGAGCAAGAGCCACATAAGCCGATGCTTCCTCTGTAGTGGTGGCTCCTGTCCTATGAGGAGTGGCCCCATTTACTTGAATGGGCCATGATTTGCAAGCGGTAGCATGCACAAAAAGCAACATGGGGCTTAATTCCTGCTGCAGCATGTGTACACCTTTTGGCTGTTCCCTCAGCAGCTAAAGGGGGTAGTGATTGGCGCAGTAAAATTGCAACTCAACCGCAGGGTTTTACGTGTGAACGAGCTCAAAGAGCGCCGCTTCCGAAAGCAACTAAGGGCTCATTTACAAGTGTAGCAAGCATTGCTGCTCTTCTAAAAAGTGATGTTTGACAGGTGGTGAGGAGGTGATATGTTGCCTCCTCACCACTTAAATGAAACTCATGATTGCCGTGCAATGCACGCGTCTGCGACATGGTATGGCAATTACAGGTTTAAAACTGGTGTGAGGAGGCGACACTGCCCGGTGATCTTTAACTTCTCCCATGTTGTTCAGGTAGCTCTCCACTTCTTTAAGGTTGCCCAACCCTGCTCTATATAACTAATTCCTATTATTTATTTTATCTTGGCGTGTATTTGATACTGATCTCCTTTCCTGCAATATAATTTCTCCCTATAACTCCTTATAATATATCAGCCTCTAAAAGTTTTCCCATCTCTGCATATAACTGTTATCTCTCCATATACTTACAGTCTCCTCTTCATATATTTCCTCCAGCAACCTCTGCATACAAACAGCTCCTTACAACTCTCATCTCTGCAAATAACCGTTCCCTGGAATATTTCCTCCTATCTCTGCACAGAACTGATCCTTTTATCTCTCCATATGCATCAACTATTCCCTATATCTACATCTACCTTTCCATACATGCGTCCCCTCTGACTCCTCCCATCTCTCTAGAACTGTATATAACGCAGTATACCCGTATGCTTTGAAAATCTCCTTCATCGCTCTCCACAGATCTCTGCTTTAAGTGTTTATTCCTGTGTCAGCAAGTCTAAGTTCTATCAATTATTAATAAGTCAGCAGTTAATTAATGAATTCAAACTCATTTTTAAACACTACACAAGCCTTTAACTGCGAACGCTCATTAACTCAAACTTTACAGGTCGTCTGGAAAAGCCTCCCAGTATACATACACCGCACATACCCCTCCCATACCCACTTAGAAAAGGAAAAAAGGAAAACATCAAAGAGAGGTATTTTAAACCGTAAATAGCAAGGAGGAAAGAGATTATGGAAATAAAGGTGTGGAGGAGGGGAAGGTGTTTTGGAAAGCAAAAAAAAAAAAAAAAGTGAAGAAACCAATGAGACAAGTGAAGTGAAAGGGATCATGGGAAGTCGTTGGCTGCAACATAGGTGGTGAAAGAGAAACGTATTGTGGGGAGGAAATGGATGGAACGAGATAAGAGATGGACACAATAACAACTACGAAGGAGACGAAGAAAAGAAATTATAATAATATCGGTGTGGTTGTTTTCAGAACAGAAATTTACTAACCACATCCTGGAGTTTATTTACTAACAAAGCAAATAATATACTTGTATCAGTTAAGGAAGCAATTTAATAGCAAACAAACACAGCCCAAACCAAATGCATCTTGTCCTCATTAAAGCAAATTGTTATTGGTTGCTATGGGTTACTGCACTTTTCACTAAGTACTTTGCTCCTTGCACTATTTACTGAATATAAATGTCTTAAAGGATATCTAAACCCAAGAACAAACATGTTATTTATTGCAGCCTACTGGTCCTTCGATGTGATGGCTGCATTAGGCTGGCCATACACTGATCAGAATATGCCCGGTTCAAGCCCTGTGTTGGCTCCCCCTCCCGCTCAACCAAAGTCAATTGTTTAACCACTTGTGGACTGCCCACCCTCAATGTACTGTGGACGGGTGGCCCGCACAGGCAAAGTGGGGTACCAGTTCATTGCTATCCGCTTCTGAATTTAGGTTGTGCGCACGCTTGCCCCCCTGCCAGCAGCTGCTGTGATTGTACATAGTGGAAGCCTGTCAGCAAGTCTCAGCCAATGATTCACAGCTGGAACTTGCTGATTGGCTGTGTACAACCACAGTCCAGAGCTCTGTGTTGACAATCAATCTGTACAGTAACAACAACCTCTCTGTTTCTCATCCCTGCTTTGCAGGGATGAGAAACTTGAAGATCTATTAGAAAAAGCAGCGCACTGTAAACACATTACACATAGTTAGGCAGAATTTGAACCCCTTGATTGCCCTAGGTGTTAACTCTCTTCCAGTCAGTATCATTAGTACAGTGACAGTGTATAGTATTAGCACTGATCACTGTATTAGTGTCACTGGTGATGTTAGTTAGTCAGCCCCCCCCCCCCCCAGTTTCAGTTAGTGTCAGATTGCCCCCCCCCCTGCACTATTGCAGTGCCATTATAAGTTGCTGATCACCGCCACTGCTGATCACTGTAAAAAAAAAAAAAAAAGTATCTATACCATAATTTGTAGGTGCTATAACTTTCATGCAAACCAATCAATACCCATTTATTGGGATTTTTGTTTTTATCAAAGACTAGCATAATACTTTTTGGCATAAATTTACTAAGAAATTAGATTTTTTTTTTTTATATGTTTTGTAGCAGAAAGTAAAAAATATATTTTTTAATTCAAAATGTTCTGTCTTTTTTCGTTTATATATAATGAAAAAAAAAAAAAAAACCCAGTGGTGATCAAATACCACCAAAACAAAGCTCTATTTGTGATAAAATGATATAAATTGAATTTGGGTACAGCGTTGCATGACCGAGCAATTACCAGTTAAAGTAACACAGTGCTAAATAGCAAAAAAACGGCCCGGTCATGAAGGGAGTAAAACCTTCCAGAGCTGACGTGGTTAATCGACTTCTATTGAAGGAATATGTTGAAAAAATGTTCCAGTGATCAGCAGCTGCAGCCGCTGATCAGTGTATTCTGACAGCAGAGGGTGCTACTGTCTAAATGCGATGCCCAAGCAGTAAGATTGTTTTTGTGGATGGAGGAATCTGTTTTTTTTTTTTTATTGAATTTTTTTTCAGGT
Source organism: Lithobates sylvaticus (assembly GCA_028564925.1). Lineage (NCBI taxonomy): Eukaryota > Metazoa > Chordata > Amphibia > Anura > Ranidae > Lithobates > Lithobates sylvaticus. Next base: position 294,686,150 of record CM053027.1, on the reverse strand, counting down.
TGAATGTAAAAGAGAAAAAAATAAATAAACGTGTATGCTCAGCTTACAGATTCCTTCATCCATCTGCAGTGCAAGCTATTGTACTATAACAGCCAATAATTTTCCACCCAGCTCCCTTGGTATTTCAATCAAAGGATGTCAGGCAGAAGGGCCACCCACAAAACAAAATTCGCTCAGTGTATGACCATCTTTATTTTTTTTAGGCCAAGTACATATTCTGCAACTATGAAAAAAATTCTGTTGATCCTGCCAGAAATGTTGCATCCTTGTAACCTCCTGTGTACTAAACTAAAAACTTAAACAATGTTATTCATTTTCACAGTTATTGTCTTTCAATTAAAAAACAAGTCCTCCCCTATGTAATGGAGATGTGTTTGTAGTCCAAATGAGGAGAGCAGCCTAGGGTGACTACCCTGCCCCTCCATAAATACAGTACAGTGAGTGTTAGTACCTTAGGACAGGAAGTATGTTACTAGCAAGATCACCAGTTGAAAATAAAGGGGGAAAAAAATCTGAAAAAAAAGTAAAACTAATAGAGCCAACATATCGAATGATGGGTAAGTTGAAATAAGTGCATTAATATGTACATATAGAGTTAAATTCCAGGTATGGGTTTTATTGCATAGTTACAGGCCCAGCCTAAAGCATAGTAAGTAAACATTGGGGCCGCAGTCAGCATTACTAGTGATTGCTGTCATCTTTTGGGCCCCATGCTGAGCAGCTGCCTTGCTGTCTAGTGACAACAAGAGGTCACTGGCTTGCTCAGCATGGGTGCTGTTCACAGAACACCTTGCATTTATTTTTCTCAACAAATGCAAAGTATTCTCTGATTGGATGAGGTGGAGATTGTGATGTCACTGCCTCCCCAGCTCATCCATTCAGAGTATGCCTTGCATCGAGAAAAATACAAGGTGTTCTGTGAATGGTGCCCGTGACAAGCGAGCAACTCCTTTTCCTCATTATGCAGCAGGGCAGCCACTTAGAACAGGACACGGAAAACACTGGCGATCACTATTGTAGAAAAGACTCCTACAGTGATTCTCTACTTCCACAGGTATACAATGTGCACACTTACATTGAGCCAAGCTGGACCAATGTAACTATGCAACATAATCCACACCTTGAATTCAGCTGTAACAATATGTACATTTAAAGCAGTATTAAACTCAGAAGCAAACATGTATTGTATCACACTCCAAAGACATGCTGGTAGGTGAATTGGCTTCTGTCTAAATTGGTCCTAGTATGTGTATGGATGAATGTGAGTAGATTGTAAGCTCGTTGTGGGCATGAACTGATGTAAATATACAATATATATGTAAAGTGCCGCTGACATTGACAGCGCTACATTTTAAAGCTGAATGGCTCAAATCGAACCGCAACCGACATCATGTGTGATTTGAATAGGAATGCAGTGAGAGCCCTATCCGAATCACATGCGGTGTCCCGCACCATATATTTGTGAACACAGCCTTAATGTGATGGCTGCATTCATTTTTTTTTTTTTTTTAGGCTTTCTTTTGTATCTGGTGATCCAGCCAGCAAGTCTGTTGTTTTTCAAATGCTCAAACTCTCCTGCAGAATGTATCAGTTTACACGGATGGGACAAAATATTTAACGCTGACAAGGGTGCTTACATTGATCAGTTTTTATTTATTCATGTAAAACCTTTAGGGAACATTTTTTTTTTTTTTTGCTGTAACAGCTTATAAAGTGTATGCTGGACTTTGGTTTCAATTTGTTAGTGTCTTTAAATCTGATAATACATTTAAAGAAGTTGTAACCCTAAAAAGAAAAAAAAAAAGATTCTGTTCCTTTAAATCACAATATACAGCACAGTGCTTGTGCTGTTTAATTTGTCCCTCTCTATGCTGTAAAATACCTGGTTGATCTTGCCTGTTCCTGTGTCCCCTTTAGTGGGCTGACCTTGGTAATCATGGCTGCTGATCCATGATACCGTAGTCAGTTTACTGCCTCCGTCATCCTGCAATGTATTCTGAGTCTCTCCCCTCTCCCCTCCCTCCCTGCCTGTTAGCTCGGTAGTCTGTGTTTGTGAGCCATCTCCTCCCTGCCCCTCCCCTCCTGCCGCTATTCTGTTGTGGCTGTGAAATCACAAATCCTGGAATCCCCTCTATTACAGCAAGATACTGAAAAGGAAAAAATAACAGAGGGCACACCAGCCTTGCGCATTACCTTTGCAACACTTTAATGTATAAAAATACATCCTCACAAACGAGTAATGAGTCAAGCATGTGGTATAAAGTCCATCAATTGCATCATCCAGCAAAATCAGCTAGCCACTAACAATGGTGGGCTATATAGTACAAAAGCAGCTGACGCGTTTTGAGGGTGTCCCCTCTTCTTCAGAGCTATTCTGCGGTGACTGTAAAATCACTAATCTCAAATCCTGGAATCCCCTCTGTTATAGCAAGATATACAGTGCAGTGTGTGTTTTTTAAAAATGATGCAGTGAAGTACCTTATTTCAGAGCACCACTGTGCGCTCATGTGACCTCCCACCTCTCTGTCCAGCTGACATCAGAGGGGAATCTCAGCCCCTCCCACTGTAGTCCTCAGATCGGGGAAGGAGAGCGCTGGGAGGTCACGTGACCGCACAATAAGGGCTGTAAAATAAGGCATTTAGCTGCATCATTTTTAAAAAAACGCACATACTGCACAGGATTAGGAGGGGATTTCAGGATTAGTGGTCAGTGACTTTTCTTCATTTTCATCTGGTGATCCAGCCAGCAAGTATGTTGTTTTTGTTTGTTTTTTCTCCAGCAGAATGTATCAGTTTACATGGATGGGATAAACTATTTACCGCTGACAGGGGTGCTTACAATGATCAGTTTTTATTTATTCATGTAACACTTGTGCCCCCCCCCCCCCCCCTAAAAATGTTGCTGTCTGCTGTGCCCCCTGTAGTCTTTCATCCAGAGGAGTGGCACTCTAATACAGAAGGCATGTTACTGGCCAGACCACAGGGAAAAAACAAATGCAACCACAACATCTAATGATTGGCAAGCTGCAATATATTATTGACTTGTGTCGTTTTTGTCCAACCTTGCCTACTATGTAACTGTTACTTTTTTTTTTTTGGGTTTAATACCACTTCAATTAAAATACATATTACTGTACACATTTGTTTTTGCCATTTAGATACACTTTAAAGTGATGCGTGATTGGCTACTAAAAACACCAGCACCTAGATGCATTTCACCATATGTTATTCGCAGGGTTAGCCGACAAACTCCAGCAAAGGATGCAATAACAAAGCAAGCTCCAAAACTACAAAGGAAGGGGGGGATGAAGGTCTACAAAGTATCCAAGTTACAGAAAGGAATAAAAAGGCCATAAATGAAAGTATATGCATTACAAATCTGCGTGGGCATATGACATGGCATAGCAAACCTGCATGGACAAAAATGGAGGCACAGGTGTGAAATGTGGAGCCAAAAAAAATCCAAAGACAGACGGAATTGTAGACTAAACTTAGACGTCTAGAAAGGAAGGGGGCTTGCTGCTGGAGCTGGAGGCAAGGGATGGGCATGGTTGCCCCACCACATCTGATTTCCACAAATAACCGTTCAACTATAGAATAACCATAATCAGGTGATCCTAATATATATATATATATATATATATATATATATATATATATATATATATATATATATATATATATGTGTATGTGTATGTGTGTGTGTGTGTGTGTGTGTGTGTGTGTGTGTTTTTTTTTTTTTTTTTTAAGTAGCCAAGGGCAATGATGTGTGAAGAAGGGTCTCTAATTGCATTTGCTATCAGACAAAAGATGAGAAGATAAGGGGGTAAGGTGGCAGGAGGGGGGCAGTGAATGGGAAGGGAGAAGAAAGGTACAAGAAGTAGACAAAGCTTGAAGGAGGAGAAGAACAAGAGGAGAGGATGACATAGAAATGGGGGGAGAAGAGAAGTGGGGTACAAGGAAAACTAAAAAAAGATAGAAAAGTGAAGAGAAAAGGAGCCAACAAGTGAAGAGAGGAGAGAGGAGGAGTAGTAAGTGATGAGAAGAAGAAGGGGGGGAGTGTGAGAGAAGCAGAAGGGGAGGAACAAAGAAGACTGACCTGTGGGAGTCTCAGTCTCCAGGGGGAAACACAGGGGGGCGACCAAGAGCACATGGAGCAGTTGGAGGTACATGGTGTCGGTGGATATAGTTCCTTTAGACCAGTGTGCTCTCCTTCCCTTTGTAGCCAGGCGGGTACATTTCTCTTCTCCCTTGATCACGACATACTTCTCTCCCCCTCTTCATTCCAGCCTGCTCCAAGCACGGGAAAGTTGCAGAGTGCAGAGAGTGTCAGACTAAGCACAGTGTACCGAGACTGACGTCATAGGCTGCCAGTTCCAGGAGCGCCAGTGCCACCTGCTGGACGCACAAGGGGGGGACACGGTGCAATAGTGCCATCTGCTGGACGCACAGGGGGGACACGGTGCAATAGCGCCATCTGCTGGCTTCCCTACTTATTGTTCTCCCCACGCACCTCCAGAGACAGCTTACCCGACACCGATGTGAGCACAGACCGTCACCGCACCGATACAGGCTTCTCTTCCTGGGAACTCACTTTATAGTGTTACCTGCCTTTATTTTCGTCCCTCCGATATCAGTATTCACTTATATTATTGTTATTACTACCAAAACAAAAAAGAATGTCTCTCACTCGTAACTCAGAGCCGTCTTTACTGCTACTTATGGGTCTAGAAAGGAGAGTTCCGCCTTGGCTGTCACATTTACACGGACTTGTATCACACGTGTGTGTGTATGTGTGTGTGTGTGTGTGTGTGTGTGTGTGTGTATGTGTGTGTGGGGGGCTCATTCGTTCTGCGCCTCCAACTTGTCTACTTCTATTCGGAGCGCTGTCTGGATAATAAAGGAAAACTTGCTCTTTGCTGCCGCCTACAGGCCAAATACATTAAGGCAGGAGATTTCTTCTCTTCCTCTTTTTAAGTTACAATATACCCTACAATGTATCAATCGTAAGCATCTGAGAAAAAAAAAAAATGATTTTGCAATCATAAGCGTCTGAGAAAAAAAGAAAAAGGATTTTACAATCGTAAGCGTCTGAGAAATAAAAAAATGATTTTACAATTGTAAGCATCTGAGAAAAAAAAAAGATTTTTCAATTGGAAGCGTCTGAGAAATAAAAAAATGAACAAAAGCAAGAAAAAAAAATATTTTTCAATTGGAAGCGTCTGAGAAAATAAAAAAAAGGATTTTACAATCGTAAGCGTCTGAGAAAAAAAAAAATATTTTACAATCGTAAGCGTAAATGAATTAGTATACTTGCCAACCCCATAGGTGTTCAGGAACTGAAGACTGGGCATTTTCTGGCACTTTTTGTGAAAACATTTTTTTGCTAGAAAATGACTTAGAACCCACAAACTTTTTTTTTTTTAAAGCAGAGACCCTAGAGAATAAAGTGGCGGGCTTTGCAATTTTTTTAGGTGACCTAGTATTTGCGCAGCAGTTTTTCAAACGCAATTTTTGGGAAAAAATACACTTTTTTAAAATTTTAATGCAAAAAAACACAAAACATAACCAATTTTTTTGGTAAAATATAAAAAGACGATGTCGCGCAGAGTAAATAGATGGCAAACATGTCACGCTTTAAGATTGCGCACGCCCGCACAACAGCGACAAACAATGACAATTTTATTATCCATAGGCGACGCTTTAAAATGGTAGTAAACTCTCATACTTCTACCCAAAAATATACAGAATGAAGTTCATTAAAGTGGTTGTAAACCCTTACAATCCACTTTTTGCTACCCCAGATATCTCCTAAACCGTGCAGGATCCCCTGTATCCTCATGTGCCGACATCTTTGGCACATGTGCACTGACGCGATGACAGGAGTGCATGCACAGGAGTGACTTCATCGCGGCTCCGGCTAATCACATCGCCGGAGCCCGCGATACCCGGAAGTAACTCTGGGGAGAAATGTCACCGGCAGGTGCTGTGTATGGGTACCACAGCGGGAGCTTCGATCTCAGGTGAGTATTACATAATGAGCTAGTATGTTATGCATACTAGCTCATTATGCCTTTGTCTTGCAGGTCTTTTTTATTTTTCTTTTTCATGTGGGTTTACAACCACTTTAAGTTGCTTTTCACACTGAAGGCACTTTACAGGCATTTTAGCACTAAAAAAAGCGCCTGTAAACTGCCTCTCATGCCTCCCCAGTGTGAAAGCCTGAGTGCTTTCACACTGGGGCGGTGCGCTTGCAGGACGGGAAAAAAAGTCCTGCAAGCAGCATCTTTGGGGCGGTGTGGGAGCGGTGTATACAGCGATCTTAACCACCCCTGCCATTGAAATCAATGGGCAGCGCTGCCAAAGTGCCTGCAAAGCGCCTCAGCAGCGGTGCTTTTTGGGCACTTTTAACCCCTTGTTAACCCCTTCTCTGAGGTCAAACGCACCCTGATCCCACCTGCACAGCGCCAGTAAAGTGCCGCTAAAACGAGTGACACTTTACCGCTGGCGCGGGGCAGTCTTCAGTGTGGAAGGGGTCTTAATCAAGGCACCGCATAGGGAAAATGTATGAAGGCTTCTTACTTGTAAAAACTTTGTATTTGATAAAGCTCTTTTTCCTCTGAAGCTGCCGCCATGCTGACTTCTGTCTTCCGTGTTCAATACTGTTTTTACTTCCACACTTACTCCCTTTCCATGTCCCAGGCGTGCTAGCACAGGGGAACAGTGACACAATTTTTTTTTAAAAAAATTTATTTATTTTTTTACACTGTTGCTTTAATTTTATTTTAATCACTTTTATTGCTGTCACAAGGAATGTAAACATCCTTGTGGTAGCGATAGGCATGTGACAGGTACTTCTAATGGAAGGATCGGGGGTCAATAAGACCCCAGATTCCTACTTTGCACTTGAAAGCATTCAAAATGCCAAGATCAGTGTTTTTGAATGCTTGCGATTTTCAAAAAATTGCACCGTTGACTTTCAGGTAAACTGGAAGTGATGTTATTGCTTCTGGGTTACGATAGCGGAGACCCGATCAAAACCGATTCCAGCTTTGTATGGGTCTCCAGCTACCTGGCAGGAGTGCCGGCTAGTAACTCGGGTCTCCCAGTGGGATGGGAAAGCCAGAGAGAGCTGCAGAAGGTGGCCGAAGGAGGGGACGTCCCCTCAAGCTGCTTGCCATACCAGTTGAGTGACTAGTTAGCCACTCTGGTTGCTATTACAAGAGAGATGGCCGCCAGATCTAAAAAACTGTTCTGTGGTGATGCCTGCAGCACGGTACAGCCACTTGAAGTCTATTGATGTATCAGGTATGTAAATTGGCGGCAAGTGGTTAAAGTGATGGTAAAGGTTGTTTTAAAAAAAAAAAAATAACAAACATGCCATACTTACCTCCTCTGTGCAAAGGTTTTGTACAGAGTGGCCCTGATTCTCCTCTTCTGGGGTCCCCCTGGCAGAGCTCCTGGCTCCTCCTCCTCATCAAATGCACCCATGGTGACCCGCATTCCATGGGGGCACCCATACAGGTGCACTCCCAAGTCCTGCTGCTGTGTTTATTGACACAGACAGCAGGACTCGGCCCCGCCCACGGCTCCTGTGTCACTGGATTTAATTGACAGCAGTGGGAGCCAATGGCTCCCGTTGCTATCAATCTGTCCAATGAGGACCCGAGACAGCGGCTGGAGCTGCTGGGCTCTTGCTCATCGCCCATCAAACACAGCCACTGTGCCCATCAAACACAGCCACTGTGCCCATCAAAGCTGCCACTGTGCCCATCAAAAGCTGCCACTGTGCCAATCAAATGCAGCCACTGTACCCATTAAACGCTACCACTGTGCCCATCAAACGCTGCCACTGTGCCCATAAAACACAGCCACTGTGTCCATCAAAGCTGCCACTGTGCTTATCAAAGCTGCCACTGTGCCCATCAAAAGCTGCCACTGTGGCCATCAAACGCAGCCACTGTGCCATTAAATGCAGCCACTGTGCCCATCAAATTCTGCCACTGTGCCCATAAAACACAGCCACTGTGCCCATCAAAGCTGCCACTGTGCTTATCAAAAGCTGGAAGTACCAATAAATATAGCCTTATTGATAATTTGCATTTTTATTCTCATGCGTGATTGTGTAGACAGGGCCCCAGTGCACTGTATTGCCCGGGGGCCTATAATGCCCTTAAGATGGCCCTGCACATGGCCACAGCCTTGTAGCAGGTTAATGTGTACACAGGAGCAGTGATGTGTACACCTTGGTCTCCTTGCAACAAAGAGAAAATCCCTCGGTATTCCGCCTCTGAAAATACAGCTCTCTCTCTTTATACCTGGCTCGGATTGGGAATTGTTCAATAACCCATTGACTCCCATAACATGATCCTTACCCTGCACTACATCTCTTATGACTCAATGCTGCCAACCATCAAGTCTCTTGAGCTCCTTCTGCTTGTCAGCTCCCCCTGGTGGATGGAAGACAAGGTAGAATTAACCCATTCAATGGAAGTCCATTGGGGGACAGAGAAAGCACTGCAGCACATCGTCCTAAATTTCCTTCTGTCTTTAGCCAAGCACCTGGCTACATGTAGAACTGGCACAGAGACCATGAAGCAGTCTTTTGGTCCTTTCCAAAAAAAAAATGATATCACTTACAAGGATGACCATTCTGTTCATAGTGAACCTTCTGCAAGGAGACAACATCTGGCAGCTCCCTGTGGTCCAGCAGCAGATGAAATAACAGGTCATAGTTTATTTGTGTGCCTTCCAGAGTGATAGGTGCAGTGTTGTTAAAGGCATCAGAGGAGGATGGCAATGTCCTGGTGGGTCCTCATAGAGCAAAGCAGAGGTTCTTCAGGTCGAAAGGGCATAGTTAGAGTTGCTAGGTGATGAGTTTTGCAGTAACTTCTCCTCTATCAAACCGGAAATCTTTATAGAAAGAAAAAGCACTACAAGTAGGCATTTCATTGCTCCCACAGCAGCTGGATTTATTCTCCACCTTCTACACCCTCTGGAATTTTGGTGGGCCTATTCAGTCCTCACATATAATGCAAGACTTTATGTGATGCATTGTCCATGAGGATATTGGAGAGCCTGAAACTGACACAGCGGCAAAGAGAAGCATCTCTGGGCGCTGGTCATGCAGCATTAAGAAAGTCTACAGGAGCAGGGTACAGTAAAACCTTGGATTGCAAGCATAATTTGTAAACCAAAGCATTTGTATATAAAAGAAAATTTCCCCATAAGAAATAATGGAAACTCAGATGATCCACAAGTTCCACAACCATTTATTCATAGGTCTTTCAGTCCATATAAAAAGATTATAGCAATGTGATAGGTTGTGTAACCATTAAATGCCCATCCACAAATGGCAGCCTCCACAAGGAGATTAGATGCAAAATCCAGCAGGATCTACAGAGTATAAAAGAGAAGAGAGGTGCCTCTAAGTGTAGCAATATGGTTACATTTAATGAAGGTACAACATTTAGCAACTCACATGGTTGATGATTAAAACAGGCACATCTAAGTATGCAGGCATCCAGGGTAAAGATGTCCCCATAGACCATCCTCTGCACCACTGGCTCTCACTGATGTCAGTCTGCAATCGTGACCGGGAAGACTACTCTGCAGTATTGTGATCTGAAAGCGAGGCTTGAAGCGCTCGTGGAGCACAGCGGGAAAGGGATGACGTCAATGGTGGTGCAGGGGATGGTCTATGTGGATGACTGAAAGATGTGCCTGTTTTAATCATCAACTATGTGAGCTGCTAAATGCTGTACCATAATTAAATGTAACCATATTGCTACACATAGTGGTGCTTCTCTTCTCTTTTATACACAGTTGTGACATGACGCTACTTGTATATCAAGACATCGCTTGTATATCAAGTCAAAATGTATTTAAAAATATTGCTTGTCTTGAAAAACGATCTCAACCCAAGATACTCTCAAACCAAGGTTTTACTGTATAAGGTTAGTATTTGTCCTATTTCCAATCCCTATAGTAAAACCAATTTCCTCAGAGAAATGGGACTTTGAATGGATCACAGACAGGAAATATGTAGAAAATAATTGGATTTTATTACATGATTATACAACTCATGGTGAAAAACACAACACAAAGCATTGGATAAAACCAAAACATATACATGAAAACACAGAATTAAAAGACCAACTATGAACCAAAGCCCAGAAGCTGTCAAGGCGACAAATCATCCAACGCATTTTGAAAAACACACATGGTTTTTATCTTCTTCAGGGTCTAAACCAAGCTTATTATTTTCAAAGTTGGATCGCCGCTAAGAGCATTTCACCAACTCGAATGCGATAATTCAGTTAGGAATAAAAGGGTCAGAGGAGAATATCCATCCATCATAAGCCCCCGTAGATCAAACAGCCACACACCCAAAAAGGGTTGTTTGCCCCTAAGGATATGCTGTAATGAGCAGGGAAGAATTTTTGGTCGCCAAGAGTGTCTAAAAATGAATTCAGGAGTTTTAACATTTGTGTGCCAAAACAGATCCTTGAAAAATCAGGCAGATTTAGGCATGATCTAACTGTCCATATCCTAATTTATCTGGTAGTTGGATGGGACACAGTGGAGGAAAAGGTATCACCTACACTGAAGAATCTGTAATGATCTTACTCCTGAGATTGCTTGGCGTGGCTCAAATTGTCAGTCAAAAAGGGTGAAGGAATTATTGACTCCTGTGCGCACGTGTGGGATGATGTCATTCCCCCACTGGCCAATCAAGAGGCTGAAAACCCAGACGTAGGCGGGGAGAAGGTGACAGCGGTTGGCAAACGGATGTAACTGACACATAGCTGGAAGGAAGACCTTGGCATTTCTACTGTCTGTATATGTAAATAGCATTTGCTTATTAAGCAACATCACAGAGTTTTTTGGTTACAGACATGTACTTCCTGTCCCTGCAAGTTGGGTCAAAAACCTTGGTTAGAGGACTGTGATGTTATATAAAGGGGAGTTCCCAAGAAGTAGACATACGGAACTGAGCCTTAAGACCTTATACACACAGGGGCTGTTGTTGCTGTTATATTTCACCTGGACCAAAGCATAGACTATTAGGCGAGTATACCTATGTTTTAATAGTTTATGTAAGAGAAGTCCGGTTGATAGACAGGCTTTGGCACACAGGTGCGAGTACAGTAGTGTGTGCGCCAAGAATACGGTGTACTGGCACATGCGCAGACGCACACAGCTGCGAACAGGCACACGTAGGCGCACACGTGCATGCACTGGCGTCAGTCGGTCTATTTAAGCGGAGCAATGTCATACACACATTGCTGAGTGGTCTTTCAGCTAGTACCGTTTTACCTGTGTTTGATCTGTTCCAGTGTTCCTGTGTTTGACCCGACTTGTACCTGAACCTTTCCTTGGACTTCTGCCTGCCTTCCTGTGACCCGGCTTGTGTTTGACCCTGTTCCTGCTTCATGTTTCTGTACTGCGCTGCCCGACTGTGCACGGAACCCGACCTGTATCCTGTGTTCGCTTTTGCCTCGCGTTCTAGTACCTGCTCTGCTCGGCTGTTGATGACCTCCTGGCTTATGTTCCGACCATGCTTCCACCTGCTGATCCAGCAACACGGAGTTCCAGTTCTCTGTGCCTATCCGGTGATCTGCAGCCATCAGGTTCCTGCTAAGACCCGACCTGAGCCACCTGCTACATCGGCCCTCGTTCCACTCTGTGTCTTTCACTCCCTTTCATCTCTACCAGGGGTGCTAGACAGGAGGTGCCAGAGAAGCCCTCTCTACAGCTCAGTCTCCACCAGGTACGTGACAGTTTAACCATAACTCCCAACAGTCCCTGATTTGGAACAATGTCCCTCTGTTCCTCTTTCCTCCTCATTTGTCTCTCAGTTGGTCTGATCTTTATGATTGTATATAAAATGCATTATTTATCTTTCAAAAAGTGTTTCACAGTGCTAAACCATTTATCCATGTTCTAAATTGCTGCATTTGTAAATGTCAAAAGCCAGTATAAAGGAATAGTAGTGGTAAAAAAAAGTGCTTGTGGGTTTAACTAATTATTTTTTGGATAATTCTCCTTTAAGGGGCTGTGGCAGGGGGTGTGTACCATGCCTACATACTTTTACTAATAGGTGTTCTTCGTTCCCATCTCAAAAAGTTAGGAGGTATGGTTTAACTTCCCATAGCTTCTTGAGTATGTTTTTGACTCCTTGTGACAGATGTATCTCTGTCCTGTTATTATTTCACATGCACAGTGCAAGATAGTTAGGTCTGTGCTAAGTGTATGTGTGCAGTGGTCACCTTCCAATACATTAGTAGGTGAACCTGTTTATTTTAATAGAGCTTAAGGTATATGTGTAGCATGCCCCCCTAGGGGACTGCTGAGAATTACCTGCTCATCTGCAAGGCCATGACCAAGTGAACCTTCCAACCCACCTGACACTCTGGGTTTAGACTTCCTTGTAGCACTGTGTGGCAAAAATCAAACAACTCAGTATAATTAGGTTCTGAAATATTTTACTTGAACCAAATAAGGGAAAGTTATTTCAAAGAGAGAGATAATAAATCTGCTGAGCAGGAATAACAGCGTCAACTCAGCAAAAAAATTCCTTCCAAAGACACAAGACAATGGTTCAGCAACAACAATATTATATACATATATGTGCACCCCCTTTTGATCAGAGGTCACCTCCTAGTGGATGTTTCAGTTAACTGCTTATGCTGCCACACTGAAAAAGATGTAATCTAGCCATCCTATGCTATCCTAATGAAGGGAGCGGGTCTACAAAGAGTAATATAGGGGCCATTCTATAAGTTATGGCAAAAGAGTTCCACGTTGCAGATCTGATGTTCTTCACCGGCTAGTTGGAGCTCGTTAACTGTAATCCGTTTGGGTATAATGAAAGCAATAGATTTCTAGTGGTGAATATCTAAAGGCATCTGAGCACAGTGTTCAAGCAGTAAAGTGTTCTTTGGGTAAAGATGTCTGTGCAAAGTGTCTCTGTAATAGTGGCAATGAATAGATAAAGGTCGAGTAAATTGCCCTCTCACCAACGACCAAATCGATACGATGTCTTCTGGACAGGAACTTGTGCAGCGGATCCGCTGTCTCGGTCTTCCGCAGTGAAGCTTGCCACATGCACCCATACCAATAGGAAGGCAATCTGAGTGATGTTGGCGACAGGATATCCGATAGCGAATAACAGAGCTAGGCCCCTTAGGCCTTGGGTTTTAAGTAAGACTCGGCTTGGTAGGCCGCGACCTCTCTCCCTGTTGCACAGAGAGGTCCGTCTTGCATCCGGCTCAGGAGGAAGAGATCTCCGCGCCAGCTTTTTCGCTCCTTTTATTAGCTACTTCCAGCAATCTTCACGTTACAGCAAAGACCCCTGGGATGTGTAGTCTAAAGCCCCATACACACGCTCGGATTATCCGAGGACCAGGTCCGTCGGATCATGTCCGTCATACTTTGTCCGATGTTGGTTTTGCGTACACACGGTCGGACAAAGTTGTCGGAAAATCCGATCATTCTGAACGTGGTGACGTTTGTTGCCTACGACGGGACTACGTAGAGGCTAGTAGCCAATAGCTTTGGTCTTGTAATGTGATCTGAGCATGCGTAGCACTTTGTCCGTCAGACAACGCTACACACGATCGGATTTGGTGTGATCGGACCGTGTTGTCCAAAAATCTATCCAGCAGGAGATAGGACTTTGTCCGTCGGACAATCCGACGTACACTGTCCGATGGTGCATACACACGGTCGGATTTTTCAACAACATTGTCCGATCGGACAGAATCCATGCGAAAATCCGACCGTGTGTATGGGGCTTTAGGGTACATTGGTGCAAAGCAACCATCTGAAGGAGAACTATACGTCCCATAATTCTCTTTGTTGGGCACACAAATATGAGGTCACTGGTTACGCTGATTACCAAAAGGACAATCGATGTCTAGAAACACTGAAAGGTACGGTGCTTTCTGCGGGTAGTCCATATCGTTACATATGTATGCAGCTCCTGTTATTTTAGTTAACCATGTCTCTTCTGGGCTGGGTTTCTATAGCTAGTTTAGATTGGGGCTCAATAACCAGCATAGGCTGGAGCCAAGTTAGGTATCCAACAGCCACGTCTGGCAGAGGTCCAGTTGCATGACAGATTAGGAACTACTAGGGAGTAAGATGCAAAGTAGATTTTGAGCTCCAGTCCCACACAATGATTTTGGCTGGTAAGAATCTGCATTCCTGGCTGGTTAGACAACAGTTGGAGGATCTCCCCATCACCCCTGATCTTGTCTCTTACACAAAAACGGACACTGTATCATCATCATCCTGAGGGACCCCTGCAACCAGGGGCGTAACTATAGGTGGCGCAAGAGTTGCAGCCACGACCGGCCCTGTGCTGCAGGGGGCCCGTGCGGCCCCCCTTTACACATGGCCGGCGGCATCATAGGCTAGGCGTACCAGTGTGTGCACCGTGCGCACGAGTGGCTGCTGGCTGGAGGTGGGTGACTAGCAGAGCTCCATGCTCTGTACCGCACTGGCTGCTCTTTAGTTCTGCATTCCCCACATGATTTGTGTCCACAGGCTCCTCTGGGTCCCCCTCTCCTGCTCCATGCACCGCCGCTCAGTCCGATGTCAGTCCCGCCCCCTGAGTCAGCTCACACTGCACTGCATGCTTATCCCGGGCAAACAAACTAAGCACACAGATACACTGATCGTCTGTCCAGCACGCTGAAGGGAGCCCAGGCTACCATGGATGAGTGCCCGGCCTGCAGCTTAGTCATAGTTAGTGAGATGACCACATCCCCCACCCACACATACCATCACATACCCCCTCCATCACCCCTGAGACAGGGACACCATCTCCCCTATGGACAGGGACCCCATCACCCCTGAGACAGGGACCCCCCATGGACCAGGACCCCATCACCCTTGAGACAGGGACCCCCCATGGACCGGGACCCCATCACCCCTGAGACAGGGACCCCATCTCCCCTATGGACAGGGACCCCATCACCCCTGAGACAGGGACCCCCCTATGGACAGGGACCCCATCACCCCTGAGACAGGGACCCCATCTCCCAGATGGACAGGGACCCCATCACCCCTGAGACAGGGCCCCCCTAAGGACAGGGACCCCATCTCCCCTATGGACAGGGACACCATCACCCCTGAGACAGGGACCCCATCTCCCCTATGGACAGGGACCCCATCACCCCCATGGACAGGGACCCCATCACCCCTGAGACAGGGACCCATCTCCCCTATGGACAGGGACCCCATCTCCCCTATGGACAGGGACCCCATCACCCCTATGGACAGGGACCCCATCTCCCCTATGGACAGGGAACCCATCCCCCCTATGGACAGGGACCCCATCACCCCTGGGGACAGGGACCCCATCTCCCCTAAGGACAGCGACACCATCAGCTCTGAGACAGGGACCTCATCTCCCCTAAGGACAGGGACCCCATCTCCTCTAAGAAAAGGGACCCCATCTCTCCTGGGAACCATGCTCACTTCTCCCAAGAGGACAGGGACTCCTTCTCATCTGGGGACAGGGACCCCTTTTCATCTGGGGACATGGACCCTCTTCTCATCTGGAGACAGGGACCCCATCTCCCCTAAGGACAGGGACCCCATCACCCTTGAGACAAGGACCCCATCACCCCTGGGGACAGGGACCCCATCACCTCTGAGACAGGGACCCCATCTCCCCAAAGGACAGGGACCCCATCTCCCCCGGGGAAAGGGACCCCATCTCTCCTGGAGACAGGGAACCCATCTCCCCTGGAGACAGGGACCCCATCTCTCCTGGGGACAGGGACCCCATCTCATCTGAGGACAGGGACCCCTTCTCATCTGGGGACATGGACCCCTTCACCCCTGAGACAGGGACCCCATCACTCCTGAGACAGGGACCCCATCACCCCTGGGGACAGGGGCCTCATCTCCCCTAAGGACAGGGACCCCATCTCCCCCAAGGACAGGGACCCCATCACCTCTGAGACAGGGACCCCATCACCCCTGGGGACAGGGACCACATCTCCTCTGGGGAAAGGGACCCCATCTCCCCTGGGGACAGGGCTCACTTATCCCCAGAGGACAGGGACCCCTTCTCATCTGGTGACAGGGACCCCCTTCTAACCTGGGGACAGGGACCCCATCACCCCTGGGGACAGGGACCTCATGTCACCTAGGGAAAGGGACCCCATCTCCCCCGGGGACAGGGCCCACTTTTCCCCAGAGGACAGGGACCTCTTTTTATCTGGGGACAGGGCCCTCTTCTCACCTGGGCACAGGGACCCCATCTCACCTGGGGGCAGGAACTCCATCTGCCCTGGGGAAAAGGACTGCATATCTCCTGGGGACTGGGACCCCATCCTGCCTAGGGACAGGAACCCCATCTCCCCTGGAAATGGGGACTCAATCTTACCTAGGGATCCCATCTTCCCTGGGGACCAGGACCCCACCTACCCTAAGAACAGAAACCCCATCTACAGACCATCATGGCCAGCAAGGATGGCATCAGCCATCCTAGGGTGTCAGGATGGAGGAGAGGGCAGAACACACAGAGGAACTCTGAATCCCCAGCCATTTGGGGGGTGTACCAGCAGGGGTCACTGGACACCGCGGGGGTACTCCAGTCCCCCTGTGCTCTTTCCCGGATCTTCTCGTCGGCTCTGCCAGGTTCCCCCATCCTCTCTCCTGCTGGCTGCTACTGGGGATCTGTCAGGACGGAGAGTGGGAAATGGTCCGGTAAATGTGTAATTTACCGGTCCCTTCTTTTTCTGAATTGAGAGTCAGTGATCTGTACCCATCACTGACTCTGTCCATTCATAACTCTGGCATATAGTAAACTGCATTTACTATACTTAAGTTTATGAATGGGCAGGAAGCTCTGCACAGAGCTATTCCTGTCCACTCATTCTATGTAGCTGAGGCTGCAGAGAAGGAGATTGGGGCTGTGTCCTCAGTATTCCTCTTTGTCTCAAAGGTGGAACATCATAGGTCTGCTTAGACCTCTGAAATGTCACCAAAGCCCCCCCCCCCCCCAACGGGGCTCCTAAAAAATGGTAAATAAATAATAAAAAACGACTTATACCAGTGGCGGTACTACAGGGCTCACAAAGGTCGTACCTGTGATCGGGCCCTGGAGTTCCACCACCTGACTCAGAGGGAAGGGCCACGGATGGGGTTCAGGGGGGCCCTTAATGGTTTCTTGCACCGGGGCCCTGAAGGTTCTAGTTACGCCTGATCTTTGCTGCTACATTTATCTGGCCGTATCTCTATTAATAACTATATGCTGTATACCTGGGCATATATGCACAATGCCACCAGGACTCCAATCAGGCCCTTTGCTGATAAAACCTGTTTGTAAATTGGATGTAATATTATTAATATTTTCTTATATAAAGCTTCTATATACTTATGGTTAATGTTATATGCTGGCTGTAGGGATGGGCCCGGTGTTCGATTCGAACCCATGTTCGAATCGAACATCGGCCGTTCGTCCGCTTGTCGAGGTCAGAACTCTAAGGGCCATCTAATTCGTGTGATGCGAACGGTCCACAATGCACTGCGCCAGTCACAGTGCATTGCTGGCTGATGATTGGCCAAGCATGCACTGTGACCCCCGCATCCTTGGCCAATCATAGAGCCAGCGGCGAGGAGAGCAATAATTGACCACAGACAGGATGCCTGTGGCCAATTATAGCTCAGGGGGTTTATTACACGCCCCACACTATATAAGGCCGCCGCGCCGGCGGCCTCGTGTAGTGTGCTCCGGCGTTGAGGGAAAGAGTATTGCTAGGCAGGGACAGTGTACTGTACACTATATGTGAATCATTTCTGTGTTGGGAAAGTGTAGGGAAAGAGGAAAAATAGGCAGGGATAGTGTATTCTTCTCAGCCTTTGCGTGTGGGGAAAGTGTAGGGAAAGAGGAAAAATAGGCAGGGATAGTGTGTTCTTCTCAGGCATTTACGTGTGGGGAAAGTGTAGGGAAAGAGGAAAAATAGGCAGGGATAGTGTGTTCTCAGGCATTTGCGTGTGGGGAAAGTGCTGTTCTCTACCAATCCAGCCATCTGCAGGAGTTAGTGTGTGTGCTGTGTGAGTCTAGCACAGCACACAAAACCACCTGAACCTGTATCTGCCCTTCTGCCCTGTTGTCATCTAAGATAGCCATCTGCAGGAGTTAGTGTGTGTGCTGTGTGAGTCTAGCACAGCACACTAAACCACCTGAACCTGTATCTGCCCTTCTGCCCTGTTGTCATCTAAGACAGCAATGTGCAGGAGTTAGTGTGTATGCTGTGTGAGTCTAGCACAGCACACAAAACCACCTGAACCTGTATCTGCCCTTCTGCCCTGTTGTCATCTAAGACAGCCATCTGCAGGAGTTAGTGTGTGTGCTGTGTGAGTCTAGCACAGCAGACAAAACCACCTGAACCTGTATCTGCCCTTCTGCCCTGTTGTCATCTAAGACAGCCATCTGCAGGAGTTAGTGTGTGTGCTGTGTGAGTCTAGCACAGCACACTAAACCACCTGAACCTGTATCTGCCCTTCTGCCCTGTTGTCATCTAAGACAGCCATCTACAGGAGTTAGTGTGTGTGCTGTATGAGTCTAGCACAGCACACAAAACCACCTGAACCTGTATCTGCCCTTCTGCCCTGTTGTCGTCTAAGACAGCCATCTGCAGGAGTTAGTGTGTGTGCTGTGTGAGTCTAGCACAGCACACTAAACCACCTGAACCTGTATCTGCCCTTCTGCCCTGTTGTCGTCTAAGACAGCCATCTGCAGGAGTTAGTGTGTGTGCTGTGTGAGTCTAGCACAGCACACTAAACCACCTGAACCTGTATCTGCCCTTCTGCCCTGTTGTCGTCTAAGACAGCCACCTGCAGGAGTTAGTGTGTGTGCTGTGTGAGCCTAGCACAGCACACTAAACAACCTGAACCTGAGTTATTGTGTGTGCTGTGTGAGCCTAGCACAGCACACTAAACAACCTGAACCTGTATCTGCCCTTCTGCCCTGGTGTCATCTAATCCAGCCATCTGCAGGAGTTAGTGTGTGCACCTTAAAGACCCACACCAAAGAACAAAGCTGACCTCTCCTTGCTCCTCATCAACTGGGATCTTCAACCCCACTATACCTTCAGTCCTCTCTGAAAGCTGCACTGAGAGGAATGAAGGTGTAGAATTAGGTGTGTCACAGCCAAGTACTTGCGGGCACTCTGCTAGCCCTACACCGATCTCCGATTGTACCAGGCAAATTTCCCTGCCCCAGCTGCTGGACCGTCAAAAGAAGTTCACTCCCAGTCATCCACATGCCCAGCGGTTGAGTGCTAGCTTGGCTAAATTCCTAGCACTTCAACTGCTGCCTTTTCAGTTGGTAGACTCGGCCCCCTTCCGTGAGTTTGTGCAATGTGCGGTTTCTCAGTGGCAGGTTCCCAAACGCCACTTTTTCTCACGGAAGGCGATTCCGGCTCTCTACCGGCATGTGGAAGGCAATGTCTTGGCCTCGCTGGACAGGGCGGTCAGCGGTAAGGTGCATATTACCGCTGACTCATGGACCAGCAGGCATGGACAGGGACGTTACTTATCTTTCACTGTCCATTGGGTCACTCTTTTAGCAGCTGGGAAGGATGCAGGACAAGGTGCAGTAGTGTTGGAGGTTGTTCCGCCATCACGCCTCCAAAATGCTACTACTGGTTGTGACACACCTCTCTCCTCCACCCCCTCCTCTTCTTCTTCCTCCATGGCCTCTTCGAGTGCTCTGTCCTCGGAACCAGCGGTGCTCCGTAGGCGTCCAAGGGGCTACGCAAGTACGCAGGCAAAAAGATGCCATTACGTGCTTGCGCTGGTGTGTTTGGGGGACAGGAGCCACACTGGGGCAGAGGTTCTGGCAGCTCTGCAGGGGCAGGCCGAGAGGTGGTTGATGCCACGCCAGCTTAAGCCAGGAATGGTGGTTTGTGACAATGGCACCAACCTCCTCTCCGCCCTGCGACAGGGACAGCTGACCCATGTGCCCTGTATGGCTCACGTCCTTAACCTGGTGGTGCAGCGGTTCTTGGGCAGGTACCCAGGCTTACAAGATGTCCTGAGGCAGGCCAGGAAAGTCTGTGTGCATTTCCGCCGATCATATAATGCCAGTGCTCGGCTGGCTGAGCTGCAAAAGGAGTTGAACCTGCCCAAGAACCGCCTTATATGTGACATGCCCACCAGTTGGAACTCAACGTTGGCCATGCTGCAGCGACTGCACACGCAGCAGAGGGCCATCAATGAGTACCTGTGTGACTACGGCACCAGGACAGGGTCAGGGGAGCTTGGATTTTTTTCACCACGCCAATGGAGCATGATCAGGGATGCATGCACTGTTCTGTCACCATTTGAGGAGGCCATGAGGATGGTGAGCAGTGACAGTGCATGCATCAGTGACACTGTACCTCTTGTCCACCTGTTGGAGCATACGCTGCGTGGAATAATGGACAGGGCACTTAAGGCAGAACAGAGGCAGGAAGAGGAGGACTTCCTTGCCTCTCAAGGCCCCCTTTATCCAGACAGTGTTCCTTCTCTCCCACCCATCACACAGGAAGAGGATGAGGAGGAGGAAGAGGAGGAGGAGAAGGATTGTGTCAGCATGGAGGTGGAGCCTGGCACTCAGCATCAGCAGTAGCAGTCTTTTAGGGATGATTTACAGTCCCAAGAAACCGGTGGAATTGTACGTGGCTGGGAGGAGGTGGCTGCGGATCATGTCGTCCTCAGTGACCCAGAAGACTCTGGACCGAATGCCTCAGCTAACCTACATTGCATGGCCTCCCTGATCCTGCAAAGCCTGCGGAAGGATCCTCGTATTCTTCGGATCAAGGAGAGGGACCATTACTGGCTGGCCACTCTCCTTGATCCACGGTACAAGGGTAAGGTTGCGGACCTTATCTTGCCGTCGCAGAGGGGGCAGAGGATGAGACATCTTCGGGAGGCCTTGCAGAAAGGTCTGTGCAACGCGTTCCCAGAGACTGGGAGGTTACAAACTCCTGGTCCTGGACGACGAGTTGCTGAGGCTTCGGTCAGTAGCAGAAGGAGCGGTGGGGAAGGTGGACATCTGACCGATGCGTTCAGACAATTTTTTAGTCCGCAGCCCCAAGGTATGATCGGTTCCAGCAACCATCGCCAGCGTCTGATATACATGGTGCATTAATACCTACCTGAAATGTCACATCCCTTCAAGACTGCCTATGCTGATGCTGAGAGACTGTCCTGTTATGTTGACTGACTATTCTCTTCCTCCTCAATGATCCTGATGATAGCTTGGAAGAACATTTTTGTTTCTGGGTGCCACCACTAGTGGCTAAGGCCCAATTTTTCAGCCCCTGTTTAACAGGGGCGTGTAATTACAATTTTTTTATGCAATGCTTTGCAACAGGTCTCATTACTGTGCTCCAAGTACAGTATCTGTGAGGGGTTGCAGTGTTGTGGCACAAGCATCAGTGCCTAAGGCACAATTTTTCAGCCCCTGTTTCACAGGGGCGTGTAATTACAATTTTTTATGCAATGCTTTGCAACAGGTCTCATGCCATGCCATTTTTCTCAAAGATTTTCATCCATATTGCCAGGACAAGACATGACATTAAAGCCGCAAGCAGCTTTAAATGGCTTATTTTTTTCCTTTACAAATGTCATTTTTTGCAGGGACAGTTCTAAACACGGGAAACACATGCCACTTCACAGGCATACTTTAGACACCCCCCAGGTACCATATTTAAAGGAATATTTCACTTTTTTTCACTTTATGCATCATTAAAATGACTGCTCCAGAAAAAACGTCCGTTTTTAAAACTTCTTTTTGCATTGATACATGTCCCCTGGGGCAGGACCCGGGTCCCCAAACCTGTTTTATGACAATAACATGCATATTGGCCATTATATTTAGCACTTTAGATTTCGAACGTTTGCGCCCATTGTAACTAATAGGGTTCTAACGTTCGCGCAAACTTTCGGTCCGTCCGCAGGTTCTGGTGCGAACCGAACCCGGGGGTGTTCGGCTCATCCCTAGCTGGCTGCAGTAGTTCCTCTGCTCCCAATTACTGTATCTTGATTAGATTACTGGTTGTTTTTTTCAGGAAGGGAATCTCATCCCTTCACAAAGGCCCTGTCCTGAATGGTGGCACTGCCTTCTTTCAAAACGAACCCATCCATTTAGGTTTATTGCAATATCCTGTTTGGGAAGGGCCATGTCTCATCATAACCCACCCAAAAAGATGGATGCACTGAATTCCAGAAAAGCATCTAAATACAGGGTTTACTTTCCAAAGGATTTGTAATAACGTTAAGCCAGCTGTGTGATACAGGTACCCTTGCCAAATACAGCGTAACAAAGCCCTGCAGTAGAGCTTGGTCAAAAACACATCACCAGGTTGCTGAATGGACATCGTGGAAGCAGTAACATACTGGTACTGATGAGTCATGCTCTCTTCTCCTGTTAGCATGTTCAATGTCAACCCATGTAAAATATACTAGAGCCTGATTATTTTGCAAAACTTGTCCGCTCTTATGGGTGCCATATACATTTTGATTTTTTTAGCTAATCATTTTGATCGATTTGCACATCAAATAGCCATAACTTTCCATAAGATTGATTTAGACTCAATTTAAATCAAATTCAATCAAACGTTGATTGACCAGGTCAGAAAATTATTAATCGTTTTGCATCAATTGACAGTACTGAAATGCTGTGCCCGTGAATCCTGATCGATCGATCAGATTATGACATTGCATTGTGGAAACAGAAATGCAATCAATAACTTATGACCATAAGTCTATAACTAAATATGTATTGATTTTTCAACTAATAAAAAAACAGCCCTTGAACATATAAAAAATACCAAATTTAAAACAAGATCACATTTTTAAGCAAACGTTTTTTTTTCACTGGCACCAATGAACTCACAACCATATTGGGAATTGAATTCTCAGTGTGTATAGGTTGCAGACATTGTGCATGTTGGTAAAATTGGAGCCTTTGAGCTTCCATTAAATAAAAACATTGGTACAGGTTCAAAAGATTCCAGGTATGCAGTTTTTAAATGCAATTTAAAAAATAAAAATAAAAA
Organism: Lithobates sylvaticus; assembly: GCA_028564925.1. NCBI lineage: Eukaryota > Metazoa > Chordata > Amphibia > Anura > Ranidae > Lithobates > Lithobates sylvaticus. Next base: position 294,663,078 of record CM053027.1, on the reverse strand, counting down.
ATGCACAATGGAAAAGCTTTTATCAATATACCAGTATATTTGAGAAATAAAGTAGATTACATTTAATCTTCTAAATTACTAGGTATTATAAACAATTGCACTGCTTTTTTTCTACCTTTTATTTTTACTCTCTGTTTGACTGCCACTTTATACCTACATGCATGGGTCTGAATTTGCTCTGGAGCAGCTTCTTGATGGACACAGCAGTGGAATATGACATGCCCCTCATAGTCTCCACTGAAAGCAAATGTGACAGGGTGCCAAAGAAGGAGCACAATTGGGGGGGGGGGGGGGCAGGAAAAAAAGCATTGTAGATGTAAAAATGTAGATTTAAAAAAACAAAAAACAAAACTGCTTTTGAGATTCCATTAACCTCCCTGGCGGTATGATTATTTCAGATTTTTGCACCTCAAAGCAGTACAATTATATTGCATGGAAATTTGGTGTTTTATATTGTAGGCCTGTAATTCTTAGGAATAACTCACTTAAATCTGTCTAAACAAGAGTCTAGTAGACATCTCGGGTATGATAAAGTTTGAAAAACGCAATCATAAATTATAATATAATAAATAACTATAAATAATTATAACAAATAATAATATAATAATATTAAAAATTATTCAATAATTGTAATCAAATCAAAAACACAGAAATTTGCCCAGTTGCATTACTTTCAGTGTTTGATGACGGATTTCCCCACAAATCACTATTGCTCAATTCTGCAAGTGATTCTAATTTATTATCACTGTTTTCTAGCTGTTCTAAAACCACTTTTCATGTAAAGGGACGGTTTTGTTTGCTATATATCTCCAGTTTCCAGGCAGAAAGAACAGTATTTATAATATAAAATTGCATGCAGGGCACTGGACAAAGCATTAGGGACAAAAGTGATGTGAAATAAATTGATACAGCAATGTAATCTATAAGATTACAGTGTACTGTATGTATTGTGTGTTTTACTTTTTGAATTTGGCGCTGTTCTCCGTTCTCATGCGTCACAACGCTCGCAGGGAACGGACCTCGGCTCTGTGATAGATGGAGCAGAGGACGGCTTGCACACAGTGTGGGGAGGACTTCGCAGGATCCTGGGGACAAGGTAAGTAAGCTGTACCTGGATCCTGCAATGCAATCTGTGGCTCGGGGGTTACCGCTTTTGGTGCTGAAAATCCACCCTGAGCCACACTCAGGAATACCGCCAGGGAGGTTAAAGAGGAATTTCACTCTTTTTCTCCCCACCATCCCCACTTACCTTTTATGCTGGGTTAACCACTTCAGCTCTGGAATGTTTGACCCCCTTCATGACCAGGCATTTTTGTGCTGTCCGGCACTATGCTACTTTAACTGGCAATTGTAGGGTCATGCAACCATTACCCAATTTAAATTTATATAATTTTTTTTCACACAAATAGTACTTTCTTTTGATGGTATTTTATCACCACTGAGTTTTTTGTTTTATATTATATAGACAAAAAAAGATAAAACATTTTGAAAAAAAAAAAAAAAACAGTATTTTTTGCTTTCTGCTATAAAACATATTCAATAAAAAAAAATCGAATTCCTTTAAAATATATTCTGCGCGGTAAAAAAACAAAATCCCAATAAGTGTATATTAAGTAGTTTGCGTGAAAGTTATAGTATCTACAAACAACGGTATATACACTGTTTTGTTTCTTTTTTTTTTGATACTAGTAATGGCGGTGACCAGTGACTTAGCCACCCTGGCAGTATGATTTTTGCGTCTCAAAGCAGTAATTGTTTTGCATAGAAATTTGGCATTTTATATTGTAGACCTGGAATTCTTAAGAAAAACTCACTTGAATCTGTCCAAAACAAGAGTCTAGTAGACATCCCGGGTATGATAAAGTTTGAAACACAAAATCATAAATTATAATATAATAAATAACTATAAATAATTATAAAAAATAATAATATAATAATAATAAAATGTATTTCCGTACAATTCACTATTGCTCAATTCTGCAAGTGTTCTAATTTACTATCGCTGTTTTCTAGCTGGTCTAAAACCACTTTTGATGTAAAGGGACACGTTTTGTTTGCTATGGACAATCTCAAGTTTCCAGGCAGAAAGAACAGTATTTATAATATAAAACTGCATGCAGGACACTGGACAAAGCATTAGGGAAAAAAGGGATGTGAAATTATTTCATACAGTAATGAAATCTGTAAGATTACAGTGTACTGTATGTATTATGAATTTTGAATTTGCCGCCGGGCCCTGCCTCGTGTGTCGCGACGCTCGCAGGGAACAGAGCCCGGCACACAGAGGCATTGGGCAGAGGACACAGCCCACAAACACAGCGAGGGGACAGGGATGCTGGGGACAAGGTAAGTACACTGCACCAGGATTCTGCAATGTAATCCCAAGTGTGGCTCGGGGTTACCACTAATTGTACTGAAATTTAACCCCGAGCCACACTCAGGATTACCGCCAGGGAGGTTAAAGTGGGACTGTGATAGTGCGTCGGACAATCTGACACTAACTGGCTAACTGGCACTGACTTCTTTAGTGACGCTAATATAGTGATCAGTGCTAATAATATACACTGTCACTGTACTAATACACTGGCTGGAAGAGGTTAACATCTATGGGCAATCAAGGGGTTAATTGTGTTCCTAACAATGTGTAATGTGTGTACAGTGTGCTGCTTTTACCACAGATCAATTTATTTATTTTCCTGCAGAGATAAGAAACTGAGAGATTGTTCCCTCTGTACAGAGCCTTTTATTGATTGACAACACAGGGGTCTGGGCTGTGATTTGACACAGCCAATCAGCAGGTCCTGGCTGTGAATCATTGGCCGGGATCTGCTGACATCTGCTGACGTCTCCTTTAGGCAGATTCGCTCAGTGGGAGATCTTTCCCATATTCCTACTGGCTAATGCGAACGGGATGATTAGGGTGTGCCCAGGCACATTTGGCACACCCTGTGCGCATGCCTATGAGAAAACCTGTCAGAGTTTAACCACTTGCCGATCGATGCACGCCGATATACGTCAAAACAATGGCAGCGGTGGGCAAACGGGCGTACCTGTACGTCCCCTTTAATTGGCGGGGCCAGTGGGTACGTACACACGCCCACTGTGTACAGCATGACCGTGTCCGTGGGTTCCATGGACTCGATGTCCTCCGGTGTCCCGCGATCGTGTCATGGAGCCGCAGAAGGGGAAGATGCCTATGTACACAAGGCATTTCCCCGTTCTGCCTAGTGACATGATAGGGATCTACTGCTCCCTGTCATCGGGAGCAGTGATCGCTGTCATGTCAGTGGTAGCCCACCCCCCACAGTTAGAATCACTCCCTAGAACACACTTAACCCTTTGATCGCCCCCTAGTGTTTAATCCCTTCCCTGCCAGTGTCATTTACACAGTAATCAGTACATTTTTATAGCACTGATCGCTGTATAAATCACAATGGTCCCAAAATAGTGTCAAAAGCAGTGGTGGCCCATCCATAGGGAGCGCCCGGGCGCCGCACCCCCCTGGCAGTCAAGAAAAAACAACATTTTATTGGACGGACGGCAGCAGAAGGTGCACATTACATGTATACATCCAGTGCCAATTACTACTGTATAAAAAAGGGTAAAAAAAAAAAAGAGAGAGGACAGCAATGAAAAGGGTAAGGACATGTAAATCTCAGTAAATTAATACCTGTGCTGTGACCAATAACAGCAGCAAGATCTCAGTAAATCCATGCCTGTGACCGATGATCGCTGTATGATCTCCGTTAACATACATCTGTGATCGATAATCATGGTGTGATCTGAGTAACTTCATACCTGTGACTTATAAATGCAGTATGATCTCAAAAAAATTCATACTTGAGACTCATGATAATGGTATGATCTGATAGACTTTATACCTGTGACTAATGATTGTATGAATTCATAAATGACCGAATATGATCGCTGTATGATTTCATTAAATTCATATCTGTGACTGGTGATCCCAGTATGATTTCAAAGAATTCATACCTTTGACAGATGATCTTGTATCATCTCAGAGAATTCATGATTGTGGTATGATCTTATACTTGTGACCAATGATCGCAATATAATCTCATACCTGTGATCAATGATTGCAGTATGTTCTCATACCTGTGACTGATGCTTGCAGTATGATGTCATACCTGTGACCCATGATTGTATTATAATGTCATACCTGTGACCCATGATTGTAGTATGATGTCATACCTGTGACCCATGATTGTAGTATGATGTCATACCTGTGGCCCATGATCGTAGTAGGATCTCATACTACTACACAGAATGTGCAGCCTGGTATATGATGTGCAGAGCCCTGTGTATAATGTGCAGCCTGGTATATGATGTGCAGAGCCCTGTGTATAATGTGCAGCCTGGTATATCATGTGCAGCCTGGTATATTATGTGCAAAGCCCTGTGTATAATGTACAGCCTGGTATATGATGTGCAAAGAGCCCGGTGTATAATGTGCAGCCTGGTATATGATGTGCAGTGCCCTGTGTATAATGTGCAGCCTAGTATATGATGTGCAGAGCCCGGTGTATAATGTGCAGCCTGATATATGATGTGGATTATATAAGGAGTGTGGCTTATGAGAAGTGGGATGGGCCAAACGTGGAGGGGCGGGGTCTTGCGCCCCCCCATCCTAAAACTTCACCAGCCGCCACTGGTCAAAAGTGTCCGATGTGTCCGCCATAATGTCACAGTCACGATAAAAGTCGCAGGTCGCCACCATTACTAATAAAAAAAAAAATGAATAATAAAAATGCCATTAAATTATCACCTATTTTGTAGACGCTATAACTTTTGCGCAAACCAATCAATATACGCTTATTGCAATTTTTTACCAAAAATATGTAGAAGAATAGATAGCGGCCTAAACTGAGGAAAAAATTAGTTTTTTTATATATTTTTGGGAGATATTTATTATAGCAAAAAGTAAAAAATATTGCTCTTTTTTTTTTTAAATTGTCTCTATTTTTTGGTTTATAGCGCAAAAAATAAAAACCACAGGGGTGATCAAATACCACCAAAATAAAGCTCTATTTGTGGGAAAAAAAAGGATGTCAATTTTGTTTTGATACAATGTCGCAGGACAGCACAATTATCAGTTAAAGCAACGCAATGCCGAATCGCAAAAAGTGCTCTGGTCAGGAAGGGGGGAAAATCTTCCCGGGCTGAAGTGGTTAATTGATGTCTGGGCCCCCCATTAGGGAGATTCATCCTCACTATTTGTGCTATTTACTATTATACCCAAAAGTGAAAGTGAAAGAAAATCCTTTTTTTGGTTTTGGGTTGTCATTAGAACAGTAATAGAGGGGAAATCGTCCAATGGGGACACTAGTTCTGGTGACTCCGTGGATTCTGACAGGGGTTACAACTAGGGCTGCAACTAACGATTATTTTCATAATCGATTAGTTGGTCGATTATTGTTTCGATTAATCGGTTAATAACCTTAAAAGAAATTGTGGTGTATAATTTAGTTAATATGTAAAGTTTAAAAAAAAAAGCAATTTATTCTTAAATATCTCTATGCAGTGGTAAATATAAATAACCAACTATATGGTTAGGGAGCAAAATCTCTAATCCACTCTGAGAATAACAGATAGAGATATACTGCATATACTATTAGAGGAAATATACTGTATACACTATTAGAGGAGATATACTGTATACACTATTAGAGGAGACATACTGTATACACTATTAGAAGAGACATACTGTTTTTTGGCCAATTTGTTGTTGGGCAAATTAAAAAACAAATTGCTGCAAAAACGCCTTACATGCTTTTCTGCAGCTTCTCCATTGAAGTATATCGAACCAAAAAAAGCACTGTTTTGCGTTAAAAAAAAGTCCCTGACCCTTTCCAAATACACAGCGGCTGAAAAAAGCATAGATGTGAACATGTCCCTTAGGAAACCATGTAAATGAACTGTAGTGCGTTTCTGCAAAAAGCACCAAAAAACACATAGATGTGAACCAGGTCTAGGACGTTTAGTAACATAATGGGGTTAAAAAAAACTCAAATGAGCCCTTTATAGTACAAAAAAAAGCAGATAATCACTACTGTAAGGGGTTAATTTTTTTTTCTGTAGAACTGTGAAAGTAATATTTACAGTAGCAATTATTTGCTCTTTTTGTACTATAAAGGACTCATTTTAGTTTCTTTTAACCCCATTAAGTTACTGGCCGATTAATCGATTTATGTACATAGTAATCGATTAATTTCATAATCGATTAGTTGTCGATTAATCGATTAGTTGTTTCAGCCCTAGTTATAACCCTCCCTTACTCTATCCAAAATGAAAAAAAAAAAAAAAAAAGTTTACCTTTAGTTCTACTTTATCATACCTCCCAACATTTTGAGATGGGAATGAGGGACACCTACTAGCAAACTATGTAGGCATAAGACACTCCCCTTGCCATGCCCCCTTAAAGGGGAAATAACAAAAAAAGGTTAATTAAATCCACAAGTGCTTTTTTTTTTTTTACCACTACTATTCCTTTATATTGGCTTTTAAAATGGAAAAATCCAGCAATTTAGAAATTGGATGAAAGGTTTAGCACTGGGAAACACTTTTTGAAAGATAAAAAGTGAATTTTATATACAACTATATACAGTGGTGTGAAAAAGTGTTTGCCCCCTTCCTCATTTCCTGTCCCTTTGCATGTTTGTCACACTTAAGTGTTTCGGAACATCAAACCAATTTAAACAATAGTCAAGGACAACACACGTGCAATTGTAACACAAAATGCAATTTGTAAATGAAGGTGTTTATTATTAAAGGTGAAAAAAAATCCAAACCATCATGGCCCTGTGTGAAAAAGTGATTGCCCCCCTTGTTAAAACATACTATAACTGTGGTTGTCCACACCTGAGTTCAATTTCTCTAGCCACACCCAGGCCTGATTATTGCCACACCTGTTCACAATCAAGGCATCACTTAAATAGGAGCTGCTTGACACAGTAAGGTCCACCAGAAGATCCTTAAAAGCTACACATCATGCCGAGACCCAAAGAAATTCAGGAACAATTGAGAAAGAAAGTAATTGAGATCTATCAGTCTGGAAAGGGTTATAAAGCCATTTCCAAAGCTTTGGGAATCCAGCGAACCACAGTGAGAGCCATTATCCACAAATGGCAAAGACATGGAACAGTGGTGAACCTTCCCAGGAGTGGCCAGCCGCCCAAAATTACCCCAAGAGCGCAGCGACGACTCATCCAAGAGGTCACAAAAGACCCCACAACAACGTCCAAGGAACTGCAGGCCTCACTTGCCTCAGTTAAGGTCAGCGTTCATGCCTCCACCATCAGGAAAAGACTGGGCAAAAATGGCCTGCATGGCAGAGTTCCAAGGAGAAAACCACTGCTGAGCAAAAAGAACATCAAAGCTCGTCTCAATTTCTCCACAACACATCTTGATGATCCCCAAGACTTTTGGGACAACATTCTGTGGACCGATGAGACAAAAGTGGAACTCTTTGGAAGGTGTGTGTCCAAGTATATCTGGCGTAGAAGGAACACTGCATTTCAGAAAAAGAACATTATACCAACAGTAAAATATGGTGGTGGTAGTGTGATGGTCTGGGGCTGTTTTGCTGCTTCAGGACCTGGAAGAGTGGCCGTGATAAAAGGAACTATGAATTCTGCTGTCTACCAAGAGATCCTGAAGGAGAATGTCCGACCATCTGTTCGTGTACTCAAGCTGAAACGAACTTGGGTTCTGCAGCAGGACAATGATCCTAAACACACCAGCAAGTCCACCACCGAATGGCTGAAGAAAAACAAAATGAAGACTTTGGAGTGGCCTAGCCAAAGTCCTGACCTGAATCCTATTGAGATGTTGTGGTATGACCTTAAAAAGGCCGTTCATGCTCGAAAACCCTCTAATGTAACTGAATTAGGACAATTCTGCAAAGATGAGTGGGCGCTGTAAAAGCCTCATTGCACGTTATCGCAAACGCTTGGTTGCAGTTGTTGCTGCTAAGGGTGGCCCAACCAGTTATTAGGTTTAGGGGGCAATCACTTTTTCACACAGGGCCATGATGGTTTGGATTTTTTTTCACCTTTAATAATAAACACCTTCATTTACAAATTGCATTTTGTGTTTACGTGTGTTGTCCTTGACTATTGTTTAAATTGGTTTGATGTTCCGAAACACTTAAGTGTGACAAACATGCAAAGGAACATGAAATGAGGAAGGGGGCAAACACTTTTTCACACCACTGTAGATCTGACCAAAATGAGGGACAAATGAGGAGAAAAGAGGCACAAAGGGACATTGCTCCAAATCAGGGACAGTCCCTCGAAATCAGGGACAGTTGGGAGCTATGCTTTATTATTAAAGTGTAACTAAAGGCACATTTTTTTTCTCATTTTGGATAGAGTGGAGAGGGATTAGAACCCCTTTCAGCCCTGTATTTCTGTCTGTGGTCCCGTTAAGGAGATTCACTCTCTCTATTTGCCCTGTTTACCTTTATCATTGAAAGTGAAAGTAAAAGAAAATCACACATTTTTGGTTGTCCCCAGGAATGTAATAGAGGGGAAATCTGCCAATGGACAATAGTTCTGGTGACTTGGGGGTCCCCTCATTTTCAGGAATTTCCTCTCACTTCCTGTTTGGCTATGGGACAGGAAGTGAAGGGAAATCTCTGCAATCGGACACAGATGGCGGGAAAAAATATAACAGGGGTTATAACCCTCCCTTACTCTTCACCCTTAAACCAAAATGAAAAAAAAGTTTTGCATATAGTTCTACCTAAAGATGGAAAGGAGAAATTTTAGCATTTCAAATAAAAGTAAACCCTTTGTCCAGTAATTGATTTATATGAAACATAGGGGTTGAGTTACCAAAGAAGTAGAAATTGATCACTTAGCAAGACAAATGTTCTGTTTGCAAAATATATGTTTACTGAGCTTAGTAAATAAGTGGAAGCTGAGTGCACTTCAATCAAGCAATTGTGTGCTAACAAAAATCCAGTTTTAAGAACACAGGTTCACCTTATCAGTATCACTTTGCTGAATTAACAGTTTACTACTTTTTTTAAAAATAGACTCCTTTGTGCTTGTTTGTGTTTCCACCTTTTGTGAATTTGATCATTGTTTATTGCAATGTTGCTTTATATTTGTATTTATTTGTTTATTGTTAGTTTTTACTGTGAAGAAAACATAAATTGATGAGGCCAATGAGGGGCCATGATAGTTCAATGGGGTTTTGTAATCCTCAGAATAAAGTAATGACATAGGAGAACCACTGCATGCTGCAGGGGACCCACAAATTGACATTAATGGAAGTACAGTACTGGTTCCTGAAGAAGACTGCAGCCTCCAATTGCTTTTCAATGGAGCAGTGTTCAGCAGTGCGGGTGATGGTAAGTATTTACCTTCTTCTTTGCAGGTAACAGGTCTTAAGCCCCATACACACGGTCGGAAAATCCGACCACCAAATCCATCGGATTTGGTCCGACGGATTTAGTCCGACACTGGTGTTGCATACACACGGTCGGACAAAGTTGTCGGAAAATCCGATCATTCTGAACGTGGTGACATTTGTTGCCTACGACGCGACTACGTAGAGGCTAGTAGCCAATAGCTTTGGTCTTGTAATGCGATCTGAGCATGCGTGTCACTTTGTCCGTCGGAATTCGCTACACACGATCGGAATTGGTGTGATCGGACTTTGTTGTCGGAAAATTTTTAGAGCAGGAGATACAACTTTGTCCGTCGGACAATCCGATGGAAAATGTCCGATGGTGCCTACACACGGTCGGAATTTCCGACAACATTGTCCGATAGGACAGAATTAAGGATGGGCCCGGTGCTCGATGCGAACCCACGTTCGCATCGAGCACCGGGCGTTCGCTCGCTCGGCGAGCCCAGAACTATTTTGGCCGCTCGCATCACGTTCGTGTGATGCGCGCGGCCCCGCAATGCATTGCGGCCGGCGCGGCCGACGCAGTGCATTGCTGGCTGATGATTGGCCAAGCATGCACTGTGACCCCGCATGCTTGGCCAATCACAGCCCCGGAAACTCGAAGAGCCATAATTGGCTACAGGCAGGACGCCTGTAGCCAATTACAGCTCAGGGGCTGTAGTACACGCCCCCCCCTATAAAACGCCGCCACGCCGTCTGCGCCGGTCACATGCTGTTCCGGCGCAGATTGAGCAGGCTGTTTCTGTGACACTCTGCTGCATTTAGATAGATAGAGAGATTCACTTTCAGAGATTGAGTTAGATAGATTCAGTTACAAAGATTGATTGACAAAGAGGGGCTTGTAGTGTGCTCGTGGCAGGCAGGCAGAGCTCCTATATTTTGTTACCAGAAGCACCTATAGGACTTGTAGTGTGTTCGTGGCAGGCAGGCAGGCAGAGCTCCTATATTTTGTTACCAGAAGCACCTATAGAACTTGTAGTGTGTTCGTGGCAGGCAGGCAGAGCTCCTATATTTTGTTACCAGAAGCACCTATAGGACTTGTAGTGTGTTCGTGGCAGGCAGGCAGAGCTCCTATATTTTGTTACCAGAAGCACCTATAGGACTTGTAGTGTGTTAGTGGCAGGCAGGCAGAGCTCCTATATTTTGTTACCAGAAGCACCTATAGGACTTGTAGTGTGTTCGTGGCAGGCAGGCAGAGCTCCTATATTTTGTTACCAGAAGCACCTATAGGACTTGTAGTGTGTTAGTGGCAGGCAGGCAGAGCTCCTATATTTTGTTACCAGAAGCACCTATAGGACTTGTAGTGTGTTCGTGGCAGGCAGGCAGAGCTCCTATATTTTGTTCCCAGAGGCACCTATAGGACTTGAAGTGTGTTAGTCCCATTACACACACAGAGCTATATTTTCTTCCCAGAAGCACCTATAGGACTTGAAGTGTGTTAGTCCCATTACACACACAGAGCTATATTTTCTTCCCAGAAGCACCTATAGGACTTGAAGTGTGTTAGTCCCATTACACACACAGAGCTATATTTTCTTCCCAGAAGCACCTATAGGACTTGAAGTGTGTTAGTCCCATCACACACACAGAGCTATATTTTGTTCCCAGAAGCACCTATAGGACTTGAAGTGTGTTAGTCCCATCACACACACAGAGCTATATTTTCTTCCCAGAAGCACCTATAGGACTTGAAGTGTGTTAGTCCCATCACACACACAGAGCTATATTTTGTTCCCAGAAGCACCTATAGGACTTGAAGTGTGTTAGTCCCATTACACACACAGAGCTATATTTTGTTCCCAGAAGCACCTATAGGACTTGAAGTGTGTTAGTCCCATTACACACACAGAGCTATATTTTCTTCCCAGAAGCACCTATAGGACTTGAAGTGTGTTAGTCCCATTACACACAAAGAGCTATACTTTGTTCCCAGAAGCACCTATAGGACTTGAAGTGTGTTAGTCCCATTACACACACAGAGCTATATTTTCTTCCCAGAAGCACCTATAGGACTTGTAGTGTGTTAGTGGCAGGCAGGCAGAGCTCCTATATTTTGTTACCAGAAGCACCTATAGGACTTGTAGTGTGTTCGTGGCAGGCAGGCAGAGCTCCTATATTTTGTTCCCAGAGGCACCTATAGGACTTGAAGTGTGTTAGTCCCATTACACACACAGAGCTATATTTTCTTCCCAGAAGCACCTATAGGACTTGAAGTGTGTTAGTCCCATTACACACACAGAGCTATATTTTCTTCCAGAAGCACCTATAGGACTTGAAGTGTGTTAGTCCCATTACACACACAGAGCTATATTTTCTTCCCAGAAGCACCTATAGGACTTGAAGTGTGTTAGTCCCATTACACACACAGAGCTATATTTTCTTCCCAGAAGCACCTATAGGACTTGAAGTGTGTTAGTCCCATCACACACACAGAGCTATATTTTTTTCCCAGAAGCACCTATAGGACTTGAAGTGTGTTAGTCCCATTACACACACAGAGCTATATTTTGTTCCCAGAAGCACCTATAGGACTTGAAGTGTGTTAGTCCCATTACACACACAGAGCTATATTTTCTTCCCAGAAGCACCTATAGGACTTGAAGTGTGTTTAGTCCCATCACACACACAGAGCTATATTTTCTTCCCAGAAGCACCTATAGGACTTGAAGTGTGTTAGTCCCATTACACACACAGAGCTATATTTTTGTTCCCAGAAGCACCTATAGGACTTGAAGTGTGTTAGTCCCATTACACACACAGAGCTATATTTTCTTCCCAGAAGCACCTATGGGACTTGAAGTGTGTTAGTCCCATCACACACACACAGAGCTATATTTTCTTCCCAGAAGCACCTATAGGACTTGAAGTGTGTTAGTCCCATTACACACACAGAGCTATATTTTGTTCCAGAAGCACCTATAGGACTTGAAGTGTGTTAGTCCCATTACACACACAGAGCTATATTTTCTGCCCAGAAGCACCTATAGGACTTGAAGTGTGTTAGTCCCATCACACACACAGAGCTATATTTTCTTCCCAGAAGCACCTATAGGACTTGAAGTGTGTTAGTCCCATTACACACACAGAGCTATATTTTCTTCCCAGAAGCACCTATAGGACTTGAAGTGTGTTAGTCCCATCACACACACAGAGCTATATTTTGTTCCCAGAAGCACCTATAGGACTTGAAGTGTGTTAGTCCCATTACACACACAGAGCTATATTTTGTTCCCAGAAGCACCTATAGGACTTGAAGTGTGTTAGTCCCATTACACACACAGAGCTATATTTTCTTCCCAGAAGCACCTATAGGACTTGAAGTGTGTTAGTCCCATCACACACAAAGAGCTATACTTTGTTCCCAGAAGCACCTATAGGACTTGAAGTGTGTTAGTCCCATCACACACACAGAGCTATATTTTGTTCCCAGAAGCACCTATAGGACTTGAAGTGTGTTAGTCCCATCACACACACAGAGCTATATTTTCTTCCCAGAAGCACCTATAGGACTTGAAGTGTGTTAGTCCCATCACACACACAGAGCTATATTTTGTTCCCAGAAGCACCTATAGGACTTGAAGTGTGTTAGTCCCATTACACACACAGAGCTATATTTTGTTCCCAGAAGCACCTATAGGACTTGAAGTGTGTTAGTCCCATCACACACACAGAGCTATATTTTGTTCCCAGAAGCACCTATAGGACTTGAAGTGTGTTAGTCCCATTACACACACAGAGCTATATTTTCTTCCCAGAAGCACCTATAGGACTTGAAGTGTGTTAGTCCCATCACACACACAGAGCTATATTTTCTTCCCAGAAGCACCTATAGGACTTGAAGTGTGTTAGTCCCATTACACACACAGAGCTATATTTTCTTCCCAGAAGCACCTATAGGACTTGAAGTGTGTTAGTCCCATCACACACACAGAGCTATATTTTGTTCCCAGAAGCACCTATAGGACTTGAAGTGTGTTAGTCCCATTACACACACAGAGCTATATTTTGTTCCCAGAAGCACCTATAGGACTTGAAGTGTGTTAGTCCCATTACACACACAGAGCTATATTTTCTTCCCAGAAGCACCTATAGGACTTGAAGTGTGTTAGTCCCATCACACACACAGAGCTATATTTTCTTCCCAGAAGCACCTATAGGACTTGAAGTGTGTTAGTCCCATCACACAGAGCTCCTCTATTTTCTTTGCATAAGCACCCACAGGACTTCTAGTGTGTTAGTGGCATCACACAGAGCTCCTATATATTCTTCTCAGCAGCACCCACAGGACTTCTAGTGTGTTAGTGGCATCACACAGAGCTCCTCTATTTTCTTTGCAGAAGCACCCATAGGACTTCTAGTGTGTTAGTGGCATCACACAGAGCTCCTATATATTCTTCTCAGCAGCACCCACAGGACTTCTAGTGTGTTAGTGGCATCACACAGAGCTCCTCTATTTTCTTTGCAGAAGCACCCACAGGACTTCTAGTGTGTTAGTGGCATCACACAGAGCTCCTATATATTCTTCTCAGCAGCACCCACAGGACTTCTAGTGTGTTAGTGGCATCACACAGAGCTCCTCTATTTTCTTTGCATAAGCACCCACAGGACTTCTAGTGTGTTAGTGGCATCACACAGAGCTCCTCTATTTTCTTTGCATAAGCACCCACAGGACTTCTAGTGTGTTAGTGGCATCACACAGAGCTCCTCTATTTTCTTTGCAGAAGCACCCACAGGACTTCTAGTGTGTTAGTGGCATCACACAGAGCTCCTATATATTCTTCTCAGCAGCACCCACAGGACTTCTAGTGTGTTAGTGGCATCACACAGAGCTCCTCTATTTTCTTTGCATAAGCACCCACAGGACTTCTAGTGTGTTAGTGGCATCACACAGAGCTCCTCTATTTTCTTTGCATAAGCACCCACAGGACTTCTAGTGTGTTAGTGGCATCACACAGAGCTCCTCTATTTTCTTTGCATAAGCACCCACAGGACTTCTAGTGTGTTAGTGGCATCACACAGAGCTCCTCTATTTTCTTTGCAGAAGCACCCATAGGACTTCTAGTGTGTTAGTGGCATCACACAGAGCTCCTATATATTCTTCTCAGCAGCACCCACAGGACTTCTAGTGTGTTAGTGGCATCACACAGAGCTCCTCTATTTTCTTTGCATAAGCACCCACAGGACTTCTAGTGTGTTAGTGGCATCACACAGAGCTCCTCTATTTTCTTTGCATAAGCACCCACAGGACTTCTAGTGTGTTAGTGGCATCACACAGAGCTCCTCTATTTTCTTTGCATAAGCACCCACAGGACTTCTAGTGTGTTAGTGGCATCACACAGAGCTCCTCTATTTTCTTTGCAGAAGCACCCACAGGACTTCTAGTGTGTTAGTGGCATCACACAGAGCTCCTCTATTTTCTTTGCAGAAGCACCCATAGGACTTCTAGTGTGTTAGTGGCATCACACAGAGCTCCTATATATTCTTCTCAGCAGCACCCACAGGACTTCTAGTGTGTTAGTGGCATCACACAGAGCTCCTCTATTTTCTTTGCAGAAGCACCCATAGGACTTCTAGTGTGTTAGTGGCATCACACAGAGCTCCTCTATTTTCTTTGCAGAAGCACCCATAGGACTTCTAGTGTGTTAGTGGCATCACACAGAGCTCCTATATTTTCTTCTCAGCAGCACCCACAGGACTACCGACTACAATGGCTGGAAGACCGCCAAGGGGAGGCAGAGCGTGCAGAGCCAAGAACACAGGGCAGGCAGGCTCTGTTTCTAGTGGACGTGGCCGTGGACGTGGACGTGGTCGTGCATCGTCATCAGCACGTGGCCATGGGACACGCGCGTCTTTGTTTTCGGCAGCTGGACATGTGGAGCCGCATCATGCTGAAGGCTTGGTAGAATGGATGACCAAGCCCTCCTCATCCTCCTCATCCTCTCTCACCAGGCTCAGGGTACTGACAGAGCATCATCAGCCACCCCTTCCCTAGACCCACCATGTCCTCCTGAGGAGTCCCCCGAACTCTTTGAGCACAGTGTTGGGTACATGCTCCAGGAGGATGCCCAACGATTCGAAGGCTCGGATGACGATACCCAGCTTGAGGAATCTGGCAGTACAGTTCCACCAGCTGCAGCTTACTGCCAGGTTTGCTCTAGTGGTGAAGAGGGAGGGGATGATGAGGTCACTGACTCCACGTGGGTGCCTCAAGGGAGAGAGGATGAGGAGGAGGACGAGGAGGAGGAGGATGCGGCGTCACATGTCCAACGAGGCAGGATGCCCCCTGGAGGCCAGGTAGAGGCCAGCACAGCAACTGTACAACACCGCAGAGCTCCGCCTGTGCAGGGCGCTGCCTCTGCACGTTATCAGAAAAGTTCTTTGGTGTGGGCCTTTTTTGAGACGAGTGCAGCAGATCGCACCACTGCTATTTGCAATATTTGTCTCAAGCGTATCTCGCGTGGCCAAAACATCAGCCGCTTGGGCACGACAAGCATGACCAGACATATGGCGACCTGCCATGCAGCTCGTTGGCAGGCACACATAAAAGACCCACACCAAAGAACTAAGCGGACCTCTCCTTGCTCCTCCTCAGCTGGGATCTCCATCCCCACTACACCTTCAGTCCTCTCTGAAAGCTGCTCTGAGAGGACTGAAGGTGTAGAATTCGGTGTGTCACAACCAAGTACTTGCAGTACACCGACGTCCGAATGCAGCAGGCAAATTTCCCTGCCCCAGCTGCTGGACCGTAGAAAGAAGTACACTCCCAGCCATCCACATGCCCAGCGGTTGAATGCTAGCCTTGCTAAATTGCTAGCACTTCAACTGCTGCCTTTTCAGTTGGTAGACTCGGCCCCTTCCGTGAGTTTGTTCAATGTGCGGTTCCTCAGTGGCAGGTTCCCAAACGCCACTTTTTCTCGCGGAAGGCGATTCCGTCTCTCTACCGGCATGTGGAGGGCAATGTCCATGCCTCGCTGGACAGGGCGGTCAGCGGTAAGGTGCATATTACCGCTGACTCATGGTCCAGCAGGCATGGACAGGGACGGTACCTTTCTTTCACGGCCCATTGGGTCACTCTATTGGCAGCTGGGAGGGATGCAGGACAAGGTGCAGTAGTGTTGGAGGTTGTTCCGCCACCACGCCTCCAAAACGCGACTACTGCTACTGGTTGTGACACACCTCTCTCCTCCACCCCTCCTCTTCTTCTTCCTCCAGTGCTCTGTCCTTGGAACCAGCGGTGCTCCGTAGGCGTACAAGGGGCTACGCAAGTACGCAGGCAAAAAGATGCCATGCCGTGCTTGCGCTGGTGTGTTTGGGGGACAGGAGCCACACTGGGCCAGAGGTTCTGGCAGCTCTGCAGGGGCAGGCCGAGAGGTGGTTGACGCCACGTCAGCTTAAGCCAGGAATGGTCGTTTCTGACAATGGCACCAACCTCCTCTCCGCCCTGCGACAGGGGCAGCTCACCCATGTGCCCTGCATGGCTCACGTCCTCAACCTGGTGGTGCAGCGGTTCTTGGGCAGGTTCCCAGGCTTACAGGATGTCCTGAGGCAGGCCAGGAAAGTCTGTGTGCATTTCCGCCGATCTTATAATGCCAGTGCTCGGCTGACTGAGCTGCAAAAGGAGCTGAACCTGCCCAAGAACCGCCTAATATCTGACATGCCCACCAGGTGGAACTCAACGTTGGCCATGCTGCAGCGACTGCACACGCAGCAGAGGGCCATCAATGAGTACCTTTGCGACTACGGCACCAGGACAGGGTCAGGGGAGCTTGGTTTTTTTTCCCCACGTCAGTGGAGCATGATCAGGGATGCATGCACTGTCCTCTCACCATTTGAGGAGGCCACGAGGATGGTGAGCAGTGACAGTGCATGCATCAGTGACACTGTCCCTCTTGTCCACCTGTTGGAGCATACGCTGCGTGGGATAATGGACAGGGCACTTGAGGCAGAACAGAGGCAGGAAGAGGAGGACTTCCTTGCCTCTCAAGGCCCCCTTTATCCGGACAGTGTTCCTTCTGTCCCACCCATCACACAGGAAGAGGATGAGGAGGAGGAGGAGGAGGAGGAGGAGGAGGATTGTGTGAGCATGGAGGTGGAGCCTGGCACTCAGCATCAGCAGCAGCAGTCTTTTAGGGATGATGTACAGTCCCAACAAGCCAGTGGACTTGTACGTGGCTGGGAGGAGGTGGCTGGCGATCATGTCATCCTCAGTGACCCAGAAGACTCCGGACCGAATGCCTCAGCTAACCTACGCTGCATGGCCTCCCTGATCCTGCAAAGCCTGCGGAAGGATCCTCGTGTTCTTCGGATCAAGGAGAGGGACCATTACTGGCTGGCCACTCTCCTTGATCCGCGGTACAAGGGTAAGGTTGCGGACCTTATCTTGCCGTCGCAGAGGGAGCAGAGGATGAGACATCTCAGGGAGGCCTTGCAGAAAGGTCTGTGCAACGCGTTCCCAGAAACTGGGAGGCTACAAACTCCTGGTCCTGGGCGACGAGTTGCTGAGGCTTCGGTCAGTGGCAGAAGGAGCGGTGGGGAAGGTGGACGTCTGACCGATGCGTTCAGACAATTTTTTAGTCCGCAGCCCCAAGGTATGATCGGTTCCAGCAACCATCGCCAGCGTCTGATATACATGGTGCAGGAATACCTTGGGGCAAGGTCAGACTTGGACACCTTTCCCACCGAAAATCCTCTGGCTTACTGGGTCCTGAGGATGGATCACTGGCCAGAGCTTGCACAGTATGCAATTGAGCTACTGGCCTGTCCTGCCTCCAGCGTTCTTTCCGAACGCACATTCAGTGCTGCTGGAGGATTTGTGACTGATCATAGGGTGCGCCTGTCCACCGCCTCGGTTGATCGACTGACATTCATCAAAATGAATCAGTCTTGGATCACCACCAGCTACCAGGCACCTGAGGCGGATATAACCGAATAATTTTTAATGTCACATCCCTTCAAGACTGCCTATGCTGATGCTGAGTGACTGTCCTCTTATGTTCACTGACTATCCTCTTCCTCCTCCTCAATGATCCATGCCACAGCACCAGTGCCTAAGGCACAATTTTTCAGCCCCTGTTTAACAGGGGCGTGTACTTACAATTTTTAAAAAAAATGCTTCGCAACACGTGTGACTGCTGTGCTCCAAGTACAGTCTCTGTGAGGGCCGTGTTGCAGTGTTGTGGCACCAGCACCAGTGCCTAAGGCACAATTTTTCAGCCCCTGTTTAACAGGGGCGTGTACTTACAATTTTTTAAAAAAATGCTTCGCAACACGTGTGACTGCTGTGCTCCAAGTACAGTCTCTGTGAGGGCCGTGTTGCAGTGTTGTGGCACCAGCACCAGTGCCTAAGGCACAATTTTTCAGCCCCTGTTTAACAGGGGCGTGTACTTACAATTTTTAAAAAAAATGCTTCGCAACACGTGTGACTGCTGTGCTCCAAGTACAGTCTCTGTGAGGGCCGTGTTGCAGTGTTGTGGCACCAGCACCAGTGCCTAAGGCACAATTTTTCAGCCCCTGTTTAACAGGGGCGTGTACTTACAATTTTTTTAAAAAAAATGCTTCGCAACACGTGTGACTGCTGTGCTCCAAGTACAGTATCTGTGAGGGCCGGGTTGCAGTGTTGTGGCACCAGCACCAGTGCCTAAGGCACAATTTTTCAGCCCCTGTTTAACAGGGCGTGTACTTACAATTTTTTAAAAAAATGCTTCGCAACACGTGTGACTGCTGTGCTCCAAGTACAGTCTCTGTGAGGGCCGTGTTGCAGTGTTGTGGCACCAGCACCAGTGCCTAAGGCACAATTTTTCAGCCCCTGTTTAACAGGGGCGTGTACTTACAATTTTTTAAAAAAATGCTTCGCAACACGTGTGACTGCTGTGCTCCAAGTACAGTCTCTGTGAGGGCCGTGTTGCAGTGTTGTGGCACCAGCACCAGTGCCTAAGGCACAATTTTTCAGCCCCTGTTTAACAGGGGCGTGTACTTACAATTTTTTTAAAAAATGCTTCGCAACACGTGTGACTGCTGTGCTCCAAGTACAGTATCTGTGAGGGCCGGGTTGCAGTGTTGTGGCACCAGCACCAGTGCCTAAGGCACAATTTTTCAGCCCCTGTTTAACAGGGGGCGTGTACTTACAATTTTTTAAAAAAAATGCTTCGCAACACGTGTGACTGCTGTGCTCCAAGTACAGTCTCTGTGAGGGGTTGCAGTGTTGTGGCACCAGCACCAGTGCCTAAGGCACAATTTTTCAGCCCCTGTTTAACAGGGGCGGGTAATTACAAATCTTGATCTAATAGTTCACAGCAGGGCCCATTCCTGCGCCCACCAAGAGTAACTATGAGGGCCTGCAGTCTTGTGGCAACACCGTCCACCACCACCGCCAAAGGCCCAATTTTTCTGCCCTGTTCATCAGGTGCTTGCAATTACAAATCTTGATCTAATAACTCACAGCAGGGCCCATTCCTGCGCCCACCAAGAGTAACTATGAGGGCCTACAGTCTTGTGGCAACACCGTCCACCACCACCGCCAAAGGCCCAATTTTTCTGCCCTGTTCATCAGGTGCTTGCAATTACAAATCTTGATCTAATAACTCACAGCAGGGCCCATTCCTGCGCCCACCAAGAGTAACTGTGAGAGCTTACAGTCTTGTGGCAAAACCGTCCACCACCACCACCACCACCACCCCCAATTTTTCTGCCCTGTTCAACAGGTGCATGCAATTACAAATCTTGATCTATTAACTCACAGCAGGGCCCATTCCTGTGCCCACCAGTCTTGTGGCTACACCAACATCTAATAGGGCAAATTTCTGCAGAGTATATACGCCAGGCCCCTACTTTCAAACATCCAACTTACAAACGACTCCTACTTGCAAATGGAAAGAGAAAACAGGAAGTGAGAGGAAATCTACCCCTAGGAAGGGAAATTCTATCCTGTTAGATTTAATTTGGGAAAAAGGTATCTCCTCTCTACTGATACTTTATCACCAATCCTTGTTTCAATTAAAACCCCACTTTTCCAAAAACATTTGTCATTGGGACGGAAAGTGAGGTGACATGTTCTGAACAGATGTGCAAAGACAGCAAATGTTACAGGGGTGATAACCCCTCCCTATGTTCTCCAAAAAGCTTAAAAATAGATTTTTTTGGGATGGAGCTACACTTCATAATGTACCTGTTCAGATTCTACTTAAGATCAAACCTAAAGCCGCAAGTGGTTTTAAATGGCTTCTTTTTTTCCTTTACAAATGTCATTTTGTGCAAGGACAGTTCTAAACACGGGAAACACATGCCACTTCACAGGCATACTTTGGACACCCCCCAGGTACCATATTTAAAGGAAAATGTCACTTTTTTTTTTTCACTTTATGCATCATTAAAATGACTGCTCCCGAAAAAACGTTAGTTTTTAAAAGTTCTTTTTGCATTGATATATGTCCCCTGGGGCAGGACCCGGGTCCCCAAACCTGTTTTATGACATTAACATGCATATTGGCCGTTGTAATTAGCACTTTTGATTTCGAACGTTCGCGTCCATTATAACGTATAGGGTTCGAAAATTCGCGCGAACTTTCGGTCCGTTCGAAGGTTCTGGTTCGAACCGAACCCGGGGGTGTTCGGCTCATCCCTAGACAGAATCCATCGGAAAATCTGACCGTGTGTATGGGGCTTAATACGCACTTTAGTTAAGCCAACTGGCCCATTTTAATGTACTTTTAATCAGAGTTTTGTATAATCCAGGGGTCTCCAAACTTTCTAAACAAAGGGAAAGTTTATGGGTTATAGAACTTTATTTTACACCCTGATGCATATGAATGAAGTGGCATTGGGTAATTGAATAATGCCCTAACAGCAGATTTCTGGCAGCTGTTTCCTTATTATTATTATAATACAGGATTTATATAACCAACAGTTTGCTCAGCGCTGTACAACATTTGGGCAATTACAAGTACAATTACAATAAAATTCAATACAGGAGGATTCCTTAGGAACTATTTGGGTCTAATTTAGGCAAGCATTTGCTCCATTGTTTGGCAGCATTACCATCTAGAGTTGGGCCGAATACCCCCTGGTTTGGTTCACCTCAGAACTCTCAAAAATCACAAAAGTTTGGACCCGAACTGCAAATCCTATTGAAGTCTATGGGACCCAAACTTAAAAAATCTAAAGTCTTTTTGAAGGCTTATATGCAAGTTATTGGCCATAAAAAGAGTATGGTGGCCCAGCTACTGCCCTGAGAGACATGTATGAATGCAAAACAAAGGAGCAGTGATTTTAATGATGCTTAACCATTTGCCCACTGGACACTTAAACCCCCTTTCTAACCAGACCAATTTTCAGCTTTCAGTGCTCTCACACTTTGAATGACAATTACTCAGTCATGCAACATTGTACCCTAATGAAATTTGTTTCCTTTTGCTCACACACACTGAGCTTTCTTTTGGTGGTATTTGATACCACCAAATGGTAATTTGGTAATTTAAATTTTTTGCGCTATAAATAAAAAAAGACCAGAATGTTGTAAAAAAAATGCTTTTTTCTTTGCTTCGGTTATAAAATTTTGCAAATTAGTAATTTTTCTTCATAGATTTTGACCAAAATTTATACTGCTACATATCTTTGGTAAAATAACTAAAATAAGTGGTCTTTGTGAAAGTTATAGAGTCTACAAACTATGGTGCCAATCTCTGAAAATTGATCACACCTGATCACACCTGATATACTGACAGGCAGGGGAGGGCTGGCAGCCTTAAGCCTGGGGGGCAAGTCCAGTCGAGTGGCCCATTGTATCGCCGAATCAGCTCACCATCCACGGCCCCCTGATTTTATAATGGCTATTGATGTTATGAAGCAAGACAAATATGACACAGCATGACCCTGATCTTGGTAAAGAGCCGATGACGCGGCTCTTTACCTACGTGATCAGCTGTGTCCAATAACAGCCAATCACATGTAAATGACAGTGTGTGAGGTGAGGAGAGGAGATCAGTGGCATCTCCTGGCAGGGGAGACTGTACAGATAATCAGGACACTGATTACAGTGCAGCCCTAGCAGTGCCCAGCAAGTGACGCCAGTCTGTGCCCATCAGTGACACCAATCAGTGCTGCCTTTTAGTGCCCATCGGTGCTGCCCATCACTGCCCCCTATCAGTGCCACCCATCAATGCCCATCATTAGTGCCCAACAGTACCACCCATAAGTGCCACCCATCAGTGCCGCCCCCTAAAGTGCTACCTATCAGTGCTGCCCATCAGTGCCACCATCTATCAGTGCCGCCCATCAATGCCACCTATCAGTGCCACCCATAAGTGTCTCCTATCAGTGCCCATCAGTGCTGCCTTTCAGTGCCGCCCATCAATGCCACCTATCAGTGCTGCCCAGTGCCACCTATCAGTGCCCATAAGTGCCACCTATCAGTGCCACCCATAAGTGCCACCTATTAGTGCTGCCTATCAGTGCCACCCATAAGTGCCTTCTCATTAGTGCCCTTCAGTGAAGGAGAAAAATTACTTATTTACAAATGAAACTATTTTTTTTCAAAATGTTCTGTCTTTTTTCATTTTTTAGCAAAAAATAAAAACCCAGTTGTGATTAAATACCACGAAAAGGAAAACTCCATTTGTGTGAAAAAAGGACAAAAATTTAATATGGGTACAGTGTTGCCATTGTCATTCAGAGCCCAGGTTCACACTGACAGCGGGAATGAAATTGTGCGAGTTCAGCTGAACTCATACAATTTCATTCCCGCATGTCAGTCCGACTTTGGGGGCGATTTCAGCGACATTTCTGTGGGTTCCTGCACAGATGTCTATGGAAATCGCATCCCAAAGTCGCCAAAGGTAGTACAGAAACTACTTTTGGGAAACGGTGCAGCGTCACACCAATTCGGACGCTGCCATTGCCACCAATTTGGCAGGCCTACAGTGGTGTGAAAAAGTGTTTGCCCCCTTCCTCATTTCCTGTTCCTTTGCATGTTTGTCACACTTAAGTGTTTCGGAACATCAAACCAATTTAAACAATAGTCAAGGACAACACAAGTAAACACAAAATGCAATTTGTAAATGAAGGTGTTTATTATTAAAGGTGAAAAAAAATCCAAACCATCATGGCCCTGTGTGAAAAAGTGATTGCCCCCCTTGTTAAAACATACTATAACTGTGGTTGTCCACACCTGAGTTCAATTTCTCTAGCCACACCCAGGCCTGATTATTGCCACACCTGTTCACAATCAAGGCATCACTTAAATAGGAGCTGCTTGACACAGTAAGGTCCACCAGAAGATCCTTAAAAGCTACACATCATTCCGAGACCCAAAGAAATTCAGGAACAATTGAGAAAGAAAGTAATTGAGATCTATCAGTCTGGAAAGGGTTATAAAGCCATTTCCAAAGCTTTGGGAATCCAGCGAACCACAGTGAGAGCCATTATCCACAAATGGCGAAGACATGGAACAGTGGTGAACCTTCCCAGGAGTGGCCGGCCGCCCAAAATTACCCCAAGAGCGCAGCGACGACTCATCCAAGAGGTCACAAAAGACCCCACAACAACGTCCAAGGAACTGCAGGCCTCACTTGCCTCAGTTAAGGTCAGCGTTCATGCCTCCACCATCAGGAAAAGACTGGGCAAAAATGGCCTGCATGGCAGAGTTCCAAGGAGAAAACCACTGCTGAGCAAAAAGAACATCAAAGCTCGTCTCAATTTCTCCACAACACATCTTGATGATCCCCAAGACTTTTGGGACAACATTCTGTGGACCGATGAGACAAAAGTGGAACTCTTTGGAAGGTGTGTGTCCAAGTATATCTGGCGTAGAAGGAACACTGCATTTCAGAAAAAGAACATTATACCAACAGTAAAATATGGTGGTGGTAGTGTGATGGTCTGGGGCTGTTTTGCTGCTTCAGGACCTGGAAGACTTGCCGTGATAAAAGGAACTATGAATTCTGCTGTCTACCAAGAGATCCTGAAGGAGAATTTCCGACCATCTGTTCGTGTACTCAAGCTGAAACGAACTTGGGTTCTGCAGCAGGACAATGATCCTAAACACACCAGCAAGTCCACCACCGAATGGCTGAAGAAAAACAAAATGAAGACTTTGGAGTGGCCTAGCCAAAGTCCTGACCTGAATCCTATTGAGATGTTGTGGTATGACCTTAAAAAGGCCGTTCATGCTCGAAAACCCTCTAATGTAACTGAATTAGGACAATTCTGCAAAGATGAGTGGGCCAAAATTCCTCCAGGACGCTGTAAAAGCCTCATTGCACGTTATCGCAAACGCTTGGTTGCAGTTGTTGCTGCTAAGGGTGGCCCAACCAGTTATTAGGTTTAGGGGGCAATCACTTTTTCACACAGGGCCATGATGGTTTGGATTTTTTTTCACCTTTAATAATAAACACCTTCATTTACAAATTGCATTTTGTGTTTACTTGTGTTGTCCTTGACTATTGTTTAAATTGGTTTGATGTTCCGAAACACTTAAGTGTGACAAACATGCAAAGGAACAGGAAATGAGGAAGGGGGCAAACACTTTTTCACACCACTGTATCTCATTGAGACACTAACAAGCCAGGAAAGTACAAATACCCCCCAAATTACCCCTTTTTGGAAAGTAGACATTCCAAGGTATTTAGTATGAGGTATGGTGAGTTTTTTGAAGTTGTAATTTTTCCCACAATTCTTTGCAAAATGAAGATTATTTTTTTCACAAAATTGTCATAATAAGTTATTTCTCACACACAGCATATGCACACCACAAATTATACCCTAAATACATTCTACTACTCCTCCTGAATATGGCGATACCACATGTGTGAGACTTTTCACAGATTGGCCACATACAGTGGCCCAACATGCAGGGTGCACCAACAGGTGTTCTAGGGACATAAATTACACATTTCATTTCTTAACTACCTCCTACACTTTTGAAAGCCCTGGAGCACAGGACAATGGAAACACCCAAAAAAATTACCCCATTTTGTAAAGCAAACACCCCAACGTATAATCTATGAGGCATAGTGAGTCTTTTGAATGTAATTTTTTTCCACAAGTTTTTGGAAAATATGAAAAGAAAATGAAAACGCATTTTTTTTTTTGGTTCTGCTGCCATCCCAATGTCATGAATCTGCAGTAATATTCATGTCTGTCTGTCTGCTTACCTTTCTGTTGTGTTCAACTTAAGTAATCTTCCCCCAAGCATGGCTCCACCCCAGCGTCTAACAGGAAACACTATATGAACCTGTGCACTGCAAACCAAGCCTTGCTGATCAGTATTGTGTGTTTGGCTTCCTGTTTGCTTCTTGCCGTGTGCTCTACATCTGATTCTGTTTACCGACTAGGGATGGGCCCGGTGTTCGATTCGAACCCATGTTCGAATCAAGCACCAGGCATTCGCTCGCTCGGCGAGCCCAGAACTATTGGGGCCGCTCACATCAAATTCGTGTGATGCGAGCGGCCCGCAATGCATTGCACTAGTCGCAGTGCAATGCTGGCTGATGATTGGCCAAGCATGCACTGTGACCCCGCATGCTTGGCCAATCACAGCGCCGGCAGCGAGGAGAGCCATAATTGGCTACAGGCAGGATGCCTGTAGCCAATTATAGCTCAGGGGCTTTAGTACACGCCCCACGGTATAAGAGGCCGCGGCGGCGGCGGCCTCGCATATTATGTTTCAGTCACAGTGTCCGCATGTCAGTGTGTTGCTGACTGCTGACAAGATATGCTCTATTTCTGGGGATATATGTGTGCGTGCTGTTAGAACAGCATTGCAGTATCACATCTGGGGGGTGTCTATAGGTGGCCTGTGAAGGGGGGGCAGGTTTCCTGTGCTTAGAACTTTCCCTGCAAAAAGTGTCATTTTTTGCAGGAAAAAAGCTATATAAAAGCACTCGCTAATGAATTGATGGCTCCTGTAACACAGAGAACTGTCATTCATTAATAAAAAACAAAAAAAAAGCGTGGGGGTCCCCCCAAATTCAATAACCAGGCCCTTCAGGTCTGGGATGGATATTAAGGGGAACCCCAGCCAAAAAAAAATAAAAAATGGCGTAGGGTCCCCCTCAAAATCCATACCAGACCCTTGATGTCTGGGATGGATTTTAAGGGGAACCCTAGCCAAAAAAAATGGCGTGGGGTCCCCCTCAAAATCCATACCAGACCCTTATCCAAGCACGCAACCTGGCAGGCCGCAGGAAAAGAGGGGGGGACGAGAGCGCCCCCCCTCCCGCCTGAACCGTACCAGGCCACATGCCCTCAACATTGGGAGGATGCTTTGGGGTCCCCCCCAAAGCACCTTGTCCCCATGTTGATGAGGACAAGGGCCTCTTCCCCACAACCCTGGCCATTGGTTGTGGGGGTCTGCGGGCGGGGGGCTTATCGGAATCTGGAAGCCCCCTTTAACAAGGGGACCCCCAGATCCCGCCCCCCCCCCCACCAAAAAAGTGTCAAAAATGGTAAAAATTACAGGAGACGTTCTTTGACAATTCCTTTATTAAAATCTTCTTTCTTCTTTCTTCATCCTTCGGTTTCTTCATCTTCTCCTTCCGTCATCTACTTCCATCTTCTTTCATCTTCTTCTTCCTCCGATCCGCTTCTTCTTGTGCTGGTCTTCTCATCCTTCTCGTCCGGCATGTTCTTCCGTCGGCGTCTCTTCTTGGGCCGCTCCGCGCAATGGGAGGCTCCCGCTGTGTGAGGCTCCGCTCCGTCTGACAGGTCTTTTATAATGGAGGGCACCTGGTGACCCCGCCCCCTCTGACGCACGGGGACGTCATGGGGAATTCCCTATGGCTTTCCCCATGACGTCAGAGGGGGGCGGGGTCACCAGGTGCCCTCCGTTATAAAAGACCTGTCAGACGGAGCGGAGCCTCACACAGCGGGAGCCTCCCATTGCGCGGAGCGGCCCAAGAAGAGACGCCGACGCCGACGGAAGAAGATGCCGGATGAGAAGGACGAGAAGACCAGCGCAAGAAGAAGCGGATCGGAGGAAGAAGAAGATGGAAGAAGATGGAAGAAGATGACGGAAGGAGAAGATGAAGAAACCGAAGGATGAAGAAAGAAGAAAGAAGATTTTAATAAAGGAATTGTCAAAGACCGTCTCCTGTCATTTTTACAATTTTTGACACTTTTTTGGTGAAATGGTAGGAGTACTTTTGTACCCCCTTACCATTTCACACAGGGGGGGCCGGGATCTGGGGGTCCCCTTGTTAAAGGGGGCTTCCAGATTCCGATAAGCCCCCCCGCCCGCAGACCCCCACAACCAATGGCCAGGGTTGTGGGGAAGAGGCCCTTGTCCTCATCAACATGGGGACAAGGTGCTTTGGGGGGGACCCCAAAGCATCCTCCCAATGTTGAGGGCATGTGGCCTGGTACAGTTCAGGCGGGAGGGGGGCGCTCTCGTCCCCCCTCTTTTCCTGCGGCCTGCCAGGTTGCGTACTTGGATAAGGGTCTGGTATGGATTTTGAGGGGACCCCACGCCATTTTTTTGGGCTAGGGTTCCCCTTAAAATCCATCCCAGACCTCAAGGGTCTGGTATGGATTTTGAGGGGGACCCTACGCCATTTTTTTTTGGCTGGGGTTCCCCTTAATATCCATCCCAGACCTGAAGGGCCTGGTTATTGAATTTGGGGGACCCCCACGCTTTTTTTTTTTTTTCATTTTTTTTTTTTTTTTATCAATGACTTTTTTTTTATGAATGACTTTTAGTTTCAATGAATGACTGTTCTCTGTATTACGGGAGCCGTCAATACACATTAGCCGCGAATGATTTTAAATAGCTTTTTTACTTGCAAAAATTACACTTTTTGCAGAGACAGTTCTAAACACGGGAAACATGCGCCCCTTTACATGCATACTATAGACACCCCCCAGGTACGAAATTTAAAGGAATATTACACTTTTATTGTTTCAATTTAAGCATTATTAAAATCACTGCTCCTGAAAAAATGGCCGTTTTTAAAAAAAAATTTTGCATTGATACATGTCCCCTGGGGCAGGACCCAGGTCCCCAAACACTTTTTATGACATTAACATGCATATTAGCCTTTAAAATTAGCACTTTTAATTTCGAGCGTTCGCATCCATTAAAACTAATAGGGTTCTAAAGCTCGCACGGACTTTAGGTCCGTTCGCGGGTTCTGGTGCGAGCCGAACGGGGGGTGTTCGGCTCATCCCTATTACCGACCTGGGCTTGTTCTTTAACCACTTGCCGACCAGCCAGCCGCCGCAGTTGTACTGTGACAACATGGCTCGGCTGCGTGAGTCGCCATCATGTTACCTCGGTAACATATTCGGCTACTAGGGGGCATGTGCACGCTCCCTGCTCGCCCACAGAGCCGATGAGAGTGCTCGGCAGACGTGATCATCGTCGGGCTATCGCGATCGCTTGGGGCACACGAGAACCGGGATCTGTGTGTGTAAACACACAGTTTCCGGTTCTCTGAGGAAGCTCTTTCGGAATATCTTTCAGGAACCGGGTCGGGTTTCTTTAGCGGTCAGTGCCCTTTTACTTCTCCGCCAAGAGTCTTCTTCAGTGGGACAGTATGCTCTTCAGTTTCGTATACTAACAGCTGAGCTGGGCTGGAATAACAAGGCCTTAGATGCTATCTTTTTACATGGCCTCTCTAACCGAACAATCCCCGCCAGTGTGGATGATGTCATCTCCTTGTATAACCAGTTCAACATTCGCTTTCAGGAGAGGTCCCTAGAAAAAATAAGCCAGCACTCCCTGGTCCTTAGTCAGCCTGAGCTCCCCTCCCTTCATCCTGTTGCAGCATCTTCTGCCAGCTGAGGAACCAACGCAGCAGGGCCAGACCAGGCTAACCCCAGAGAAACGTGCTCGGCACAGAACTCTTGCCCTGTGTCTCTATTGTGGGGGCAAAGGTCATTTTCATGAATCCTGATTGCTTCATCCGGGAAACGCTCGGGTCTAATACATCTGGAGTATTGGACCCAGAAATATCACCTTCTCATCTTCTTCTTTCTGTGTTCCTTCATGTAGGCGCTTCCTCTCAATCGGTCTTGGCATATTTGGATTCCTGTGCTGCTGGCAATTTTATGGACTGGAGAACTGCATCTTCTATGAAGCTTACCGTTATGCCCCTCACCATGCCACTGGTGGTCTCGACAATTTATGGCTCTGTTCTTTCAAGGGGGCCCTATCTGCTTCCAGGCTCTCCTTGTTAAGATGGCGGTAGGGATACTCCACCAGGAGTGGATATCCTTCCTTATCCTACCTAAGGCCTCAACCCCCATCGTATTGTGCCTTCCTTGGCTACAGCTCCATTCTCCACACGTTGTCTGGACGTCTGGGCAGATACTGGCTTGGGGTACCTCCTGTTTCTCGTCCTGCCTATTCAAGGTTGCCCCAAAGGAGAGACTTCCGGTTGCAACAACATCTGTATCTTCTGCTCTTCATGCTCCATATAGCGAATTCCGGGATGTGTTCTGGAAAAAATCAGCTGAGGTGCTTCCTCCTCACAGGCTCTTTGACTGTGCTATTGACCTTGTTCCCAGGGCAACACCCTGCATTGACTATCGAGGCTAAAACGCGGTGACAATCAAAAATCGATACCCCTTACCCTTAATATCTGAGCTATTCGACAGGTTGAAAGGTGCCTCCATTTTTACCAAGTTGGATCTCAGTGGTGCATACAATCTGATCCGGATACTGGAAGGTGACAAATGGAAAACTGCGTTTACTACTAGAGATGGGCATTATGAATACTTGGTTATGCCTTTTGGTTTGTGTAATGCCCAAGCTGTGTTCCAAAACTTTGTCAACAAAATCTTGAGGGATCTGCTTTATCAATTTGTTGTCATCTATCTGGATGACATTCTCATCTTTTCAGAGAATCTGCTTGTCCACAGAAACCATGTGTGAAGTGTACTTAGAGAGAATAATCTGTATGCCAAGCTGGAGAAATGTTCTTTTGAATGTTCTGAGGTCCTGTTTTTGGGATGCTTTGTCTCTAGTTTTAGTCTTCGTATGGATCCTGGAAAGGTCTCGGCCATTACCAACTGGCCTCTTCCTGCCAGCCTCAAGGTCATGCAGCGCTTTCTTGGGTTCACGAATTACACTGAGAAAAATTATAATAATAATATAATTACACAAAAGGCCTATTTATTTCTCTCAAATTATTGTTCACAAATCTGGAAGAGTAGTTCAACTGCCTATAATACACTGAGCAAAATTATAAATGCAACACTTTTGTGTTTGCCCCTATTTATCATAAGCTGAACTCAAAGATCTACAACTTTTTCTATGTACACAAAAGGCCTATTTTGCTCAAATATTGTTCACAAATCTGTCTAAATTTGTCTCCTTTGCCGAGATAATCCATCCACCTCACAGGTGTGGTATATCCAGATGCTGATTAGACAGCATGATTATTGCACGGGTGTGCCTTAGGCTGGCCACAATAAAAGGCCACTCTAAAATGTGCAGTTTTATCACACAGCACAATGCCACAGATGTCACAAGTTTTGAGGGAATGTGCAATTGGCATGCTGACTGCAGGAATATCTAGCGTTGTAGCGTTGTTGCCCTTGAATTGAATGTTCATTTCTCTACCATAAGCCATCTCCAACGGCATTTCAGAGAATTTGGCAGTACATCCAACCAGCCTCACAACCGCAGACCACGTGTAACCACACCAGCCCAGGACCTTCACATCCAACATCTTCACCTCCAAGATCGTCTGAGACCAGCCACCCAGACACCTGCTGCAACAAACTAGTTTGCATAAACAAAGAGTTTCTGCACAAACTGTCAGAAACCGTCTCAGAGAAGCTCATTTGCATGCTCGTCATCCTCATTGGGGTCTCAACCTGACTGCAGTTCATTGTCGTAACCGACTTGAGTTGGCAAATGCTGACATTCGATGGTGCCTGGCACTTTGGAGAGGTGTTCTCTTCACGGATGAATCCAGGTTTTCACTGTACAGGGAGATGGCAGACAGGGAGTTTGGCATTGTGTGGGTGAGCGGTTTACTGATGTCAACATTGTGGATCAAGTAGCCCATGGTGGCGGTGGGGTTATGGTATGGGCAGGCGTATGGTATGGACAACGAACACAGGTGTATTTTATTGATGGCACTTTGAATTTGATTGGCATGGATGGGCATGGATAAGCCATGGATGGGCATGGATGAGCATGGATGGGGATGGATGAGCATGGCTGGGCATGGATGAGCATATCTGGCCATGGATGAGCCATGGATGAGCATGGCTGGGCATGGATGGGCATGGCTGGGCATGGGTGAGCATGGCTGGGCATTGATGAGCATGGATGAGCATTGCTGGGCATGGATGAGCATGGCTGGGCATGTCTGGGAATGGATGAGCATGGATGAGGATGGATGAGCATGGCTGGGCAAGGATGAGCATGGCTGGGTATTGATGAGCATGGTTTGGCATGGCTGGGCATGAATGAGCATGGCTGAGCATTGATGAGCATGGCTGGGCAAGGATGGAGCATGGATAAGCATGGCTGGGCATGGATGGAGCATGGATGAACATAGCTGAGCATGGCTGGGCATGAATGAGCATGGCTGAGCATTGCTGGGCATGGCTGAGCATGGCTGGGCATAGCCGGGCATTGCTGGGCATGGATGAGCATGGCTGGGCATGGATGGAGCATTGATGAACCATGGATAGAGCATGGATGGAGAGTGGATGAGCCATGGATGGAGTATGGGTGGGCAGGAATGGGCAGAGATCAGCGCTGTGGGCACTTCAAATCTAGTCCACAGCGCTGCTGCACCCGGCTCCTCCCTCTCCTCGCACACTGTACCGATCTGTGCGAGGAGAGGGGAGGAGCTGAACCAGACATGCTCCTGTCTGTTGCCAACTAATCGCTCCATCAGTGGACGGAGTGATCACGTGGTAAAGGGTTGCTGTCATTGGCCCTTTACCATGTTCCGTGACGCGCCAGGTCCGGAGGACCCGACAGTCACAGACATACCAGGGTGCATGCCCCAGGGGGCGCATGGGAGCACGATTCTGGGAGGACGTCATATGACGCCCTCCTAGAGTTTTGCTCGGGCCGAATCGTTCACCTAACACTATTACCAACACATGTGGCAAATTCAGATGGTTCCATATACTGCCACTTTATGAACCTTTCATTATGGCAGCAACATATTTTTAAAGTTCTCAGATTAGAAAACTGGCAGTAATTAAGACCATCTGTCACCTGGCATACAGGCTGTGCCTGTGCTGAAAATATGTGATGTATTTACTGTGTGTATTACTATATCCCTGGTTAGGCTTAAAGTAATTGTAAACAATCACATGGTAAAACAACCTACTGAGTTTAAAGTAGACATGAAAGGCAAAACATTTGTGTATAGATATAAAAAAAAACATTATAAATACCTTTTTCACCTTTTTTGTGATCACATAGCCACGGTTCCCTGTGTTCTCAGCTGCATAAGAGCTGGGGGAGGAGACGCAACAGTACACCGATCTTCCCAGTGAATGGCTGTGCGGGAAGCAGGGGGGGGGCATGTCAGGACATGCCTGATTATTGGGGGAGAGCACACTGAGTTTACAGCATAGCTAGAGAACTGACCATGGTGTATTGTCCTGCTTAGTGTGGTCAGTTTTTATTAGGAAAGCAGAGGGACTAACAGGAACACAAAATTTCACACAAAGAAAGCAATGCAAAGAGAACAGGATATTTTTTCACACAAGTACATGGTATGGCAGGCACATGGGCCAGGGATACAGGTGACAACATTACCCAACAAATGGACTAAAGATACTAATTCCCCATCAGATCTGCTTTACTTTTTCTTGACAGTGCACAGCAGTGGGCAGATTTGAAAGTGGCAATTATACTTTTGCGCCATCAGTCAAAAGTAAAGCAGACCTAATGAGGAACTAGTCTCTCAGCTCCCCGTCATGGTCCACCCATCCCTAATATAAAACTCATTGAGAAGGTAGGTAGGGAGGGAGGAAGTAGGGTGACCACATTTCCAAACTGCCATTTAGGGACAATTTTGCCAAGGACTGGGGGGGGGGGGGGGGTGTTGAATGTAGTCTCGGAGTTGACGGGGATTTCAGGGGCGAGTGATTTGTCGGGTGAATGGCTGGTTTTAGCACTTATATCATCCCAACACCATGCTTGATATGGTGTCAGGATGATTAAATCATATTATTTCTATTCTATTACTACATTGTAATATATAATGAAATAGTTCAACTCACCATAATATAGAATCATTGGGAACCCTGAGCTTGTCACTTGCTACCAGATGCAGCATGCCACCATCGTCTGCTACCAGATGCAGTGTGTCACTTGCTACCGTGGCAGTGCGGCCCGGGGACCTGTTTGAGAGCATGCTGGAGTGGGCCCAGAGAAGATAGAGGAGGTGGGTGGCAGTGGCTTCGCTAGGGTTGGTGTCACCCCACTGGTGCGGTAAAACATGGTGTCACCCCCTGCCTCAGTACAGATCCCCCTTCATTAAGTATAGACTCCCCTCCCTCAGTATAGATCCCCTCCCTCAGTACAGACCCCCCTCCCTCAGTACAGATCCCCCTCCCTCAGTATATACCCCCCTCCCTCAGTACAGACCCCCTCCCTCAGTACAGACCCCCCTCCCTCAGTACAGACCCCCCTCCATCAGTATATATCCCCCTCCCTCAGTATAGATCCCCCTCCCTCAGTACAGACCCCCTCTCTCAGTACAGCCCCTCCTCCTTTAGTATAGCTCCCCCTCCCTCAGTATAGATCCCCCTCCCTCAGTACAGACCCCCCTCAGTACAGACCCCCCTCCCTCAGTATAGATCCCCCCTCCCTCAGTACAAACCCCTCTCCCTCATTCCAGACACCCCTCCCTCAGTACAGACCCCTCTCCCTCAGTATAGATCCCCCTCCCTCAGTACAGACTCCCCCCCAATATGTATAGACCCCCCTTAGTACAGACCCCCTCCCTCAGTACAGACCCCCCTCCCTTAGTATAGACCCCCTCCCTCAGTATAGACCCCCCTTCCTCAGTACAAACCCCTCTTCCTCAATATAGACCCCCCCTTCATTAAGTATAGACTCCCCTCCCTCAGTATAGATCCCCCTCCCTCAGTACAGACCCCCCCTCCCTCAATACAGACTCCCCTCCCTCAGTACAGATCCCCCTCCCTCAGTACAGACCCCCCTCCCTCAGTATATATCAGGAAGGTAGAAGAGCTGAAAGAGCCTGGAGAAGAAACTCTACTAAGGAAAACCACACAAACTACAATACACTCACAATGAAATATCACAAAACAAAAAAAGAACACTTCTCAAACACCATCACAAAAGCCCTAAACCGCCCTCGTGAACTATTCAAACTAGTCGCCCAGACTATGAAACCTACCTGCCTAGAGCCCCCAACAAACGAAAATAATTTTGCAACGAGCTATCGGATTTTTTTATCGACAAAATCGATAACATTCGGGGAAAATATTCAACAGAAAAAAACAATCAACCCTATCCAAGAAGAGGAAACCGATTCAAACGTCACTCAACCACCAAATTTTTTGCTGACCCCGATCAACACAGACACCACCAAAAACATCATCAGAAGCCTCAGAGACAGCACATCACCCAATGATATTATCCTGACAAAACTTCTGAAAGAATGTTCCGACATCCTGGCACCTACTATAACACTACTCATAAATCAATCTTTCAACGAAGGAATTGTTCCGAATTCCATCAAGCAAGGCATAGTCAAACCCCTCCTAAAGAAACCCAACCTGGACCCCAAAGACCCTAACCACTGAAGACCGATAAATAGCCTGAACACCATCTCCAAGATTATGGAGAAAGCAGTGGTACAACAGCTACAACTCCATCTGGACACACACAATCTCCTGGACCCTCTGCAATCAGGCTTCCGCCCGGGCCATGGCACAGAAACAGCACTCCTCAAAATATGGGACGATGCCTTGGAAGCAGCAGATGACAGAGAATCATGCCTCCTGGTGCTCCTGGACCTTAGTGCAGCGTTCGACACACTGGATCACAACACTCTACTCATCCGCCTCAAAGAAGTAGCAGGAGTCACAGATTCAGACCTACTATGGTTCACTTCCTTTTTAGGAAATCGGTCACAGACAGTGAAACTCGGAACCTACACCTCTGAATCTCGCGCAATCTCCTATGGAGTCCCCCAAGGATCACCTTTGTCACCAGTGCTCTTCAAAATTTACATCTGTCCACTTCTCAAAATCATCAGCAAATCAGACCTATGCTTCCACTCATACGCGGATGATACTCAACTCTACCTTTGGATCCCCGTACAAAAAGACCAATATCAGGAATTAGAAAAATGCCTCACATCGATAGATGACTGGATGTCCAGAAGCTCCCTCAAACTTAATGTATCCAAAACAGAAATCCTTCTCCTAAATGCAAACTGAAATTTTAAATCTACGACCCCATGGACTCCACCCACCATCCTTGGACAGACCATCCCCCTAAGCACAAAAGCCAAAAGTCTCGGAGTCATCTTCGACTCAGAGATGTCAATGGACGCACAAATAGGATCAGTAATCAGCGGATCCTACCATCTTCTACACCTGCTACGTAGACTCATCCCCTTCATTCCAGAAAAGGAAAAAGCAATAGTGGTAGGAACAATTTATCAACTCTCGACTCGACTACGCAAACTCCCTCTACATAGGACTACCTAAATTCCAGATTGCACGCCTACAAGTCGTTCAAAACACAGCAGCAAGACTAGTCACGGGAAAAAAACCATGGGAATCCATCTCCCCTCCCTGAGGAACCTACACTGGCTAACCGTAAAGGATCGGATTACATTCAATACCCTCTGCCTGACCCACAAATGCACACAAGGAAACGCTCCTCTATACTTATGCGAAAAAATAAAACACTACACTCCCAATCGCAACCTCCGATCAACCAACCAAAACCTCCTCCTCATCCCCAAATCCCGGTACAAAGCAAAGGGAGAACAAAGATTTGCAGTCCAAGGACCACGGCTATGGAACGCTCTACCTACAAACATCCGCTTGGAAGAAAACCATCGGGCCTTCAGGAAAAAACTTAAGACCCACCTCTTCTAAGAAGGAATCAACGCAGGTCGGATTAAGCGCCTCGAGGCGATTCAGTTCGCAATTGCAGCGCTATACAAATCATTCATTCATTCATTCATTCATATCCCCCTCCCTCAGTATAGATCCCCCTCCCTCAGTACAGACCCCCTCCCTCAGTACAGCCCCTCCTCCTTCAGTATAGATCCCCCTCCCTCAGTATAGATCCCCCTCCCTCAGTACAGACCCCCCTCCCTCAGCACAGACCCCTCTCACTCAGAATAGATCCCCCTCCCTCAGTACAGGCCCCCCTCCCCACTAAGTATAGATCTTCCTCCCTCAGTACAGACCCCTCTCCCTCAGTACAGACCCCTCTCCCTGAGTATAGACCCCCCTCCCTCAGTACAGACCCCCCTCCCCAATAAGAACAGACCCCCAACTAAGTACAGACCCCTTTCCCTCAGTATAGATCCCCTTCCTCAGTGCAGACTCCCCCAATATGTATAGACCCCCCTCAGTACAGACCCCCTCTCCCTCAGTTTAGATCCCCCTCAATCAGTACAGACTCCCCCCCAATATGTATAGACCCTCCCTCAGTACAGACCCCCCTCAGTATAGATCCCCCTCAATCAGTACAGACTCCCCCCAATATGTATAGACCCCCAAATAAGTACAGACCCCCCCCCCCCTCAACAGCTTCAACTTCACCTGGACACACACAAGCTGTTGGACCCACTACAATCAGGCTTCCGCCCAGGCCATGGCACAGAAATGGCACTTCTGAAAATATGGGATGATGCCCTAGAAGCAGCAGATGATGGAGAATAGCGTCTTCTGGTATTGCTGGACCTTAGTGCGGCGTTCGACACAGTGGACCACAACACTCTTCTCAGCCGCCTCAAGGAAATGGCAGGAGTTACAGATGTAGATCTTCCATGGTTCGCTTCCTTCTTAGGAAACCGGTCACAGACAGTGAAACTAGGAGCCTTCACTTCTGAAACCCAGGCAATTACTTATGGAGTCCCTCAAGGATCACCATTGTCACCAGTACTGTTCAACATTTACATCTGGCCACTCTTCAAAATTATTAACAAATCGGATCTATGCTACCACTCATACACGGACGACACTCAACTCTATTTCCGGATCACCGGACAAAAAGACCAGTACCAGGAACTGGGAAAATGTCTCACATTGATAGATGACTGGATGACCACTAGCTCCCTCAAACTAAATGGATCGAAAACAGAACTACTGCTACTCGACGCAAACCAAAGGAAAAAGACGAAGACCCCTTGGACACCACCAACCATCCTGGGACAGACCATCCTTCCAAGCAACAAAGCCAAAAGCCTCGGAGTAATCTTTGATTCAGAGATGACCATGGAGGCACAAATAGGATCCGTAATCAGCGGATCCCACCATCTCCTTCGCCTGCTATGCAGACTCATCCCCTTCATCCCGGAAAAGGATAAAGCGGTAGTAGTAGGAACGATCATCAATTCGCGTCTTGACTATGCAAACTCCCTCTACATAGGATTACCGGATTACCAGATTGCGCGCCTTCAAATTGTCCAAAACACAGCAGCGAGATTAGAAACCTTGGGAATCCATCTCCCCATACCTAAGGACCCTCCATTGGCTCAAGGTAAAAGACAGGATCACATTCAAGACCCTCTGCCTCACCCACAAATGTACACAAGGAAATGCGCCTCAATACCTTTGTGAGAAAATAGAAAAATACATACCAAATCACAGCCTTCGATCAACAAACCAAAACCGCCTTCTCATCCCCAAAGCCCGCTACAAATCAAAGGGAGAACGAAGATTCGCAGTACAGAGACCTCGGCTATGGAATGCTCTACCAAACAACATCCGCTTGGAAGAAAACCATCAGGCCTTCAGGAAAAAACTCAAGACCCATCTCTTCTAAACATGGCATCACAACAAGAGCAGACAAGCGCCTTGAGGCGATTCAGTTCGCAGTCGCAGCGCTATACAAATCATTCATTCATTCAGTACAGACCTCCCCACTAAGTACAGACCCCCTTACTCTCAGTATAGATCCCCCTCTCCACTGTGTTTGTGTTGGGGCCGGGGGGGTGGTCTCAGCACCCTCGGCTCGGGCGTGCTCGGCTGTGCTCGGGTGGGGGGGCTGTCTCAGCTCCCCTCGGCTGGAGGCAGATGGAGCTGGAGGCTGAGCGAG
The DNA here is from genome assembly GCA_028564925.1 of Lithobates sylvaticus. Lineage (NCBI taxonomy): Eukaryota > Metazoa > Chordata > Amphibia > Anura > Ranidae > Lithobates > Lithobates sylvaticus. The sequence goes on along the minus strand of CM053027.1, from coordinate 294,624,413 downwards.
CGCCAGCGCTATAGCGGGGTTTGCTCGCTCTGTCAATTTCATTCCAGGACACTGTATTGTCCCAGAGTGCCTGGGGACAGACCTGCTAATTGCGGGAAACACGTGGGCACCCTAGGAGGAAGTGGACTGAAGGAGTGTCCAGTGGTTTCAGGTCCATGAATCAATGCAAGCACCAACACTTTCAGTGTTGTGTCCCAACAGAATTAAAGGGGTGTCTATGACAACCTATATGAGTTTATCCATAAGTGGCTTGTCTTTCTGAGGGTTTACCTCTAGTTAAGATATTAACACTAGCAGCTCCTAGCAAAGGTATTGGCCACTACCTGCTGTTATGTACGTGTTCTGTGTATTGCCATTCTAAAAAAATGTTAGGGTATTTCTGCTTTAAGCACTTTAAGAGATAGTAGGAGGAGTTGGAGCAGGAGGTTTGTTTGCTTAATAAAGATCACAAACAAGAAAGAGAGGCGCCTCTGGGTGCAGAGTGTATAACAATTTTTAATAATCAGTAGATAGTTGTAGCAGCACTCACATTTTCATGATGAATGACAGGCATATAAAGGTCCCATACAACAAGGGGTATCTGTGCAGTCAGTCCCTGGGATGGATGTTCAGTAAAGTTCCTCGTCTCCAGCAACGCTGGATGGTTGTCCAATCGACAGCGGTGTGTGGGCGGTGAAGCGAGGCTTGGAACGCAAGCAGGGATCCAGGCACGGAGTGATGATGTCACAGACGATGCAACGCGTTTCTTGAGCTGGCTGGCCGTGAATGGCGGCCGTCACGGCCAACCAGCTCAAGAACGATCAGATTTTCCGGCAACTCTGTGTGTATGCAGGACAAATTTCGGCCAAAATCCGTCGGAAAAAAACAGACGGATTTTGTGGTCAGAATGTCCGACCGCGTGTACAAGGCATTACTCAAGTTTTTCAGAGGCTGATGAAATACAACCTCACCCTAATGAAGAAAATGTGTTTTTGCGCAAACTGAGGTTTACTTTGTAGGCCACAGACTCTCATCACAGGGTATACAATCCTTACAATCCAATATTATTGCTATATGCAGATCACCTAAACCTTAAGATAAAGCAGAGCTTGCTTTATTTTCTAGAAATCACAAACTAGTATTAAGCCCTGGTTCACATTGGAGCGATTTGGCATGAGATTTGCCATGTCAAATCACATGCCAAATCAGCAGAAATTGCCAGCAATGGCACCATCAGAATCGGTGCGACACCGCATTTGCAGCACCACACCGATTCCCAAAAGTAGTTTCTGTACTACTTTTGGCAACTTCAGGGGTGCGATTTCCATAGATATCTGTGCAGCAACCTGCACAGATGTCTCTGAAATCGCCCCCCGATGTCGGGACTGACATGCGGGAATGAAATCGTGCAAGCTCCGCTGAACTCGCACAATTTCATTCCAGCTGTCAGTGTGCAGGTGGCTATGCTGAAATCACAACACCTTTCATACTCAGAAAGGATGCAGTGGACACAAGACTTATGTGCCTTGAAACACCATATAGCACCTGTGCCAACACTTGCCAATTTTTTACCAAATGCACCATTTGTCTCTTAGTGTGATGCTTCCATTGTTGCTTTAGGCACAGTTTTATCACAAATTCACCAATGAAAGGAACATCATGTTGCTTTTGCTTCTTGAACTCTTTCCCTAGCTGAGCAAATATCTTCTAGGAGAATGTGAGGCATTGGCATGTACATGGGCAGGTGCATGGTAGCACCACTTTCTCTAGGAAAGTAGAAAGTTTACTCTGAGAATTGATCACCAAGCACTAACCTCCTTGATTGTCAGGGTATGGCCATCATTTTCTTTGCATACATAGATGGCCGGACAGGCTGTTTCGGTACAACTTTGACATTCGCTATAGGCCAGGAAAATTAAATCAAGTAACAGATTATTTGGCCTTTTTTATTTTACATACTGTCACCAGTGCATTTCAGCGTCATCATATGTGGCGGTTATCAGGGATACTTAATGGTGACAGTATGTAAAAAATTAAAATAAAATTACAGTCCTAAGAATAATCTAGAAAATATACTGCAGGTGCTGTTGCATGTGAAGAAACTGGAGCGCCTGGAGGGGACTTAAATGTTAAATGGTTAGCTTGACCTGTGTAAAAAATAGTGGCTAATAAATTTCTGGTGAGGATTTCATATACCTATTTAGATGTAGCAATGTGGACTACGATTATAAAGTACAGTGTTCCTCCGGTGTTTATATGCATCACATATCCCTCTAGTGCCCTAGTGTTATCAACGGACATCATGTTTGTGAGCCAAGCTAAAGGGATTGCAGGATGAGTAGTTCCACAGATTGATAATTGCTTTGTATGACCCTGTACCTGGACTACATAGACGATGAGAGGGGATCATCTTCCAGACTCCTGGACTCCTGCTGTAAAGCAAGGATGACTTCCTTTGCTCCTAAGTCACTACACAGCCGTTGGGGAGGGAGGACAAACACCTCCTCTCCCTTCTCCCCCTGGATCCTGATCTGCTGCTGGGGAGTGACCACCATTTTCTCACCCTAGGCCTCCAGAACTTCTGCGGGTGTGGGGCAGAGGTTCTGAACCCTCTGTACCTTTGTCAGCACTTCAGCTGAAGAAGTTTCTTGTAACTCTATAGATGCTGCTGGCAGGAAATCCCATATCCCTGTCAGTGTTGTGGGAGAAAGGCCGGCTGTCTCTTCTCTCCGGAAGACTGAAGCTGCTGTTGGTGCTGGGCAGAGCTCCGTGATGTTTGGCCCTGATGCCAGCTCTTCTGCTGGAGGCTCACTGGGTTGTTCTTCCTCAGCAGAAAAGTCTATTAAATTCCCAGTCTCTGGAACTGGTGTCTGGGGATAGAGATTCACCATCTCCTGTCCATGGAACCCAGAAGATGTTACTGGTGCTGGGCAGAGGCTAGCAGAGCTCTGCCCTGTTGTTAGCACTTCAGTTGGAATTTATGTAAATGTTACATCCTTCAATGAAAAGACAATTAAATCAATGCTTTCTATGATCTGTGGCTGGGAAATGAGGATGGCTTCCTATTCTCCCTAGCCCTTGAACTGCAGCTGGGAAGATGAGCCAGCTGCTCCATCTCCCATACCCTTATTCGGCTGCTGGACAGATGCATTCCTCCATACAAGCTCATCCTGTGCAGAAACAGGTTCATCAAAGTCAGTCAATACTTGCTGCATTTGTCATAATAGCTCCACTTACATAGCTGTGGGTGAAGGTGAGCAAAGCACACTGGTACTCTGCCACATTGCCGACTCTTCAGCCAGGACTTCAGAGCTATCAGCTGGTATTTCCTGATACTCCCAGGCAAAGGGAGCCCAGACCTGCTGCTAAGCAGAGTCTAGCAGCCATCTGTAGGGGATCTCCAGCTCCCATTTCTGATTGGCTAGAAACTCCAAATATTCCAATGCCAAGAGCACTTCCGAGACATTCAGCATCTGTTCTCTGTATTCCAATATTTCATGTAAACACCACTCCAGATCAGTCCCAAAGTCAGGGTCCTAGGACATCCTCTCTAATAACAGCCCCAGGCCACCATAGCCAAAGCCTTCCATTGGGCTGTCGTCCGCTGTCCACGGGACAGCGGGACACAATTGGGCTACATACCAGTGGAGGGCTCTGTAGCTCTCATCCAACTGCATCTCTGCCTGGACTAGCCTGCTCAGCTTCCCATTCCTTGTGCAGTTGTTTTTCCAATAACAGCATTCTCACTTCATACTGCAAACAGTACCTTTCGTGGATGGAGGAGAGAATTTTTCCCTGGTGTCACTGCTCATGGGCTAGCGCTTCCTTCCCAGAGTTGCCAGGGGACAGAATCATATCATCCCAGCAAGACCTGCATTGACATTGGTCCCCTGTGCTGTATCCGCATCTCTCGCAACCTCCTTCCAAATTCTTCTTCCATGGCGGTCGGCATCTGTACCTCTCCTCTTCTGCTATTCAGACCTTGGATCCAGGTGGAGGTTTGGATGTCCCAGACTGCAGGAAGCATTCCACTGCTTGCCACCAAATGTGACAGACCCCGTACTCAACAGTAGACAGTCTTTAGTTCAAGAAGGGCTACAGCTAATACCTGACTAGGGATGGGCCCGGTGTTCGATTTGAACCCATGTTCGAATCGAATATCGGCTGTTCGTCCGCTCGTCGAGTTCAGAACTCTGAGGGCCCTTCGCATCAAATTCTTGTGATGCGAACGGTCCACAATGCACTGCGCCAGTCGCATTGTATTGCTGGCTGATGATTGGCCAAGCATGCACTGTGACCCCGCATGCTTGGCCAATCATAGAGCCAGCAGTGAGGAGAGCAATAATTGGCCAATTATAGCTCAGGGGGTTTAGTACACACCCCACACTATATAAGGCCGCCACGCTGGCGGCCTTGTGTAGTGTGTTCCGGAGTTGAGGGATAGAGGATTGATAGGCAGGGACAGTCTAAACTATTTTAAATCATTCCTGAGTGGGGAAAGTATAGGGAAAGAGGAAAAATAGGCAGGGATAGTGTGTTCTTCTCAGGCATTTGCGTGTGGGGAAAGTGTAGGGAAAGTGGAATAATAGGCAGGGATAGTGTGTTCACCTCAGGCATTTGCGTGTGGGGAAAGTGCTGTTCTCTACCAATACATCCATCTGCAGGAGTTAGTGTGTGTGCTGTGTGAGTCTAGCACAGCACAGTATAAACCTGCATCTGTATCTGCCCTTCTGCCCTGTTGTCATCAAATCCAGCCATCTGCGACATAACATTAAAGCCGCAAGCAGTTTTAAATGGCTTCTTTTATTCCTTTACAAATGTAATTTTGTGCAGGGACAGTTCTAAACACGGGAAACACATGCCACTTCACAGGCATACTTTAGACACCCCCAGGTACCATATTTAAAGGAATATTTCACTTTTTTTTCACTTTATGCATCATTAAAATGACTGCTCCAGAAAAATGTCAGTTTTTAAAACTTCTTTTTGCATTGATACATGTCCCCTGGGGCAGGACCCGGGTCCCCAAACCTTTTTTTATGACAATAACATGCATATTGGCCATTATAATTAGCACTTTAGATTTCGAACGTTCGCGTCCATTGTAACTAATAGGGTTCTAACGTTCGTGCAAACTTTTGGTCCGTTCACAGGTTCTGGTGCGAACCGAACCCAGGGGTGTTCGGCTCATCCCTATAGCTGACAGTGCTTTCATTAACCCTTAAGCTAATCCACATACACATATACATCCCATAATCGTTTGCTTCCAAGGCAGACAGAAAAAATAGAACAATGGGATACAGCCACTTAACAATAAACACATAACAACCCCCACCTGAAACTATCTAGCAATGGTCTATGAGACTCCTACAATATTCTAGCAGTCTGAAAGGTGGAATTATTTATCTTAATTTATTTACTGAGGGAGATTGTTCATAAATATCATATATTCATTCTTTCAACACAAACCACACATACAGAACCCAGGATAACAGGGGTAAAACAAAATGCAGAGTCCGGTGTGGTTGTACTGGGAGTCTGGTTAGGACAGACCCAACTGGGCTTCTTGGTCACCCTGTTCTCCTAATAGACACAGGATGACTTACACATAAGTGGGACGGGGGAGCTGAAAAATGGGTTTCCAGTGCTCTCTAAGGTAAGCTGTGTTTCACGCCCCCCCCCCCCCCACCCAAAGTGACTCCCATCACATTCCTTAACTGTCTGGGTGCAATTGATGGGAAGCATATCCGAATCCAAAAGCCAATGGGTAGTGGGAGCAGATCTTTCAACTGCAAGAAATATTTTTCTGTGGTTATTTTAAAGGTTGTAGATGCTGATTACCATTTCACCTATATTGATGTTGGGGCTTTTGGAAGCAGTAGTGAATCAGCAATTTTTAATAATTCTACACTTGCCAAGATATTGTGTAATAACCAACTAGATATTCCACTTAGCAGACTGCGGCCTGGAACCAGTCAGCCGGCTTACCCTTTTGTTTTTGTGAGAGACAAGGCATTCGCCGTAGGAGAACATCTTATAAGGCCATTTTAACAAAGGGGTTTAACATCTGCAAAACGGATATGTAACTATCACCTCACTCGTGCATGCGAGATGGGTGAGTGAACATTTGGTATGTTAGTAAACAAATGGCGTATACTACACATAGCTATACAATTGATCCCACAGAATCGGGTTTGAGATTGAGCCCACACGAGTGCCTCAATAGGAAAAAGCTTCTCGTGGGGGCAGGAGAGCCAGCAGGGGAATAGAGAATTGGAGGTTTCGGGGGCCACGCTCTGTGCAATTCCACTGCACAAATCAGGCCTTTTTTAATTTATTTTTATTGCATTCAGTTGTTCCTTACAGTTAGCCACTTTATTATTCTTGCTAAGGTTCTCCCAGCCTGGGTACAGCAATTTCATGCCAGATTTGTGTCCATATACAGACAATCTTGTAGATCATACAGTTCTGTGTGATCCCGCACAAGGCTTATTAGCGCATCCACATCTAATCATTCTGCTTGCTGCACTTTGTGGAAGGCATGCAGCACTGCTCACTGTCCACACTGGCTTTGCAGCACACATATCACAGCAGCTTCTCTCTCTTATCACTACCTGTGTGTCTTGCTTGGGGACAGATGCACAGCAGAATTGCCTAACTTCTGCTCTGGAAATGTGACATCACATGTTTTGCAGTGTGGTTTTGGTGCGTTTGCATGCAGTGCGGTGAAAAAAGTAGGACACGCTTCTATGCATTTATGTGAACTACTTTGGTTTCAAAGCCTTCTTTCTACATGCGCACTGGCATGCAGTGATCATCGTGAGCCAGCTTATCTGGTGTGAATGGAGCCTTACCCTCCATCATGAAGGGGTTAATACATTCTGTTCATTAAGGTAAAAAATACCCCAATTCCTGTCTTACCCCTTATGCCTAAACACTTATCTAGCTCCATGTCAAAATGCCAGTGCTGTCTCTAACTTTAGCACCTCTCCTTTCACTTTCTGCTTTCACAGGAGAAACTGAGTGCAGTGGAGTCATGGGATCCTCCTTCTGTGAGTCAAACTCCTGTGTGGAGGGATTGTGGTCATGGCTTACCAGCGCCGCGTGCGACTATGGACTCACACAGCCTTGCTTGGGAGTTACGCAGACATTGTTGTCTTCTTAGCACCGTCGTACTACAAGAGGCATCCAGAGGAGGTGCCAGCGCCAGCAGGCAATTTGCCAGAAGAGGAGGAAAGCAACATTTCTGTGCAATATTGCACAGTGCAGGAGAGTATTAACTCTTTTTTATTTTAAAAATTATAGCCTTTAGTATCACCTTAATTTTCTCTGTGCTTTCCTTTGAAGCGCCACCCACTTCCTGCCCATCACTTTCTGCCCCCGCTCAATGCTAACCCTGTTCCCCCCAAATGCAGGGAGGGTTACCTTCTGCTCATTTCCTAGGCTTTGCCTTCAATGATAATAAAAAATGTAATTACCAGCACAAATGAATTATAAGACAATCCATTTTTCAAGCCTAATCTGTCACATACCGGGGGCAGTGGACAAAGATAGATGAACAGGATTTACTGCATGTTATATATATATATATATATTATATGGAGATGCAGTGCTGAAGAAAATAGTCAAATTCCAGTGCTAAGTTTATATTGCTAACTACTAATGATTTTGAACTGATGGAGGTTTGATTGGCAGACGTGTAATTGACATATGAATTATTGAAATCTTTATCAAATTTTCCTACGAATCATTCAGTATAGACATTTGAGATGTGGGCCTTCGACATTTAGCTATATTTCTGTATTCATAGGTTTTTGAAGTTATATACAAACAGGAGATGGGTAAAATGCATATTGAATATTAATATAAATGATCTCTTAGCTCTGTAGCTCGGTATCGCACTCTGATCTCTGACCGCCTGCTACTAGTTTGAATTATTTATCTGTTCTTTGAAGAGTTTCTTCCTATAACATCTTGCATACTCAGCTTGTTAGGGAAAGGTTATCCAAGGGTCCAAAGGGCCATATTTGTTTTTTCCTTTGAAGAACTGTAATCTGTTAACTAGGAGCAGAATACTGTACTTTTGTCCAATTAGCTGAATATGCAGAGATAATCCATGCATGCATGCTTCTTTATATAGTCATGCATGATTAGTTATTTCTAGCAGGAGCAACCATGCTGGTTTGAGGCATTATAACAACAGTGAGAGCTGGTTTATCTGACAACTGTGGTAATGAAACAAAAATGTAGAAAGTACATTTTTAGAGAAGAATTTTGTGGCTGCTTTGAATGTCTCCCTAGTTAGGGACCCAACCAGTACGTGTTTTTGGATCAAGCTCCTGCTGTTATACTGCCTTGTCAAACAAGCTGGAAAGCAGTAACTCATTTATTTTGATCATTACAATTTTCTTTTTAAAGATGCAGGGAAATCAACATTAAAGCAAGCCTGTGGGTTCACTTTACCTAGTAAAGTGACCCAGGGTCTTAGAACAAGCACCTCGAAAAACTTGAAGGCCTCCAAAGGTTACTTCCAGAGTACCCTAAAAAAAAAATCCATATTCCTATATGTTATGATATTCAAATAAAAACAAGATAAGATTTAGTCACGCTATTGGCTGGAGAGGTAACATATTGCATTTGGTGGCTACTAAAAAGTTAGTGGTGGGGTGTGCAGGAGGCAACTCTGGTTTTCATTTAGAGCAAGTCGGAATTAGGGGATATACCAGTTGTCCACAGTAGTAATTTGCACATATCTGCAGGTATTTGAAGGAAAATTTTAAGGCTTAGTTTTGAATGCAGCCTTTCTAAAGACAACTTAAAATGGTATATATATATATATATACATATATATATATATAATTATTATTTATTTATTTTTCTTCGATTGGTTGAACTAGATGGACTTGTGTCTTTTTTCAATCAGTCTAACTATGTAACTATGACATACATTATACTCTGTCACTCTGGATCTGTGTGTACACAACTGCAGACTGTTTAGACTCTATTTAAAGACAGTTCAGACTCTATTTAAAGATCCAGATATAGTGTATGCAAGGGCGCTCTGAGCTTCAAGACCAAGCAGAAAAAATGTCCATAATAGCCAAAAATCTATATTAAAAGTCTATATACAGAGAAAAGGGGTCTTCAAACACTTAGGGCTGCACTCATGGATAGAAACGATCTCTAGATAGGAAACAAGAAAACAAAAGAAAGGCGCCTCTAAGTGTAGAAGTTAAAATGTTTTAATTGCCCCAAAAGGGATTAAAAACACTTACAGGATATGTGGAATGACATATCATTTGTATGGGTGATCCGGCATGGGTGAGGTCCAAGGCATGTGCAGGCTTCTGATGCTCTGTCCTTCCGATGGTGTGGGGTCTCGATGGTGTAGCAGGAAACAGCAAGGGACTCACAGGAAGATTGTAATCCGGTCCACAGCCACAATCAAAGATACAGGAAGCACAGAGACCGGAAGTGACATCAACAGCACAGGACGACAACCAGCATGGAACACAAACAGGAAACAGGAAGCAGTCATCAAAAGGGGACGCGTTTCTATTTAAAGCATAACTAACATAAGGATCACTAACCCCTACGCCAACGTTGCGACCCCCATGAGGTCCCTCGCCAGAGCTGGCATCTTCTCCCAGGCCTCTTCCAGTTGCTGGTCTTCAGCCATCTTGATTGGCAGGCATGGGAGTCATTCATCCCGGCTATGAGCTGAGCCTAACTATAACTGAGCTGCACATGCTCATAGGTTACTTTCTATTGTTGCACATTGCAGTACTTTAACTAAATAAATCTAGTTAAAGCGGTTCTGCACTGACTAAACTCCTTTTTTTTGTTTTGGTGTATGATTCTAAATGATGTCTATGTTAGAATTTACTTACTTGTTTTGAAGCTGCCCGTTCCCTCCGTCCGTTTTTAGTAGCAATGTTGTCTTTAAAAAAGATTTCTTGCCAGATGTCATCTTGCTTGTGGGCATTTGAAGCCCACAAGCAATCACTTCCTCTTTCCCTTTCGTTATGGGAACCAGCATGCCTCGCTGGTTCCCGCGCATGCGCACGGATAACAGCGCCTAGCTGTGTAAACACCGCACGTCCTTAAAATCTTGTGAGATTTCGTGTCGGATGTCCGCACTGACTCCTGGGATGAATGACACCAGATCCCAGAAGACAGTGCGAAATGAAGAGGAAATGACACTGATCCCCGCTCAGAGCCCAGCCCACCCCCGTAGGGAGAAGAAGACAGATGAAGCCAGCATGAAAGGTAGGCTTAAAAGATGCAGAATTGAACCATCAATTCTGTCATCTAACATGCTAGAGAAGCCATAGAGACTTAGATTATGGGATGGGTGCAGAACCGCTTTAATGGTTTACTGGTTAATCTATAAACTGAATGACCACATACATTTGTTAGCAACTATTGTTTTTTTCAGCCATTCTATTTCCTCTTTGTCTTGGCTTTAAACTTTATTTTCTCATTTCATTGTAGTAAGCCATTTAGCAAAAAAAGATGCAGGGGCAGTGTTAGTGCCCTCAGCAGAGGTCTTGCAGCTGCATTATGTTGAAACTAGCTATAATAAGCTGCCTTTTCTGTTTCTCACACTGACTAGCTTTGAAAAGTATAGATATTGATAGAGTCATTTTTCAGTCTTAGCTTTGCTCCAGGGTGCTGAGTGAGTCACTGAAAGTGGGCTAATACTGGAAATTAGAAAGGAGTCAAGCAGAGATCGGAAACAACAAATGTAAACATAGCGTATTGAATTGTACAATTCTGCCATCTGATCTTTAACACTGTGGAGGGTTAGAATAAATAACAAATCTCTTGCCTACTATAATCAATATCTGCTTGCAAATGTACTGTTTGTTTTAAATTGAACTTTCAATTGGTATTCATTGACAAAATTATTATTTACATATTAAAAAACAAAAGTGTGTTGCAAATAAACTTTTTTGTCATTTCAACCTTTCAATCTAATTACATTTTTTGCTTAGCTTTTCAAACTCAAATGCAAGAAAAGTGGTAATAAGTGTCCATTGACAACAGCGGGGTAGTGGACCTATCATTAAAATTCACGTGTCGTTCATCAAAATCAATAGGGTAGAGGTCAGCATTTCTAAATTAGTTATTTTTAGCAATATAAATTCCTTATTTGCCTTGAATGAAAAACTGCTGTTCCTGAGCTACCAGTCTAGGTAGCCTATATCACATGGACTATGGTTATCAGTTATTACAGACTAAATATAATCTATCTTTAGTCAGACAGACCCTGTCTGATAGACTTTGAGTAAAATAAGCGAACCAAAAAACAGTGCAAAATGTTCATACAGACATAACGGTCTGTTCACCCGATTCGGTTGAGCGTGCATTGATCTGAAAAGCATCCGAATGCTAGAAATAAAAAAATTACTTGATGCCTTATCATAGCTCACTCTTTGCACTGCTTTACTGAACCCATAACAGTGTTTGAGGCTTGTCAGAAATTGATGTACGATCTATCGTTATAGTAGTGGATGCCTGCTTTTGGAAAGTCAGGGACAGAGATCACTATGTTCAGAGTCATTGCGGTTAAGAATGACATAAGATAGTAGTAATGCGAAGTTGGCCCATAATTACATTTTTTTTTTTATATCTTATATCTGTAATAAACACGTTTTAACATTATCTTCTATATCTGTTTATCAATGTATGAGTCATTCTTATGCCTATTATAAATTTTGCCATCATGACAATTTTAAAATTGAAGAGCATCAACAACTAGCCTATCTATCCAGATTTATAGCATTATAAAATATTCTGGACAAAAGAATAAAGACGTCTATATACAAGGAAAACAGAGCAAATCACTAGTTTCTATTGATTACACTCCAGCTCCAGCTGAGGCTCGTTTGTACTTTGCCCATTTATTCTTGCAATTTACTGGATGTGGTCATATACATTTGAAATATACGTTTTGAAAAATAGTAAATCTTTATAACTAAAATATACTCCAGTTTTCCTCCATGTTTTAGAAACCAGGCCAGTACAGAAAGAAGCGTAATTATTCCAGGAGGGTCACTGCACCAAAAATACCAATTTCTTACACAGCAACCATCTGCTGAGAACACTGTCAGAACATCTGAAACAAGAGGTAAGCATAGGTCATAGGGATTATGTTATTCAGTATGTTTTCAAAATTGGAAACTATAAAGTAATAGCACAAACCAGGCTTTCCCTATGATTTGTTAGCGAGATAATTTTGTGGATTTGATATGGAGGTATCTCACGCAACAGTCAAAATGACAGATCATGGATCGATAACCTAAAGATAAACTCCAGGCTCCCAGCTTAGCACACTACTGAAAAGCACATATGAAAATGGTGTTATCTACCAAAAGATTTGTAATCCTTTCAAGTCCATTTTGTGACTCATACACTTCTACCAGACAGCAGAGCCAGGAGAGTCACACCACGTTCTCAATCTTCCTGCCATCTGAGGAATGAAGAAGCCAAACGATCTCTCTTTATTCACATCGCCATGCAGCAAAGCTTCAATCACCCCAAGTCCTGCCCTCATCTCTCCCAGTTTAGGCACTGCTGTTTAAGGGATGATAGGAAGCTAACGTCATAATGGTTTAAAAAATAACCCAAAAAAATGTGCAACAGCACAAGCAATTAAAGCCGCATGCACAAAAAACTTTTTGATATTAGAAAGTGAAAACGAGCTGCATTAGTCTAATATTTGCAAATACAATGTAGTCCAAATAATGTGAAGTTATATCATCAGTTTGACAATATTATACTCACCTGGTAAGGTATAACATAAATCAATTGCAAAAATTATATACTGTAACATGTGATCAGTGTTACAAAAATAAATAATTAGACAATTTAACTAAATAGGCATATAATATATATAGTATGAATAAAAATTCCTAAATTTGTGATAGATCCCAAAATCCTGCAAAAAAGAACAAAAAGAAAATTTCAACCACTATGTGATGAGTTATGCTTCAAGTGAAAAACCTCCACCATCCCTCAAAGGGCAAACGCTCACCTTCACAGTTGGCCCTCACTACAAAGGTCAAACAAGCATGTTGTCGAGCACCAGAACACTTACCTGGTATAACAGCGCCAACAGCGCTCTGAGAAACCACAAAGCTCAGCTCCACAAGCACATCAATGAAAAAAAACATCCAGGGATTATGTTCAGCATTCCGGATCAAAGAGACAAAAAGCAGACATAGGGGGTTATTTACTAAAGGCAAATCCACTGTGTACTACAAGTGCAGTCGCTGTAGATCTGAGGGGCACAGGCAAGGAAAAAAAAAACTGCATTGTATACAGCGTTAAGCCTCGTTAAATTGCATTTAACACCTTTTACCAGCGTCTGGCGTTTCTACAGCTCTAGCGCTGGAGCCTGTTTTTTTTTTGGAGCTTAGAAACGCCAATGCCTGTTACAGCTCAAAAACGCCATGGTGTGTATGAGGCCATTGAATAACATGGAGTGGTGTTTTTAAAGTGCAAAAAAAGCTCAAAAACGCTGCTGTAAAAACGTCTGTGTGTATGAGGCCTAAGGGTTAAAGTGGTTGTAAACCCTCTACTACCACTTTTACCTACAGGTAAGCCTATAATAAGGCTTACCTGTAGGTACCGTGAATATCTCATAAACTTGCCTAAACTTGCACTGAAGAAAGGGCTCGCTCGTGCCGTTTCTTCAGTAGCTGTTCCGTGTCCCACGCACAAGCCAATCACAGCGCCGGAAACCGCAAACCTGGAAATAACTCCGGGAGACATGTCGCTGGTCACAGTGGTGTGCGGAGACCGTTGCAACAGCTTCAATCTAAGGTAAGTATTTCATAATGAGCTAGTATGCAATGCATACTAGCTTTATATGCTTTTGTCTTGCAGGTTGCTTTTTTTTTTTTTTGAGAGAGAGAGTTTTACAACCACATTAAAGATATATACACATGTCCTGAATAGATATTTATTTCCTTTGGGATCATTTGTGGATTATCGAAGATGCTGTAGAGATTGTGAAGGATTTACTATCTCCATGCAACAGGCTGTTTTAGATACTGGCACATAGAAATGTAATTTATTATTTATGAAGCAGTTCTGTATCTGATTTTGATATTTTGCTGCTGATGACTTTTTACATTATGTGTCTACTATGGTGCTGCAGCAATTAGGAGATATTACATACTGTTGATAACCAGCTGCGTTCAAAAGAAGAACTGTGTTTTCGCCTGTCACTGCAATCAGCTCCTTCTTTCTCCTATTTTGCTAGCCTGTCCTAGGCTCAAGAAAATTGGAAGCTTCCTGTAACTAATTTGTTTACGCTATAAAGTGCCATCCACATTGCATTAACACATAATAAACCATGTGTTGATATATAATAAACCATATAGTATAACAATTCCTTGCAAATAACACCAAAAAAGGTGTCCATGCAAAAAAAAAATCAAAATTCTTGCAATATATTCTTATTTTAGCAAAAAGTGCCACGCTTTTAAAGTGCAGTGCAGTTCATTACTCGTCATGTCATCACCACCATCAATATGGAGAAGTCACCAGAGACCCGGAACCCCTCGATTTGAGTGGATGACAATAAACCTTATCCCCTCTGGGGATGTCTCATCCAGGAACCAGTCTACAAGGCACCTCCTAAATACGTAATCACAAATAAACGTACGTTGACATCTGAGTATTCTGGAAATGCAGGAAAAACACACCAAAATGCACATTTTGAGGTGTGAAAAATTCACCAAAACAAGCAGAAAGAATTGTGGAAAGCTCTGCACCCAAAAAAGGTGCAGGAGTTTATTTGGTGTGTCTGTTGTGCATAGGGCAGGCCATTCAAATCAATGGGCTGTGCTATGCTGACAGACTAAAGAAGCACAAAAAAGCATGAAAAAAAAACGCACATTAGCACCATGTGCAGATGTGATTGCGGACTGAATCTGAACCACACTATATTGAAAATATCACCCATGTAATCATGAGTAAAATTTTTGTCATTGCCCAATCATTAAAAATAAAAAAATTGCTTTACATTTTACCTTTAAATACATTCTTACATTGCAGCCCACCATATTGCTTAGTCCTTCACAGCCTCTTTGCCTCCTGCTACTCAGAGGGAAGAAAAAATTGTGGCCAAAGACCTAACAAAATTAGAGAAAATCTTTACGGCAGAATGCTCTAAAAAAAGAATATCTAGAATCTATAGATTGCTATTAGAAAGAGGCAGACCAGAGATGCCGCCATACTTTATCAAATGGGGAAGCGAACTAGGAACACAATTAGAAATAGGCACAAGCAAGAAAATTTTAAAATTAGCACATGGGTCAGCTGTAGATGCGAAAACTGCGGAAACAAATTATAAGTGCATGGCCAGGTGGTATAGAACCCCGGATAGGGTCAGCAATTTCCAGGCGGAAACACCAGCAAACTGCTGGAGGGGGTGCGACCAAAGGGGTACAATGAGTCATTTATGGTGGGAGTGTCCTAAAATCAAAAAATTTTGGGAGACCATCCTAAAATTCATAAAAGAAATAACAACGATCGAGGTAAAAAATGACCCTTGGGTGGTACTGATGCATGCTACATCGAAGGAAATTAGGCAATACAAAGGTTCATTGATACCCCATTTGCTCAATGCGGCCAAAAAGGTAATCCCAAGGAGGTGGAAGGACAGGGAAAGCCCACCCTTATGGGAATGGGTTGACGCGGTGGAATCCACTTATATGATGGAATGTGTGCTGTACATTGGGGAAGAGGACAGAGAGGCCACGAGGGCCAGATGGGAGAGCTGGAGAAAATTCAAGAGGGCCTGGAGCTATAAGGAGGCTTTGCGAGCGCAGCCGTGATAACTGATGACCCCCAGGGATGGGAAGCCGGAAGGAGATCTAGCCGCGGAAAGGCAGACGCTAAGGGCAGGCGAAGACACGGGGGAGAAAGGGCCACTACACAAAAAAAAAAAAAAAAAAAAGAAAGAAAGAAAAACAAAGAGGTGGTGGCACAGCAGCGGATGGGGATGGGGAGGGTGGGGGCGTGGGGGGGACAGGGGAGAGGGGGAAAAAAAAAAACCTCTAGGGGGGTAAACCGGAACTGAGATGGAAGGGGACCTAGGATAAAGGAAGCGGAGGGGTAGTGGAGGCATGGCGGGATCTCAGACGTATGTTTGTATGTTTGGCTTTGTTAATTTTATTGATGCCCGACTCAGGACCCCCCCCCCCCTCCAACTCTAGGGGGAAAAAAAAAAAAAAAGGGGGGGAAATGAAACAATCCACTAATGATGCTAAGACAAATAGAGGGATGGAGATGCGGACACAGCTGACACTCACCCACGAATATTCTTTCTGAAGTGGAAAAGAAAAAAAAAAAGAAAAAATTGTGTTTTTGAGACTTTATATGAGGCAATGACCTAAATAGATCATGTGCCTCCTTCTCTATTTATGCAAACCATTGTATTCTCTTGCAGTTACATGCTTCATGTAAGGTCACAACTTTTTGTCCTTTCCCCATCCCTTTTTAGGTCATTGCCTCATATAAAGTTTCAAAAACACAACAATTTTTTCTTCCCTCTGAGTAGCAGGAGGCAAAGAGGCTGTGAAGGACTAAGCAATATGGTGGGCTGCAATGTAAGAATGTATTTAAACAATTTTTTCTTTCAATGATATTAGGGATGGACGCACACAGCTTTGCTCTATCATCTTACACTATATTAGCAATATGCACATTATGTACATAATTGGTTTATTTTGCTTTTCCCTCCTCCATTTCCCTCCCATATACTGCAGAGGATATGATCTCGGATAGGACCCTCAAAAGCCCACTTAATATATGTTATACACTATATGATTGGACATTGTCTGCATGCTGTGGTTGGCTGTTGGTGCTGACTTGGTAGTGGCTGTTAGCTGGTCCAGCTTCTATAGTTTCAGGGGACTGCTATGTGCACTCTGAGTTTCCCCTCCCCCTCTCATCCCGTCTATCTAACGTGGGGTGGGCAGGTATCCTTGCGCTGCACATCGACGCCATGCTTACCGCACGTGCGACATCACCCTTCCTTTTTCATCTACGTGCTCCACAAGTTTTGGCGTTCACTGCTGGGCTGCCATGCCATCCAGATGGTGATGCCCTCTCCCCTCTTTTGCACATGCGTGACATTGGCATGTGCTTTGGCCGCATCCATAAAGGCCCACCTTTTGGCGGCCCAGTATCTTTGGCTCTCTTGCATCACGAACCCTTAATTAAGGAGGTAATTTTGTTTGTTTTCCTCACTTGCCCATGGCCTTATTTGCAATTTTCTTGTTTTACATAGCCCCAGTGGTTGGCCTAATACTTTCACTCACTAGTATCAGACCTCATGTACCTTACTATTATATTATATCCTTCATGTATTTCCCCTTTCACTAATGAAACTATTAGTATACTTGCACCCTTGTTTACCCTACATTATCATAGGTGTAGACCAGGGGTCTTCAAACTACGGCCCTCCAGTTGTTCAGGAACTACAATTCCCATCATGCCTAGTCATGTCTGTGAATGTCAGAGTTTTACAATGCCTCATGGGATGTGTAGTTCTGCAACAGCTGGAGGGCCGTAGTTTGAGGATCCCTGGTGTAGACTGTGTACCATGGTAATTGTATTATTTACAAATTTTCACAGAAGCCACTGAGATATTGCTCCTCCCAAACACCCGCGTCTAGGAAGATCCGGACAGCTAAGATGCTTGTCCGCCCATGGTGTTGCTTTGAATTGCATGCAGTCATGGATCACATTCTCACAGTTCCCATAAATTATGTTCACGGTGGGCCTTCAACTCCTTGTGATGCACCTCCCATACACAGCTATACTTTTTTTAAGCAATTTAATAGGGCTTGGTCCACCTGATTTCTTGTAGTTTCTCCCTGATGGGTCATGGTCCTCATGGCAATTCTTGTATTATTTTATTCCAGATCACATGCTTGCTCCTGATGAGTGGCAACTACCCAGCCACAAAACGCTTCGAGCTAACTAGAAGCTGTGCTCCAATTTTATATTTATATACGTCCATTAAGCTACATTAATTTGATATCATGTGGGTATAGGATCCACATGTAATCCATTACAGGGTTCTATTTTATTGCATATTACCATTGAATTGTATCATCCCATATGTGCATATCTGTATATATATGAATTACAATTTATCTACTATGTCAGCGATCCCTTTGTCAGCGTAATCAATGGTTTACATCAGGGTTGCCCAACCTTTTAAAGAGCGAGGGCCACTTAAGTGACTTGGTAACTGGTCGTGGGCCACAATAAGTGGAGTGGACAGATGACAGATCCGTGTCCGCTCTGTATATGCAGAGCGGACATGGACACAGCCCACTCTACTCTGTGGGCCCCCCTATCCGATCCAACCAGATGGAAGGGGACAGATCCTCTTCTGTTTTATTTTTGTTTTATTTTTTTAGTGGATCGGATTGGAGGTAGGTGGGTGCAAATGGACACAAGTCAGTTTACATCTGCCGCTCCATAGAGGTGAATGGAGGGTCCGCGTGGGTTGAACCGATCATGTGAAAGGGGTCTAAAGCCCCATACACACGGTCGGATTATCCGCGGACCAGGTCGGTCGGATCCTGTCCGTCGTACTTTGTCCGATGTTGGTGTTGCGTACACACGGTCGGACTACGTTGTCGGAATATCCGGTCTGCAAGAACGTCGTGACGTAAGTCGTCTTCCACGAGATTAGAAAAGGGAAGTTCAGCACCACGTCAGGCACCCGTTGGGCTCCTTCTGCTGATCCCGTGTTTATCGCGAGTTAGTCGAAGTTTGGTGACTTAAGATTCGCGCTTCTCAGTTTTCTGACTCGTTACTGCTCTTCAGTTTGTGCTTGTCGTGCGTATCTGTTTATTAGTGCGTGTAGTCAGTTCGCCTTTGTTGGTCATTGCGGCCTATATCTTGATATAGGACGCTTTGATTTGCACTGCTTATTTTCTTCTCGTTTCTGGTATTCATTTCGTTCTTTCAGGCCTTGCTGTTTATCGGTGCTTTCTGTTTGTCCGTTCTGACCAGCCGACCTTTTGTGACCTTGTGAGCGATGTTTCCCGTGCGTACTCGTCGCCGAGTTCGTGCTGTACGCGGAATTGGTGTCGGGCTTTTAGCTTTGACCCAAGACCCGTCCATGAACAGAGTGACGAGGAGTATGTGGACCAAGAATTGGTTGCTTCAGCGTGACCAATTCTCGCACATGCCTTTGCTTCGTGAGATCCGGGAGAATAATCCTGATGATTTCAGGAACTTTCTTCGGATGACGGACCCCGATTTTCACCGTCTTTTGGCTTTGCTGACCCCCTTTATCAGCCGGCAGGATACCTGCATGAGACAAGCCATTACTCCGGAGCAGAGGCTGGTTGCCACGTTGAGGTACTTGGCGACAGGGAGAAGTCTTCAGGATTTGAAGTTCTCTTCAGGTATCTCTCCCCAGGCCCTGGGAATCATTATTCCAGAGACCTGTTCTGCCATCATCCAGGTCCTGCAGGAGGACTATATTAAGGTAACATTTCTACTTTACTATTCCCTTCTATGTATGCTCTGTTTGCTAATGTCTTCTATTTTTGACCTCCTTCCCTAATTACCATGATTGCAATATGCTCTAATATGCTGTGCCCCTTTTCTCCTTCATGCATTTTTCCCTTCACTTACCTCCCCAGCATGCTCTTCTGCCCCAATAGACACCTATGGCCTAGTCACTTAAGCAATGTCTTTTGTCTGCTGCATAGTATTGTTTGCCCCCAAACACCCCCTAAAATATGCACTAATGTTTGCTGTGTGGTTTACTTCATGTAGAGCCCCTTTTTTTTTTTTTTTTTTTGCGGGGGGGGCAAACTCATTAGGAACCCCCTCCCCCAACTGCTCTGTCAGATGGTACCAATCCTCTATCTGCTGGCTTTCCCAAGGTCAATACACACTATATACCTACCTCTTTATAGTGGGCATCTTTAGGGATGAATTCAGCAAAGCATGTAGTGCAAGGGGCTGGCTCCATACTTTCCATTTCCTATTTTTTTTTGGTTCTTTCCCTCCTATTAGCTTGCTTGGTAATTTCAGAATGTCACAATGTGCTTTCCTTTTTTTTTTTTGGGGGGGGGGGGGGGGGGTTGAAATGTTAGTTTAGCTTTCCTGGGGGCTGCCAATAGTGTTAAGTACAGAGGGTCTGGCCAAACTAGCACACATTATTGAGCCATTTGCCAATCAATGAAGTGCAGAGGGTTACCTGTCCAACACCCCCCCCCCCCAAAACCCTAGTTATTGCCAATGGCCCATCAGAAGTGGGGGGATTGATGGGGGGTGAGTAATCTGTGAAGGGGAGCCTCTACTTTTCTGTGCAAATACTTTCCAGCCTCAAATTTTATACAATGCTCTTGTTCCAAGATGTTGATTGTCTAATCTGCTTGCAATGTTTATGTGCAAAGTGACTAATTATTTTTTCTTGTTTCACTCCACAGTTCCCTTCCACGCCACAGGAATGGCAGACTGTGGCCTCCCACTTTGCCAGCCGTTGGGACTTTCCTAACTGCGGAGGGGCAATTGATGGGAAACACGTCCGCATCGTCCCACCGCCCAACTCGGGGTCCTACTATTATAATTATAAAGGGTTTAATAGTGTAGTGATGTTGGCGGTGGTGTCGGCGACATATGAATTTATGTATGTGGACGTGGGGATGAACGGCCGGATCTCGGATGGTGGTGCCATTGCGCACACGGAGTTCTACTGGCATCTCCAAAGTGGCAGTCTGTGCTTGCCACCTCCAGAGGAGAATGCAGAAGGACTCCCCTTCGTCTTTGTCGCAGATGAAGCGTTTGCGTTGACTCCCCATCTGATGAGGCCGTTCCCGATGAGGACCCTCACCCCAGACCAGAGGGTCTTCAACTACAGGCTGTCCAGAGCCCGAAGAGTTGTGGAGAACACTTTTGGCATCCTGGCCAGCCGCTTCCGCCTGTTCTTGACGGCAGTTAACTTGGCGGAATACAAACTGAACCACATAGTTCTTGCCTGTTACATATTGCACAACTTCCTCAAAAGACATAACAGGAACTATGTGGTGCCCGTTGGCCCAGATGTGGAGGGCCCTCCAAATGCTGACCTCACAGCCCTTCAAGTGGCACGTCCAGGCTTGCCCCCTCTAAATGCCTGCGCGGTCCGCGAGCAATATATGGACTACTTTGTGGGTAGGGGGGCCATTGCTCTGCCTGACGATGTGTGAGAGGCATTTTGTAATAAATCTTATTTTTCAACCAACCTATGATTTCT
Source organism: Lithobates sylvaticus (assembly GCA_028564925.1). Classification (NCBI taxonomy): domain Eukaryota; kingdom Metazoa; phylum Chordata; class Amphibia; order Anura; family Ranidae; genus Lithobates; species Lithobates sylvaticus. The sequence continues at coordinate 294,603,145 of CM053027.1, read as the reverse complement.
TGTCATTTCCGTATTCTTTTTAGCTTATTTTACCTTTAAATTTTTTCCCTTTGTCTTCGACAGTGGGAATGCACTTTCTGGGCAAAAGGAGGTAACAGTCTCTTCTTCCCAAAAAGATTCTTCTCATGTTGTGTGTTTTATACGTAATCTTTGGTCTAGAGAAGGTTTGTACTGCATAACTGACACCCAAAATACTCCTTTTCATCACCAGGTCAGACATGTGTGTATTCTCAAAAATGCTGTGCTCCGTGTTTTCGTACAAAGCACTGTGGGTGTCATTTACATAAGTCAAATCGACTATGCTCTACAAGTGCAGTGAAAAAGTGCCCTGGAAAAGAAACTTGCAGTGCAAAGTGGACTTGCCTTTAGTAAATAACACCCATTGCCCCCCATATCCTTTACATTTGACATACATAATGCATTGTGTTTTTTAAATAAGGAAGCCACACATTTAGAAAATTTAAAAAGTTTACTTGGAAAACATTCACAAGTGCGTTTACAATCTTCTTGCCCAAACTGACAACATCTTGGTTATTTACAACATTGTTTAAAAACATTCCGCAATTGGTAAAACCAGGCATGGAGCAAAACAGAACCTATGAACTCGGAAAGTTCAACTTTGTAAAGTGAAGACAAGATCAGACATGACTATATGTTCAAAGTGTGTTTGATCTTGCCTTCATCACATGGGGGGTCACCCCTGGAAAGTGGAAATTTAGAACATGCACACAATTTGGGTCTGAAAATGGTCATTAGATGGTAAAACACATGCCTAGAAGCTTCAAAAGTTCCATTTTCCATCATGGGGATGAATGGACGTTTTTTGGGGGTGCAACCCCTTCACCACAACCACTTTCGTAGTTCGTAAAGTGGTTGCACCCCCAAAAAAACGTTGGCATTCATCCACCATGATGGGAGCTAGCACATGTGGACACAATGTGTGCATGTTCCAAATTTCACACAGTTCTTAAGTTGCAAATGTGTTCAGAAGCAGGCACAAATGTGTGTTAATTACTTGGTGCGTTTTCATATTTTTTCTAAAACATCAATGATGTTCTTCAATTTTTGTTGAACATCATTGATGTTTTGCTTTATGTAATCTAGATCTCTATTGCAGACCATTATCTCCCCGATGAGTACGTGGGCACTCTCTGTGGTAAAGTGCGATTTTTCTTCCACAACATCCACGTCACCTAAAAACCACAAACAAACAAAAATCGGGTGTTGGAAATGAGGCAGCCATACATTGATTAGCTTACCAGTAGCTGTGTTCTCCCACACTCACCTGTTGTGGTGACAAGTTCTCCAAGTTCGATGATCTCTCCTTACTCCTCCTCCTCCTCTGCTTCTGCTCTTTCCCCTTTTTTGGGAGGTGTTGGTTTTGGGGTTTCCTCAGACGGCCCAAGTTTTCGCTCCCCTATGAGAATGTACAAAAGGAAGATTTAGCAACACAATCTATTGAGGGCAGAAATAGGAAATGACAAACATTGCTTGAAAGTGACGGACACTATTTTTGTTTGGCCAGTTACAAATGCCAACAACATGAATGTAGTCACTTTGTAAAGGTGCTAAACTTACTAGCTTTTTGGTAGAAGTTTGTCTGATGGAGACCCCCCTCTAGTATCCACTGGAGCACATGTGTGGAAAAGCCTAATAAAAAGGGGGTTTGGGTGTCCCAGCACTAGTGCTCTAGAGTCCAGATGGGTAACCAGCTACTGAGTGACCTCTCCTTTACATTGACTAAATTTGGTTTACGCTCTTGCTGACATCTCTAGTGAGAACAAACTTCCTTTCAATAAAAACTTCACCAAACCTCGTATTATAAGTGGCCGAACGATCGAGGTTGCGTACGATCGAATGGACACACACGATCATGACAGTGGCAGAAAGATCGAGGCTGAGTACGATCGAATGCACAGACGAACCTGAAAGTGGCCATTTTGGAATGTACAACTTTGTAAAAATCAAACCACATGGAGCAGTATGCAAGCAAGAAAGCAAACACAAAACACAACTACTTACTTTTTTGAAGAACTCGCTTGATCTTTCTGTACTGATCGGCCTCCCTCAGTTTCAGGTCTGACCAGCGTTTCCTGAGTTGCTCCTTGGATCGTTGTACCCCAAAATGATTGTACAGCCTTCTCACAACTTTAGACATGATCTTGGCCTTGCGGACATTGGGGTTGAGGTAAGGCCCATACTTCCCATCATAGTCGCTCCTCTTTAATATGTCCACCATCTCCAACATTTCTCCAAATGACATATTGGAGGCCTTGAATTTCAGGCTCCGGGATCGGGACGTTTCTGCCTCCGGACTTTCCTCGTCCTCCTCCTCGTTGGTGGGATATTTGGGGCGCACCTGCTGTGTCCCCGCCATGTGCTCTCCCCACTGCGCCGTAAAGAGAAGGGGTGGGGAATAGACGAGAAAGATCGTCAGGGGCGGGCGGAGTTTGACGCATGCGCACTGTATATAAAACGTCACACGCCTGTGTCGTAGCCACGATCTGGGAGACGAGGGGAGAGAAAGCTCACGCACGAGACGATCGCTAGAAACGAAGGTACAATTTGACGTTGGTACATAACTAGCCTAGACTGATTAGAACTTGAGGCTTCTTTATGGAGAAGATTAGGAGAGTTTAGGCTGACATTATTTATATTGTTTTGTGTGGTGTTGTGTCTTGCAGAGGTGATGGAGGGCTTGTACGATGTGAGTTTTCTCCCCCTCTTCATTGATAAATACAGGGAATTTCCCCTATTATGGCAAGCAAAGCACCGCGACTACAGCAACAGACCAAAGAGGTACGCAGCCATGCTGAAACTTGTGGCATTTGTAAAGCCAAACCTGCCCATGGCAACCGTGGCAGACTTAAAAGTCAAAATTACTAACATGAGGAGTACCTATTTCCGGGAGCGCAATAAGGTCCGGAAGTCCCTAGCATCTGGAGCGGCAGCAGCTGATGTCTATGTCCCCACGCTCTGGTACTATGAGAGGCTCCACTTTCTCAAAGACCAGGCTAATGTCAGGAAGTCACTCTCGACTCTTCCTTGCACGCGTCCTTCCACGCACGCCACCCCTGATGAGGCTTCCGAGGACCAACCTGGGCCTTCCAGTATGGAAGATGTGCAGGAGCCCAACTTATTCCAGGTATAGTAGTTTTGTAACCATTTTTGGGAATAATGAATGATGTTCAGTTAATTCAGGATCCCCAATTGCTTAGTTCCTAACGTGATTGACATATCAACAGACAGTAGTGTTGGAGACATTTTTGGGGAGAATCTAAACTGCAGGGCTGAGAATTGTATGGTTTTCTATTTGTAAACATTTTGCAACAGTCACTAGATGAGAATTGTGTGTGTTTGATGAACAAATAACTGAAACTATGTCCCTTTTTCATACACAGGAAGACCTCAGCCAGGAGGTGGCTGTGGAATGTGGCAGTCAGGAGGAGGCAGGGGTTAGTGGCAGCCAACAGGGGTGTAGGCGTAGGAGCCTGACTGTCTCCCAAGTCCCTCCCCTCTGCCTTCCCTACAGAAGGGCGAAAAGCATGGGGGAGGTGGGAGAGTCAGCGCTCCAGCTGATACGAGATGCTTCAGCCTCCCTATATACCACACCCACCTACGAGGAGGCCTTTGCCTCCTTGGTTGCCAATAAAATGACGGGTATGGAGGCGGGGCAACGCAGCATGTGTGAGGATGTCATCCTCAAAATCCTAAATGAGGGGATGGCTGGGGAGATGACTCCCCTCACACATGTTTGCGAGAGTGACCTTGCTCCGCCTCCTCCTCCTCCTTCTGCCACCCCACCAGCACCAGCACCACGGCGTGGAAGGAAGAGTACAAGGAAGACAAGAGAGTGATGACCTTGATTCAGTCTGGTCTGAGAGAAGATGGAGCCTCTCGTAGGACCAGAGCCTGGGGACCTAGATGGCATCTGCTGCAGTTCCGGATGTTTTGGACTTCAGGACCAGATTGCACTCCCTTATTATTTAGATAGGTACTCCTCAGGCCCCCAATTTTCTAAGCTTGAAAAATGATGGTTGCCGTGGGTGTCCAAGGCTTTGCAAATTCCCCAAGTTTCACCATGGCTGCGTTCCTCTTTGGTTTGTTGCTGAGACCTAAATAAATGTTTTTTGGATTTGAAATAATCATTGACTATTGTGTTTTACTTTTCTACAATGACAGTTTTTCTTTGAGTAGGCAGGTACATTTCACTAATCCTAAAGTAGAATTAACATGGGGCACCAACAACCAACAAACTCCTAGTAAATTTAAGCAACAAATACAAATGTTAATAATGTGGTTTTGCTAAGTTGAGACACACAACCCCCCTCCAAAAAAAAAAAAAAAAAAAATCTCCTTCAAATATGTATTCCCAAAAAAAAAAAAAGACAAATCATGCTAAAAATATAACAAAGATTCTTTTACGATCTGAGTAAAAATAAACATGTAGTGTATAAATCCTGAAAAGTAATAAAGAACTAAGTTTGTGAGAAGTGCGGGTGAATAGGAGCAGCTAAAACATGTCATTCTTGTTGCATTGTAAAGAAAAAGAGAATGCGCTGCATTAAAGACATTTTAACATTGCAGCGTGACGAATGTGCTGTGTCGATTAGGAAAGGTAGTTTTACCTGACCGAGCGCTTCCGTCACAGAATTTCTTCTGAGCATGCGTAGCACTTTGTCCGTCGGACAACCGTACACACGATCGGATTTGGTGTGATCGGACCGTGTTGTCTGAAAATCTATCCAGCAGGAGATAGGACTTTGTCCGTCGGACAATCCGACGTACACTGTCCGATGGTGCATACACACGGTCTGATTTTTCAACAACATTGTCCGATCGGACAGAATCCATGCAAAAATCCGACCGTGTGTATGGGGCTTAAGGCTGCTTTCACACTGATATGCAGCAGTTTACCTGCATCCCCGGCTGTTGCTGTCCCAGGCAGAATGCATTTGGTATCACTCCGCTTGGGACAGGAGCCGGCACTATACAGGAAGCATCGGCAAATGCGGCTCTGCTCCCTCCGCAGCCGATTGCTTCCTCTATCGCTGGTTTCATTTAAAACACTGATGCTCTGGCATGGCGTGTCGGCAACCCACGATCTGGGCTTGAGAACCTACTATCCCAAACAGAAGGTCGCGGGCCACATCAGAAGGCTCCGCGGGCCACATGTGGCCCCCAGGCCACTGGTTGGGCACCCCTGGTTTACATGCTACAACACTCTATTACTTCTAATAAACAGAGATAAGTATAGGATTAGTGAGATATGTAGCAGGATTACGTCTGCACTGGAAAAAAAATCAAAATATCTGTTCGAAAATCTGTTCGAAGTGAAGGTGGAAGATCCCATAATAAGCGGTTTATTCAACTCCTGCCTGTCCATTTTTTTAAGCATGAACCATTGTCTGGAAATCAAAAGAAGCACCCATTAACTAAACAGCAACTCAATTATTTGGGAAAAAAACGTACAATAACAAAGTTTAGTTTGCTACTTTAAGAAACACAATTCCAAGGCAACTAGTATTAAGCAAAGGAAAGCCCAAGTACGCTAACGTTTAGGAGAAAAGGGAAATTAAAACAAGTGAAAGATATAATAGGATGAATAGGATGACATTTTACTGCAGTCTTACTATGCCTGCGTTCCAGTGCTTGTTTCCCAGCTTGACCTGACTTGTGACTTCAGACAGTTCTTTATTCCTTCCCTTGGCTCATCTGCTTTAGGCTGGAACTAGTTATTTTACTGGAGTTGACCGCAGCTTGATCTTTGTCCTAGGCTTGTCATTTGCTATGGTTCTTTGCCATTTCATTTAGTTCTGACTTCTGGCTTGTTTATGTTTGTGACCCTGTACTATATCTCTCTGCTGTCTACCTAGGGATGAGAGGAGAAAGACTTAAAGGCGTGGGTTGAGGTATATTGAGGTTAGGATTGCAGGCTGCTTGTTCTATGACACAGAGGTACAAAGACTTCTCACATATGACATCGGTTTAAAAATTAAAATAACAGTGCCTATATCCAAGCAAGGCAAATAACCTTAAAAGAACACTGCTGTAGTTTAGGATAATGGAAATCCTTTCATTGGAGGGTCAAGAGGAGCTGACATTTTTCGGGGATCTACGTCCCCATCCACAGGGCTAATAACAACCATAAATTTAAAAAAAAATTTGGACTGGATAGGATATAGAAAAATGAATATGTGAAAGTAATCATTCATATACATATTTTTTAGCATGTAAACGCCTCTGTCCTTTGATAGCTGCTGGTCTCATTCCAGCATCCTGGTTTTGGCTATGATACATTCCTGCCTGTCGACCTGCAAGGTGATTGATATGGCCATTCGCTAGGTGGAGACCAAACCTGACTTAAAGCCAGACAAGCCTGCAGTCTCATGCTTGTGATAGCATGTGTAATACATGCCCAAGCTCTCTGTCTATCCTGCACTGCTGTTTGGGTTCCCCTGTTTATGACCTCGGATCAGATTTAGACTATTCTCTGAACTCTGCCTGCCTTTTGACTATGGATTGGGCCCTGACTACTCTACCTTGCCAGCCTTGTACCTGGCCTGGCCTGTCATTGAACCTCTCTGCCCATCTGCCAACCGCCAGTAACTGTTTTTTTTCTCAATTCCTTCCTAACCTGTCATGGTGGCCAGGCACTAGCACTGTGTAAAAGGCCTGGGGGCAACTGAGTACCAGTGAGCCTGATTGCATTATGGCAAAGGGGGCTGCTATAGGTGAATAACACAGAAGCTAGATATAGTGTCTAACCACCTGCATTAGGAGTAAGTATGACAGTTTCTTCTTTGTGTTTTGATGCAAGCACTGCCCTTCCTTCTGCACTGGAATACAGTTTTTTCTTGTATCTTACCCCCCAAGAATGTCTGTCTCATCCCACTTTCACAGCAACTCTGTGGGCTTGCTTGCCTTATGGGAAAGGAGGCTGCTATAGTTGAAGAACACAGAAGCTAGCTATAGTGTCTGACCAACTGCAATAAGTGTAAGCATGATAGTTTCTTCTTCAAGCACTGACCCTCATTTTGCGCTGGAATACAATTTTTTCCTGTATCTTACCCAAGAATGGCTATGTTATCCCACTCTTACAGCAATTGTGATTGCCACTGGGGTATGCTTGGATCCCATAAGTAAGTTTACTTGCTTTTTGGTTCAGCTACTCAGACAAACTTACATATACCACTGGCATGCCCTGAAGACCGAATTGGAGCAAGCGCTGCTACAACTGCTGTTCAATATTAGCCTCAAGTTCTTCCTACTTGCTATAAGCAACACGGCTATTCTGCTGTTCTCCAAGTAATTACCTCTTTACTATCCAAAGACATACAGTATCTAACAAAAGTGATTACACCCCTCACATGTTTGTAAATATTTTATTATATCTTTTCATGTGACAACACTGAAGAAATTACACTTTGCTACAATGTAAAGTAGTGAGTGTACAGCTTGTATAGCAGTGTAAATTTCCTGTCCCCTCAAAATAACGCAGCCATTAATGTCTATACCACTGGCAACAAAAGTGAGTACACCCCTAAGTGAAAATGTCCAAATTGGGTCCAAAGTGTCAATAATTTGTGTGGCCACCATTATTTTCCAGCACTGCCTTAACCCTCTTGGGTATGGAGTTCACCAGAGCTTCACAGGTTGCCACTGGAGTCCTCTATGATGACATCACAGAGCTGGTGGATGTTAGAGACCTTGCGCTCCTCCACCTTCTGTTTGAGGATGCCCCACAGATGCTCAAAGGGGTTTGGGTCTTTTTTTTTTTTTTTTGAGGCACTCACATAAGGACACATACATGTTATACATTTTAGTAAGGGAGAAGGATGGGGGGAAAGGAGGGGAGGTCTCATGAAATAACATACACGGAGCACAAACAACTGAAGTTTTAAATTTATATAGATTTATTTGCATTCACAAAGTACACAAAAGGAAGGCATCCGTATAGACGGCACAACTAAAACAGAATATAAATAAATGTACAAGGGGAAGGGAGAGGAAAAGAAGGGGAAAGGGAGCTAACTTATTATATTAAGGTTTTTTTTTTTTATCACATTTTTAGGGGGAGAGGGGGGAGGGGGGGCATGGACGGGTGACGATGGGGGAGCCCCAATCTCCGGGGGGGTCGACACATGTTAGAAGACAAGAATTGATACTCTCATCTCTTTCTCTTTTTTTCTTATGTGGATATGTCATGTAAATGGTAATTGTATTAAGTGAGAAAATGTTTAATAAAGATTGAATTATTAAAAAAAAAAAGGGGGTTTGGGTCTGGAGACATGCTTAGCCAGTCCATCACCTTTCCCCTCAGATTCTTTAGCAAGGCAGTGGTCATCTTGGAGGTGTGTTTGGGATTGTTATCATGTTGGAATACTGCCCTGTGGCCCAGTCTCCGGAGGGAGGGGCTCATGCTCTGCTTCAGTATGTCACAGTATATATTAGCATTTATGGTTCCTTCAATGAACTGTAGCTCCCCAGTTCCGGCAGACCCACCTCATGCAGCCCCAGACCATGACACTCCGGTCACCATGCTTGACTGTAGGCAAAACACAATCATCTTTGCATTCCTCACCTGGTTGCCGCGACACACGCTTGACACCATCTGAACCAAATAAGTTTATCTTGGTCTCATCAGACCATAGGACATGGTTTCAGTAATCCATGTCCTTAGACTGCTTGTCTTCAGCAAACTGTTTGCGGGCCTTCTTGTGCATCATCCTTAGAAGAGGCTTCCTTCTGGGATGACAGCCATGCTGACCAATTTGTTGCAGTGTGCGGCATATGGTCTGAGCACTGACAGGCTGGCCCCCTACCCCTTCAACCTCTGCAGCAATGCTGGCAGCAGTCATACGTCTATTTCCAGAAAACAACCTCTGCATATGACTCTGAGCATGTGCACTCAACTCCTTTGGTCGACCATGACGAGGCCTGTTCTGAGTGGAACCTGGCCTGTTAAACGGCTGTATGGTCTTGGCCGCTGTTCTGTGCAGTTTCAGGGTCTTGGCAATCTTCTTATAGCCTAGGCCATCTTTATGTAGAGCAACAATTCATTTTTTTTTTCAGATCCTCAGATAGTCCTTTGACATGAGATGCCATGTTGAACTTCTGGTGACCAATATGAGAGATTGAGAGTGATAACACCAAATTGACCACACCTGCTCCCCATTCACACATGAGACCTTGTAACACTAATGAGTCACATGAAATCTGTGAGGGGGGGAAATGGTTAATTGGGCCCAATTTGGAAATTTTTACTTATGTGAGTACTTACTTTTGTTACCAACATTAATGGCTGTGTGTTGAGTTATTTTGAGGTGACAGCAAATTTACACTGTTATACAAGCTGTACACTCACTACTTTACATTGTAGAAAATAATTTATTCAGTGTTGTCACATGAAAAGATAGAATAAAATATTTACAAAAATGTGAGGGGTGTATTCACTTTTGTGAGATACTGTACATATACATATTTCGTTTGCACACATATTTTCCTATAGCGCAATTTTGTAAATTATAATGTTTAGAAAGAGATGTACCACTCATATACAGTATTTCTGTAAAAATGCTGGAGGGTAGTTTACTGAGGTTTACTGGGGTTGAACATTTTATGTCTAAAAAATATCTAATACTAAAAGCAGGGCCAAAGCAGATTAAAAGATCTTTGCTTGGCTTCTCAAGATATAAAGATTCTTAGAATGTGCAATCTGAACTCTAAGACTACTAACATGCTAGCTATACCTGAATAGCATTTTAATGCAGAGATGGATTTGAAATATACAGTATTTCATAAAACCCACAATAACATTTTATTGCACTAAATAAACAGCATGTATAACATAAAGTTGCTTCAGTATTATCCCTGTGTCTAAGGCTAACTAATATCAGAGATTTATTTATTATAATATATAAAAATGCTAACTTATTATATGCTCTCATTTTTGACAGTTCTATGACCCTGTTCCCCCCATTTTCTTTTTCCCCATTTTTTTTTCAAGATTAATAACACAACTATCAGTCCCTCTACTCATGCCAGGTTACTAGGTGTAATCCTCAACTCTGACCTCTACTTTGAGTACCTCATCTATTTACTGTCGAAATTCCCCCCTTAACCTCCACAACATTTCCAAAATTTGCCATTGTTAATAAACAACACCACAGAGCTACTAATTCATTCCCTGGTTATCTCTAGCCTTGGTAATTGAAACTTCTTCCTCAATGGCCTAGCTTTGCACAGGCCTTCTCACTTTAGGCCCCTTTCACATGGCTATTCCGATCAGGTCCGCCTGTCCGTTTTTTAGGCAGACCTGATCGGATGGTCCATTCACCCCTATGGACTGGCAGCTGTAAATGGACTTGTGTCTGTTTACACCCACCTTTGATCCAATCAGGTCTGCTAAAAAAAACTAAGAGGATTCATCCTCTTCTGTCTAGGCAGATCAGCTCGGAGGGTAGTCGGGTGTAAATGGATAGCAGAGTTCATTTACCCCTGGCCACCCATACAGCAAAGCAAATGTTGTCCGCGTCCGCTCTGGAGAAACTTAGCAGACAAGGACCTGTCATCTGCCCGATCTGCTCTGATCAGCAGAGAATCAGCAGATGGATCCCCTGCTGATCAAAATGGAGACTACCCTGTGTGAAAGGGGCCTTAGTCTATCATATTCACAAATGATAGACTTATCCACCTTACCAACCATTCAGTGGTCACCAAACCTTTCTGCCAATCCCTGCATTGGCTTCTACTAGTTCAACATAAAAATTCTAAATACTAACAGCAGCATATAAAGCAATCCACAACCCTGCTTACAGCTACATCGCCAACCTCATCTCAAAATATCATTCAAACCGTTCACCCCACTCCTCCCAAGACCTTCTGCTCTCTAGCTCCATCATTACCCCCTCCCATGCATGCATTCAGGACTTCTCTGGAGCCTCTCCTATGCCCTGGAACACCCTACCCCATTGTGTCCAGCTATATCCTACCTTGTCTGCTTTTAGGCAATGTTTAACCACTTAGCAACAGTCCTGTAGCCAAATGACAGCTACAGGGCGGTTGCTTAACTCTAGGAGGGCGTACTATGATGTCCACCCAGAATTCTGCTCTCGCACGCCCCCTGGGGCGCGCACCTGAGAACATCCGTGGATCACGGTAAACGCCCGGTTATCGCGGCCGTTTACCACGTGATCGCTCCATCATGTGGTGGAGCATTTTACTTGTAAACAAACTGGCGTCATGTCATGACGCCGGTTCCTCTCTCCTCTCTGTGTACCGGTCGGTACATTGTGAGAGGAGAGGGGGAGAGAGCAGATGGCAGCAGCGCTGTGGGCTGGATCTGTAGTGCCCACACCGCTGCTCTGTGACAATTGCAGTCACATCCAGCCATCAATTCATCCATGCTCAGCCATCCCTCCATGCTCAGCAATACCCTGCGATACACTGCAATACCCTGCAATACCCTGCGATACCCTGCAATACCCTGCGATACTCTGCAATACTCTGTAATACCCTGCAATACCCTGCCATACTCTGCCATACCCTGCCATACTCTGCCATACCCTGCAATACTCTGCCATACCCTGTGATACTCAGCCATACTCTGCAATACCCAGCCATACTCTGCAATACTCTGTGATACCCAGCCATACTCTGCAATACTCAGCCATACTCTGCAATACTCTGCAATACTCTACAATACCCAGCCATACTCGGCGATACCCAGCCGTATCCAGCCATACCCAGCCATGCTCAGCCATACTCGGCCATGCTCAGCCATGCTCAGCTGTACTCTGTGAAAGTCTCACACATCGCCGTGGTATCGCCGTACTCAGGAGGAGTAGGATAATCTATTCCGGGTTGTAATTTTTGGTATGTACATGCTATGTGTTAGAAATATTGTATAAATGCACAAATTTGGGTTAAAAAAAAAAAAAGCGTTTTAACCACTTCCCGCCTGCTGGCCGTCATATCACGTCCTTGACTTTGTGCAGGGATATCTGAATGATGCCTGCAGCTACAGGCATCATTAAGATATCAGCTTTTTCAGCCGGCGATTCCCTACACCATAAGGATGATCATAACGGCTGTTCTGCTGCTTGATCGTTCTTACAGGAGGCGAGAGGGGACGTCCCCCCTCCCGCCGCCCCTCCGGTGTTTCTACCGACTCACCAATACGATCGAAGCCAGGTGTTTTTTTTTTTTATTTCAGGCTTTCCAGCCTAGAGGTGAGATGTGGGGTCTTATTGAGAGTAATAGCAGAATGTGTTTTGGGGTGTAATTTTTGGTATGCATATGCTGTGTGTGAGAAATAACCTGCTAATATGACAATTTTGTGAAAAAAAAATGAAAAAAAAAAATCTTGATTTTGCAAAGAATTGTGGGAAAAAATTACAACTTCAAAAAACTCCCCATGCCTCTTTCTAAATACTTTGGAATGTTTTTTTTCCAAAAAGGGGTCATTTGGGGGTTATTTGTACTTTTCTGGCATGTTATGGTGTCAAGAAATGAGATAGGCCGTCAGTACTTCAGGTGTGATCAATTTTCAGATATTGGCACCATAGCTTGTGGACTCTATAACTTTCACAAAGACCAAATAATATACACCAAGTTGTACTTATTTTTACTAAAGATATGTAGCAGTATAAATTTTGGCCAAATTTTATCAAGAAAAATTACGAATTTGCTAAATTATATAACAGAAACGAAAAAAAAAAAATTCATTTTTTTACAGAATTTTCAGTCTTTTTTCTTTTATAGCGCAACAAAAAATAAAAAAACAACGGTGATTAAATACCACCAAAAGAAGGCTCTATTTGTGTGAAAAAAGAGACAAAAATTGAATATGGGTACAGTGTTGTATGACTGATAAATTGTCATTCAAAATGTGAGAGCACTGAAAGCTGAAAATTGGTCTGGTTATTAAGGGGGTGCCCAGTGGTCAAGTGGTTAAAAAAAAAAAAAAGTTTCAGCTAAGCCTTTCGCACCTCCTTTTGTTCTGTAAACTGCTGCACAAACTTTTGCTGCTATACAGGTGCATCTCCAAAAAAATAGAATCTTATCAAAAAGTTAATTTTAGCAATTCAATTGAAAAAGTGAAATTCATATATTTTATATATAGAGTCATATATTTCAAGAATTTTTTTTCTTTTAATTTTGATGATTATGGCTTACAGCTAGTTAAAACCCCAAATTCAGTATCTCAGAATATTAGAATATTGTAAAAAAGTTCAATATTGTAGACCCATGGTGTTACACTCTATTTAGCTAATTAACTCAAAACACATGTACAGGTTTCCTGAGCCTTTAAATTGTCTCTCAGTCTGGTTCAGTAGATTACACAATCATGGGGAAGACTGCTCACTTGACAATTTCCAGTGTTGTATCCAAGCATATTAATTGAAATTTGAGTGTAAGGGCTCTTTCACACGGGCGGACAGTATGTCCGTATTTCATCCATCCGCTTTCGGATGAAATACGGACATACATGCATGCCTATGGGATAGCGGGTGTCAGCGGATGAACATCCACTGACACCCGATATCGTCCGTCTCCGCTATGGTCTGATTCTGCAGACGGAGGAAAATCCTATTTTTCCATCCTTCTGCAGAGCGGAACGGATGAACACGGACAGACGGTCCGTGTTCATCCTATCCCCCATAGAGGAGAGTGGAGATCTGACTGGGTGGTCCCTGCACAGTGTGCAGGGACCGCCCTGTCATCCGCCGGCTCAGCTGGGATCAGCGGAGTGATCCCCGCTGAGCAATGGATCTTCACGGGGCGGATCATTACGGATCCGTCCCGTGTGAAAGGGGCCTAAGGAAAAACAGTGGTAGAAAAAGTTACACAAGCAACAGGGATAACCGCAGTCTTGAGATGATTGTGAAGCAAAGGCCATTCAAGAATTTGGGGGAGATTCACAAGGAGTGGACTATGGCTGGTGTCAGTGATTCCAGAGCCACCACACATACAAACAGACGTATCCAGGACATGGGCTACAACTGTTGCATTCCTTGTGTCAAGCCACTCCTGAACCAGAGACAACGTCAAAAGCGTCTTACCTGGGCTAAGGAGAAAAAGGACTGGACTGTTGCTCAGTGGTCCAAAGTCCTCTTTTCGGGTGAAAGTACATTTTGCATTTAATTTGGAAATCAGGGTCCCCGAGTCTGGAGGAAGAGTGGAAAGGCACAGAATCCAAGTTGCACGAGGTCCAGTGTGAATTTTCCACAGTCAGTGATGATTTAGGGAGCCATGTCATCTGCTGGTGTTTGCCCACTGTGTTTGATCAAGTCCAAAGTCAGAGCAGTCCTCTACCAGGAATTTCTAGAGCACTTCATGCTTTCCTCTGCTAAACCAGCTTTATTGAGATGCTGATTTTATTTTCCAGCAGGACTTGGCACTAGGGATGGGCCCGGTGTTCGATTCAAACCCATCGGCGAGCCCATAACTATTTGGGCCGCTCGCATCAAATTCGTGTGATGCGAGCGGCCCGCAATGCATTGCGCCAGTCGCAGTGCAATGCTGGCTGATGATTGGCCAAGCATGCACTGTGACCCCGCATGCTTGGCCAATCACAGCGCCGGCAGCGAGAAGAGCCATAATTGGCTACAGGCAGGATGCGCGCTTCTCGTCCGGCATCTTCTTCCATGGCGTCGGTGTCAGTGTTTCTTCTTGGGCCGCTCCTCGCAATGGGAGGTTCCCGCTGTGTGAGGCTTCGCTGCGTCTGACAGGTCTTTTATAACGGAGGGCACCTGGTGACCCCGCCCCCTCTGACGCACGGGGACGTCATGGGGAATTCCCTATGGCTTTCCCCATGACGTCAGAGGGGGCGGGGTCACCAGGTGCCCTCCGTTATAAAAGACCTGTCAGACGGAGCGAAGCCTCACACAGCGGGAGCCTCCCATTGCGAGTAGCGGCCCGAGAGCAGACGCCGACGCCAAAGCCATGGAAGAAGATGCCGGACGAGAAGGACGAGAAGACCAGCGCAAGTAGAAGCGGATCGGAGGAAGAAGAAGATGGAAGAAGATGACGGAAGGAGAAGATGAAGAATTTGAAGGATGAAGAAAGAAGAAAGAAGAAAGAAGATTTTAATAAAGGAATTGTCAAAGACCGTCTCCTGTCATTTTTACAATTTTTGACACTTTTTTGGTGAAATGGTAGGAGTACTTTTGTACCCCCTTACCATTTCACACGGGGGGGGGGGCGGGACCCCCACAACCACCGACCAGGGTTGTGGGGAAGAGGCCCTTGTCCTTATCAACATGGGGCCAAGATGCTTTGGGGGTCTCAGATGTCCCAATGTTGAGGGCATGTGGCCTGGTAAGGTTCAGGCGGGAGGGGGGGCGCTCTTGTCCCCCCCTCTTTTCCTGCGGCCTGCCAGGTTGCGTGCTCGGATAAGGGTCTGGTATGGATTTTGAGGGGGACCCCACGCCATTTTTTTTGGCTGGGGTTCCCCTTAAAATCCATCCCAGACCTCAAGGGTCTGGTATGGATTTTGAGGGGGACCCGACGCCATTTTTTTTTGGCTGGGGTCCCCCTTAACCACTTCAGCCCCGGACCAATTGGCAGCCAAAGGACCAGGCCCCTTTTTGCGATTCGGCACTGCGTCGATTTAACTGACAATTGCGCGGTCGTGCGACGTGGCTCCCAAACAAAATTGGCGTCCTTTTTTTCCCACAAATAGAGCTTTTTTTTGGCGGTATTTGATCGCCCCTGCGGTTTTTATTTTTTGCGCTATAAACAAAAATAGAGTGACAATTTTGAAAAAAATGCAACATTTTTTGCTTTTTGCTATAAGAAATATCCCCAAAAAATATATAAAAAAACTTTTTTTTTTTCTCAGTTTAGGCCGATACGTATTCTTCTACATATTTTTGGTAAAAAAAATCGCAATTAGCGATTATTGATTGGTTTGCGCAAAAGTTATAGCGTTTACAAAATAGGGGATAGTTTTATAGCATTTTTATTAATATTTTTTTTTTTACTAGTAATGGCGGCGATCAGTGATTTTTTTTGTGATTGCGACATTATGGCGGACACATCGGACATTTTTGACACATTTTTGGGACCATTGTCATTTATACAGCAATCAATGCTATTTAAATGCATTGATTCCTGTATAAATGACAGTTGTAGAGAAAGAGTTAACCACTAGGGGGAGGGGGCTGTGACGTGTGTGTGTTTTTTTACATTAGGGGGCGGGGCTGGCGTCTGACGTCATTGATCGGCTTTCCCGATGACCGGGAACAGCCAATCAATGACAGGCAGAGTAGGAAGCGCGGGGAGAGGTTTGTTTACACATACCTCTCCCCGTTCTTCAGCTCCGTAACCCGATCACGGGACACCAGCGGCGATCGGGTCCGCTGGTCCCGCGGCCGGGGTCACGGAGCTCCCGACCGGGTCCGCGCTACCCACGGGCAGGCATTTAAAGGGGACGTACAGGTACGTGCTTTTGCCTGCCCGTGCCATTCTGTAGACGTATATCTACATGAGGCGGTCGGGAAGCGGTTAATATCCATCCCAGACCTGAAGGGCCTGGTTATTGAATTTGGGGGGACCCCCACGCTTTTTATTTTTTATTTTTTTTTATTTTTTTTATGAATGACTTTCAATGAATGACTGTTCTCTGTGTTACGGGAGCCGTCAATTCACATTAGCCGCGGGTGATTTTAACCGCTTCCCGACCGCCTAACGCAGATATACTGCGGCAAAATGGCACGGGCAGGCAAAATCACGCACCTGTACGTGATCGTGCATGTGCCTGCCTGTGGGTCGCACGCGTGCCGCCAGCGGCACGCTCGCGACCCGGTCGGGAGCTCCGTGACCCCGGCCGCGGGACCAGCGGACCCGATCGCCGCTGGTGTCCCGCGATCGGGCTACGGAGCTGAAGAACGGGGAGAGGTTTGTGTAAACAAACCTCTCCCCGCGCTTCCTACTCTGCCTGTCATTGATCGGCTGTTCCCTGTCATCTGGAAAGCCGATCAATGACGTCAGACGTCAGCCCCGCCCCCTAATGTAAAAAAAAAAACACACACGTCAGAGCCCATAACCCCTCCCCTCCCCCTAGTGGTTAACCCCTTCACTACAACTGTCATTTATACAGGAACCAATGCATTTAAATAGCATTGATTGCTGTATAAATGACAATGGTCCCAAAAATGTGTCAAAAATGTCCGATGTGTCCGCCATAATGTCGCAGTCACAATAAAAATCGCTGATCGCCGCCATTACTAGTAAAAAAAAAAATATTAATAAAAATGCTATAAAACTATCCCCTATTTTGTAAACGCTATAACTTTTGCGCAAACCAATCAATAATCGCTAATTGCGATTTTTTTTACCAAAAATATGTAGAAGAATACGTATCGGCCTAAACTGAGCAAAAAAATGTTTTTTTATATATTTTTTGGGGATATTTATTATAGCAAAAAGCAAAAAATATTGCATTGTTTTCAAAATTGTCGCTCTATTTTTGTTTATAGCGCAAAAAAATAGAAAACCGCAGGGGCAATCAAATACCACCAAAAGAAAGCTCTATTTGTGGGAAAAAAAGGACGCCAACTTTGTTTTGGAGCCACGTCGCACGACCGCGCAATTGTCAGTTAAAGCGACGCAGTGCCGAATCGCAAAAAGGGGCCTGGTCCTTTGGCTGCCAATTGGTCCGGGGCTGAAGTGGTTAAATAGCTTTTTTTCTTGCAAAAATTACACTTTTTGCAGGGACAGTTCTAAGTACAGGAAACATGCGCCCCTTCACAGGCATACTATAGACACCCCCCAGGTACGAAATTTAAAGGAATATTACACTTTTATTGTTTCAATTTAAGCATTATTAAAATCACTGCTCCTGAAAAAACTGCAGTTTTTAAAAAACATTTTTGCATTGATACATGTCCCCTGGGGCAGGACCCAGGTCCCCAAACACTTTTTATGACAATAACATGCATGTTAGCCTTTAAAATTAGCACTTTTGATTTTGAACGTTCGCATCCATTATAACTAATAGGGTTCTAAAGCTCGCACGGACTTTAGGTCCGTTCGCGGGTTCTGGTGCGAGCCGAACGGGGGGGTGTTCGGCTCATCCCTACTTGGCACCTGTCCACGCTACCAAAAGTACCAATACCTGGTTTATTGATCATGGTATCACTGTGCTTGATTGGCCAGCAAACTCGCCTGACCTAAACACCATAGAGAATCTGTGGGGTATTGTCAAGAGGAAGATGAGAGACACCAAACCCAACAATGCAGATGAGCTGAAGGCTGCTATCAAAGCAACCTTGGCTTCCACAACACTTTAGCAGTGCCACAGGCTGATCCCCTCCATGCCACACCGCATTGATGAAGTAATTCATGCAAAAGGAGCCCCGACCAAGTATTGAGTGCACACTATACTTTACATGGACATACATTTTTTAGTAAGCCAACATTTCTGTATTAAAAATCCTTTTATTTTTTTTATTTTTTATTTTTTTTATTGGTTTTATGCAATATTTCGATTTTCTGAGATACTGAATTTTGGGTTTTTACTAGCTGTAAGCCATAATCATCCAAATTAAATATATGACTTTGTGTGTAATGAATCTATATACAGGGGGTCCCCGACTTACGAACGCCCGACGTACGAACATCTACTTACGAACCGGGTGCTGCGGGGACCCTCCGCCATTTTCCGCCATTCTTTGGCCGTTCTGCGCATGTGCGGCCAGACAGAGCCTCGGAAAATGACGGCAAACATCGGAAATGTCCGTAATTGTCAGTCTGCGCATGCGCGGCCGACTTACGAACATTTCCGAGTTAAGAACAGGAGGACAGTCCCTAAGGAGTTCGTAACTCGGAGACCCCCTGTAATATATCAGTTTCACTTTTTGATTTGGATTACTGAAATTAACCTTTTTTTACAGTACATTAAATTTTTTGAGACCCACCTGTATAAATAAAAATATATATATTCGTATAGAAAAAAAAAATGGGGCAGACTCAAATGACCCGCATGATCTTTTTACTGCCGTCACTCTTCTATGTCTCTATGTATAACAATAATAATTGTCAGAAACCGTTTAGTGCATATGTAATGTTATGTTCCTGTTTAGAGACTGAAATAACAAGGGTGGCCCCTTTTGAACCTTTAGGCTGCACTGGTGGACACAGATGAGACTGCATTTATGGGCACAAATAGGCTGCATTGATGGGCACTGGGGGGGGGGGGGGGGGGCACTGATAAGGCTGCACTTATGTGCACTGATAAACTTCACTGATGAGGCTGCACTAAGGTGGAACTGATTGGCACTGATGAGGCTGCACCGATGGGCACTGAGGCGGCACAAATGAGACTGCACTTATGTGCACTGATAAGCTGCAGCGACAAGGCTGCACTAAGGCGGCACTGATGAGGCTGCACTGTTAAACTGCACTGAGGTGGCACTGATTAGGGTTCACTGATAAACTGCACTGATGAGGCTGCACTGATAAACTGCACTGATGAGGCTGCACTTATAGGCACTTATAAGTTGCACTGTGGTGGCACTGATGTGATTGAACTTATGGGAACTGATGGGCACTGATAAACTGCACTGATGGGCACTGGTGAGGCTGCATTTATTGGCACTGATGAGACTGCACCTATGGACACTGATGAAGCTGCACTGATAGGGACTGATATGGCACTGATAAGGCTGCACTTTTGGGCACTGTGGTGGCACTGATGAGGCTGCACTGATAAACTGCACTAATGGGCACTAAGGCTGCACTTATGGGCACTGAGGCGGCACTGATGAGACTGCACTTATGGGCACTGATGAGGCTGCACTTATGGACACTGAGGCGGCACTGATGAGACTGCACTTATGCGCACTGATGAGGCTGCACTGATGGGCACTGAGGCAGCACTGATGAGACTGCACTTATGGGCACTGATGTGGCTGCACTGATGGGCACTGAAAAGGCACTGATGAGGCTGAAATTAGGGGCATTGATAAACTGCACTGATGGGCACTGATGAGGCTGCACTGATAAACTGTACTAATGCTGCACTTATGGGTACTGAAAATCCGCACTTATGGGCACTGATAAGACTGCACTGATGAGGCTACACTTATGAGCACTGATGAGGCTGAACTTATGGGCACTGATAGGCTGCACTGATAAGCAATGGACAGTAAACAGGGGGCTTTACTGACACAGTCCACTTCCAAATATCTGTGGGAGGGGTTTCCATTATCCCTGCAAAATTTGCAGTCATTTGTTTATGTCTTATTTTCAGTTTGATGTGTATTATATGTGACGTTACATATCACAGAGACCGGCATTGTGGTAATATTGAAGCTTATTGAGATTTCCTTACATTAGAGGGTTCCACCATTATTGTGTTATTGATTAGTAAGTTAGCGCTGCACTTTTTTGTTTTTTTCTCATGTCTGTATTTACTTGTGCCACATGCTAATGTACAGCATCATGTCCTGGCTCTTTCTTTCTGTGGTGCGACTAGGGATGTTCGCGTACACCATACAAGCACTGATTGCTGTTAGAAAGATCTCAAAGCTGCAGTATGAGGAGGAATATTTATAATACTGAATTACAGCAGAGTACAGCGGGTAAAATATATCATTATGGGCATGTGTCTACAGTTCGGTAATGATTACATAAACAAGTAAGGGCAATATGTGTATGTCCTGTTGTGGCTGGGGGGAGAGCACAAACATGCTTTGGATTTATAAGGCTGTAATTTACCTATCCTGCTGTATGTTACTGAGTAGTGTTGTCTGGCAGGCTGCAGAATGAGGGGTGTGATTTATGTTGAAGTGGGCTTGTTTACATTTAACATGTACAGGCCTAGTGTACACTCCCACATTAACTGCAATTTCCAAAGATTCATGGGAGATGTAGTTACTTTTCCTGTAGCAAGAGAGGTAAGGATATGATGTAATCCCTGTTCTAACAGCTCCTCCTTGGCAGAATACATGAGGCATTCTTTGAATTACAGAGAGGACTTCCTGAAAATTCAATTAGACTTTTCTCTTCAATGGTAAGGAATTTCACCAATGGAATAACTGTTTAGTGTTTTGTGTAGGAGGGTGTATTAATGGGGGATTATTTGCCGATCCCAGAGTTCTGCTTCAAACGGTAAGGACTCGTAAATGTCCTTCAGAGCAAGGGAAGCAAAGGAATCAGATGTGTCTCAGCGGGCGTTGTTCTTTAGGAGGGGTGGAGGCCATTGTTCATCCTGATATATGTGGACCTGCATCATTGCACAATGTGATTGATGAAGGATGTACATCGTGGGATATTTTTATGTATTTTTTGTAATAAAGCACACATAAAATGTTTGGGTGTTTTTATTTCTAGAGTACAGTATTTTTTATTTTGTGAATGAGTAGTGGTACTATGTACTCCTTAGTCCTTCACATGGGGGGGGGGGCAGTATCTTGGGGCCCCCTTATTGGTAAATGGGGCTTCCAGCTTCCGATAAGCCCCCAGCCCACAGACCCCCACAACCTCTGGGCTAGGGCTGTGGGGGGTCCCCCCTGGCAAGACACCCTATCCAGTGTTTTGAGGGCATGTGGCCTGGTATGGTTCAGGAGGGGGGGCACACACTCGCCCCCACTTTTCTGGCCTGCAAGGCTGCATGAGTAGATAAGGGTTTGGTATGGAATTTTTGGGGGTCTCACACAATTATTGTTTGCCATTGGGGCATCTTTAAAATTCATACTAGACCTGAAGAAACCCACTCCATTTTTTTAAAATGCTGTTCTTTGTTTACATTTTCCTGTCAGCCTGAAATCCCAAGAAATCAGCAATGAGCATGGCAGGAAAGAGTCACTTCGTAGGGATGGACCGAACGACCCCCTGTTTGGCTCACAGCAGGACTTTCAAACATCGGGAAAGTTCGGAACTGAAAAACGAACTCCATTGAAATCCATGGGACCCGAACGTGAAAAAATCAAAAGTGCCCATTTTGAAAGCTTATATGCAAGTAATTGAGCATACAATGGTTATGGGGGTCTGGGTACTGCCCTGGAGGACATGTATCAATGAAAAAAAAAAAAAAAAAGTTTGTAAAAAATTTCATTTTTAATTGAGCAGTGATTTATTGATGCCTAAAGTGAAAGTATAAAAATGAAAAATTCAATTTAAAGCGGAGGGCTACCCTAAAATAAAAAATTGCTATTAATATTCTTAAAATAAAAAAAAACATTTGAAAAAATATTTTTTTTAAACTTACCAGAAACCCCTGTTGCTAGGCAATCATGGCTCTGACAGTGCTCTGTGCCCTAATTGGGCCAATCTTTTATTGCTTCAGCCAATCGGGGCTTTCAATACACTGTGCAGCGGCGTAGTGCATTGTGGTCGTTCGGCGGGCTAAACAAACGGTCTAACGACCCTATAATTCGGTTGTTCGGAGAACGAACGAACAGCCAAAGTTCGGCCCGAACTCATGCTTGGGCTGAACCATTCGGCCGACAGGTGCTGCCACTCTGACAATCAGTATCTCTGAGCTGGAACTGTCACATTTCGCAGTCGTGATTAAAAAGTATCTCCACAGAGTGGTACTATGGATACGACACTTAGATATAATTTGCCGCGTCCCGATAGTTGGATTAATAAAGGGGAGGGCCAGCCGGGAAAAAAAAAAATTAAAAGTCAGCAGCTACAAAAAGCTGCTGACTTTTAATAAGCAGACTTACCTGTCCTGGGTGCCTGCGATGTCGGCCGCCCGAGACCGATCGTCCCTTGGGTCTCGGTTCCCGGTGCTGCCATTCCAACTAAGGGAGACAGGCAGCGTAGCCTTGCTGGCTTCACTGCCGTTTCCTACTGCGCATGCGCGAGTCGCGCATCGCTTTGTAAATGGGGAGCGCGTTGTGTTGTGGGACACACAGTTCCCATAACATACCGCGCCCCAGGGAGCGCTAGGAGCAGAAGACCGAACAGCTCTGTGGAACAGCAAGAGGCAGATTAGGACGATCTGCCTAGCAACAGCCATTTCTGGTAAGTAAAAAAAATTTTAAATTTGTATTAACATTTTTATGAAGTTTTTTTTTTTTTCAGGGTGGCCCTCCACTTTAAGATAATTGTAGTTTTTGGATGATGGACTTTTTAGGCATAGCACAATCGTATAAAAAAAATTATATTTATTACAAAATTAAATAAAATCAAGAAAATTACATAAAATATCATATATCATTCACTAAAAATGCCTATGAGCATGAATAACGCACCACCTACATACACAATACAATCAAAAAATTCAGAGGACCAAACTGATCACTCTTGGGAATTATAGAATTTGACGAGGTAGTGTGTCATAAAAAACTCAGCTCTGATCTACATGTTGCCCGTAAAGGAACGCTTCTTCAGGAGCTATGGCAAATTATTTAATCAAAGTAAAGAAAGTAAAGATGAACAGAGAGTAGTGTCCTCAATGGTGGTAGAAATTCTGAGGAATTTAGGAGAATAACACTTCAGGGATCTCCTAGACTTAGTCTATAAGATCATTATCTGCCAATTACCAAGATGTAGGTAGTAATCTTGGATACAGTAAGTAAACGATGACCAGGACAACTGGCAGTATACTGGCTCAGTCAGTTTAGGGAATCCTCCCGTTATATGAATGCCCAGTAGACTAGAGGTAAAAGTCCCATTTAAGGATATATTCCTGGTGTTCTCTTTTCCTGTGACAGCACCGCTTATAAAGAGAGGGCAACTGTTTTCTTTATAAGATTGTGTTATGCCTAAAAAGTTCATCATCCAAAAACTACAATTATCTACAGAAACCGGATGGTCTCCCTATAGAATTTTATAAGGCTCACGGAGACCTTCTTGCCCCTTTTCTTGCTTCTTTATACTCCCATTGTCTGAAGGAGGGGGCGCTGCCAGATTCAATGAGCCACCCACATATAGTTTTGATTAATAAATGGCGCTACACACGTGATGACAGGCCAGTCTTTTCTTCTATTCTCTACTTGTTCCTATACCCTCTAAAGCAAAAATATAGCAAATCTAAAAACCTAACACGTGCCTTTGACTCAGGTAGCCCTGAAGAGTCATCTTAGGGAGCTTCAGAGGATTAACCTTGTCCACACTCAGTCCAGTCGATGAAGGGGGACACAAACACACGTTATCTAACCAGAAAGGTCCAAAAGTGGATCTGGTTTCCTTGGGACACAAAGGAAAGGCAGAGATATAAGCAAGCTTAAGGGTAGCTTATCTAGCTGTCATATAGGGTTTGCATTCCCAATGGTCCCGATCAGAGCGCAATTTCTTCTGGAGACTTCATCCACTCCTTGCTCCTGACTCACCAAAAGCTGTTATGGATTTTTCTGGTTGAGACACCGAGATAAAAATCAACTATACATATGCAAGAACAGATACACAGGATGCAAACTCTGTATTTAAAACATCAGTTCTCCTGAAGTTTATTAGCACATTCTATTGTATACCCAATATAAGAAAGGAGGGGTGTGAGATGTTATAAAAAAAGCAGATAGACTGTTTGACAGTGGCTGAAACATACTTGGGGTATGGCTATGCTTTGGTGTTTGTGTTTGTGTTTGCTTTGTCACCGTAGACCCTACTTGAGAGCAAACAACCGTTGCTACAGCCAAGCTATTCTGGACACATGTTATACATCCCAACGGCTCCTCTCAGGCAAAGGTCTTAATTTTGAATCCCATGTCTTCTTTGAACTGTGTCAGTTGAGTGCAATTCGTAAGTTGCATACCACTCTGTACCATCCATAGGGGAATGGAGTGTGTGAAGGTTTTCACTGAACACTT
The DNA here is from genome assembly GCA_028564925.1 of Lithobates sylvaticus. Taxonomy (NCBI): domain Eukaryota; kingdom Metazoa; phylum Chordata; class Amphibia; order Anura; family Ranidae; genus Lithobates; species Lithobates sylvaticus. The sequence goes on along the minus strand of CM053027.1, from coordinate 294,578,375 downwards.
TTTAATATGATTCATACACTGGAGCAAGGCATAGGGACTGATGACCACAGTACATGGGTGATGTGGTTTGCAATCACATGGTGCATAAACGTACACAGTATACACCCTTCTTTCTGATAATTGGACAAGATGGATTAATACCTTTGGACTTGCTGCTGGAGGCACACAAACCTGTAATTAAATGAGCTCCTAATGAGTGGATACAAGAGCAATAGAAGTAACTGGAGAAGGCAAAGCAAGTAGTACTAGAATCGCATTGAAATTTGGCAGATGAGGCTGTGGTTGACTTGTTACTCCTGAGACCAGGGGACAGGGTACTTGTTAGGAATCCCAAATACGAGCGAGGCAATAAGCTGGAGCCTTGGTGGGAACCTTGCCCCTTATGTATTGAAAAACAGCTTTCCCAAAGTCACCTGTGTACGATGTTGTGGCAGAGGACAAGGGAGGTATCAGGAAGTGTTTGCATCATAACTTGTTGCAACCTTAGGTTTTTGAGTCAGACTCCTCTTGTCTGCGTTCTGCAAGCTTCAGCAGTTGTGGCATGGGGGACTGACCCCCAATCCTACAGGTTTCTCTAGAGTGGTATCTGCCCCAATAGACACTCAGCCACTGAGCTCAGAGGTTCCAGATGGTCCAGCCTTGATGCCTATGGATACTCTTGGGGATCAAATTGAAGAGGCCCTACTTGGGGTCGATAGTTGTGTGAATGAACAGCCTCCCATTGTACCCAATATTGTCAATTGAAAATGTCTCACATGTAAATGAAGAAGAAAACAGTAAATAATGCTGTCCTGCTAGAACTACCAAAGGACTGATGCCTGCTAAATATTCTGATTATCTTTTGTTACTATTATTACTGTTTATGTTATTAGCCTGTGATATTTTATTGAGGGGAGTGTAGGTAGGTGCAGGCACTCTTCCAACCTGTGGATGGCAGTGCACCACTGCTACAGGTGGAGAAGGTCCGATAGGGAAATGATACCCTTTTGGACTCCAGTGGTCATCTTGGGAAAAACAGTTGTCCGATTGGACACTGAAATTGTGCAAGATGTTAGGCAGTCATATTGATATTAAACCTTATAAATAGTGTATCCACAACTGAAGATATGGACAGAGCTCTCTGGCTAGGGAGAGAACTCTTAGAGCAGGGAGAGGTTCCAGGTGAGAAGGGACAGGGCCTTCATACTGTGTATATTACACTCAGGAACCTGAGACAGAAAAGTGGAAACAATCCAAGCGAACTGGGCATTCTGTGATAACTGTTCTATCATGCCTTTTTCATCAGTTCTTTACTAATACTGCTGTTAACTAACGGTTTAGCAGTACTATTTGGAATACTGTTTAATTGTAATGTAAGCTCTTTATAAAACAATGTAGAGCATCAAGAATACATTAAAATCAGAAAGAGACACATATAAGGCTTATTTAGCTAATAAAAGTAATTGCAAGCATCAATTTAAAATAGGGCACAGATTCACTTTAATGGTAAGCAACATTGTTGGCTAGCATTATTTCCCATATTTGTACATAACACATGGTGCTAGCTCTTTATGATCTGTAGCACACATAAAGGAGGGGATTTACTAAAACTGGAGCACTCAGAATCTGGTGCAGCTGTGCATTGTAGCCAATCAGCTTCTAACTTCAGCTTGTTCAATTATGCTTTGACAATAAAACCTGAAAGCTGATTCGTTTCTATGCAAAGCTGCACCAGATTTTGTACGCTATCTAGTTGTCAAATCGCCTACAAGCAAATAAAATTTATAAAAATTGAGAACTAAGGTTTTTTTTTTTTTTTTTACTACAATAGGGCTGTAGTCACAGGGGATGTTAGTACATAGATATTGGTCACCTCAGCCATTTCCTTAAATTATCATTGGTTATTTTAAAATGTCCTTGTATTATCCCAAACCTCTAAGGATGTCTTTATAAATGTAGAGAGACATGACACCTCCTTTGAAAGAGAATTTAAGTCATCTTTTGTGTATATAATGTAAAAAGAAAAGTGCATAAAGAAGAAATCTGACACTGATGTTTCATAATGCAATCCTCACTTAAGCTATAGTCACGTGATTCCATTGTTGGCAAATGTCAGGGATTAAATCATCCATCTATGCAGATGTGTAATGAAAGAATCTCTTCTTATTAATAATTGGTTCAGTAATTAAAGTTGAATTCCAGGCTATTACTAACTAAGCTTAACTCTGCTTCTACCCCACTTTTCACTCCAATTCTAACTACCCTGTAAAAGGAAGATGCATATACTTACCTATTTTTTATCTGTTCATTAGCCTCCCCATTTCCTTCTGTGTCTGCACCCTCTAGGACTGGCATATAAAGGACCTGACTTCGGCTGAGAAAAGGGAGAAGGAGAAGAGGCATGACGTTTTTCGGCTCTTGACGAAGATGGCTGTATTAAGGCCATAATCTCTTCGAGGCAATGTGACATAAATGCAGAGAATTCAGATTTTTGTCAAATTGTTGCATGCCTGAAATAAAGCTAAAATCTAATGCCAAGACAGGTGTTAGAATTAGTTATTGCTCTGGTGTGCATCATCACTCTGAGATAAAATGTTGTGCAGGCCTTCAGCATAACAAATGTTTGCCTGTGATTCTGCATTGGCTCCCTTTCACCTAGTAGCTCTAAGTGAGAGTTTTTCATTGTGGGGTACTCATGGAATAGGGTGAGAGTATTTGGTAAAGCATAGGGTAGGAACATCAGTAAGGAGTACACAGCAATTAGATTGTCCTGAATCCTCATTGTGAAAGGACAAGAAGAAGCGCCTGAGTACCTTATAGGGGCTCTAGGCCAAAGTGGCGTTAAAAAATGTGACCAGTGGTGTTATTTAACACCTGGTCATCCATCTGAGACTGAGCTCTGAGTGGTTATATTTTAGAGGCAAGTTTGAAAAGTTTACACTGTGAAATACATTCTAAACATAGCCCCGTTATATACAGTAACAGTTGGAGATACAGGGGGACCCTGTCTTACTTGTCCCTGACAATAGACTGTAATTAAAGGCCTGGCTTTTCCTGGTGGGCAACTCCCTGAAGGGGCCTTCATGGACTGGGTTCCAAGGTGATGTTCAATGGTATAGCACCCTGCGGTTAACATAATGTGTTGTGAAAAGTGCAAAGTTGAGCACCCACACAAGATCCAGTGCCAAAAGCAACATTACAGTCCATCTCTACAGCATGGGGTCCGGGTATGGCTCCCAAGATTTTCCAAGGTTGCGCCGCTGATCCGGATACACTGCTTCTATGCTGGCATTAGAAAACATTGAAGGTTTGAGTAAAGAATTCGGAAGATAAAATAGAGAAATAATAAACTAGTTAGGTGTTTTTTAAGGGTGAGTTTCTCTGTGAAGAAGGGTCAATCACCTTCAGACACTAGAACAAAACTGAGGATTCACTGAGTGGGTGTTTTGCTTTTAAAGTGTATTTAGGGAAAATGGGCACAAGCCGCAAAATCCCCTTTGGATATAACATCCCTGCTCTCAACAGTTGTAATTGATTAGGTGATAACTTTTTCAAGAAACTTGAAAACGTTTAACATTGATACACTTTGAAGAAATAATCATTTTATATTTTCTTAGAGAAATGCAAATGCAGTAATAGGGCACTCATATCACATTCCTGATGGTGTTGAAAAACTGTATTGAGCCAAACGGTTCGATATTCACAGGCTCTTAGCAAAGTGCTGTGCTTAAATGAACATTGACCGAAATACTGATCCATGTTAATCCATGTTGACACTGCAGTCCCTGTTTCATTTGCATTATTCCCCTGGATGGCAAGTCCCAAGTGTCAAACACAGGTACTATTTAAGTTCTAAAAGAAAACTTTACTTTTGCAGATAACAATAACATTTATAAAACTGATACACAACTGATTTTGTAATATTAAAGCTATTATTATTATTTTTTTGCAGCCACTGTTATTTTTTAAAACTTGAAAAAAAATTAGAAGGTTGCTTATTACATTATGGCAAACTGGGGATGTGCTATACACCATGAATGTACAAGAATCCTGCTGGATATATGAGACAAAAGTTTCAGTTCTGGAAGGGTTAAATGTTGAATTTGATTTAAACTGATAAATAGGGATTTTATATGTGTCTGATAGGTTTTTACATTTTCACGGTTAATTGTGAATATTTTTGAATATGCTACTTTTTATGTGTATATTTGTATTTGTAATACAATGGCCGTGGGTATTTAATGTCCTATTACATATTTTTTGTAATGTTAAATAGAAGTTGAACTTCTTAGGAAAAGTCTGAAGGGTTATGTACACCTTTTCCCTTTTCTTGTATCTGTATTGGTCATCTCAGTGTCCCCATTGGTATGTGAGATCATGGTTTGGAGCAGGAACTTCCTGTTTCTCGTGATCTCCGTGAAGACGAGCCGCCAATTTAAACTTACGGGGGACGTGATAGCCTTGTCCTTGCTGATGAAGTCCCGTAGGACGTAAGGCGTACGTGAGAGGAGCTATCTTGCGGACGTGACCCGATGTCATCGTACCTTACACACTGCTAATACTGCGAATAACGGACATCCACGCTGGGTGTCATTGATTGATTTTTAAACCTGTTATTGCTGTATGGATCCTGGCAATACGGCTTTTAAATAAATGACGGAGCGCACTTAAATTGTGTTCCTTTCTTTTATACCACCAAAAGGATAGTTGAAGATTTTCACTTCTGTCTATTTAAACCATGAGGATCATTTAGTAGCTTTGCAACTTTTTTCCTTTAGTATTCATAAACATTATTTCAAAAAAGAAAAATCTAAGTACTGTTGCAACTTTTTTTAGACTACTGTGTCAGGTAAATGTTAGTGGCAGCACCTACTGTATGTATACTGTGATTATATATATATATATATATATATATATTTACAGTATATAACACTATCCCCTTAGGAGAGATGATAAGCCAGCAGGAAGAGTTCCAATTTAACCACTTGCCGACTGCACTATAGCCGAATGATGGCTAAAGCGCAGTTGTCCATTTCTGGGAGGGCATCTATTGAAAAAGAGTGTCAAAGAGTGTGTCACATACTGGGATGCCAGAAGTGGAGGCCACAACTTCTGGGAGGAGCTAACCAAACATGCTTAAGGTGGAGGATGCTGTTTTTATTCCATCTGTCAGGAAGTCGGTACAATTTTGGAACTAATTTTACTGATTAATAAATGTCCCCAGGAAATGCTGCACATTTCAAAATCAGTACTATACCAGGTAAAACGGTATGGAGGGAGACCTAATTTTAGGCTGGCCATGTAAACTGCCATTTTCAGACCATTTCAGCCACTTACAAATAGCTGTTATCCTCAAGAATGACCAGGTATCAAGAGATGAACAAACCAATATTTGGTCAACAGTTTATATCACTGTATGTTTTTTTTATAGAAAATGGCAGTGGAAGGTTGTAGTGATCTGATCCATTGGGCCATTTTTATATTTTAAAGGTCAGAAAAAAGTTGAAAGTGCTTAAGGTAGAATTGAAAGCAAAAGATTTATTTTTATTTTGGATAGAGAGTTATAACTTTTGTCAGTTTTTTGGTCATTTGTGTTCCACTGGGGAGATTTTCCTTCACTTCCTGTCCAATAGCCAAAACAGGAAGTGAGGGGAAATCCCTCCAAATTGAGGGAATCCCTGGCTGTCACTAGTGTCCCAATTGGAAAATTCCCCCTCTATTATGATTTTGGGGACAACCCAAAATGTGGGATTTTCTTTTACATTCACTTTCAAACGATAATGGTAAACATGACAAACAGAGAGAGTGAATCTCCATAATGGGGGCACAGAAAGCAATAAAAAATTTACAAGTTTGACAAATTCTACAGATGAAACACGTCCAGAAGTGAAGTCATACACCAAAACCAGAAGGACTCAGACGGTCATTTTGAGCATTGGAAGTTTGTATAAATTTACTCATGTAAGCATATTAATGATAAAGCTGTTTTATGTGGATTTCTGAACCATGAGCTCTTTTTACTTTTCTGTGTCCTTTATATCACTTGTTCATTGGGAGGCTGAGCATTAAGAAGACTGGAGAAGAGATTTTGGGATTACTATAACCTGTGCCTTAAAGTAATTGTAAAATTGCGTGTTTTTTTTTTTTTTAAATAAAAAACATGTTATACTTATCTCCTCTGTGCAGTTGGTTTTGCACAGGGCAGTCTGAATCTTCCTCTTCTCGGGTCCCTCTTTGATGATCCTGGCCCCTCCCTCCTGTCGAGTGCCCCCACAGTCAACAGCTTCCTATGGGGCCACCCGAGCTGAGTCACAGCTCCATCTGTCCATTCGGACACGGAGCCCAGACCCGGTCCACCCCTCTCTCCCCTGATTGGTTGACTGACTTTGATTGACAGTTGTGGAAGCCAATGGCATTGCTGCTGTGTCTCAGCCAATCAGGGGGAGTGTCCCGGACAGCAGGGGAGGGCTGGGCAGGGGGGCAGAGATGCAATTGCCCCCTGGGCTGCTCTCATATCCTCTACAAAGGCTGCTGTGTCGCCAGCTCAGAATGAGCAGTTTTTGAGCAGGCCGAGTGCTGCATCTCCATCCAGTACTGTGAGCTAGGGATGTCTCTGGGCCGACAGTCTGTGTTACAGAGCACAGCACAGCCCCGCCCAGCCCCTCCCTCCTCCACACGAATGGCTGGCAGAGGCTGGACCTGCTCTCTCTTTCCCCGCCCATACTCCGGGCAGCCTGTGTGCTGTCTGTGAAGAGGATGTGTGGGGCGGGAAATCTGAGCAGTCGGCTTGAATACAGTGAGGCTCCTGGGAGGCTGGGAAACACCAAGTAAGTGAACTTCTCCCTCCTCCCCCCGGCCCCCCCTCTGCAGCTAAAGAGTTTTTTTTTCCTAGCAGCCTGTGACACTGCCTTGCTTGCCCTCCTAGGTTTTGATGTGGGCTCACACTGGCATGCTGCGATTTGTCTGTAGTGCTGGTGTACTGGCAGTCTTCCTGCATGTTTTACCCCTGGTCCCATAGAGGTTGCACATTTTGCTGCATGTTCTGAAAGTGCACAAAACGTCCTGCATGCTGCGTCTTTGGTGCACTTCAAGAAAATGCAGCAAAAATGTGCAACCTAAAAGAAGACTGAGGGACTATGGCTATGGAAGGCTTGTATTCACTTACAGCAGGCACTGCCACTCCACTGAAAAGTGACAGACAGAGAAGGTGATATTACATTTCCTCCCTGCCTGTTTTAACCTCCTAAATGCCAGTATCCAGCGGTCTCTCTCTCTGTGCAGGCAGTCCTAAGCAGTCGCTCTCTCTGTGCAGGCAGTGCGAAGTGGCCCCTCTCTCTGTGCAGGCAGTGCCAAGTGGCCTCTCTCTGTGTGCAGGCAGTGCCAAGTGGCCTTTCTCTCTGTGCAGGCAGTGCCAAGTGGCCTTTCTCTCTGTGCAGGCAGTGCCAAGTGGCCTCTCTCTCTGTGCAGGCTGTGCCAAGTGGCCTCTCTCTTTCTCTGCAGGCAGTGCCAAGTGACCTCTCTCTTTCTCTGCAGGCAGTGCCAAGTGGCCTCTCTCTCTCTCTCTGCAGGCAGTGCCAAATGGCCTCTCTCTCTGTGCAGGCAGTGCCAAGTGGCATCTCTCTCTCTGTGCAGGCAGTGCCAAGTAGCCCCTCTCTCTGTGCAGGCAGTGCCAAGTGGCATCTCTCTCTGTGCAGGCAGTGCCAAGTGGCCCCTCTCTCTCTGTGCAGGCTGTGCCAAGTGTCCTTTCTCTCTGTGCAGGCTGTGCCAAGTGGCCTCTCTCTTTCTCTGCAGGCAGGACCAAGTGGCCTCTCTCTCTCTCTCTCTCTCTCTCTCTCTCTGCAGGCAGTGCCAAGTGGCCTCTCTCTCTGTGCAGGCAGTGCCAAGTGGCATCTCTCTCTGTGCAGGCAGTGCCAAGTGGCCCCTCTCTCTGTGCAGACAGTGCCAAGTGGCCTCTCTCTCTCTCTGTGCAGGCTGTGCCAAGTGGCCTTTCTCTCTGTGCAGGCTGTGCCAAGTGGCCTCTCTCTTTCTCTGCAGGCAGTGCCAAGTGGCCTCTCTCTCTCTCTCTCTCTCTCTCTCTCTCTCTCTCTCTCTGCAGGCAGTGCCAAGTGGCCTCTCTCTCTGTGCAGGCAGTGCCAAGTGGCATCTCTCTGTGCAGGCAGTGCCAAGTGGCATCTCTCTCTGTGCAGGCAGTGCCAAGTGGCCTCTCTCTCTCTGTACAGGCTATGCCAAGTGGCCTCTCTCTCTTTCTGTGCAGGCTGTGCCAAGTGGCCTCTCTCTTTCTCTGCAGGCAGTCCAAGTGGCCTCTCTCTCTCTCTCTCTCTCTCTCTCTCTCTCTCTCTCTGCAGGCAGTGCCAAGTGGCCTCTCTCTTTCTCTGCAGGCAGTGCCAAGTGACCTCTCTCTTTCTCTGCAGGCAGTGCCAAGTGGCCTCTCTCTCTCTCTCTCTGCAGGCAGTGCCAAGTGGCCTCTCTCTCTCTCTGTGCAGGCAGTGCCAAGTGGCTCTCTCTCTCTGTGCAGGCAGTGCCAAGTAGCCCCTCTCTCTGTGCAGGCAGTGCCAAGTGGCATCTCTCTCTGTGCAGGCAGTGCCAAGTGGCCCCTCTCTCTCTGTGCAGGCTGTGCCAAGTGTCCTTTCTCTCTGTGCAGGCTGTGCCAAGTGGCCTCTCTCTTTCTCTGCAGGCAGGACCAAGTGGCCTCTCTCTCTCTCTCTCTCTCTCTCTGCAGGCAGTGCCAATTGGCCTCTCTCTCTGTGCAGGCAGTGCCAAGTGGCATCTCTCTCTGTGCAGGCAGTGCCAAGTGGCCCCTCTCTCTGTGCAGACAGTGCCAAGTGGCCTCTCTCTCTCTCTGTGCAGGCTGTGCCAAGTGGCCTTTCTCTCTGTGCAGGCTGTGCCAAGTGGCCTCTCTCTTTCTCTGCAGGCAGTGCCAAGTGGCTCTCTCTCTCTCTCTCTCTCTCTCTCTCTCTCTCTGCAGGCAGTGCCAAGTGGCCTCTCTCTCTGTGCAGGCAGTGCCAAGTGGCATCTCTCTGTGCAGGCAGTGCCAAGTGGCATCTCTCTCTGTGCAGGCAGTGCCAAGTGGCCTCTCTCTCTCTCTGTGCAGGCTATGCCAAGTGGCCTCTCTCTCTTTCTGTGCAGGCTGTGCCAAGTGGCCTCTCTCTTTCTCTGCAGGCAGTCCAAGTGGCCTCTCTCTCTCTCTCTCTCTCTCTCTCTCTGCAGGCAGTGCCAAGTGGCCTCTCTCTCTGTGCAGGCAGTGCCAAGTGGCATCTCTCTCTCTCTATGCAGGCTGTGCCAAGTGACCTTTCTCTCTGTGCAGGCTGTGCCAAGTGGCCTCTCTCTTTCTCTGCAGGCAGTGCCAAGTGGCCTCTCTCTCTCTCTCTGCAGGCAGTGCCAAGTGGCCTCTCTCTCTTTGCAGGCAGTGCCAAGTGGCATCTCTCTGTGCAGGCAGTTCCAAGTGGCATCTCTCTCTGTGCAGGCAGTGCCAAGTGGCATCTCTCTCTGTGCAGGCAGTGACAAGTGGCCTCTCTCTCTCTCTGTGCAGGCAGTAACAAGTGGCCTCTCTCTCTCTGTGCAGGCTATGCCAAGTGGCCTCTCTCTTTCTCTGCAGGCAGTCCAAGTGGCCTCTCTCTCTGTGCAGGCTGTGCCAAGTGGCCTCTCTCTCTGTGCAGGCAGTGCCAAGTGGCATCTCTCTCTCTGCAGGCAGTGCCAAGTGGCATCTCTCTCTGTGCAGGCAGTGCCAAGTGGCATCTCTCTCTGTGCAGGCAGTGACAAGTGGCCTCTCTCTCTTTGTGCAGGCAGTGCCAAGTGGCATCTCTCTCTCTCTCTGCAGGCAGTGTCAAGTGTTCTCTCTCTGTGTGCAGGCAGTGTTAAATGGTCTCTCTCTCTCTCTCTGTGCAGGCAGTGCCAAGTGGCCTCTCTCTCTCTGGGGCAATATGGAGCAGTCTCCTCTCTCTCTCTCTCTCTCTCTCTCTCTCTCTCTCTCTCTCTCTCTGTGCAGGGAATGTGGTGTAGATGGATGGTGAGCTGATTCAGTGGTTCAATGGGCCACTTGACTGGACTTGCCCCCCAGGCCTAAGGCTGCCAGCCCTCCCCTGCCGGACAGCTAGACATTTGTGGACATCACTGGAGAGAGATAGGGCTCAGGTAAGAAATTAGTGGGTGTTGGGGTGTCTGCTACACACAAAAGTTTTTTTTATCTTTTGTGCATAGAATGCATTAAGATAAAAAAAACTTCTGCCTTTACATCCTTTTTGGTAAGGGGCACACAGGGGATGGTGGCATGCAGTGGGGGAATTAGAGGTTTTGCACTTTATGGATTTCATTAATTGATACTAAGAAGAGGAGGACTGTGAATTTGAATTGATGGAGATATATGCATTATTAAAGTGGATAATTCAGTAAGAGGCTGAACAGAAGGGGTGGTGTGAGACACTTATCACTGGTGATAGGCACTGATATGGACATGTTTACATGGATGTGAGCACAATATAGTTTGCTTGTTTCACGTTTTTTAACCACTTGCCCACTGGGCACTTTCACCCCCTTCCGGCCCAGACCAATTTTTGGTTTCAGTGCTCTCACACTTTGCAACACTGTACCCAAATTAAATTTCCATCCTTTTTTCACACAAATAGCTTTCTTTTGGTGATATTTAATCACTAGTGTTTTTTTTTTTACATTTTGTGCTATACATAAAAAAAGACTGAAACTTTTGTGAAAAAAAATCCTTTTTCTTTGTTTCAGTCATAAAATTTAGCAAATTAAATTTTTCTTCATAAATTCTGGCCAAAATGTATCCTGCTACATATCTTTGATAAAAATAACCCAAATCAGTGTATATTATTTGGTCTTTGTGAATGTTATAGCTTATCTAATTTCTTGAGACACGAATGCCCGGTACACACGATCAGAAAATCGTATGAAAAATACAGATTTCAGAGCGATCGTATGATAATCTGATCGTTAGTACAGAGCTTTTGAGAGCCAATCAGGACAGTTCCTCAGATATTATTTGATCGGACATGCATGAAACAATTTTTCGTACAATGCCAGATCGTACGATTTCCGTTTTGATCAGTACAGCTGACGTTTGAAAATGCAATACAAATGCATTACAACACATAACATCACTTTCGACTTTTTATTCTGTCGTACGCAAATTTTCGTGACTTTAGCAAACTTATCAGATTTGATCTGAGATTAGCATGCAAAAAAACAAAAACAAAGGACGATCATTCCTCCGATAATCTCATCGTGTGTACTGAGCATTACAAGCAAGGAAAGTACAAATACCCCCCCCCCCCCCCCCCCCCAAGGTATTTAGTAAGAGGTATGGTGAGTTTTTTGAAGTTGTAACTTTTTCCCACAATTCTTCCAAATGAAGATTCTTTTTTTGATTTTTTTTTTTTACATTTCTCTCACAGAGCATATGCATATTTGCAACTACAGTATAGTGAGTAGAGTATAGTGATACCACATATGTGAGACTTTTTCACAGCCCAGCCAGATACAGAGGCCCAACATGCAGGGAGAATCATCAGGTGTTCTAGGGACATAAATTACACATCTAATGTCACGATGACTTATCACAGTTTTAAAGGCCCTGGAGCACCAGAACAATGGAATTGGCCACAAAATAACCCCATTTTGGAAAGCAAACACCCAATGTATAATCTATGAGGCATAATGAGTCTTTTGAACGGTTCATTTTTTTCCAGAAGTTTTTGGAAAATGTGGGAAAAAAAATGAAACCGCATTTTTTTTTTTTTTACACAAAGTTGTCCATTTATAAGATATTTCCAACACATATGTACAAAGCAAAAATGACACCCCCAAAATACATTCTGCTATTCCTCCTGAGTATGGCGATACCTTATGTGTGAGACTTTTACACAGGCTGGCTACATACAGAGGCCCAACATCCAAGTCGTTCCAGGCATTCTAGGAGCATAAATAATTACACATATCATTTCCTGACAACCTATCATTTTTGAAGGGATGTCCTTGGAGACAATATTAATTATCCAGGCAGCAGGCAGGAATATTGTTTATAGTGAACACAATGATATTGTCAGCACAGCCAAAGCATTTGTCCATAGGAATTTTCCAGGCAGAGACAGCCAGCACAGCCATAATATTAGTCCTTGTACACTGTTACCTGCAGACACTCATTATTGTACCGCTCTCCAGCCCTTCATATACATACTGCCTCTTGCTACAGCTAATTATTTCCATTGTCCAGGTAGCAGGCAGAGATGTGGTCAGTTCATGCGGCAGGCAGAGGCATGATGGCAGTAAGTCAGCAGCAGGCTGAGGGCCTCAGTCAGGTAAGACCTGTGCACAGGGGTAGAGGCTTCGCTCACCTAAATCTCGTTGAAGTCTCTGGACTCCAGACCCTAATCCTGAAATTACGAAACCCGGGGAAAACAAAAACATTTGTTTTCTCCATCCGGAAAAATTATTTTGGAGCCCCTCAAATATGTGACACCCCTGTGTACTACAGTAGCAGGGCAACAGATCAGTCCAAGCAGTAGGAAAAAGCATAGTCGATAAAAGAGGCCAGGGTCAGTTCAGGTGCAAGCAGTCCAAGCGGTAGGCAGAAGTGTATTTAATAAAAAAAAGCCAGGGTCAGTTCACGTGGAAGCAGTCTAAATGGTGGGCAGTGGTATAGTCGAAGAACAGGCTAGGGTTCTATCACAATAATAATAGGAGGAGAAGAATTAAAACAGTAGCATTTGAAAGTATTGAGGCAGGTCCTTGCACTACATGCTTTGAAAAATTCATCCATAAATATGACCACTATAGACGTAGGTATAGTGTGTATTGGGTTTGGCAAAGTCAGCAGATAGAGGATTGGTATCAGCTGACTGAGCAGTTGGGGAGGGGGGGTTCCAAAAAGATTTGGGGCACCACAAAACAAAGCCTCTGGTAATCTGCATTAATTTAAGGACAACTATAACATTTGTACAAATTTTAGGGGGTGTTTAGGGTAAAGCATTACAATGGAGCTGGCAAAATACATTGTTAAGTGACTAGACTATAGGTATATATGGGCCCCAGATAGCATGCTGGGGGGGTTAGTGAAGGCAAATATGCATGAAGGACAAAAAAGGAACATACAAAAATCCAACATGCATGAGGACAAAGGGGCACAGCATATTACAGTATATTGCAGCATATTACAGAATATTACAGCATATTGAAATCCTGGTAATTAGGGAACGAGGAAAGAAATACAATACATTAGCAAACAGTAAATACATAGAATGTGTTGTTAAAGAATACAACTTACCCTCATATAGTCCTTCTGCAGGACCTGGATGATGGCAGAACAGGTCTCTGGAATAATGATCCCCAGGGCCTGGCGGGAGATGCCTGTCGAGAACTTGAGGTCCTGAAGGCTTCTCCCTGTCGACAAGTACCTCAACGTGGCAACTAACCTCTGCTCCGCAGTGATGGCTTGCCGCATGCAGGTATCCCGCCTGGTAATATAAGGGGACAGCAAAGCCAACAGACAGTGAAAAAGGGGGTCCATCATCCTGAGATAATTCCTGAAATCATCAGGGTTATTCTCACGGATCTCATGAAGCAGAGGCATGTGCGAGAATTGGTCACGCTGGAGCAACTAATTCTTGGTCCATGAACTCCTCCTCGCCCTGTTCATGGACCGGGCTTGTGTCAAAGTAAGAACCCCAACACCAAGCCCCCGCACAGCACGAACTCTATGACGAGTACGTACACGTAACATCGCTTCTAAATGGTCGGCTGGTCAGAACGGACTAAAGAAAGCACTGATAAACAGCAAGGCCTGAAAGAACGAAATGCAAATCAAGCAACGAGTGGACAATAAGCACTGAAAATCAAAGCGTACTATATATAAATATATAGGCCGCAAAGACAAACAAATGCGAACTGACTACACGCAGCACACGACAAGCACAAACTGTAGAGCAGGAACGATCTGAAGCACAAGTCTGAAAAACACAAATCGTCTATAGCGAAACTTCTACTAACACGCGATAAACACGAGATCAGCAGAAGGAGCCCAACGGGTGCCGGACATGGTGCTGAACTTTCCTTTTATGGTCTCGTCGTACGTGGTGGACGTCACCGCATTCTTGGCGGTCGGAGTTTGGTGTGATCGTGTGTAGGCAACACAGCTTGAGCGGAATTCTATCTGAATTCTGTCGGAAAAACCATCACAGTTTTTTCAGACGAGAATGCCGATCGTGTGCACGCGGCATAAGTCTTCCATAGCCCCTATCTGTCTTACTCTATTGAGCCACCTTGCTACTGATGGTGGAGTCCTATCCTTCCAATACATTGTAATGCCCCGTACACACGGTCGGAAATTCCGACCACAAAATCCATCAGATTTTGTCCGACACTGGTGTTGTATACACACGGTCGGACAAAGTTGTCAGAAAATCTGATCATCCTGAACGTGGTGACGTTCGTTGCGTACGACCGGACTACGTAGAGGCTAGTAGCCAATGGCTTTGGTCTTGTAATGTGATCTGAGCATGCGTGGCAATTTGTCCGTCGGAATTCGCTACACACGATCGGAAAAAGTCCGATAGGACTTTGTTGTCGGAAAATTTGAGAGCAGGAGATAAAACTTTGTCCGTCGGAAAATCCGATGGAAAATGTCCGATGGAGCCTACACACGGTCGGAATTTCCGACAACATTGTCCGATCGTATGTATGGGGCTTAACAGTCCCCTTAGCCGCGTTCCACAGATGACACAATATAGACTTTCTGTATCTCTGTATCGGTATTTGGGAGCAATGGAGCAAAAAAAGAACGGGGTCATCTGGTATTAAAAATTCTGTAAATTTCTGAGAGATTCTCTGTACCTCCCCCCAATACGGCCTAATCTTAAGACATGACCAAAATATGTGTATTAAAGTTCATTGTTCCTCTCCACATCGCCAGCAAAGATCCGAAGCCTCCACATAGATTGAAGAAGGGAAGCCGGTAATCTTAGTACCCCCGGCATGGCCCAGAAGACACTGGTATGTAGGGATTGTGAGAATGGCACAAGGAGAATCTTGGACTCTTCCACCTTGTCCGGACCTGCTGTCGCAGGGACCGGTATTCCATCCTGCCTTACAAACACAAAATTTAAAGGTGTGGCTATTGAAGCCCACATTCTGAAGAATCGGGGGCTTTCAGGTTCAGTAGTAACCACCCTGATTAATGCCAGAAAGCCGGCATCCAGGACTATTTATTACAGGGTCTGGAAGGCTTAAATCACTTGGTGTGAAACCAAGGGTTGGCACCCTCGTAAGTATGTCATAGGAAGTATTCTGGCCTTTCTACAATTAGGAGAAAGGCCAGAATCAGCAAAGATGAAGAAAATGGAGAAATGGTTAAAAAATATGGGCTAATATTTTAGGGATGTATGATAAAGTTGGAAGCATTCACCAATGCAAAGGCTGGGTTGGGAGGGATACTGGGGACAATGGTAGCTGGTATCTCTTCGGAAAATCCTCTTTTGCTGCATATGTGACATATTTTTTGGCGTCTTCGGCCTGCTTAAGATGGTGGAATGTTGTCCGGGAAGTGGTGATCATGAAGTCGGTTAACAGCATCTGAACGAAGGTTTTCTGGTTGGGGATCTTTGTTGGTAGATAAGGGACGTGACAACTTCTTCGATGAATTTTAGGAAGTGGGTGGGGCTTTCCATTGATGTGTGACAGGTGCACAGCTGACGGTCACTGATGGCAGTCTCGGATGGTGACCGGTGCACTTTATGGGACTGATAGGTGACAGGTCACTGATGACGGTCACTGACGGGTGACTGATGTGTGACAGGAGATGGTCACTGGTGGGTGACAGGTGCACCGCTGACGGTCACTGATGGCAATCTCTGGCGGTGACAGGTGCACTTTACGGGCACTGGTGGGTGACAGGTGCACTTTATGGGCACTGATGGGTGACAGGTGCACTTTTATAAGCACTGATGTGCACTGATGTGGGGGGGGGGGTAGGGGCGATGTGACAGGTACTCCCTATTTGTGTGCTTGGTGCAGTACAATACACAGATCGGCAACTCACTGTTCCTGGCTCTTCTCTCCTCACACTGGAAACGGTGTGTGAGGAGGGATGAGCTGGTAACAGACAGTTACCAGTCTGTGTTTACATTTTGTGATCGGCTGTACATTGATCACAGCTGATCACGTGGTAAACAGCCGCCAGACATTGGCTGTTTACCATGCTCGGTGACGAGCAGTGTTCCTGGGAACACGCCACCACCGACATGCCCGCACAGCACGCTCCCAATCGCGCACATGCGCCATCTTCAAGTGGCCAGTACCATCTTGATCACGAGTGATTACGTGGTAAACAGTCATGCCGAATGGCTGTTCAACCCTGTCGATGACGCGCTGTGTCTCTGGGACACGCCGCCACCGACAGTGCAGGGCTGCATGCATGCACCCGACCGCGCGCATGCCCTGTTTGAATGGAACAACGTCATGTGACGTCCGCCCAGAATGAGAGCCGCACTACCCCTCTGTCATTTGACGGTGGGCGGGTGGCAACTGGTTAAGAAATACTACACTACTGTATATGAGATTTTATTTTTTATTTTTACATGTGATGAGTTGAAGATGCCTGTGAAGACACAAAGTTGGTGTTTTAGGCTGGGTTCACACTGCTTTATTGGACCCATTTGGCTAGGAGGCTGGGAAAGTCACCTAAAAGATAAGACTCACCTTTTTCAGTTATCATATTCTTGAAGCGCAGGACTATTTTTTGATTTTTATTGAGGTGTCAGATGTCGAATCCCCCTGCACTCTTTCCAAAATTTAAAAAACATGTTTGCCTTTAGTTATAACAGAAACCTCTTTCAAATCAGTCTATGGCCAATTTTAGTGTAGCACAACCCCACAGGAGCTACTTGATTGCAGGGTTCTTCAGTCTTTTCCAGAGGTGACCCCCTATGACTAAATCCAACATCTCACCGACATACCAGTAGTGATAAAATAGGCTCTGTTTACTGAACAATTCCCTCACAGGGCTTATTCCTGCATAAAGCAAATCTTAACTGCATCTGAGCACCACAAACCGGAAACATTATTTGATTCATATTTTTAATACTCAAAGCAAACTCTCCCATCCATCCATGTCTCCACTCTTTATTTTGTTGAGAAATCACTTTTAAACCCCCCCCCCCCCCCCCTAGCATTTGTAGTCATACCCATCTAGAGTAAGGGCAGATGGTTGGTTCATGCAGTATTTACATCCTGGAATCCATCTGCCCTTAGGCTAGGCATGCAGGCAGGAGTGTGTGCTTAGACGAAATGTCCATGAAGATTCTTGGGATGTATGACAGCACTTTTGCCTAAGCCAAAAAACAGGAAACAACTGAAGAAATGTAAAAAAAAAAAAAGTTTAAAACAATAAATCTTCCTATCTATTTGCTAAGGCCAACTGCATAAGGATTAGAAATTGTTAATGTTGATTGAGAGAATAAAATTACACATTAAATAGTTTCAACAATGCCAGGATTATCCAAATATCAAATACAGAAACAATTACAAGTGGGAAAGTAAATTTGTTTCACCTGCAGCCAGTGAAAAGGCCATGCCAAAATGTACTAGGGCATAACAAAAATTGATGAGGTAGGTAATCCGGTGAAAGGTGAAGCAAACGACAGAAACACAACAAAGCCCTGTACACACGATAGGAAAATATGTAATAGGACCTTGTTGTCGAAAATTCCGATCGTGTGTAGACTCCATCACACATTTTCCATAGGAATTTCCGTCACACAAAATTTAAGATCTGGTTCTCAAATTTTCCAAAAACAAAATCCGTTGTCGGAAATTCCGATCGTGTGTACACAATTCCGACGCACAAAGTGCCACACATGCTCCAAATCAAGCAGAAAAGCAGCACTGGCTATTGAACTTAATTTTTCTCGGCTCGTCGTACGTGTTGTACGTCACTGCGTTCTTGGCGTGCGGAATTTCCGACCAACTTTGTGTGACCGTGTGTATGCAAGACCAGTTTGAGCCAACATCCGTCGGAAAAAATCCCATGGATCTTGTTGTCGGAAAATCCTATCGTGTGTACAGGGCATAACAGTGCTTATTACAAAGTAGCCTAACCACTGTACAGGCCCTACCTAACCAGTGGCCAGTGGAGCTCTTAAAGAGGAAGTAAACCCTCTTTTACAACTTTAGCTTACAGGTAAGCCTATATTAAGGCTTACCTGTAGCTAACAGGGATATCTCCTAAACCTGCACGGTTTAGGAGATATACCTGTATTTGCATGTGCCGACGTCATGCGGCACATGCGCACTAGCGACAACTGAAGCATCGGCGCTATATGCCGATGCTTCAGTTGTTATATGCCGCTCTCGTGCGCATGCGCGTGACGTCATCGCAGCTCCGGCAAATCACAGCGCCGGAGCCGCGATACCCGGAAGTCACCCCGGGATAAGATGTCGGCGATCGGAGGGGGAGAAGAGGACCGATGCCGAGGCTTCTATTTTAGGTAAGTGATGCATAATTAGCTAGTATGCTATGCATACTAGCTAATTATGCCTTTGTCTTGCAGGTTTTTTTTTTTTTTCGATTTTTTTAAGAGGGTTTACTTCCTCTTTAAAGTGGAACTAAATGCTCCTTTCCTTTATGTAGCACCCTGTAGTTTCGTCAGGGAGCGCCTCACAAATTTAATTTGCTTGCCAAGAGTAGTCATCTTTTTTTTTTTTTCCAATCTGTTTATTAATGTTTTTCTCCATCACAAACATATCGTGAAACACACATGGAAAATAACAAAAAAAACAAAACACATACAACAATAACATATTACATTCTATACACACAAAAAAAAACAACCCTCCCTAATATATATAAATTCTCTCCCCCTCTCCTCCACTCCTCCCGTCCAAAGGCCCTCCACACCAATCCTACCCTTTTTGAGTTATCATACCTTAACTATTCTATAGCTGGTAAATAGTCTGTTAACCCCTATATTTCCATCTGATCCCAAAATAAATGGTGTCGAACCTAGGGTTCCCACCTCATCCCTTTAAAACCCAAACACATATGAATTACACAGGTTCTGGGGCTAAATGAATGCAGATAAGACACCAAGTGAGTTGATTACCACCTTAACTGGCCTCAGAACCTGTGTAATTAATATGTGTTCAGGTTTAAAGGTATGAGGTGGCCACATTTCACAGAATTTATTTGCTAAACCCCTATTCTTATATACCTGCCATTCCTTTAGAAATGCATCATTTACCTATATCCGCCATTCCTCATATGTTGGGCTTTTAGGGGATATCCATTTCATTGCTATACATTTCCGTGCAATAAATAGCATCCTATTAATTAAGGGGTTATATAATTATTTTTCTTATTGTCCTAGCAGGCATATTCTTGGGTCTATCTGTATCTGGATTTGATACGCCTGATTAATGGTTTCTACCACATTCTGCCAATATCTAAACAGTTTAGGGCAGTTCCAAAGTATGCATTAAATCAGCAGGTACTCTTGGACATTCTGACGTATACAGCCTCCCCCATTGGTATAATTTAGCTGGTATCCTATAAGCTCTATACATTACCGTGTATATAATTGGGTTAGGCATTGCTGTGGAGATACTGATATGGACTGTACAAGTTCCAATATACACTGCCATGTTTCATCCGTTTTTATCCATTTTTTCCAAGGTCTTTTTCACATCCTATTCTAGCTAAACAACTATTTGCTTCCTGTAACTGCTCAGTCAGGCGGTCATAGAGAGTGTAGATTAAACCCCTCTTAAGCACTTAAAGACCGAGCCTCTTTCTGAGATTTGTTGTTCAGACATCTCAAGTCTCAGGAGTCTCCCGCATGTGGTTACGGGCTCCCGGACACCCGAGAGTGCAGGGAGAACTCTCAGTTGTGCCTGTCACTGGAGTACGGCCGCTCTGTCTGTGGCTGAGTGACAGGTGGATGTAAGGCTGCGAGCTGAGGCAGAGGGGGGACAGCCTATACTGCTGTCGTCAGTTTGCTTAGGCTGTTGCACGGGTACTTTTTTTTTTCAGGTCGGTCGGCCAATTCAGCAGGGAAGGGAAGGAGGAGAGTGGGCGGAGGCAGATAGAAGACTGTGCGCCTGTGATCTGCAATTAAAATAAAAACTGCAGTACTCTGGTAAAAGTTCCCCTCACTTTGGCCGGCTCTTTTTGTACAGGCCAGTTCTGTAATGTAACTATCTTGTGTCCAGCTATCCTAATGTCTCTCTCCCTCCCCGGCATCTTCCTCCCCGCCTCAGCCACTATCTCGTCCTGCTTTCCTTTCATCCTCACACAGACAGGGCCATCTTAAGAGCATTATAGTCCCCCGGGCAATACAGACGATGTTCAGCCGATGTTCGAGTCTAACATGGGTTTGACTCGAACTCGAAGCTCATCCCTAGCCTCTTCCCCTGATTTCTCTGTCAAGATCAATAGCACTACTATCAGCCTGTCCCCACATGCCAAGGTTCTAGGTGTAATCCTTGACTCTGAACTATCCTTTCGGCCTCACATCCAAACACTTTTCAAATCTTGCCGCCTCAAGCTCTGCAACATCTCCAAAATAGACCCCTTGCTAACCAATGACACCACAAAGCTCCTGGTTCACTCCCTGGTCATCTCCCACCTCTGCTACTGCAACTCCCACCTCATAGGATTACCTTTACATAGGCTACCCCCCCTTCAATCCATCATGAATGCTGCTCCCAGGCTCATCCACCTTCCACCCAATCGCTTAGTGTCCGCTACCCCTCTCTGTCAATCCCTCCACTGGCTTCCATTCTCCCAACAAATTAAATTCAAAATTCTAATAACAACTTACAAAGCCATCCACAACTTGGCCCCCATTTACATCACTAACCTAGTCTAAAAATACCAACCAACTCATTCCCTTACTTCCTCCCAAGACCTCCTGCTCTCTAGTTCCCTTGTCACCTCCTCCCATGCTAGCCTCCAGGACTTTTTCTGAGACTTTCCTATCCTATGAAACTTCCTACCCCAATCTGTCCGACTATCTTCTACTCTTGCTTTTAGACAATCCCTGAAAACCCTTCTTTTCAGAGAAGCCTATCTGGCCCCACCTAACAACTTTACTTTTACTTTCTCCATCAGATCATCCCCTACAGTTTTGTATCACTTGACCCTCCCTCCTAGATTGTAGGCTCTAACGTTCAGGGCTCTCTGATTCCTCCTGTATTGAATTGCATTATAACTGTACTGTCTGCCCTCATGTTGTAAAGCGCTGCGCAAACTGTTGGCGCTATATAAATCCTGTATAATTTTAATACAAACACTTTAAGGCATGCATGTCCAAAGTTCCGGTTTGATGTGGCCCCCACTTGGAATTTGCATATTGTATATATTCTTCTGTGGCCCCCAAGTATATCCATCTGTGGCCCGGGCGTGTTATGTTTTTTTTGCTATATATATCTCTTCTTTAGCCTGACAAATCCCCAAGCACAGCTCATTGTTAGGATGAGCTGGGGCGTGTTGCTGGGGCGTGTTCACAAGTCGATGTGCCAGAGCCCGTTAGGGAGCTGACAGCACACAGCGCCAATCACAGGCATTGCAACATTTTCCGGTCTGCAGATGCAGAGATCGGGAAATGTCACAATGCCTGTGCTTGGCGGCAGCGCTGCGTGCTGTCAGCTTCCTTGCGGGCTCGGGCACATCGACTTGTGAACACGCCCGAGCTCATCCTTACCGTCAGTGAGAGGCGCTGATGGATTTGGCTGGCTAAAGAAAAGATTGTTAATATTCAAAAAGAACATAAAACGCCCAAGCTCATCCTTAAAGTGAGAGGTGCTGGTGGATTTGTCAGGCTAAAAAAAGATTATTAATATTTTTTTTAAATAACATAAAACGCCTGAGCTCATCCTTACAGTGAGAGGCACTGGTTGATTTGTCAGGCTAGAGAAGAGATTATTAATATTATTTTAAAAAGAACATAACACGCCCAAGCTCATCCTTACCCTGAGAGGTGCTTGGGGATTGGTCAGAGGCTAAAGGAGATATATATATATATATATATTATTTATTTTTTTAACCATAACACGCCTGAAGGCTCATCGCTACCCTGAGCGCAGAACAGAATATATATATATATATATACTTTTTTATATTTATATATACTGTGTATATATATAGTGTGTGTGTGTATATATATATATATATATATATATACTGTGTATATATATATGTGTGTGTATATATATATATATATATATATATATATACACTAATAACACGCCTAAGCTCATCCTTAGACTCTTCACCACACACAGTCACAAAGGTAGTAGAATTCTTGTTGGGCAGTGTATTAGTGTATCGGACGAACACACTTGGACCAAAACCTCTGGCACAGCGCTGGTCAATTTCTAAAATGGTGACTGTAAATAAGAGAAGGAAAGTTGACAGTGAGGGCAGCCGCTTCCTGGACAGGTGGAAAGTAGAATATTTCTTTAACTGAAATACGGAATCACGTGTGTTTGTCTGATGTGCCAAGAGACTATGGCTGTTTATGAGGAATTTAATGTCAAGAGACACTACCGATCGAGACATAGCACATACGACAAGCTAACAGGGCGTGACCGCAGTGAAAAGTTAAAGCAACTTGAAGCTGTTTTAATGTCACAACAGCGATTTTTCACAAGAGCCACAAGGGTGAGCTATGAGGTAGCAACGTTATTAGCTAAAAATTGCAAATTTTTTGCTGAGGGTGACTTTATCAAAGAATGCGTTATGAAAATGGTTGAGAATATCTGTCCCGAGAAGAAGCAAGAGTTTGCCAACATTTGCCTGGCTCGTAACACTGTAGCACAGAGAATTGAAGAGATTTCACCAGATATTAAGAGACAGTTGACATCCAAAGGAGTTGATTTTGATGAGAGGGGTGGACGATGAAATTAATGTGACTGAAGAGCTACTTAACCTCCAGAGCCTTATGGACCAAACAAGAGGAAAAGATTTATTTGTTTGTTAGTTCTGCCATAGATGACATGAAACTGCCTTGGAACAAACTTGCTGGGATTATTACTGATGGGGCCCCTGCCATGGCTGGTGAACGAAGTGGATTAGCAACCCTAATCTGTAACAAGGTGATCAAAGAAGGAGGCAAAGCTATTAAACTCCCTTGTATCATTCATCAACAAGTTCTCTGTGCTAAACAGCTCAAATATGACCATGTTATGAAACCGGTGGTAAAGACTATTATTATAATAAATTTTGCCACCGCCAGTTTAAACAGTTTCTATTGGCCATCCAGGCTGAATATGAAGATGTTTTATATTATAATGATGTAAAATGGCTCAGTCGGGGGTCTGCACTGCAGCATTTCTACTCTCTCAGAAAGGAAATCTGAGAATTCTTGGAAACAAAGGGACAACCGATGCGAGAACTATCTGATCCGATTTGGCTGGCTGATTTGGGGTTTCTAGTTGACATTACCAAGCATCTGAATGTACTAAACATGAGTCTTCAGGGGAAAGTAGCCGCGGTGAACCAGCTTTAGGCCCCATGCACACGAGACGCAGATGCAAACTCTGCTGAATGCATGTTTTAAAAAGCAGAAACCTGCATTTAAAAACGCGCGTTTTCATGCCGCGTTTAGCCGCGTTTAACCGTGTTTGCGTCTATAAGAGTTTGTAAAGATAACATTATATAGACCCTCCGCAAGCTCAGAAAGCATGTATTATTAACTATTTCTGCCATTTTGCTCAGAGTGAGCAGCAGCAGCAGAGAGAGCAGTTGTACACTTGCATTTGCCTCTCTTTCTGTGTTTTTTTTTTTTTGGAAATGGATCCCATATTGAATAGATGTCAGGAAATGCTCCTGGTGTTGCTTTTGATGAGGCAGCAACGTATTCGCAATTTGCGTGAGAGGTCCAGAGTCAGAGCTCGTCGATATTGGACCCATCCGTTGATGGCACAGCGAATGTCGTTGGATATTTCACAAACATGGTGGGGGGTTGGGGCTAACTAGACATTGGTATTTTTTCTTTGTGAAAAAAAGACATTGCTATGCTTTGGTCAGACTAGGTGGAGTCACTGATTAGATTAGAAATTGGATGAAGGGTTGGGGCAAAGAAGTGGAGGCATTCCTCATTGTCTAAGCCACCTAAAAAACTTGAGTTTTTTATGGCATTGCATCAGTGAGTATATATGCTCTATGAACTATCTAAAGTAATTACGACATTTTAAACCAATTTTTTTAGTATTTTTTTATGGTTTACCATCATATTTCGGAGTTTTCTGGTCCAAAAAATTGTGTTTCTTTAAAAAAGCTTATAAACGCAAATGCGGATAAACGCGGGTGCCGCGTTTAGCAGCGTTTTGCGTCTGAAACGTGGAAGAGCAAAGTGTCTGAACCCATTTTTTTGCTTCTGGAAAAACAAGGTTAAACGCAACTGCATAAAAGTGGGAAAAAACGAGACTGTGTACATGGACACATAGGATAAATTTGCATGCGTTCAGGGGTAGTTGAAAAAAGTGTCCAACTGCCTCTGAACGCGCGTTTAACAGCATCTTGTGTGCATGGGGCCTTAATCACACCTCAAAGCCTTTGGAACAAAGCTGCAACTTTTCATAAGGCAGTTGTCACAAACACAGCCCAATACCATACATTTTTCAGCATTGCAGGAAATAATGAACAGTTTTCCACGGGACAATATCAGTGCGCAAACAAGCTGGTATGCAGCAGACATCACATCTCTGGCTGGGGAGTTTAAATGACGCTTTCCGAATTTTGCAGCTATTGAAAAGGAGATCAGCCTTTTCTCCTCTCCATTCTCTGTTGACCCCGATGATGCTCCAGATCAGCTGCAGCTCAAGCTCATTGAGCTTTATTGTGACAGCGAGTTTACGCAGTCGTCAACAACAGCTCTCTCTTGTGAACTTTTACCGCCAACTGGATAAGAGCCGGTTTCAAGAGATTCGAGCATTGGCTAAGAAAATGTTGAGCTTGTTTGGCTCAACATATATGTGTGAGAAGACATTCTCTGCTATGAACTTTAACAAGAACCGTGTGAGGACAAGACTAAGTGACTCTCACCTGCTTGACATTTTGCGCATCAAAACCACTGCCTTTGACCCAGACCTAGCCTATGTGCTGCAGTCCAGATCTCAGTTTCACCCTTCACATTAGTGCAGGCAAGTTTTTTTTTTTCAATTGAGATGAATATATTGTAAAATCTCAGTTAATGTCAGTTGGTCAAAATCAGTTATGAATATATTTGGACACAAGATGTATACTTGGTGTTATGTTCCTGTTCATATTTTTTGAACTTAAAAGTTGAAAGACAACCTTCATTATAATATGTAATGTACTTTACAATGTTCCTGACATATATTTCAGCTTCCTGGATTTTCAGTTCATCTGGCCTTCAGATATGAAAGGCAGAGTGATTTAGCACCTGTTTAGATTTGTCATCCATGTGACGAAATTAAAAGTATGCCATTTGCAATAAACTCTGCATAAAATATTAAATTTACATTCAATTTTAATGGTTCAAAGAAAATCAGGCAAAACGGTCGGCCCTCACGCATGTTCACTTCATGAAATCTGGCCCTCTTTAAAAAAAGTTTGGACATCCCTGCTTTAAGGGGTTTCTTAACATTGTACTCCAAAACATACCACTAGATGGCAAGCAAACTCCATCTTTGTATAACACTATTGAAGCTTTCCTATTTCAATGCTATAGTCATTTACGGTAATGTCACTAAACACGCTATGATCACTAAATAGACAAAGAAAAAAATATATCAAATTCCATACCATCATTTATTGTCACTTTTGTACCTTTAAATAGTAACGTCTATCAACACATCCTCAAATAAAGATTTAAAATCTGCTGTGCTTCAAATTTCATTATGAGGATAGCTAAATTCAATCTGCGTGGTTCCATTGTACATAAGAACTTAACCACCCTCCTCTGCTTGCTCCTGAGATGGACTAAAGTATTACATTTCACAAGAACTGTCCCTTAAAGAAATCCCAGTCATACAATAGGGACACATACACAGTACACAAGGCAGGCAGATTGTTTTCTGGGATTTGTAGTTTGCAGTGCATGTGACCGCAATATACTACTAGGATGAAAGCTTATATCACCCTTCTACCTAAGTCCTGGACTTAGCTTCAGAGAAGATAAACCTGGTAATGTGAGCTGTGACTCCATTTGTAGCCCTAGCTCATTTCTTTGGACTGCAAATTAATACAAACAACACTATATCGAGGTGGATTAAAAATGCCCTTTCAAAAACATATCATGCGCAACAGCTATCCCCTCCAAACAGATTGTTTCATTTCCTCCAAGGTTTGTGACTTGTAGGTATTATAGGAGGCATAATTTAATGTCTAGATGGTAGAAGAACGCTTCCTTCTCGTTGACTGGATTGTCATAAAAGGAAGGTAGCACCACTTCTTTGGACCTATAAATTGTATCAGGCTTCAAGATGATTTTATCCCGAAGAATGGGACAATATGGCTCTGACATGGAAAGTTCATGTATTTCAGTTATTCTGTGAGCAGAAAATAAGGATACTAGGAGAACTGTTTTGCGAGTAAAAATCTTTTCAGAACAGTACTCAATAGTCTAGAATAGGGTTTTTATAAAACTATAACAGGGTCCCAAGTAGGACCTTAGAATTAAGACTTGTCAAAAAATAGAGTAATGTAAAATAAGTTTCTCAGCCTCTTCTTGCAGGGATTCTAGAACCAATGCTAAAATAGGACAGTTTGTATCCATGGGAAATTCTGAAGACAGTAATGCGAATCTGAGGTAACTTTTTTCCGGTTGGCTAAAAGGGTGTAAATGACCTTCTCAGGTAATGTTTTTTAATATTTCCTGCTCAGATAACATATTGTGAGTTGAAGTGCCTGTATCTGGGGTTATTCAACTGATTTGTGATAAATAAGGTTAACCTTGAGGGGCATAGTCCTCAGAGTTCGGGTTGTGTAACAGCGAAACGTGTCCTTGGCCAAAAACGTTTTTGAGTGTATTGACCAGTGTTGGTCATCTTACTTTAAAAAAGTAATTAGTTAAGTTACAAATGACTTCTCCCAAAAAGTAATTGCGTTAGTAACTCAGTTACTACATTGGAAAAGTAATTAGTTACGTAGCAAAGTAACTGTGGCTTTTTTTTTTATATTCTATATGTGTAACTAAGGGGCAGGTCTAGTATTACTGTAAGCAAGGGGCGCATTTATTATTATCGTTATATATCGTGTAACCAAGGGGCTGCTCTATTATTACTGTAACCAAGGGGCATATCTGTTATAGCGTGTAAGCAAGGACGGGTCTATCATTATTATATTGTGTTAGGGGCAGATGGCTACAGAAGAGGGTGAATGTTAAATTAATGGGCAGAGCTTGATATATAACAATAATAATAAATGTGCCCCTTGGTTACAGTAATACTAGACCCACCCCTTGGTTACAGGATAGACGCCCCTTGCAGAGTAGCACGAGCATCGGGAGCGTGCGGCATCGTCCCATACAATTACATGTTAACTGCGCCTGCGCGGTGTAGAGTTCACTCAGAGCTGTTTAGGTTCGGCAATTTTTGTAAGCTCCGTAGTCCTTCGTACTGTGCAAGCGCTGCGCTTACGCAGTACAGGGGGTCCTTATCTGGCGAGGGAACTTTTTAGACAGGACACCAGAATTACACTACTTATATACAACAAAAAACTGCGCTGGACGCAAACAGTAAAAACAATAGCAGCAATACCACATGTGATAAACAAATCGAAAATAGGAAAAAAGACGGTTGCGCTAATAATAACAGACTATAAAAATACTGGTGAGGTATGATATACGTCTAACTGATTGTGGAAAAACATTAATTGTACAAGTGCAAATAGTGCAATAGCCCCGCACAGCACTTATGTGGACTTTGCACTTCTCCATGTGAACTTTATTTTTCAATATATATTTTGTAATATACATTTTTTATTTCATTTTTCCTTATACATTTTTTTTTTTTCTCTCACTTCTTAGTATTCAATCCTGATATGGTTTGATTAACAATATCAAGGGTGTTTATGATTCACACTCTATTTTGCCACAAATATGGTTTTCCTAGATCACTATTTGCACTTGTACAATTAATGTTTTTCCACAATCATTTAGACGTATATCATACCTCACCAGTATTTTTATAGAATTACACTACCGCCATCTAGTGGCGGTAGATGTAATTGCGGTAACGCCGCCCAAGTAATGTTTTTTTCTGTCCAGAGAAAGGTCTCTTTCAGTAATGTCACCTTGTGCCCCCCCCCCCCCCCCCCCATTAATGGTTGCTGCATTGAACTGCTGCTGTATTCTCCAAAAGTATCATTACATGTTAACCACTTCAGCCCCAAAAGGATTTACCACCTTAATCGCTTCCCATCCGCCCAACGTCATATGACGTCGCAGACTTTGAGTGGTGAAATCTGAATGCATACTTGCCAACAGTCCCGATTTTCCCGAGACAATCCCAAAAATAAGACTCTCGTTCCGATCTGAGCGCGTCCCGCTCGAAATCCTGATTTTTTTTTTTTGTCTTTGTCCCGGGAATCGTTTTCATACTTGCCAATGCATACTTGCCAACAGTCCCGGTTTTCCCGGGACAAGTCTGTAAATTGGACTCTCGTTCTGATCTGAGTGCGTCCCGCTCAAAATCCAGATTTTTGGGCTTTGTCCCGGAAATCGGGACTGTTTTTGGCAACAAACACCGGCACTTGCTATGAAAACATGGCCGCCGCCGCCGTGAGATCTCCTTCCGGCTAGCAGGTGTCTTTCCCCTTGTGTTCAGTGGATAGGGGAGGGGCCTCCAATCCGTTCAGCCAATCTGCTTCCTCTCTTCAGTTGACAATTCTCTTGTACACTCACTTAAGCTGATTAGCTGCTCGAATCGGAGGCCCCCCCCTCTCCACTGAACACAATCAACACACGAGGGACTGCTGGGGGCACCTGCGGTGTAAGAAAGGACTGCTGGGGGCACCTGCAGTGTAAGGAGGGACTTCTGGGGGGCACCTGCGGTCTAAGGAGGACTGCTAGGGGCATCTGTGGTGTAAGGAGGGACTGCTGGGGGCACCTGCGGTGTAAGGAAGGACTGCTGGGGGCACCTGCGGTGTAAGGAGGACTGCTGGGGGCACCTGCGGTGTAAGGAAGGATTGCTGGGGTCACCTGCAGTGTAAGGATAGACTGCTGGGAGCACCTGCAGTGTAAGGAGGGACTGCTGGGGGCACCTGCAGTGTAAGAAAGGACTGCTGGGGGCACCTACAGTGTAAGGAAGGACAGCTGGGGCACCTGCGGTGTAAGGAAGGACTGCTGGTGGCACCTGCAGTGTAAGGAAGGACTGCTGGTGGCACCTGTGGTGTAAGGAAGGACTACTCTGGGAAGCTGCGATGTAAGGAGGGACTCTGCTGGGGACACCTGATGGCATCTGGTGGCAGGTGATGTGGCAAGTGACACTCAGGGCTCCCACTGATTCTGCATTATGGTGAGTAGAACGATTTCATTTTATATTACAATGTAATAATAAAAATAAAGTGATTCAATCATCCTGACACCATAACAACCTTGGTGCCGGGATGATTGAAACGCCAACACTCGATGTAACTAAGGCGTTTGATAGTGTGGAATGGGGATACATGTGGAAAGTGCTGGAGAAGTTCGGAATAGGCCCCCGGCTTATTAGATGGATAAAACTGCTCTATGATAAGCCAAAGGCCAGGTTAAAAATTAACAATGAACTGTCAGAAGTAATCGAACTGGAGAGGGGAACGAGACAGGGGTGTCCCCTGTCACCCCTCCTCTTCGCGCTTATAATGGAACCATTAGCCATTGCAATTAGAAACAATACTGGGATAACTGGTTTCCAAAGAAAGGGGGGGAGGGAGGAAAAAATTGCCTTATATGCAGACGACGTCTTACTGTTCCTAGGGGACTTGAAACATTCGCTAACTAAAGCAATGAGTATAGTGGAAAATTTCGGTAAATTTACAGGGCTTGAAATAAATTGGAAGAAATCAGAATTACTCCCAATCAATACAAAGGTGGAAGTTAGAATACCAGGGATGCCCCAGCTGGAAGTGGTTAAGGCTTTGAGGTATCTGGGAGTGGTCCTGACAAGAGACCCTAATCAATATATGAATCTCAACCTGGTACCGTTGCTGATTAAGTTTAAGAAGAAAATAGGTGTTTGGAAACACCTCCTCTTGTCAGTTGCGGGACGGTGTGCTCTAATAAAGATGATCTGGATGCCACAGCTCCTGTATGTTCTACACAACTCACCGGTGTGGGTGTGCAGGAGCTGGTTCCGGAAAATCGAAACCCTTTTTAGGGAACTTATTTGGAAGGGTGGTCAAGCTAGAATCCCTCTCTGTACCCTGCAGCTCCCGGTGAAGGAGGGGGGTCTCGCGGTGCCCCACCCGGAGCGCTATTTCCTAGCGGCTCAGTTGCAGCAGCTGGTGGGATGCGGGGCTCCGGGAGGTGCCACCCCAAACCTAGAATTAATATTGGCGGAGGCGGGTCACGACACACTAATAGAAATGTTAGAGGCGGGCTCATTTGGATATGAATATCCCACTATAAAAATGATAAGGAAAATCTGGGCAACGGTTAAAAAACAACTACATTATACAGGCGTGAGTGAACTAACGCCATTGTGGAATAATAGGAACCTTAAAGAGATCTATTTAATTGGTAAGATTAGAGACTGGGAAAGAAAAGGGATTAGGAGTTTGTGCCATTTATATAGAGGGAATACATTAAAAAAATTTTGGATTTAAAACGAGAGTTTAATATATCACAAAAATCTCTTTTCTCATATTTACAAGTGAAGCATGCCCTTGGGGTACATATCTAAGAACAACCATTAATATGGCAAAAAATGCCACTCTTCCAAAAACTCCTGCAGATAGGATCAACTAAAGGGCTGATATCAGGGTTATATGAATTTATGGGGCAGGAAATAGATTCAAGGGGGAGACTTGAAAAGGTTAAAGTAAAATGGGAGAAAGACCTCGGCCGGATATCGGATAAACAATGGAGGAGAATTATGGAGGCGGGGTCAAAGGTGTCAGTCTCCCCTCAGCAGAGAGTTTCACACTTAATGTTGACCAATAGAGCGTACTATACCCCTAAGCGGTTGTTTGGATTTGGCAGAAGGGATGATGACAAATGTCCCAGATGCCAAAAGTCAGGCGACCTTATACACATGATGTGGAACTGCCCAAAATTGGGTCACTACTGGGAAGGAGTAACTAATAGCATAAGTAGGATATTTGGAGTTAAATTAGAGCTAGAACCCAAGGGGTGTATATTGGGATATAGAGAGGAACAGAAAGAGAGCAAAAGCAGAACGTTGGCTGTGTTGAGATGCTTATTCCAAGCTAGAAAACTAATCGCAGGTAAATGGCAATCAAAGGAACCCCCTACGGTGGATAATTGGATTGGGACAGTAAATGAGACACTATACAGAGAAAAAGCAGTATATATAAAAAGAAGAAATGTTAAAGAGTTTTATAAAATGTGGAACCCATGGTTAATTGAAATGAATTTAGCAGAGGTTATAGTCTAGAAAGGAAGGAATGAGAATAGTATACGGGGAAGGAAGGGAGACCTCTTGCTTTCCTCTCTAGTTTCTAAATGATAGAGTGGCTACTAAAGTATGGTATGTGCAATTATGGAACGTTGGAAGGGAAGAGGGAGGGAAGGGGGTGGGGAGAGGGAGGGGGGAAGAAGAGGAAAGGTAGAGCTCCAGTACAGAGACAAACAGACGGTATGAAATGAAGTATGCACTTTCTGGTATTGTTCCTTGATATGGTTATTTTTTGTATATGTGAAAAAAATTTAATAAAGAATAAATTAAAAAAAAAAAGAAATGCCAACACCAGGTGTTTGGAGTATCAAAAGTAGCAGGAGTCACAGACTCAGATCTACAATGGTTCGCATCCTTCTTAGGAAATCGGGCTCAGACAGTGAAACTAGGAGCTTTCACCTCTGAAACACGGGCAATCTCTTGTGGAGTCCCTCAAGGATCACCCTTGTCGCCAGTCCTCTTCAACATATACATCCGCCCACTCCTCAAAATCATCAGAAGATCAGACCTCTGCTTCGACTCATACGCTGACGACATGCAATTATATTTTCGTATCACCGGACAAAAAGACCATCATCAGCAATTAGAAAAATGCCTCACTATGATAGACGACTGGATGACCACTAGCTCCCTCAAACTTAACGAATCGAAAACAGAACTTCTTATTCTACATGCAAATCAAAACTCCCGAACCAAGACCCCCTGGACACCACCCACCATCTTTGGACAGACCATCTCCCCAAGGACCAAGGCCAAGAGTCTCGGAGTCATTTTTGACTCCGAAATGTCAATGGATGCCCAAATAGGAGCAGTAGTCAGTGGTTCTCACCATCTGCTCCGCCTGTTACACAGACTCATCCCCTTCATTCCAAAGGAGGACAAAGCAGTGGTAGTTGGAACAGTCATTAATTCTCGACTTGACTACGCAAACTCCCTTTACATAGGATTACCCCAATATCAACTTGCGCGCTTACAACTTATCCAAAATACGGCAGCAAGACTGATAACAGGAAAAAAAACCTGGGAATCGATCTCCCCTTCCCTGCGGAGCCTACATTGGCTAACCGTAAAGTATCGGGTCACATTCAAGACCCTCTGCCTCACCCACAAATGCACACATGGAGACGCTCCGCAATACCTTCTCGAGAAAATAAAACACTACATACCCAATCGCAGTCTTCGATCGGCTAATCAAAACCTCCTCCTCATTCCCAAATCCCACTACAAATCAAAGGGGGAACGGAGATTTGCTGTCCAAGGACCACGGCTATGGAACGCTC
This sequence comes from Lithobates sylvaticus, assembly GCA_028564925.1. Classification (NCBI taxonomy): domain Eukaryota; kingdom Metazoa; phylum Chordata; class Amphibia; order Anura; family Ranidae; genus Lithobates; species Lithobates sylvaticus. The sequence continues at coordinate 294,545,526 of CM053027.1, read as the reverse complement.
TACCAACCTACATCCGCATGGAAGAAAACCATCAGGCCTTCAGGAAAAAACTCAAGACCTACCTCTTCTAAGAAGCTTGACAACAAAGCACGAATACATCGCCTTGAGGCGATTCAGTTTGCAGTGTAGCGCTATATAAATTATTCATTCATTCATCTTTATCTGCTGATTGTTAAACTTTCTATTGCTATTGTGGTGTAAGATCTGGGTCTTCTCTCTCCTTCCCTTCTTTCTTTCTTTCTTTCTTTCTCCCTCCATCCTTCATTCATCTCAGACCCGAGCCACACCCCCTTTAAGCCACTCCCATTTTCCCCGCTGATTACATCACGCCTACAAATGAATGCTCCATCCCCTAATTATAATAAGACTCCACCTACAGATAAAAAAGTGTCCCTATAAATTTTTCTCACAATGTTGGCAACTAGGCATCATTCAGATATCTTTGTTCACAGCCAGCGATTTCCTTCACCATAACAACAATCATAGTGGCTGAAGTTCAGCCGCTTGATCGTTCTTACAGGCGGCGAGGGATAATCGGCGATCGGCGAACCGGAGAAGGAGCCGATCGACACCGGCTGATGACCATAGAGATTTCCGGGGGGCCAGATGGTCCCCAAAGTCTCTATGATTGTTTAGAGGCTGGGTACGATGTTATGATGTCACGCCCGCTCTCAGCATTTGAAAAAATGCCGCCGCCTTGACTGGGAAGCCAGGATGTTTTTTTATTTTTTTATTATTATTTTAGGCTTTTTTTTTTTTTTAATTCTTTATTTTCATTTTACAGGTGCTTGTTTTACAATTACACAACTTAATAATCATATTTCCAAATTACCCCTTTCCCTTTTCAATTTCATATCGCCCTACCAACAATAACACTCCTTTATATTGTCTTCTATTCTTCCCCTCTGTATTGTCCACTGATCATGACAGAGATAGAAAAAGAAAAAGAAGAAAACATCAAAAAAAAATTGAAAAAAAAAAAAAGGCAGATAGAGAACTTCAGTTCACCTTTCCTCTGCTCCTGTAATTTTACTTCCCCTTTTATCTCTCCCCCATCCCTCCTCCCCCATTCCTCTCCCGGAGGTGGGGACTGGAGGAGAGAACAAAAAAAAAAAAAATAGAAAAAAATTAAAAAAAAATTTTGACAACAACATACAAAAATTGAAAAAAAATATAAAAATTTAACAGCAACAAAAAAAAAAAAAAAAAAACATTTCTCTCCCCTTTCCTCCCGGACAGGACCGGCGAATGCTCTTTCCCTCTGGCCCCCCTCCCCCCCGGCCCGGACCCCCCCTTTTTGTTTCACATCTTTCTCACCCATGAGGCTATTGGCGGTTTTGTTCCCTATATGTCATATATGGTGTCCATGTCTCCTGGTATCTATCTTCTTGTTCTCTTAATTTCATGGTAAGTTTTTCCATTAATTGGATTTCTGATATTTTGCTAACCATTGTGCTCTCGTCGGGGCTATAGTTTTTTTCCATAAGCTCGGTATGCACGCCTTCGCGGCATTCAACAGATGTCCCATTAATGAGTTTTTATATTCTCCCCTAGATATTGGAGTATCATGTAGCAGATATACTGCTGGATTTTCTCCCAATGATACTTCAATAATTCCTTCCACTGTTTCCCTTACCATCTTCCAGAATTCTTTAACTCCGGGGCATTCCCAAAATATGTGTATCATAGTTCCCTCTTCCCTTTGACATCTCCAGCACGTGTTTTCTAACTGTGGGTATATCCGATTTAACACTGAGGGTGTTCTATACCACCTTGTCAGTATTTTATATCCACATTCTTGGTATTTGGTTGATCTTGATGTCTTATGTGTGAGGTGGCATATTTTAAGTTTCTGTGGTTCCGAGAACGTTGTCCCCAGATCTCTTTCCCAGGCCTGTATAAATGTTAACTCTTGTGGAGCCTTACATTCTACCAATAAAGAGTGCATAGTTGATAGCCCGTGTTTCCCTGGTTCCTCTCTCAGGCATAGCTGTTCGAATTTAGACGTTGTCCTTATTTCTGTCATTTGTATTTTTATTACTCGGAGATAGGCCTTGAGCTGTAGTCTCCTGAAGAAGTTAATTTCTCCTGTAAATTCTAAGTCTACCTCCTCCCCTGTCATCACTCTGTTCCCTCTCGTGAAATCTTGTAACCTACTTACCCCTCTTCTCCTAAGATTCCTAAACTCTACCTCTACTAGGCCTGGCTCAAAGCTTGGTGTACCCAGGATTGGGGTCATCGGACTTGGGAACTTAGATATTTCCGTTTTCCCAAATACCCTTTTAATCACTTGAATTGTTGCCCCTATTGTGGGATGTCTTTTTATCTGCTGAGGAATTTCTGTGTCCGCTATCCACACTATCCCTTCTAAAGGTATGCCAGTTATCGCTTGTTCCATACATAACCATGGTTTATCCCTTTTCACTGTGCACCACTCCATTACTCTTACTAAGTGTACTGCTTCATAATAGTTCACTGGGTCTGGGAATCCCACTCCTCCTCTATCTTTAGGTTGTACCAAGATATCCCTCCGGATTCTTGCCGGTTTCCCCGCCCATATAAAATTTGAGAATCTCGTTCTCATCTCTCTCAGGAATCCTACTGGGATCTTGATTGGTAATGCCTGAAGTAGGTATATCAGTCTGGGCATAATGTTCATTTTAATGATATTGATTCTGCCAAACCATGTAAATATTTCCTTGTCCCAGCGCTGGAAGTCTGCTTTTATTTGTCGCATTAGGGGTAGAAAGTTTAGTTCAAACATTTTCTCTAATTTCTTTGTTATTTTAGTCCCCAAATAGTTTATATGGGAATCCGTCCATTTAAAAATGAAATGTTTAGTTAATTGTTTTTGGAGTACTTCATTTATTCCTATTCCCATTGCCTCAGATTTACCGTAATTTATCTTGAAGTTAGAAACCTCTCCATATTTACGTATCTCTACTAACAGTGAGGGGAGGGATATGATTGGGGAGGTAATAAAGAATAACAGATCATCCGCATATGCAGCGAGTTTCTGTTCTTTTTCTTGAGTTAATATACCTTTAATGTCTGGGCTAGCACGTATGGTTCTCAGGAAAGGTTCTAATGTCAAGATATTATTTTAGGCTTTTAACCACCTCAATACAGGGCACTTAAACCCCCTTCCTGCCCAGACCAATTTTCAGCTTTCGGTGCTCTCACACTTTGAATGACAATTACTCAGTCATGCAACACTGTACCCAAATGAAATTTGCGTCCTTTTTTTTCAAACAAATAAAGATTTATTTTGGTGGTATTTAATCACTAATGGGTTTTTTATTTGTTGTGCTATAAATAAAAAAAAAAAGACCGTAAATTTTGAGAAAAATTGCCCTTTTCTTTGTTTCTGTCATTAAATTGGCAAATTAGTAATTTTTCTTCATAAATTTTGGCCAAAATTTATACTGCTATATATCTTTGGTAAAAATTACCCAAATTAGTGTACATTATTTGTTCTTTGTGAAAGTTATAGAGTCTACAAACTATGGTGCCAATCACTGAAAATTGAAAACATCTGATCAGGCCTTCACTACATCAGGTGTATCATTTCTTGAGGTACTAACAAGTCAGAAAAGTACAAATATCCCCCAAATGACCCCTTTTTTTTTAGAAAGTAGACATTCCAAGGTATTAAGTAAGTAGCATGGTGAGTTTTTTTAAGTTTTTCACACAAATAGAGCTTTCTTTTGGTGGTATATTTTTGCGCTATAAACAAAGATAGAGCGACAATTTTGAAAAAAATAAAAAAAAAAATGCAATATTTTTTACTTTTTGCTACAATAAATATCCCCAAAAAAATATATAAAAAAAATATTTTTTCCTCAGTTTAGGCCGATATGTATTCTTCTACATATTTTTGGTAAAAAAAATCGCAATTAGCGATTATTGATTGGTTTGCGCAAAAGTTATAGCGTTTACAAAATAGGGATAGTTTTATAGCATTTTTATTAATATTTTTTTTTTTTTACTAGTAATGGCGGCGATCAGCGATTTTTATTGTGACTGCGACATTATGGCGGACACATCGGACATTTTTGACACATTTTTGGGACCATTGTCATTTATACAGCAATCAGTGCTATTTAAATGCACTGATTCCTGTGTAAATGACACTGGCAGTGAAGTAGTTAACCACTAGGGGCGGGGAGGGGTTAAGTGTGTGTGTGTGTTTTTTTAACTGTAGGGGGCGTGGCTTGGCGTCTGACATCACTGATCGTCTTTCCCTATGACAGGGAACAGACGATCGTGACAGTGTCACTAGGAAGCACGGGGAGAGGTTTGTTTACACAGACCTCTCCTCGTTCTTCAGCTCTGTGACCCGATCGCGGGACACCAGCGGCGATCGGGTCTGCTGGTCCCGCGGCCATGGAGCTCAGGACCGGGTCGCGAGCGCGCCGCCGGCGGCGCGCGCGCGACCCACGGCTGGGCTCTTAAAGAGACACGTACAGGTGCATGATTGTGCCCAGCCGTGCCATTCTGCCGACGTATATTGGCGTGAGGCGGTCCTTAAGTGGTTAACTAGTTATTTCTCTCACAGAGCATATGCATACAACAAATTACACCACAAAATACATTCTGCTACTCCTCCTGAGTATGAGAATACCACATCTCATTTCTCAACCACCTATTACAATTTTGAAGGCTCTGGAGCACCAGGACAATGGAATTGCCCACAAAATGTCCCCATTTTGGAAAGAAAACACCCCAGCGTATAATCTATGAGGCATAATGAGTCTTTTGAAAGTTTTTTTTCTTTCAAGAAGTTTTTGGAAAATGTGGAAAAAAAATGAAAACACATTTTTTTTTACACAAAATTGTCCATTTATAAGATATTTCCAACATATAGCAAATACATAGCAAAAATGACACCCCAAAATACATTCTGCTACTAAGTATGGCGATACCACATGTGTGGAACTTTTACACAGCCTGTCCACATACAAAGGCCCAATATTGAAGTAGCACCATCAGGCGATCTACGAGCATAAATTGCACATCTCATTTCTTAACCACCTATTACATTTTTGAAGGCCCTGGAGCACCAGGACAATGGAATTTCCCACAAAATTACCCCATTTTGGAACGCAAACACCCCAACGTATAATTTATGAGGCATAATGAGTCTTTTGAACCGTTATTTTTTTCCAGAAATTTTTGGAAAATGTGGAAAAAAAATGAAAACGCATTTTTTTTACACAAAGTTGCCATTTATAAGATATTTCCAACACATAGCAAAAATGACACCCCAAAATACATTCTGCTACTCCTCCTGAGTATGGGGATACCACATGTGTGAGACTTTTACACAGCTTTGCCACATACAGAGGCCCAACATCCAAGTAGCACCATCAGGCGTTCTAGGAGCATACATTACATAGATCATTTCCTGGCAACCTATCATTTTTGAAGGCCCTTCATATTTCATACATGTACATACCAAGAATTACAATCCAAAATAAATTCTATTGTGGAAAGGGTAAAAAAAAAAAGTATTACCTGTGCTTTTAGTAGTGTCCACAGAAGAGAGCACTGGTTCAGGCAGCAGTCAGGGATGCGCTTAGCGACAGCAATAGTAATTATCCAGGCAGCAGGCAGGAATATTGTCTATGGTCAGCACAAGGATATTGTCAGCACAGCCAAAGCATTTGTCCATAGAAATTGTCCAGGCAGAGACAGCCAGCACAGCCATAATATTGGTCCTGGTACACTGTTACCTGCAGACACTCATTATTGTACCGCTCTCCAGCCCTTCACAAAACATACTGCCTCTAGCTACAGCTAATTATTTGCGTAGTCCAGGTAGCAGGCAGAGTTGTGGTCCGTTCATGCGGCAGGCAAAGGCATGATGGCAGTAAGTCAGCAGCAGGCTGAGGGCCGCAATCGGGTAAGACCTATGCACAGGGGCACAGGGGTACAGGCTTTGACCCACCCAAATCTTTATGAAGTCTCCCGACTCCAGACCCTAGTCTGGAAATTACGAAACCCGGAGAAAACCAAAAAATATATTTTCTCCAACTATTCTGGAGCCCCTTACATATGTGAGACCCCTGTGTACTACAGTAGCAGGGCAACGGGTCAGTCCAAGCGGTAGGCAAAAGCATAGTCCATAAAACAGGACAGGGTCAGTTCACGTGCAAGCAGTCCAAGCGGTAGGTAGAAGCATAGTCACAAAACAGGCCAGGGTCAGTTCACGTGGAAGTAGTCCAAACGGTAGACAGAGGCATAGTCACAAAACAGGCCAGGGTCAGTTCACATGGAAGCAGTCCAAACGGTAGGCAGAGGCATAATCAAAAAGCAGGCCAGGGTCAGTTCACGTGGAAGGCAGTGGCATGGTTATTTGGGGAAGCTTGGAAAATGGTCAGCACAGATGATGAAAATGGAGAAAATATGGGCTAATATTTTAGGGATGTATGATAAAGTTCGAAGCATTCACCAATGCAAAGGCCAGGTTGGGAGGGTCACTGGAGACAATGGTAGCTGGTATCTTTTCGAAATCCTCTTCTGCTGCACATGCAACATCTTTTTTGCCATCTTCGGCCTGCTTCAGATGGGGGTATGTTGTACGGGAATTGGCGTTCATGAAGTCGGCTAACAGCATCAGAGCAAAGGTCTTCTGGGTGAGGTCTTTGTTGACAGATGAGGGACGTGACTACCTCTTCTATGAATTTTAGGAAGGGGGGGGGCTTTCTGTGGATTTGGTGTAGACTATGTAGGAATTATAAATGGCCAAATGGATGAGATAAATTGCTACCTTCTTGTACCAGAATCGGGACCTCCTTATTGACAAATAGGGCTGAATCATTTTATCATTGAAATCCAACCCCCCCATGTAGAGATTATAATCTTGGACACATGTCAGCTTTTCAATGGGACCTCGTCTTCACTGAACTACAACTGTAGTGTCATCGTGAAAGGTGGACATCATGTGCACGTTCCTGCTATCCTTCCTTCCTAAAGGCCAGCACTTCATTGCATCTCAGTGTTGCTCTTCCCCCCCTTCGCAGCTTTTTGTTTACTATGGATTGTGGGAAGCCCTTCCTATTTTTTCTGGAGGTTCCGCAGGCCAGGGTTTTTTCGATGTAGAGGTGTTTGAAAAGGGGCAGGCTAGTATAGAATTTGTCAAGGTACAGTGGTGTGAAAAAGTGTTTGCCCCCTTCTTCATTTCCTGTTCCTTTGCATGTTTGTCACACTTAAGTGTTTCGGAACATCAAACCAATTTAAACAATAGTCAAGGACAACACAAGTAAACACAAAATGCAATTTGTAAATGAAGGTGTTTATTATTAAAGGTGAAAAAAAATCCAAACCATCATGGCCCTGTGTGAAAAAGTGATTGCCCCCTAAACCTAATAACTGGTTGGGCCACCCTTAGCAGCAACAACTGCAACCAAGCGTTTGCGATAACGTGCAATGAGGCTTTTACAGCGTCCTGGAGGAATTTTGGCCCACTCATCTTTGCAGAATTGTCCTAATTCAGTTACATTAGAGGGTTTTCGAGCATGAACGGCCTTTTTAAGGTCATATCACAACATCTCAATAGGATTCAGGTCAGGACTTTGGCTAGGCCACTCCAAAGTCTTCATTTTGTTTTTCTTCAGCCATTCGTGGTGGACTTGCTGGTGTGTTTAGGATCATTGTCCTGCTGCAGAACCCAAGTTCGTTTCAGCTTGAGTACACGAACAGATGGTCGGACATTCTCCTTCAGGATCTCTTGGTAGACAGCAGAATTCATAGTTCCTTTTATCACGGCAAGTCTTCCAGGTCCTGAAGCAGCAAAACAGCCCCAGACCATCACACTACCACCACCATATTTTACTGTTGGTATAATGTTCTTTTTCTGAAATGCAGTGTTCCTTCTACGCCAGATATACTTGGACACACACCTTCCAAAGAGTTCCACTTTTGTCTCATCGGTCCACAGAATGTTGTCCCAAAAGCCTTGGGGATCATCAAGATGTGTTGTGGAGAAAATGAGACGAGCTTTGATGTTCTTTTTGCTCAGCAGTGGTTTTCTCCTTGGAACTCTGCCATGCAGGCCATTTTTGCCCAGTCTTTTCCTGATGGTGGAGGCATGAACGCTGACCTTAACTGAGGCAAGTGAGGCCTGCAGTTCCTTGGACGTTGTTGTGGGGTCTTTTGTGACCTCTTTGATGAGTCGCCGCTGCGCTCTTGGGGTAATTTTGGGCGGCCGGCCACTCCTGGGAAGGTTCACCACTGTTCCATGTCTTCGCCATTTGTGGATAATGGCTCTCACTGTGGTTCGCTGGATTCCCAAAGCTTTGGAAATGGCTTTATAACCCTTTCCAGACTGATAGATCTCAATTACTTTCTTTCTCAATTGTTCCTGAATTTTCTTTGGGTCTCGGCATGATGTGTAGCTTTTAAGGATCTTCTGGTGGACCTTACTGTGTCAAGCAGCTCCTATTTAAGTGATGCCTTGATTGTGAACAGGTGTGGCAATAATCAGGCCTGGGTGTGGCTAGAGAAATTGAACTCAGGTGTGGACAACCACAGTTATAGTATGTTTTTAACAAGGGGGGCAATCACTTTTTCACACAGGGCCATGATGGTTTGGATTTTTTTTCACCTTTAATAAAAAAAACACCTTCATTTACAAATTGCATTTTGTGTTTACTTGTGTTGTCCTTGACTATTGTTTAAATTGGTTTGATGTTCCGAAACACTTAAGTGTGACAAACATGCAAAGGAACAGGAAATGCGGAAGGGGGCAAACACTTTTTCACACCACTGTATATATGATATCCTTTTTTCAGAAGTGGGTAAGCCAGGTCCCATACGATTTTTCCAGTTGTGCCCATGTAGGCCGTGCATTTAGGGGGCTGGAGCTGGGAATCTCTTCCTTCATATATGCAGAACGCATAAAGATATCCCGTGACTCTCTCACAGAGCTTGTAAAATTTTACTCCGTATTTGGCCTTTTTGCTAGGAATTTATTGTTTTATTCCAACTGGCCTAAAAATGGTACCAGGGACTCATCCACACATATATGCTTCTCGGGGACATAGAGTTCTGCAAATCGTTGGGAAAATAAATTTATCAGTGGGCGAATTTTATATAGCTTATCAGAATTTGGATGATTGCGGGGAGGGCACTGGGTGCTGTCGTTAAAATGAAGGAATCTCATAATCATTTCATATCGGGACCTGGGCATTACAGCAGAATACATGGGCATTTGGTGGATAGGGTTGGTGGACCAATAGGCATGTCCCTCATTTTTTTTTGTAAGCCCCATGTTTAGGGTGAGGCCCAAAAACAATTTGAACTCCTCCAAATTCAGATCTCTCCACTCAAATGGACGGGCATAAGATGATTGGGGGTTGTTGGCAATATACTGCTGGGCATATAAATTAGTCTGGTCCACAATGAATTGCAGCGTAATGTCGGGCAAAAACAGATGAAAGCAATTGATCTGTGTGAAATTTTGGGTGTTGGCCTGCACACCTGGCTGTGCTGTGAAAGGGGGAATAATTGGTGATCCCGAGTCGGAAGGCAGCCATGTTGGATTGGCAAGACCATCTGGCATGTATGTAGCGGCCCTGGCTCTTGGGGGACGTGACACTCCAGTAGTTGGGGGAGTTGAATTTCCTGTCCTGGTACTCAGGCGTGATGTAGCAGCACTGGTACTGGGCCTGGGCATTTGTTTGCTAGGCCTATCGCTGGCGGCAGCACTGGTACTGGGCCTTTGTTCCTGGGGCCTATCGCTGGCGGCAGCGCTGTTACTGGGCCTTTGTTCCTGGGACCTATTGCTGGCGGCAGCGCTGGTACTGGGCCTTTGTTCCTGGGGCCTATTGTTGGCAGCAGCGCTGGTACTGGGCCTGGGAATATAATCCTGGTTGCCCTTATAGGAGGGACCCATTCTTCATCCGAATCAATACTACTCTCGATCGGTTCAAATGCCGAATTTGATTAGGAATCAGAATTGGAATCTGCTGAGAACTTCCCGGTGCTCTCATCAGTCATGGAGAGGATCTGGAATGCCTCCTCACTGTTATATACTCTTTTGGACATGGCTGTGTGGCGGGTAGCTGTGCGGTGACAGATGGGTGTCAGGTGACGGTCACTGATGGGCTATGTGATGGGTGGCAGGTGACGTTCACTGATAGGTGATGATGGTGTGACGGGCGATGGTCACTGATGGGTGACAGGCGATGGTCACTGATGGGTGACAGGCCATGGACAGTGACGGGTGATGGTCACAGATGGGTGACAGGCGACGGTCACTGATAGGTGACGGGTGATGTGTGACCAGCCACGGTCACTGATGGGTGAAGGGCGATGGGTGACAGACCACGGTCACTGATGGGCGACGGGTGCACCGCTGATGGTCACTAATGGGTGGCAGGTGATGGATGACAGGCCATGGTCACTGATGGGTGAAGGGTGCACCCCTGACGGTCACTGATGGGTGATGGGTGACAGGGCACGGTCACTGATGGGTGATGGGTGCACCGCTGATGGTCACTGATGGGTGAAGGGTGACAGGGCACGGTCACTGATGGGTGACGGGTGACAGGGCACGGTCACTGATGGGTGACGGTTGCACCGTTGATGGTCACTGATGGCAGTCTCTTATGTGACAGGTGCACTTTTATGGGGTAACTGTTGGGTGACAGATGACAATTGGGGGCGATGGGAGAGGTGTGGTATTGGTGCATAAACTACTAAACATAGATCTGTAACTCACTGCTCCTGGCAACAGTTAGTTACAGCTCTATGTTTACATTTAGTGAGCGGCTGTGTAAAGTGGGGGAGTTACCATCCGTGATCGCCCTGACTTCATCGCGGCCGATCACATGGTAAACAACCATGCCCAATGGCTGTTCACCCCTGTCGGTGACGAGCGTTGTCTCGGTGACACGCCGGCACCGACAGTACAGGGCTGTGCGCACACGATCGCACGCATGCCCTGTTTAAATGGGCTCACGTTATATGACATCCGCCCAGAACGAGAGCCTTACCGTCCCGCCGTCATATGACAGTGGGCGGTAGGCTAGTGGTTAAGGAAATACACTATAAAGTTGGTAAAGTTGCTGGGCGAGGTCCATGTAGTTACTTTGCATATGGTCCCAATGGAGGTTTGTTGAGAGTAGAGTTGCCCCCTGTCCGGGATTCACCCAGACAGTCCGGGTTTTGAATCATGTGTCCAGGTTTCAGTCCACCTGAAACCCGGACACATTATTAAGACAGGAATGTGTCTCGGAATGGGGCTTGACAGGAGGGTGAGGGGGCACTATGTGCCCAGCATTACTATTCTCTTCGGAGTACCCAATAGTGTCCGATGTCTGTTACAATCCTATAGTGTATACTAAAACCCAAAATTTTTACTGTGCGTCGCTAAAGTGTTCGGGTTTGGTTTAAAGAAAAAGTGGCAACCCTAGTTGAGAGGCTGCCCAGGAAGTCTGTGAGCAGACGTGATTGCAAAATAATTTTGTGCTATATTTTCCTGCAAATGTGCCTTTCCTTCAGAGCGCAGTCACAGATATTTACTGTACCTATAGGTAAGACTTACTATAGGCTTCCCTATAGGTAAAAGTCATGCATGGGAGTGCTTCCATGGTCTTCACCCAATGCAATGTCTCTCTTACAGCTTTGGCAAACAGCCAAAGCTTCATCATACACCTCATTGGGGAACACCTTCCCTTTTTTAGTGGGATAAGGTGCAGAGAAGGAGAACAAGGAAGTGGATATTGTTAATGCCTAGGAAGGTTGAACTGATGTTCCAGGTGAAGATCCTAATTAGGGCATCATGAACCACCCACTTTATTAGGGAGGCAACATTTCTTATCTGCATCTTCCTCTTTGGATGTTTCAATGAGGAAAACTTTACACTGGGCTTTATTTTAAATAGCCATACAAGCCCATCATAGTCCCTTAGTGGAGTCTCAGAAAATCTGTGTAGATTCTGCACTTTAAATGACTGTAGAATTGACATTTTAAGGATCGCATGCAGTATTTGAGAAAACACCTAAGTACTGTATGCGATCTGCTTTTGTGAATGGAGACGGCTGTCACCAGTCAGTGTCCCTGATCACCACCAGTATAAGCCGAGGGTGAGAAATGCAATAGCTACTGTAAGCGCAAAAGAGGGTCACAGCCTACCTGTGTCCTGTTCTGCAGCCTCTGTGTCCCTCTTCAGCCTTGGTGTCCATCTTCAGCCTCCTTGTCCCTCTTCAGCCTCCTTGTCCCTCTGCAGCCTCCTTGTCCCTCGCATTTGCACCGATCAGCGTGCAATAATTACCGGTACATACGGCGGCCATAACTGTATTCAAAAGCCGCGCCTCCTCCTTGTCTGTGATAGAGGGAACACTCTATTTCCCAGCAGTCAGTGTTACCACGGACGAGGATGAGAGGATGTCCGTGATAGGCTGAACAATGACTGCTGGAAAAAAGAGTGTTCTGCCTATCACAGACAAGGAGGCGCGGCGTTTGAACACTGCCAAGGTCGCCGTCTGTTTGCATGACACACTGATCATGTAGGCAGACGGCGGCGACTCGAGTATAAGCCAAAGGGGGGTACTTTCAGCCCAAAAAAAAAAAGGGCTGAAAATCTCGGCTTATACTCGAGTATATACGGTATTCAACCACAATAAAAAGAAATTGTAAGTGGTGAAAATCCCCAGTCCAGCGGACTTGTTAAGGGTCTTGTGGCTGGTATTGCCACTGACCGCCATGCTGCTGTGGTGGGTGGGGTGGCTGTGGTGGGTGGGTTGGCTGCAGAGTTGGTGGATGTGGGGCCACAAAATCACACAGGTGTGTGTTTTCAGAGATTTGGCCTCTCACCCCCTTTTTGAGGAGCTGCAGTATGAGTTCCTCACACCTGCTCCTTTGCTCACATCTGCCCTTGTTTATTGGCAGTCAGCATGGCAAATCCCTCAGCCTCATCTGGGTCTGTCCTGATGGCAGTAGTGGCCTGACTGAGGAAGGCAGCTGTGGCATCCTCCAGATTCCTGCTCTTCCTGTCCCTTTTAGCAGGAGAGCTTGGGGAGGGATCTGGGACTCCGTCTGGCTGCTGGCCATGGGCTCTTGACTGACACTTTCCTGTGTATGAAAATGGGACATAATTAGAATCTTTTTTAGGGTTTGGTCATCAATCACACCCAATTTTGATCTCCTCACTGTTGCAAATTGAATGTGGACAAATAGAAAAGACTATCATTCTGACTCCAGCATTTTTTATTCTTGTACAAATAAGTTTTGGTCACTACTGTCTATTGATATGGAAACCACTTTGTTAAGGCAGAAATATTTGACCAATAACGTTATAATCATTGTATTTTTGGAAACAAATATGTTCAATAATGCTATATCTGGGTCATGCTGGGCTCCTCCACATCTTCACCCTGTGCAGCAGGACCTATGTGGACCTGTGTGGACCTCTGGAGCTGTGGCCTCAGCAGATGTCGAAGGGAGTGTTGACAGCGATGGCCTGGGTTCTGTCTGGTCGGACAAAAACCGCAGGCTGTTGTAATACCACAGCCTGGGGACATATATGTCATCTGCTAATGCTCCAGATCTCTGTGAGTCCATCACCTTGTTGAGCTCCCTTTTAAAAGTACTCCTCAGGTTTGAGATTTTTGTCTTGACATAGTTGATCTCTGCCCTGGGGTACACTGGCTTCACCAACTCAAGCAGTTTCTCCAATGCTGCCTTCCTCAAGATTTTATTGGAGTAATCTCGACTCTTGACCTTCCACTTCCAGAGACAGGGCAGCTTCCGGTACAGGTCAATAAATTGGGGCAAAAAATCAGGCGCAGTAAATTTATCCGTCATGATAAATGATATGATGCCTGCAAGACAGAACACAAGACAAAACATAATGTCTGGCTTAACTCATAAGCTGCTCCCAATCTAGGCCTCAATCTAAGCAGTATAGACCACTACCCACCTATGCCCCAATTTCCAATCCTCATCTCCCTGCGCAGACCATCTGCCGCTTAGCCAGCCCGCGCTGAGAAGTAATGGTCCGTCCAACCAATCACAAAACAGAAGACTGGTTTCCCTAGTAACTGGAGCGCTTGGCGGCGATCGTAATAAACAAGTCAGGCTGAATTTTGCATGCGCTGTGTTGTTCCTGGGTCTTGCGCAGATCTTCTGAGGCATTATCTGACGGCAGCATTCGATAGAACACTGGCAGTGTTTCGTCAGATTAGGTGACCTGTCAGATTTTGTAACGGAAGTGTCGTTCAGTCGCCTCCATCTTGCTACACCCAGCACTCCTCCACAGTAAGGATATAGTTTTTTCCCTAGGGCTTTATTGTCCATAATCCCATCAGGTACAGTGTTTTAGGAATTTTATGTGGAATTCTAAACAAAAAAAAAACATTTTAATTTATTTATTTTTTATATTTAAATAACATTTTATATTTTCATATATTTAAATAGCTATGTGGGCATGTGCTAGGAGTATGTATGTGGTTTTATTGAGAAGTGTTTTTATTGCTGCTGTAACGAGTACTTGGAAAAATTTTGACAATAAAGTATATCTACAGTAAGAAGGTGGCAAGCGGACATCTTGTTACACCCACCCAAATCTGGCATTTCACACTTATTTTTACCACTAAACGAAGCTTATAAACAGAAATACAGTATTTGCAAATCCGTCTGACTCTTTTGATGTTGAATTGCAAAAGCAACTATTAAAGGGGGCTACCGGATTCCGATAAGCCCCCCGCCCGCAGACCCCGACAACCAACGGCCAGGGTTGTCGGGAAGAGGCCCTTGTCCTCATCAACATGGGGACAAGGTGCTTTGGGGTGGGGGGCCACAGGGCCCCTCTTTACCCAGGGCACCCCCCATGTTGAGGGCACGTGGCCTGGTACGGCTCAGGAGGGGGGGCACTCGCTCGTCCCCACCCCCTTTCCTGACGGGCCATGCTGCGTGCTCGAATAAGGGTCTGATATGGATTTGGGGGGGACCCCCACGCCGTTTTTTTGGTGTAGGGATTCCCCTTTAAATCCATACCAGGTGACGGGACTAGTGAGATGTCAATGTCGCAGATCGAGGCGGCGGCATTGGCTTCCTTCGCTAGTCCCGTCTACCTGGAGTCACGTTCTAAATGAACGGACTTTACTCCGTGTGTGGGGCAAGTCCGTTCATTTCAAAAGTCCCGCGGACTTCCGCCAAAGCCTCTGATGGTGAAGCATCAATTATTTGAAGGCCAAAATTGGTAGCCTGCGTAGTACATATAATAGGGAGCGCAAGAAAGTCATGGAATCCCAGAGATCCGGAGAAGCAGCAGATGATATATATGTCCACAGGCTGTGGTACTACAACAGCCTGCGTTTTTTGTCAGACCAAACCGAACCACGCCCATCACTCTCAACGCTTCCTTCTACATCGACTGAGGCCATAGCTCCTGAGGTCCACCCTGGTCCTTTGACACAGGAAGAAGATGTGGAGGAGCCCAGCTTGACCTAAGTATAGCATTGTTGAACATATTTGTTGACAAAAATTGAACGATGTTAACGAGACGTTATTGATCCCAAATTTCTGCCTTAACAAAGTAGTTTACATATCAATAGACAGTAATGGCCAAAAATGATTGGGACACGAACAAAAAAATTGTGTGTGATTGATGACCAAAAACCTAAAAATATGTTCCATTTTCATACACAGGAAAGTCTCAGCCAAGAGGAGGCCGTGCCCAGCAGCCAGACTGAGTCCCAGGTTCCTCCCCTACGCCCTCCAACTAAAAGGGCAAGGAAGTCCAGAAACCTGGATGATGCCACGGCTGCCTTCCTCAGGCATACCACAAGTGCCATTAGCAGGGCCCCGGATGTCCAGGAGGCTTTTGGCTGCATGACTGCAAACAAATTAAAGGATATGGAGGAGGACCAACGCAGCATGTGCTCCTCAACAAGGGGAGGAGGGGCCAAAACCCCCCTGAAAACGCACATATGTGAAATAGAGCATAATCCTCCACCACTTCCACTGACACCACAGCCACCCCACCCACCACAGCAGCATGGTGGACTGTGGCTAATGCAGCCCCAACACCCCCAACAAGGCTGCTGGGCTGGGGATTATCAACAGTACAATTTATAATTTTCTTTTTGTTTAATTTGAGTTGATTTGCAGAGAATGCATTTTTTATTTAATTTTGTTTATTTGTGTGGAAGGAAGCATTGAGAGCGATGGCCTGGGTTCGGTCTGGTCTGGCAAAAAATGCAGGCTGTTGGAAGACCACAGCCATGGGACATATATGTCATCTGCTGCTGCTCCCGATCTCTTGGAGTCCAGGACCGTATTGGTTACCAATTTTAAAATTCACATAATTGATGTCTGCACTGGGGTACGAACAGTTCACCAATTCCAACTGTTTCTCCATCATTGCCTTCCTCTTGATTTTCATATGACCTTGTGGTCCCTATTCAATAAAAAATATATTTTTTTTGACAAATACTGTCCCTGATTTGGAACAATGTCCCTCTGTCCCTCATTCCACCTCATTTTTCCCTCATTTTGGTCTGATCTATATAGTTGTATATAAAATGCACTTTTTATCTTTCAAAAAGTGTTTCCCAGTCCTAAACCTTTCATCCAATTTCTAAATTGCTGCATTTGTACATTTTAAAAGCCAATATAAAGGAATAGTAGTGGTTAAAAAAAAGTCCTTGTGGATTTAATTAACCTTTTTTTTTGGCTAATGCTTCCGAGCATGCGTGTTTGTATTTTGGACTTTTGTACACACGATCGGAAAATCCGACAAGACATTTATCTGCGGAAAATTAGAAAACCTTCTAGCCAACATTTGTTGGCGGAAAGTCCAACAACAATTGTCCGATGGAGCATACACACGCATAGCTCCCAACTGTCCCCTGATTTGGAGGGACTGTCCCTGATTTGGAACAATGTCCCTCTGTCCCTCATTCCACCTCATTTGTCCCTCATTTTGGTCTGAACTATATAGTTGTATATAAAATGCACTTTTTATCTTTCAAAAAGTGTTTCCCAGTGCTAAACCTTTCATCCAATTTCTAAATTGCTGCATTTGTACATTTTAAAAGCCAATATAAAGGAATAGTAGTGGTTAAAAAAAAAGTCCTTGTTGATTTAATTAACCTTTTTTTTTGGTTAATTCTCCTTTAAGGGGGTGTGGCAGGGGGCATGTCCTATGCCTACAAACATTTGTTAGTAGGTGTCCCTTATTCCCATCTCAAAATGTTGGGAGGTATGGTAAGGATACACCGAGAAGGGGGCAAGCTTACATCTTGTTACACCCACTAGAGTTTTGCATTGCACAGTTATGTTTAAACCGTAAACGGAGCTTATATGGTGAAATAAAGTATTTGGAAATCCATTGGACTGTTTACATGTTGAATTATAAAAGCAGATGTGTTCTGTCAGATTAGTAAACCTGTGAGACTACCAGGTTTGCCACTGCTTTTAAAATTCAGCATCTAAACAGCCCGTCACATTTCTAAATACTGTATTTGACCTTATAAGCTCACACATCCCAACATTTTGAGATGGAAATGAGGGACACCTACTCGCAAACGTATGTAGGCAGAGGACACGCCCCCCCTGCCACACCCCCTTAAAGGAGAATTAACCAAAAAGTTTAATTAAATCCACAAGGGCTTTTTTTTTTTAACCACTACTATTCCTTTATATTGGCTTTTTAAATTTACAAACGAAGCAATTTAGAAATTGAGGGAAAGGTTTAGCACTGAGAAACACTTTTTGAAAGATAAAAAGTGCATTTTTATATACAACTATATAGATCAGCTCAAAATTAGGGACAAATGAGGAGGAAAGAGGGACAGAGGGACATTGTTCCAAATCAGGGACAGTCTCTCGAAATCAGCGACAGTTGGGAGCTATATAAGCTGTGTTTAAATAACTGTGAAATGCAAAACCCTGCTGGGTGTAACAAGATGTCCGCTTCCCCCCTTCTCACTGTATCCTTACTGTGGACGAGTGTGGGGTGGAGCAAGATGGCGGTAACATCACTTCCGTTACAAAGTCTGACGGGTCGCCTAATCTGACTTAACAGCGGTCTAGCCCTTAGTCAGCAGTGGGCGTGGCAGAGTGACGAAAAGGCTGTGGGAGGGGCTTCGCGTCACGGCTCAGTGCTCCGGAGGAAGGTGAACAGACATGTGGCCGGGAATGAGGATGATTCGGCGCCAGCTGAGCTCGGCGATCCGGGGGCTGGTGTACGATAAGCACGGGGAACCGGCGCAGGTGCTTCGGTGAGACATTGACTCCCATGTGAGAAGTCCTAGAGGAGCGCGGCATTATGGGAAGGAGCGTGGTTAGGAGCATCGTATGGGAGAAGGGGGCGTGGCTTGGTGTCTGGTGCCCTTGGCTTGGCGATGACGCTGTAGATGTATAGCCGAATGAGTGCATAGCTAAGCCGGTGGGGATATAAGGTGACAGCTATGGCAATAAATAAGGTGGCAGCCAGCAATCCAGGGACAACCCCAACCTATCAATTCTGGAGTTCTGCATTCACTTTTGCAAGCAACTAAGCTGCTATGTCTTCGCAGCACCCTGCACAGGTGTGTCTGTTGCTTGGGGGCATCTGTTTTGCAATGGTAACATTTTAACCACTTCAGCTCCTGGAGATTAACCCCCCCCCCCCCCCCCCCCCCTCCTGACCAGGCCATTTTTTGCGGCATAGCACTGCGTTGCTTTAACTCACAATTTCACGGTTGTACCTAAATAAAATTGATGTTTTTCCCCCCCCCCCCCCCCCCACAAATAGAGCTTTCTTTTGGTGGTATTTGATCACCACTGCATTTTACTTATGTGCTATTAAAAAGAAATTTAAAAAAAAAAAAATAGACTGCCAATTTTGGAAAAGTCGGGGGGGAAAAAAATTCTTTCTGCTATAAAAAAACAAAAAAAAATTTCTTCATCAATTTAGGTCATTCTGCTACATATTTTTGGTAAAAAGAGTCCCACTAAGTGTATATTGGTGTTCTCAAAAGTTATAGCGTCTACAAACTATGGGATAGATTTACAGATTTTTTTGATTTTTTTTTTTTCTCTAGTAATGGTGGCAATCAGTGACTTCTAGTGGGACTGCAACATTTCGGTGGACAATCTGAACACTAAGTGACACTTTTTTGGGGACCAGTGACACCAATACAGTGATCAGTGCTAAAAATATGCTGACAGGGAAGGGGTTAACATCAGGGGCGATCAAAGGGTTAAATGTGTCCCTAGGGAGTGCTTGCTAACTGGTGGGATGTGCTTTTGCTGTGAGAAGGCAGATATCCATGTTCCTGCTTAGCAGAAACACAGGATCTCTACCTCCCCTACTAACAGAATGGCGATCTGCCTTGTTTACATAGACAGACTGTCGTTCTGCGCCTCTCCTGAATCATTGAGTCCCCTGGAGCCGTTGATTGGCTCCCGCCGTGTCCTATCGCAGCGGGAGCAGGTTGCTGGCGGCCCAGATTCGGAAGTGCAGAATCACGTTACTGTATTCTGTGCATGGGAAATGTACATGGGGTGGCCAGCAAGGGGTTAAAGATTTAAAGTGAAATTCCATTCCTAACTGAAGTTGTTCTAAAGGCTCAAGGTTTTTTTTTTTTTTTTTCCTTCATACATTCTATGCATGTGGGAAAAAAAAACACTGTGTGCTGTCCCCCCCCCCCCCCCCCCCCGATACTTATAACTGAAATGTTAGAAACAGATTTTGCTAGACCAACTTTTAAGTAATTATCAAAAAAAATTACAATGTTCAATGCTGAACTATATGGGAAAAGGATTTATTGATACAAAATCATTTGCTATGAATAAAAAACACTCCTACTGTTAAAACCCAAACATCCACCTCTCTTACAATCTGGCCGATGGCCATAAGTTGCAACAATGTAATAATTAACTTGTAGAATTCAAGTGACCTAATGATCCTACAGCAGGGATCTGCAATTAGCGGACCTCCAGCTGTTGCAAAACTACAACTCCCATCATGCTTCTGGGTGTTTTGCTATGCCTCATTAGATTTGTAGTTCTGCAACAGCTGGAGGTCCTCTAATTGCATATCACTGGTATACAGGATCCAATGAATATAGGGTGCTCCTGCTCATAAAATTTAAATATCACAGGTGTAGATGATGCATCACGAGTCCGCCATTATGGGGAATATAGGATAGTGTGAGATCCAAGCTTTGATGTCAGTAGATGAAAATGACTCCATGGTGGATTTCAGTATGGACGTAATGCACAAACAGATGCAGTGGTCTAGAGGGGGCCCCCAGTCAAAGCTTAGTATAGTGTAAACCAACTGGCTATGCTAAGATGACAGGAATCAAAGATTCACATTTTGTGTAGTACTGCCAGGGATTGTCCATCAATGTTGTGACCACCCCCCACAATCCCTGGCAGTACTACACAAAATGTGAATCTTTGATTCCTGTCATCTTAGCATAGCCAGTTGGTTTACACTATACTAAGCTTTGACTGGGGGCCACCTCTAGACCACTGGATCTGTTTGTGCGTTACGTCCATACTGAAATCCACCACGGGACAGGGGCGTTTACATTTTTTTTTATTTTTATTTATTTTTTTTTTTTTTAAACAGTGTAAAAAGTAAAATAAAAAAATTGTGTAAACATCCCTTGTAATAGGAAAAAAAGCATGACAGGACCTCTTAAATATGAGATCTGGGGTCAAAAAGACCTCAGATCTCAAATTTACACAAAAATGCAATAAAAAACGGCCATTTAAGAGCTATGGACGGAAGTGAAGTTTTGACGTCTCTTCCGCCCTGCAATGTTATGGAGACGAGTGGGGGGCCATCTTCCCCTCACTAGTCTCCATACCCAGCAAGGGGTAACATCCGATCGCCTCCGCCGCTGCTGACGGCTCTGGTAAGCGGGAGGGGGGCCCTCTCCCGCCGCCGTTAAAAGTGATCTTGCGGAAAATCCGCCGCAGAGACCACTCTTATCGGAAGCGGGCCGCTGGCTGAAGGAGAGGATACCGGGGTTATGGCAGCTAGCTGCTGCCATAACAATATTCCTCTTCAAACTTAGGACGTATATCGGCGTGCGGCGCTCCGTAAGTGGTTAAATAACACCAAAAGAAAGCTCTGTGCTGACCGTGCAATTGTCACTTAAAGTGCGGCAGCACTAATAGCTGAAAATTGGCCTGGGCAGGAAGGGGGGTATAAGTGCTCAGTATTGGTGGTTAAATAAAAAAAAAAGAGACTGTAATATCACTTTAAAGTCACTAAACCCACATTATAATAAACTAAATAAATGGTGTATTACCTGCTGTTTCATACTCGCTGTCACCATGAGATTTGTTTTCTGTATTCTGCAAAATACCTGGTTGTTTCTGTTCATGTCCCTAATTCAGCTAGGGACTTTGCAGCTGTGGCAGCAATATGTTCAGTTTTCAGTAAGGCTACTTTCACACTGGGGCACTCAGCTGGCGGTAAAGCGGCGCTTTACCGTCGTTTTAGCGGCGCTGATCGGCAGCTAGCGGGTCAGTTTTAACCCCCGCTAGCAGCCGAAAAAGGGTTAAAACCACCTGCAAAGTGCTGCTGCAGCGGCGCTTTGCAGGCGGGTTTGGAGCGCTGCCCCATTGTTTTCAATGGGAAGGGGCGCTTTAGGAGCGGTAAATACACCGCTCCTACAGCACTCCAAAGATGAGGCTTGCAGGACTTTTTTGAGCGTCCTGCAAGCGCACCGCTCCTGTGTGAAAGCCCTCGGGGCTTTCACACTGGAGTGCATTGAGCGGCTCTTTCAGGGCGCTTTGCAGGCGCTATTTTTAGCACTTTAGCACCTGCAAAGCGCCTCAGTGTGAAAGGGGCCTTAGTTTCTATGCTGAGCATTTCCTCCCTATCACATCTGAGCAGCCCATGTGACTATAGACTTTAGAAGGGGGTTGGAACAGGTTTAAGGTTAGTTGAGGTACATTCACGTTAAGGCTGAGCTCCAGGCAGCTATAAAAGATGTAATGTAGCTATGTACACTTATTTTTCTAAATGCAGTGCAAGTACCCCAGCCTCTTGCTGTTTCTTTACAGCAGAGCTCAGACTAGAGAAGCAGCACAAGTAGCCAATTATTTGCGCTGCAGGCTAAGCGGCATGCTGATGGGAAGAGCGAGCCATCAGGAAGATGAGCTCCTCTTTCTACTGCTTCTTATTTCACTGTGCAGTCACAGGGTGGTGGAGGGACACTGTATAGCTGTTCATATACGATTCCTTTTATTTTATTTTTTTCATTTTTGTTCAGCCCCCCCAACAGAATTCCCTATCCACATAAACCAAGTGGATGAAGGAATCCGCCTCCCTACCCCTTCCCATTGTGTTCTAAGAGCGGCACCCATAGCTGTCAGAATACACTGATCATCTACTGCAGCCGCTGATCAAATTTATTAACCTGTCTCTTCATCAGTAGTCGATCGAATTCTGTCAAGTGAAGACAGCCACACAGTGATCCCCAAATGTAGCCATTTACTGAATTTCAATCAGTGTATTGACAGCTTAGTGTTATAAACTGCAGCAGAGAACGATCATGTCTTCTTTGCTAGACAGGGGGCAGTGTTGTGTGGCAGAGTTGTAGACATACATTTAAATCCTTTGGCAGGCAAAGCATTTGCCTTATGTGAGTTTTTATCTGTGAATTTAACTGTTGGCTGGAGATCAGCTGTAACATTTTCAGTTGCATTTGGTTGGTGTATCTAGTAGAAAACGGTTACAATTTCCATTACTAGTATGTTAGCTGATCTACTTATTGTTCTGTACTTCAGTTACTCCCTTTTCCTTTGGAACTTGATGGATACTGCCTTGGAACTTGCTCACATGCTCATATGAGATTGTGCTCCGTGTCCTTTTATAAACTTTGATAAAAAAACACATATTGAAAGAGAAAAAACGGTCACAATTTTAAAAGACTATTAAAAGTTTTATCTGATTGTGTATTTTATTTATTTTTGCTTGAAGCAGAAAGAAAATGGGTTCCACCCCTCTCCGGGCGGTCGCTGTCCTCCCTATTTTTTTTTTCCCCAGCCTTTTCTGGGTGCCAGATTCTTGTCTTCTTGAATGGCTTATGGGGAAATTATGTTATCCAATGGGAGTCAGTCATCTTGGCACAGCCAGGAATGCATGCCGAGCTGCCTATGCACAGCTCAATGTAAATTTAATAGACTGCGAGCAGGCAGGTAGATGTGTGTTTTAGCAGAAGAGACAAAGCACATATCTTCTGTAATAAAGAGCTGCATGCAGTTTTTCTTTTTACACATAAAAGAAGAACTATAGGCAAAACCTTTTTTTATTCTTTTTTTTTTTGTGACTTTAGGTAGGGTAAGGAAGGGTTATAACCTCTGTCAGATTTTTTTTTTTTCCCCCATCATCTATGTCCAATTGTAGAGATTTTTCTTCACTTCCTTTTCCATAGCCAAGCAGGAAGTGAGAGGAAACCCCTGAAAATGAAGGGAATGCCTTGGGGACCCACAGGGCACAAGAGCCAGTGTCCCCATTGGAAGATTTCCAAGCTATTACATTTTTGGGGACGACCCAATGAAGAATGGGGGACAGACAGCACTAAAAACTGACAGGGGCTCCACCCCCACTCTATACAAAACGAAAAAAGTTTTTGTATTTAGTTATACTTTAACCTCCCTGGTGGTATGTAGAAGAATACATATCTGCCTAAACTGAGGAAAAAAATAGTTTTTTGATATATTTTTGGTGGATATTTATTATAGTAAAAAATGCTTTATTATATTTATTTAATATATTTTCAAAATTGTCCTTTTTTTTTTTTTTTTTTGTTTATAGCGCAAAAAATTAAAACCGCAGAGGTGATCAAATACCATCAAAAGAAAGCTCTATTTGTGGGGGGGGGACGTAAATTTTTGTTTGGGTACAACATCGCACGACCGCGCAATTGTCAGTTAAAGCAACGCAGTGCCGAATCGCAAAAAGTGCTCTGGTCAGGAAGGGGGTAAATTCTTCTGGGGCTGTAGTGGTTAAAGTGAACAAAAAAATGACTATACAATACACTGTAAGTCCCTTGAAAAAAAAAATCATTGTACAGTAAATTGTTCCTTCAGCTGTTTTTGTTGTGTAGCAAGCAGCTAAAAGGCCCTACTGTACACGGGCTTAAAGTGAAAGCAAAAGGTTCTATATACATCTTAAAAACACTACTCCTCCCCCCCCCCCCCCTACCTATGCTGTCTCTGGCTGGTAAAAGAAAAAGTGTATACATACCTTGTTTTAATTCGCTCCAGTCACAGGATGCATATTCTCCAGCCACCTTGTGTCATGAAGCACTCGACAATGATGCTGACTTCCATGACCTGTGATGTTACCCACCAGCTTCCATTGCCTATCCATTGTTGGCACACCTTCTTCCCTGCAGCAGCTGCTCCATGACACAGGAGCACCAGAGGTTATGGATCATGTGACCGGGGCGGATTGAAAAGGGTATTTGCTAGCAGTATACAGCACAGATAAGGGGTAAATGCTGATTTGTATGTAGCCTTTACTTCCCCTTTAAGGCCTCGTGCACACTGGACGTTATCAAAATGCCAGTAGTGTCAGCTGTAGAAAGCTGTAGCATGACGCATAGCATGACACACAGCCATTAATGTCTAAACAGCTGGCAACAAAAGTGAGTACACCTGCCTTAACCCTCTTAGGCATGGAGTTCTCCAGCGCTTCACAGGTTGCCACTGGAGTCATCTTCCACTCCTGCATGATGACATCACAGCGCTGGTGGATGTTGGAGACTATGCGCTCCCCCACCTTACTTTTGAGGATGCCCCACAGATTCTCAATAGCGTTTAGGTCTGGAGACATGCTTGGCCAGTCCATCACCTTTACCGTCAGCTTTTTTAGCAAGGCAGTGGTTGTCTTGGAGGTGTGTTTGGGGCCGTTATGTTGGAATACTGCCCTGCAGCCCAGTCTCCGAAGGAGGGGGATCATGCTCTGCTTCAGTATCTCACAGTACATGTTTACATTCATGGTTCCCTCAATGAAATGTAGTTCCCCAGTGTCGGCAGCAGTCATGCAGCCCCAGACCATGACATTCCCACCACCATGTTTGACTGTAGGCAAGATACTTATGTTTGTACTCTCCCCCCCCCCCCCCCCCCACACACCTCTTCAACCTCTGCAGAAAATGTACACTGTTATACAAACTGTGCACTCACTACTTTACATTGTAGCACAGTGTCATTTCTTCAGTGTTGTCACATGAAAAGATATCATAAAAGATTTACAAAAATGTGAGGGATGTACTCGCTTTTGTGAGATGCTGTATAATGCCACAAAAGCTTATGGCTCAAAAACGCTCATAAATGACAAATAGCCACGCTTTTCGAAATTAGAGTGTTTTTACAGCTGAAAAATTCTTCTTCAAACCCACTAGTTCTGGGGGGGGTCCAGCCAGAAAACACCCCTGCTGAAAAATCGCTGATAAAAGCTTATGTGTGTATGGACACATAGGATAACTTGCTGGGGAGTTTACTGGCCACAGAAAAGAAACGTGTGAAGCCAAGAACATCCAGTGTGCATGAGGCCTTAAAGAGGTAGTTAACCTCGTCTGGTCATTTTTACTTACAGGTAAGCCTGCAATAAGGCTTACCTGTAGGTAAAATGAATATCTCCTAAGCGTGCACCATTTGAGATATTCACCCTAAATGCAGCCAATTGCGTCACCGGCGTGTGTGCTCTGGAGGTCCGGCATACGTTTCCGCATGTTTTTAGATCTTTGTGCTGGAACTGAGGCCTCCCGTGCGCATTTGCGTGGCAGTGACGCCATTACGGCTTTCGCCAGTCGCACAGCCAGAGAGCGAGAACCCGGAAGAAATGCTGGAGAAAGATGTCAGCGCTCTCAGTGGTGACAGCACAGCGTTGTAGGGCTTAGTTCCATGGTGTGATGCATACTAGCACATTATGCCATTGCCTTGGGGATTATGCCATTGCCTAATCTCCAATTGGAGAACACTTTGCTTCATTGAGAAAAAAGCACGGCTGCCATTCAGAGAATGCCTTGCAAAGTGAGTGACCCTCTGAGGATTGGGGCCATTACTGTAGTAGCTCAGGCTAATATAGTTATCTACAGCTTCCACAGAGGCCGATTATCATATATGCATACTCTCATTGGGTAAGCTGGCGCAATGTAAATATGCAAAATGTATCATCCCTGGAGTTCAGCTCAGACTCAAGGAATGTAGACACAGAAATGTAAAACAAGACTCAGTATGAGCCAATTCAAACTCTGATAAAAATGTTAAAGCAAAACATGTACACTAGTTCTACATGGGTGAGAGGGTACTGCTAATAACAGTAGTGGAGAAACCAGGCATGGATCTTCAGTCTGACTGTGGTTTGATGTTCCTGCGGCTTACTAGAGGTGCACGATTAATCTCAAAAAGATTGCGATCGCGATTCACCACCCCCCCCCCCCCATGCGATCTAAATTCTGGATGACCCGCGATTTTTGTTTAGCGCCGCCGGTTCCACGTAACCAGCGTGGAACGCAAATGGCGGCTATTGGAACTGACGTCAGTCATCAGTGCTGTCACGGAGCTGTGAAATGTTTGGCCGCGCTGTGACAAAAGTCCTGCCCTCCTCCTAGACCAGCTTGTGTGATAGATGCAGTGTTCTGGCTATCACACAAGCCTGTCTAGGAGGAGGGCGGGGACTTTTGTCACAGCGCGGCTGAACATGATTACACACTCAGCTCCGTGACACAGCGGGAGGCTACAGCGATGGTAAGGCTGCAGTGAGATGGTCACGGTAAGGCTGTAACGATGGTGAGGCTGCCATGAGGGCACGGTAGGGTGACAATGATGGGCACAGAAAGGCTGCAATTATGGGCACAGTAAGGTGGCAATTATGGGCACAGTAAGGCGGCAATGATGGGCATGTGAAGCTGCAATGATGGGAACAGTGAGGCGGCAATATAATATATTATGAATATTACCAAAGGCACAGTCTGAGTCAGCTACCCATATTATTATTATTTTATATTTTTTTTTTTTTTTTTTTAACATAAAGTTTATTTATTTTTTAACAGACCAACATAGTATTAAACATCATACATAGACATTTCAGACGTAAACAAAAAGACAATTGTACATGTATTCAAGTGATTAGATTGAAAGTACATTCAGTGAAGAAGTTTTCCATTCTACAGCAATCTAGAGGATGACTGATATTGCAATACCACAAGATACCCATATTATTATTATTATTATTATCGCAGTCAGCTACCCCAGACCTTTCTTGCAGATGACAGTCAGGCTATTAAAGGGGGACATGTGAGCCTGTGAGGAGTGGACTTAAAATACCGGCAACCACTGTCCCTTTTTTATTTTTTTATATATATATATATATATATATATATATCTCTATCCACCACAGTCTGTCTGAGTCCGCTTTCTAGTGCTACCTTACCAATATTATGAATATTACCACAGTCAGCTACCCAGAGTCTATTTTTTGAGAATCGTGATCTTCATTCTAAGCAAAAGAATCGTGATTCTCATTTTTCCCAGAATCGTGCAGCTCTACGGCCTACCATGACTGTTCTGTAGAGGCAGGCCTTTTCTATAAAAGGAGGGGAAAAGGGTTACCCCTGTATGTTCTTGGAGCACATCCCTTACTTATTGTATAGGTGTATGCAGTTGGGCTGGTTCTGATCCATTGCCCTTGGGAAATACTTTGGCGAAGGAATAACGGCTATGCCTTAGTTTTGCATGGATATCTGTGGTCTGAATCAACTTCCAGGTTTTGTGCTTCTTTATTTATTTTACAAAAGTGTATTTAAACCCAAAATGAATACAATATATTGCAGCTTACCAGTCCTAAAACGTGGTTGCTGTTTTTGTTTTTTTTCAGCAAATGCAAAAAGTACCCTTTGATCTTGCCAGCAATGACCTCGTCACTTTCTGTGAGCTGAAAAGACCAAAAAGTTTTTAACCAATGGCCATTATAAGAACACAACAGTAATTGGGTTAATTCAGTAATTAAAAACGAGGATGTATGAAGTGTAATACAGGGGGTCCCCGGGTTACAAACATGATAGGGTCTGTAGGTTTGTTCTTAAGTTGAACTTGAATCTGTTTGTAAGTCGGAACAGGTAAAAAAAATTTTTAAGTGTAGTTCCAGCCAGAAAAACTATTTTTAAGCTTTTTGGATAGCATAGGGAAGGGTTAACAACCCTGTAATGTTTTTTTTTTTTTTTTTTTTTTTGCTGTCTGTGCCCCTGTTCAGAAGATTTCACCTCACTTCCTGTCCCAATGACAATTGGATTTTGAGGATTTTGGGTTGTTGTGGAAACAAGCCTTGATAAAAAAAAAAAAAGCATCAGTGGAGGTACCTTTTTTCCCATATTAACTCTTACAGGAGTGAATTTCCCTTCCTAGGGGTAGATTTCCTCTCACTTCCTGTTGTCTCCCTCCGTTTGTAAGTAGGAGTCGTTTGTAAGTCGGATGTTTGTAACTAGGGGACCCCCTGTAGTCCAAAGAACACAAAGTATGCGAATAGATGTCTTAAAGGACAAAGTATAGAAAGCAGAAAAACAACATAGTAGTTAAAGTTAAAGTAGTTTAAAAAAACTGCAGCTGCTGACTTTTAATAAATGGACACTTACCTGTCACAGGTTCCAGCGATGGCTCTCTGCTGCTGCCGGTGCCATTCTCGGTGAGGGAATCAGGAAGTGAAGCTTGCGGCTTCACTTCCCGGTTCCCTACTGCGCATTCGCGAGTCGCGCGGCGCAATGAGAATAGTCTGCTCTGTCTGCTGGGACCCGTGTGTGTCCCGGCAGACAGCGCGCCGGGACAGAAAGTGATGTAAACTCCCGTGGGAGTTTATGCTCGGAAGTGGGTGCAGATACCTGTCTTAGACAGGTATCTGCACCCCCCTCCCCCCTGAAAGGTGCCAAATGTGACACTGGAGGGGGGGAGGGTTCCGAAAAGCAGAAGTTCCACTTTAGGGTGGAATCCCCCTTTAATGTTTTCCATTCCTTTTTAATATGCCTTCAAACAGAATTATGATCAGCTGCTATAGTTTGCTGTGCTTTTTATATACATCTATGCTCTTTTATATTTTTACTTATATAAATGGTGATTATTCAGTAAGTAAATAACACTCATTCTCTTCAAATTAGTTTGCAGAGACTAGAAGTTGCTGCACCAGCAGATTATGAAGTGGCAGTTAAAATGTTGGCTGCTCCCATAAATCCTTCTGACATAAACATGATTCAAGGTAAGATATCTTGTGGAGCAAGTGTGAACTCTGAGAATACAAATACAACTAACCTAAAAAGGTGCAAAGTACACCATATGCAAATGTTACCCTTTTTTTTTTTTTTTTAAAGGCTCATTCCACTCAAAAAACAGATATTTCTAGTTTTGATATATGCCGGAGAGTTAAAGTTGAATTCCAGGCAAAGGTAGAAAGCAATTAATTCAAGTCTGTATTTATTAATACGTCATGTATTTTTTAATTTGCAAGCAGTGTACGTGTCTGAAATTGACACGTATCAGCAGTCCACTGTACAGCAGAGCTCAGACTGACAGACAAGGAGCATACGAATAGGAGGAGAGAACGTAGTGACGAAGATGGATGTGACAGGCAGATGAGCTCATTAGTCTGCTGCTTTTTCATTCATTGTCCTGTCACAGGCTGGAGAGGGACAAGACCTCTAAAGCCTCGTATACAAAGGAAGAATGTCGAGAAATTTGCCGGTACAAAAAATACTGGCCGACATTCTGCCCATGTGTATGTCGGGCATGCATGCTGGAAAACTGGCAACTGACTGACTCTCGATCAGCGCTCTTGGCCAATGGCAGTGTGCTGATCGGAGGGTTCTGGCAAGGGGGCCGTCCCCCTACCAGAACACAATAGCTCAGCAGGGAAGATTGCTGGACTAATCTTGCATGGTTAGTACAGCGGCTCCTGCTGGAGTTGACAGTTTTTTTTTGGGTTGCACGAAAAAAAAAACTAGTGTGTACCAGGCTTACTTGTTACTTAAAGAGTGCCAACAAAAAAAATAAAAATTAAGTCAGCAGCTACAAATACTGCAGCTGCTGACTTTTAATAATCGGACACTTACCTGTCCCGGGGTCCAGCGATGCGGGGAACGAGACCCCCCCTCGTTCCCCGCTCCGCTCGCGGCGCCGGCATTCTTAATGTGGGAACCCGGCTGTGGCTTCACAGCCGGGCACCCACTGCGCATGCGCGCCGTGCGCCGTGATTCGACGCTCACTCATCTGGGACACATGACAGGTCCCAGATGACTGTGCGGCGCCTACAGGAAGTGACGTTTAGCCCGGGCAATGAAGGTGGCAGACTAAGAGGGACCCCCTAGCAACAGGCATTTAGAGGTGAGTAAAACACTTATTTATTTATTTATTTTTTTCAATTCATTTTTTTAAAATTTGTTTATGATTTTTAAGGCACTTTTTTTTTTTTTTTGCCCGCAACCCCACTTTAACTGCAATAGTGACTAATTAGGTCACATGTCCTGACAAACAGGATTGTGCTGTGTGACAGCATGGAGACAATCTTAATACTGGATGAATCTGGCCAATAAAACTGCCTCCATATACAGATTGAATCTGTGTGTCTGAAGGTGAGCTTTGAAACACGTGGAAGATTTATTTATTTGAATTTTTTATCCTAGAGCAGTGTTATTCTCAGTCTGCACATCTGCTTTGGACATTGTAAGGAGGTCCCAAGCTTATTATTATTATTATTATTATTATTATTATTATTATTATTATTATTATTAATAATCAACCGGAAGGGTAATTATAGCAGGGAGATTTTGCTTTTGGAGGGTACAGGGCATATAGTGTATAAAGCCAAGGACTGCTACAATGAGCTCCATCACTTTTGGGTGAACTGATTCTTTATACACACGATTTTAGGCTCGATGTGCAGAGTTTTTAAAGTAGTTAAACCCTTACATAGGCCCAGTGAAATGACTGCCTCAGGTGATACACAGAGATGAAGTAAATCCACCTGTTTATCTGCAGTCTTCTTTTCTCTAGATCCATTCAAAGTCCCAGAATTTATAAGGCTTGTCTGAGAGTTCAGAAAAAAGTGGGTGGGGACCCGATGGCTCAGTGAGAAGAGAGCTGATTGGAGGGAAGAGACACACCCCATCACACAGCACACAGGAACAGAGCTGAGGCTGTCAATCTGCTGAAGGTGTCTGCTGTCGCCATTTTTCTCTTAGGCCCCTTTCACACTGGGGCGTTTTTCATGCGGTGCAGCGCTAAAAATAGCGCCTGTTCACCGCATGAAAAAATCCTGCCCCTTTAACTCCAGTGTGAAAGCCGGCGGGCTTTCACACTGGAGCGGTGCGCTAGCAGGACGGCAAAAAAAAGTCCTGCTAGCAGCATCTTTGGAGCGGGATAGGAGCGGTGTGTTCACCGCTCCTATACCGCTCCTTCCCATTGATTACAATGGGAGACCGCGGTAAAACCGCGGCAATACCGCGGCTACGGCGGCGCTCTGCGGGGGGTGTTTAACCCTTTTTCGGCCGCTCGCGGGGGGTAAAACCGCACCGCGAGCGGCCGAAAACCGCGGTGAAAACGACGGTAAAGCAGCGCTAAATATAGCGCTGCTTTACCGTCACCGCGGCTCACCGCCCCAGTGTGAAAGGGGCCTTAGTCTCCAAACTGCGGCCCTTTGCTTGCCTTTATCCCTTGGGGCACTATTCCTCTCACTGACACCAGCAATTGGGCACTATTCCTCTCACGGACCCCAATGCTGAGGCATTGTTACCGACACCAGGACATTTTCGACTAAAGTCTGAAGTATAGTAAACTGGCCCTTTGCTTAGAAAGTGTGGAGACCCCTGCTATAGAGAGATGTGCTTTGTTCATATTTCATGTCTGACGTTTACAACCACTTTAAGGCTGTGTCAAGGGCTTTGTGCTTGTGTTGATGCCAGTCATTTGTCATTGGTTTGACATACTTTTGAGTTCATTCAGAATTCATTGACAGGTGTATTTGAAGTTGGTAAAAAAAAAATGACCACTTAAAGCAGGTTTTTTCATTCCCATAGACTTGTACGGATATTCAAAATCTATTTCAAGCAAACAAAAGTCTTTTATGTCATGACCTAAGGCAGTGATGGCGAACCTTGGCACCCCAGATGTTTTGGAACTACATTTCCCATGATGCTCAGCTACACTGCAAAGTGCATGAGCATCATGGGAAATGTAGTTCCAAAACATCTGGGGTGCCAAGGTTCGCCATCACTGCCCTAAGGCCTTCATGGTTGTGAAACTTCTAAGTGATAACATTGTGCAATAACATATGTTTTCCCAGGAACTTATGCTTTGCTGCCCCAGTTACCAGCTGTAGGGGGGAATGAAGGAGTAGGTGTGGTGTCAGAGGTTGGACATCATGTGTCTTCATTGAGGCCTGGAGATTGGGTCATTCCAGTGGATGCTGGATTAGGTAAGAAATTATCATCAATTTTTTTTTTTTTTCCTGCATTTTAACAGAATATCATTATTTTTAGCAGAAGAGATTAGGACATTTGCTACACTGAAAGTTTAGAACCTAGCTCCATGTTTTAGTGAACTCTGACTAGTTTGTCTGGTCCAAATATACTATTTGTTTCACGAACGCCTGCAGCGGTTGTCGGCAAGGTAAAAATTGTATGTAACCTCAGCTACACATAGCATATGGAGCTATATTCTGGCAGCAAGTGTGGACTTCCAGCTCCCAAAACAAAATCAAGTTTTGTTGAGTGCTGCTCAAATATTCACAGGAAGCTTTGTATTTTGTGAATGAATACAAAGCTTCCTTTGGCTGAGACAAAGATCATGACATTATCCACGCGTTGGAGAAAGCCTTGTATTCATTCAGGAAATGCAAAACTTCCTGTCAGTGGCTTAGCAGCACTTGGCTGGCTTAATTTTGTTCTGGGAGCAGGACAGGAATTCCACGTTCTGCTGCTGGAACACAGCGCTGTATATAGTATGTAGCTAAGGCTACATAAAGCGCTGACAGCTGCTGCATGTCTTGGTGAAGGAAAGGGTTCGTCTGGACCAGCTTGGTCCAAAAAAACTATTTAAAGCTCACTAAAACATGGAGTGAGGCTTTATAGAGGTTGTAAACCTCGGGGGGGGGGGGGGGGGGGGGGGGGGGGGGGACACACCCTGTAAGACAAAGGCATAATGAGCTAGTATGCATACTAGCTCATTATGAAATACTTACCTTGGAATGATGCCCTGGATCTGCGTTGGCCCTCCGAGTACAGCGCGGACATTTTCCACCAGCGTTACTTCCGGGTTCGTGGCTCCGGCCAATCACAGCGCCACTCCAACGCATCCATACGGGAGCCGCCAGTCATGGCACAACTCCTGAAGAAACAGCACCAGTGGCCTGTTTCTTCAGTGCGCATGCGCCGATGACGACGTAAGCCGTACATATAGTGAATATCTCCCAAACTGTGTGTAAGTTTAGGAGATATTCAAGGTACCTACAGGTAAGTCTTGTTATAAGCTTACCTGTAGGTAAAAGTGGTGTAACCGTTTTTTTAACCTTTTTAAAGTAGCATTTTCTTTTACTTTTTTACTTTCAATGATGATGGTAAACAGGAGAAATAGAGAGGGTGAATCCCCCTTGACAGGGATACAGACAGCAATAAAAAAACTAATAGGTGCTCTAATCCAGTGGTTCTCCACCTCAGTTTTCAAGTACCCCCAACAGTCCATGTTTTCCTTTGCACAGGTGCTTTAAACCAATATCAATGACACGGTATTGATAAAATAGCTCTTATCTAAGGGAGTTTCCCAAAACCTGGCCCGTTGGGGGCACTTGAGGACTGTGGTTGAGAACTGCTGCTCTAATCCATCTCCACGCTATCCAAAAAAAAAGTTTTGCTTTTAGTTACAATTTAAAGTGGCTGCAAACCCTTACAGACCACTTTTGCCTACAGGTAAGCCTAGATTAAGGCTTACCTGTAGGTGCAAGAAATATCTCCTAAACCTACACGGTTTAGGAGATATTTGCAAATGACAGGCACCGATGTCTACAACGCATGCGCCGAAGACAACAGCGTGCAGGCGCACTGAGCGTGCCGTTGGCATCGGCTCCTGCGCGCATCAGTGGGAGTGACGTCAATGCGGCTCCTGCCAGTCACAGTGCCGGAGCCACGATACCTGGATCTCACTCCGGGAGATATGGCGGAGGAGGGGGAACGAGGACCGCTGCGGGGGCTTCGATCTCAGTTAAGTAATTTTATAATGAGCTAGTATGCTATGCATACAAGCTCATTATGCCTTTGTCTTGCAGGGTATTTATTTTTATTTATTTTTTTTTTTTTTACAGAGGGTTTACTTCCTCTTTAACGTCATATCTGTGTTTTTAGTTGGCAGTAGACAATGATCAATGAAAACTATGCACTTTGAGCATATCTTAGGGCCTCACAGGGTGGGTGTTTTTTGATGCAAAAAAATAAAAAACTGCCCTGTTTTTAAATTTTAATGAAGGTACTGCACAAGCTTTTGTTATATCCAGTGAAAAAAATCTGATAGCCATACGTTTTTCACTTCATTTAGCATGTATTCCATATTTTCATCTCTTCCTTTTTTTTTTAAATCTATCTATCTCTTACTGTGTTATTTTGCAAAAAAAAAGGGGAAACATTTGTTTATTTTTATTTTTTTGACTGCGACTATATTACACAAATATTATTCTCCAGGCACATGGCGTTCAGAAGGAGTTTTCAGTGAGGCAGCACTAGTACGAGTCCCAAGTGACATATCCATAGAAATAGCAGCGACTTTGAGTGTTAACCCCTGTACTGCATACAGACTGCTGTCTGATTTTGAGACTCTGCGACCAGGTAAGTGTTGAGAAACAACAGTGCTATCGCCGATGGAAAAAATACTTCACAAAGTGTACCTCATATTTGTTCTTCATTCTTCTTTTTCACAGGTGATTCAGTTATACAGAATGCCAGCAATAGTGGTGTTGGTCAGGCTGTTATACAGATTGCAGCATCATTGGGCATCACCACCATTAACATAGTAAGGGATAGGTATGTACACCTAAGACATTTGTAATGTAGGACCGTTCCCGTTGAATCAAAATAAAATGACTGTCTTTTCACACTGCATTACATAAGTTGTATACTGTTTATAATTCAGCTGTGTATCCCTCCTCTTAGGAATTAATGACTGCAACATCAGAGCTTAGCTGGATATTCAGACCCTAATAGGTTAACTAAAGACTGTAATGTAACAAAATGGGTAAAAAGCCAAGGGGGTGAATAATTTTGCAGGGCACAGAAATGACAGCCACTGTCCCTAGAGTCAATATATATTTTGGTCCAAGGACAACAGCTCAAGATATGAGGAAGATGTTGTGATGCGGTTAAAGTGTGTTTTAGTCATGATCAACATGTTCAAAACATTATTTTAACCAAAATTCATTGTTGCTTCTGGGATCTAAAATAGTGTCTAACTCATCAAAAAGTGCAAATTTTATTCTGTGATTAGTCCCCTTTTAAAAACTTATGTTTCTGGAACAATGAAATGCTGCAAATTGGTTAAAAAAATAAGAAAATGGTACAAGTGTTGCCAGGGAAAGAAAGTCGAAGTGGCTGTCAAACTGACAGCTCAGCACTGCACATTACAGCAGAAAAAAGTTGTTCTCCCAATGTATTTGTCAGAGCACTGGCAGTTGTGCACTGCTCTCTGTGTATTAGTAGTGGCTGTCAAACCGACAACAGAGCTCCACTGATTACATATGGAGAGCCAGGTTCTAGTGTAAACTACAGGACTAGGCTGTCGGTTTGACAGCTTTGGTCCTGCACACTACAGAGCACTGCTGGGCAGTGCAGAGAAAGGAGAGTCTTTGTTCCATCAGTTGCTCCATTGCCAGAAGAATCCTTGAGTTGAGTTCCTTTGCCCTGCTTGAATCTAGTTGGCATCTGAAAGTTTCCTGAGGCAGTGCTTTTCTCAGTTTGTTTTTTTAAAATAGGCCAGATAATGTGTCTTGTGTACGTTTTTAGTTTAGCATTAGATTATGTTTTAGGTGTCACTCAATCATCAATCCAAAAAAGTCACAGTAGTGCAAATCTTACTTGCCAATCAATACAACCAGCCTTTTTTCATTGCTGTATCTTAAACAAATGGTTTATCAATCATGGTTACTAATGAGAAACTATTTTGAGCCTTCTAGATTAATGACATCTTTAGAAAATAATACTGCTGCGGTATTGCCTGATCAAGATACTTCAGGCTTTGAAGACGTCCAAATATACTTCTATATGCAGCACATGACCCCCCTCAGCATCAAAATCTGACATTTTTGAAACTATGGATACTCCCATGGAGATCCCTAATAAAAAAAAAAAAAAAAAAAAGTTAAGGTTGTTTTGACAGAAAAGGGTATTCTTTTTGACAGATCTTTATTACTAGCTGTAGTAAGTTTTTAGCTGTGTAGTCACAGAAAGAAAGCACTACTAGAACTTTTGCATTCTGATCACCGTATTGTCTGCTATCGTAGAGGATAACAAGCCTTCTGAGAGATTTGTCAATTTTTCTTCAGGCCAGAGCTTCAGAGCCTGGTGCAGAGACTTCATGATTTGGGAGCTGATCATGTAATCACAGAGGAACAGCTGCGCAAGCCAGAGATGAAGGACTTATTCAAGGTAAGACCAATCATCCTGTCCATTATACAAATTGCTGATTCCATGTCTGTGATGCCGTAATTTATATCTTTTGCAGACTTGCCCCCGTCCACGATTAGCCTTGAACTGTGTTGGTGGGAAAAGCACAACTGAAATGCTGCGTCATTTAGAGTAAGTAGCCCTAACTCTTTTTTATTACAGGGTTAAGCCTTACATTGGGTCGCATTTTATCATCGGTTACCTTTTTGCCCAACTTAACTTTTTTTTTTTTTTTATTTGGATGAAGTGGAGAGGGATTAGAAACCTCCTTCTCCTCCTTCT
Organism: Lithobates sylvaticus; assembly: GCA_028564925.1. Lineage (NCBI taxonomy): Eukaryota > Metazoa > Chordata > Amphibia > Anura > Ranidae > Lithobates > Lithobates sylvaticus. Next base: position 294,508,588 of record CM053027.1, on the reverse strand, counting down.
CCTCCTTCTCCTTCTCCTCCTTCTTCTCCTCCTTCTCCTCCTTCTTCTCCTTCTACCGTTATCTGTGACAGTAAAAAAAAAAAAATCACAAATTTTGGGTTGTCCCCAGAAAAGTAATGGAGGGGAACTCTTTTTCAATGGGATACTAGTTCTGGTGACATGAGGGTCCTTAAGCCATTCCCTTAATTTGCAGGGATTTTCTCTTCTTGATTTGGTTATGGGACAGGAAGTAAAGTTAAATCTCCCTAGGGAGAGAAACAGATGGCAAAATAAACCTTACAGGGGTTATAACCCTCCCTTACTCTATCTAAAATGGGGAGGAGTGTTGCCTATAGTTCTACTTAAATTTCACTTCCAGCTTTTAAAGTTTGTAAAATATCCTCAAGCCATGTCATTTCTGAATGCACAGAGCCTGTAGAAAATGCACACAAATACAACATGCCTTTCAAAATTCTTACTTGCTTACCAAGAGATAAAACTATAAAAGTGGTCAGAACAAATATTTTTGTAAAGGTTTTTTATATATTTTTTTTTTTTTTTAAATTGTAGCTTTTTGCAAAAAAAAAAAATGAAGGTTTACAAAACTGTAAATAAGAGACTACAATGTAGCCAGCCTGTTTAAACTTGTAACCACGTATCATACATTCTAAGAAACAATCTAAAAATTATAGCTGGTAGATTAAGGCCAGGTTTACATTAGGGTTGCACTGATACTGGTGTTGGTGCCGGTACTAAGCATTTGCACGAGTATCGGTACTCATGCAAATGCGCCGATACCTTCAGGTTTGGCTCTTTCATCTGTCAGCGCGATTTCCCCGCTGACAGATGAAATGTATACAAGAGAATGCAGGCAGTCATTAGTTGTTAAGCAGTGGGGCCGCCACGTCCTTAACAACCAATGACGTTTCAGCTGTCAGTTGGGATTTCCTTTCCTCGTAGTGGACGTGCCCTGGCTCCGCCCCCCTCTCGCGCCAATTTTATTTTTTTGTGTCCTCCAGCAATGTGCTTCTCCTCCTCGGGCTCCTCTTCAGGGTGACATATCTGCCTGCCTGGTGAGTAGTGTGTCCTGCACTAAGCCAGGCTTTGCTGTTGCAGAACTTTTTGGAGGGGGGAGGCAGGTCTGCTGGATGTTGCAGTGCAGTGATTGGGTTCCCAAATATCCCCCTTCCTCTCCGCCCAAAACGATAACTCCCCCCTCCCTCCTCTCTGCCCAAAACAATAACAGCCCTCCCCACCTCTCCACCCTAAACAATAACGGCCCACCCCACCTCCGTCCAAAACAATAACACCCTAAACAATAAGCCCCACTCCACCCTAAACAATAACCCACCTCTCCACCAAAAAAAGTTAAAGATGTACTTGAGGAAAAGTATCTGTACTTGTAGTCGGTCTTAAAAAGCTGGTATCGGTGCAACCCTAGTTTACATTTTAGTTTTTAAAATTGTGCACCCATTTAATTTCAGTTTGCAGTGACAATTTATGAAAATCACCCCCTAGGGTTTTGATGGATCTTGTCTAAAGCAAAAAAACTAAATGGAAGAAGGCTCACATTAGTGAACAATTTCACCATGCCTGTCTGTTGGTGTTAAAGTGGTTGTAAACCCTTACAGACCACTTTGACCTACAGGTAAGCCTAGATTAAGGCTTACCTGTAGGTCCAAGAAATATCTCCTAACCCTACAAGGTTTAGGCGACATTGGCAAAAAGACAGGCACCGTTGTCTACGGCGCATGCGCTGTAGACAGCGGCGCACTGAGCATGCCGCTGCTAACGGCGATATGCCGCTAGTGGCGGCTCCTGTGCGGGAGTGACGTCATCGCGGCTCCAGCCAGTCACAGCGCCAGAGCCGCGATACCCGGAAAGAAGATGGAGGCTCCATGCACCAGGGGACATCGGTGACATCGCTGGCTCCTGTGTCAGGTAAGTGACACATAGTGGGCTACTATGCGATGCATAGTAGCCCATTAGGCTTTACCTTTGCAGGGAAACAAAGAGGAAGTAAACCTATCAGGGTTTACTTTATCTTTAAGTTAACAATACTAACTAAATAACATGTGATCACAAATGCTGCACCACAATGGGCGCTTTGTTTATTTAGAATAATTTACACTGACACTGTAGTACAGCCTTTCTCAACCTTTTCAACACAGAGGAACCCTTGAAATAGTTCTCCGGGCTCAGGGAACCCCTGCTAAAAATGAGAAATCTACAACTCATGATACATTAGTGCGATGGTCAGTGGGAAGAATGGTCCTTACACTTGTGGTCATTGGGAAGAATTGCCTCCTTACAGATAGTTCAAAAGATCAATGGTGTCAGTGAACTTATCTGAGAGGCAGAAATTGCCCAATGCTGAAGGAACCCCTAGCAACCTCTGGAGGAACCCTGGTTGAGAATCACTGCTGTAGTATGTAAATTATGCCAGCAGTGCATTAACTGTTCTAGTCTTTTGTACCTGTGTCAGATGGGAAGGTTCAACAATTTTAGCTAATTAGATGGTGTGCTAACATAATCCTAATTTGTTCAACTGCTTATCTAAAAGGAAACTCTTGAGATAAATGCATGATGTACAATGACTAACCTCTTAAAGTGTAGTTTATGGCTACAATAGTTTAAGTACACAGAAAAGGAATCGCTGTATGTCTTAATTCTGACTTTATGTGAGGGAGTTGGAAAGTGTTAGCCAGAGGTCCCAGCATGATGGTCAGGCAACCTATATTTTCAAAAATACTATAATAAGGACATTTTTGAGGCTGCAATCATCTCAAATGATATACAACAGTAAAAAATGACCTTGTAGATGTAGGGACTCTGTGCAACAAAATTTTCAGAAAGCCAGTATAGAAAGAGAATATTACAGATTCTATTTTTATTTGTATCCATTAACCGCTTCCCGACCGCCTCACGCAGATATACTGCAGCAGAATGGCCCCGATCGCCGCTGGTGTCCCGCATCGGGTCACAGAGCTGAAGAACGGGGAGAGGTCTGTCTAAACAAACCTCTCCCTGCGCTTCCTACTCTGCCTGTCATTGATCGGCTGTTTCCCGGTCATCGGGAAAGCCGATCAATGACGTCAGACGTCAGCCCCGCCCCCTAATGTAAAAAAAACACACACGTCACGGCCCATAACCCCTCCCCTCCCCCTAGTGGTTAACTCTTTCACTACCACTGTCATTTATCATAACTTTTGTGCGTCGGACTTGTGTAAACGCGATCAGAAATTCGACAACCGTTTTGTTGGCGGAAATTGACAACCTGCTAGCCAACAAGCTCACATCCAACATCTGTTGGAAAATCCGATCGTGTCTACGGGACATAACAGATTCTGCAGTAAAGAGTAAAAGTCAAATTCCATCCTTTTTTTATTTTATGTTTTTATATGTGCCAAACAATGACATTAGATTTTTTTTTAAATTTAAAATGTCTAGCCAATACTATTTTTTTTCTTTTTCTTTTTCTTTCTTTTCTTTGGAACAAAAATCCTATTATGTAGAATCCTTACTGTCTAAAGTGTTTAAAGCCCTTCCCAGGATGGGTCACCACTCCCTCCCCATTTAAAAAAAAAATAATGCTTTGTGTAGACATACTTGATTTGATTTATTTTATTTCTTTATTAGATTTTTTTTTTTTTTTTTCAAAAATTCATTGTTTTGCACATTTAAAAATAGAGATGGAGTTGTTCTTAACCCATCTATTACAGAACCTCTAAGAGTAAGTAAACCAGGAAATGTGGTCTGTCTAAACAAACCTCTCCCTGCGCTTCCTACTCTGCCTGTCATTGATCGGCTGTCCCGGTCATCGGGAAAGCCGATCAATGACGTCAGACGTCAGCCCGCCCCCTAATGTAAAAAAACACACACGTCACGGCCCATAACCCCTCCCCTCCCCCTAGTGGTTAACTCTTTCACTACCACTGTCATTTATACAGGAATCAATGCATTTAAATAGCATTTATTGCTGTATAAATGACAATGGTCCCAAAAATGTGTCAAAAATGTCCGATGTGTCCGCCATAATGTCGCAGTCACAATAAAAATCGCTGATCGCTGCCATTACTAGTAAAAAAAGAAAAAAATATTAATAAAAATGCTATAAAACTATCCCCTATTTTGTAAACGCTATAACTTTTGCGCAAACCAATCAATCGCTAATTGCGATTTTTTTTTTTTTATTTTTTTTTTTTTTTTACCAAAAATATGTAGAATACGTATCGGCCTAAACTGAGGAAAAAAAAATGTTTTTTTTTTATATATTTTTTGGGATATTTATTATAGCAAAAAATATTGCATTGTTTTCAAAATTGTCGCTCTATTTTTGTTTATAGCGCAAAATATAAAAAACGCAGGGGCAATCAAATACCACCAAAAGAAAGCTCTATTTGTGGGAAAAAAAGGACGCCAATTTTGTTTGGGAGCCACGTTGCATGTCAGTTAAAGCGACGCAGTGCCAAATCGCAAAAAGGGGCCTGGTCCTTTGGCTGCCAATTGGTCCGGGGCTGAAGTGGTTAAAACCCCATACATTAAAATATGCAAAATTCATGCTAACTGATAGTTGACAACAATGTATAGACGGAAATGCTGAAACCTAGCCCCAATAAGGCATCTGAAGACATCTGACTCGTTTTGAGATAGTCTCTTCCTCAGAGGTGCTAACAAATAGGTTTAACACATTTTATTTATGTAGGATCTAGATGATGCACATCATAGAATTGTAAACATGAATATAGATAAGTACATATACAATTTTCATACAGTGTTACATAAAGATATTAACTAACCTAGCATAGGCTGCCCAAAGAGAAATTACAGTTACCCAGTATAAAAGCAAAATGTGTGAGACGATGCTGTCGTCCACCAGGCCCCACCACATGGGACTTACTGGAGTCACAGATAGATCAGCCCTCTACATAGTAAAAAAATACATTGCTATAAAAGGAAGAAAAGGAAAGATTGCACGAAAAAAATCTGTGTGTATCCGGCTTGAGTAGCTAAGCTACTAAGCTGCTGCTGGGACCTACAGCTGGAGCTGTTCCTCATGCGCCCAGCAACCTCTAAATAGGATCTGTGATACCAGTTCTGCCTCTGCATTGCCATTTACAAAGCACAACCTATTTATTTTATGTTATTTTTTGACATGACGGACCCCAGATTTGATCATGCCTTTTTGTCCTTTCCCTTTGTGTTACCAATTATACATATGTTACAAAATTTTATAAATTAAAGTGCCATTAAACTGCACAGGACTTTATTTCAGATGTAGTAGAAATGAGTGACTGTGTTTGTTGTTGACTTTTAGTTATGGTGGCACTATGGTGACCTATGGAGGAATGGCTAAACAGCCTGTTACGGTTCCTGTGGTGAGTAATCTACTATCTGGTATTTAATGTGGAATGTCTGTATGTTCTGGAGGAATTGTATTGCTTTCTACCTCATCCTCACACTACAGAATAACAAATTTTAAATATTTTTTTTTGCAGTTGGGCTTTGAGAATGTGTGCCTGCCCACAGTTTTGCAATGTAATTCATGTGTACAGGTGAATGTAGGATCAGTCAGACTTATATTAGTGGCTCACTAGACTGGAGTGTGAAAAGGAAAAGTCCTTGTAAGAGGATATATCTATATCTTTCCATCTCAAATTATTTTTTACTGCAGTAAAGCACAATTTAGGAGCCTCTAGAGATGACTCCATGACTCCTTTTTAATATATTGTTGAAGCAACCTTGTTGAGGGGGGGAGGGGAGTTAAAATGGCAGTGAAGAAAGCTGCATTATACTTCATCTGTTAGCCTGTTTGCTGAAGCTTTGCTGTGTAGTAGAACCCCTGGCACTGATCCTACTTGACACCACAGACTGGTCGAAGAGTGTGTCTGTGATTTTGATTCCATTGGCTCTGGCTAATGTAATGTGGTCAGGTTCAATGAAGACCAGGTTGCAGAGGAGGTGGGGGACACATAGCCTGGGTAAAATTAAGGATTTTGTATGAGAGAGGGCAAATCCAGCCATAGTTTTGAATCTTGGTCGGTTCAGTAGGGACTGGTTGAAATTTAAATCATGCATGCTCTATCGATCAACTTGGGTACTACCAGCCTGTCGGATTATTCATGTGATTATTACCAGCAGCTATAGCTGCTAGCAATAATTACTGTGTGCTCTCCTGCCTGAGACACCACAGTAGGGAATTGGGCAATTTTCTGTCGTCCTGCAACCACAAATCATCTATAGCAGGCTTAAAAGTAGTCAAGTACATTGCTTAATTCAATCTCATAAGGTCAGTAAGAGTAGAGTAATGGGATTAGAGCTACTGTTGTGTTTATGTGGTGGTGGTTTTAACCAGAAAATCTTCTCAATAGACAGAGGCTCGCAATCCTGCTTACAGTCCTACCCAAATAGGAGTTTCTCAAGTGGCATGGAATTAAGTTAGTTCTGCCAACTGCAAGGCATGATGTTTTGTAGTTGGAGTCCCAAGCCCCCCACCCCGTTTAATCTAAGTTTAAATAAAGTAACTTTGGGGAGTCATGCTTTTATTGTCCTCAGATGAAGTGAAAAACGTGGCTCTGTAGAATTCTTTGGTAATATCCTGGACTGGAACTGGGAGAACTTGAAAGATATTATATATATATATATATATATATATATATATATATATATATATATATATATATATATATATATATGTATGTGTGTTAACATGTATGTCTTGACTGCCGTAATTCTGCCAACCCATGAGACAGACATAAAGTGCAGGCCCAACATGTCATTGGGGAGGTTAGTTTGGTGAGCATAGGGTGGTAAGTGGCTTGGTAACCGGTCTTGCAGGTTTTGGTTAAATTGATACCAAGACAGATGGTGTGATATCCTGATAAATGGTAAATAATTCTGCAGGGATAGATGGAGGGCTTTTGCTTTCAGTATATTCACTTCATGTCTGATAATTTTAAGCACAGAGGTCAAGGAAGCAAGTAAAATATGCATGGGTGTTATGAACAGGGGGACATCATCCACAAATTAACTATGTTTATGATGGTATCCATCTATTTTGATGTCCACGTTAGATTGCATTGTCTGTTGAACCACTCACCCACCTAATTCAAACAGTGGGGGAAAAAAGGGCGACCCTGTCTTGTACCTCTTGTGATGGGGAAATGGTCGACGATTTGTAGACCAGAACTAGCCATACTCTTATGCCCCGTACACACGATCAGACTTTTGGACAACAAAACCGTGGAATTTTGTTTGACGGTTGTTGGTTCCAACTTGTCTTGCATACACACTGTCGCACAAATGTTGGCCAACAATTATGAACGTGGGAACATGGTAAAGTAAAAAACGTACGACGAGCCGAGAAAAGGGAAGTTCAATAGCCAGTGCTGCTCCTTCTGCTTGATTCAGAGCATGCGAGAACTTTTGTGCGTCGGACTTGTGTAAACGCGATCAGAAATTCGACAACCGTTTTGTTGGCGGAAATTGACAACCTGCTAGCCAACAAGCTCACATCCAACATCTGTTGGAAAATCCGATCGTGTCTACGGGACATAACAGATTCTGCAGTAAAGAGTAAAAGTCAAATTCCATCCTTTTTTTATTTTTTTTTTTTATATGTGCCAAACAATGACATTTTAAATTTAAAAAAAATCTAATGTCTAGCCAATACTATTTTTTTTCTTCTTTTTCTTTTTCTTTTTCTTTTTCTTTCTTTTCTTTGGAACAAAAATCCTATTATGTAGAATCCTTACTGTCTAAAGTGTTTAAAGCCCTTCCCAGGATGGGTCACCACTCCCTCCCCATTTAAAAAAAAAAATAATGCTTTGTGTAGACATACTTGATTTGATTTATTTTATTTCTTTATTAGATTTTTTTTTTTTTCAAAAATTCATTGTTTTGCACATTTAAAAATAGAGATGGAGTTGTTCTTAACCCATCTATTACAGAACCTCTAAGAGTAAGTAAACCAGGAAATGTGGCAGTTTCAGTGATGCAGTGTCGGTCTCAATTCATGGGGGATAAGGAAAGCGAGATCTACTGACATTGCAAAGAGGTAAAAGAAACCTGTGGACTTGATCTTTAATGCCCTGGTGCTCAGCTTGTATACCTTTTTGGTACTTTGATACGACCCCAATAGCTAGTAGTGGAAGCATTGATTTGGTAAGGTGCTGAAGTGGCAGTAATCTAAAGCAGTCTCACATAATCTATCCCCATTTTCACCACAGACAACATCCCCAGCAGTGTGTTAGCAGTCTCTGGCAATCCTCCTGTAGCTTTGCATATATGGCATATTATGTTGCTATCCCTTAAACTTTAGAAGTGCCAGTTGAGGCCCCCCGGTATCCAGTACTTTGACCTTTAACTGCTTGAGTACTAGTCTATAATGACCCGTTCATGACAAGGCTATTTTTCAGTTTAGAGCTTTTGATGGTTTGATTACTCGTTCATACAACACTTTAGCCAAATAAAATGTATATTTGCCTGACTGTTTTCACATCCTGTGGAGAAGTCGGACTTGTGTATATATATATATATATGTATATATATATATATATATATATGTATGTGTGTTAACATGTATGTCTTGACTGCCGTAATTCTGCCAACCCATGAGACAGACATAAAGTGCAGGCCCAACATGTCATTGGGGAGGTTAGTTTGGTGAGCATAGGGTGGTAAGTGGCTTGGTAACCGGTCTTGCAGGTTTTGGTTAAATTGATACCAAGACAGATGGTGTGATATCCTGATAAATGGTAAATAATTCTGCAGGGATAGATGGAGGGCTTTTGCTTTCAGTATATTCACTTCATGTCTGAAAATTTTAAGCACAGAGGTCAAGGAAGCAAGTAAAATATGCATGGGTGTTATGAACAGGGGGACATCATCCACAAATGAACTATGTTTATGATGGTATCCATCTATTTTGATGTCCACGTTAGATTGCATTGTCTGTTGAACCACTCACCCACCTAATTCAAACAGTGGGGGGAAAAAAGGGCGACCCTGTCTTGTACCTCTTGTGATGGGGAAATGGTCGATTTGTAGACCAGAACTAGCCATACTCTTATGCCCCGTACACACGATCAGACTTTCGGACAACAAAACCGTGGAATTTTGTTTGACGGTTGTTGGTTCCAACTTGTCTTGCATACACACTGTCGCACAAATGTTGGCCAACAATTATGAACGTGGGAACATGGTAAAGTAAAAAACGTACGACGAGCCGAGAAAAGGGAAGTTCAATAGCCAGTGCTGCTCCTTCTGCTTGATTCAGAGCATGCGAGAACTTTTGTGCGTCGGACTTGTGTAAACGCGATCAGAAATTCGACAACCGTTTTGTTGGCGGAAATTGACAACCTGCTAGCCAACAAGCTCACATCCAACATCTGTTGGAAAATCCGATCGTGTCTACGGGACATAACAGATTCTGCAGTAAAGAGTAAAAGTCAAATTCCATCCTTTTTTTATTTTTTTTTATTTTTTTTTTATATGTGCCAAACAATGACATTTTAAATTTAAAAAAAAATCTAATGTCTAGCCAATACTATTTTTTTTCTTCTTTTTCTTTTTCTTTTTCTTTTTCTTTCTTTTCTTTGGAACAAAAATCCTATTATGTAGAATCCTTACTGTCTAAAGTGTTTAAAGCCCTTCCCAGGATGGGTCACCACTCCCTCCCCATTTAAAAAAAAAAATAATGCTTTGTGTAGACATACTTGATTTGATTTATTTTATTTCTTTATTAGATTTTTTTTTTTTTCAAAAATTCATTGTTTTGCACATTTAAAAATAGAGATGGAGTTGTTCTTAACCCATCTATTACAGAACCTCTAAGAGTAAGTAAACCAGGAAATGTGGCAGTTTCAGTGATGCAGTGTCGGTCTCAATTCATGGGGGATAAGGAAAGCGAGATCTACTGACATTGCAAAGAGGTAAAAGAAACCTGTGGACTTGATCTTTAATGCCCTGGTGCTCAGCTTGTATACCTTTTTGGTACTTTGATACGACCCCAATAGCTAGTAGTGGAAGCATTGATTTGGTAAGGTGCTGAAGTGGCAGTAATCTAAAGCAGTCTCACATAATCTATCCCCATTTTCACAACAGACAACATCCCCAGCAGTGTGTTAGCAGTCTCTGGCAATCCTCCTGTAGCTTTGCATATATGGCATATTATGTTGCTATCCCTTAAACTTTAGAAGTGCCAGTTGAGGCCCCCCGGTATCCAGTACTTTGACCTTTAACTGCTTGAGTACTAGTCTATAATGACCCGTTCATGACAAGGCTATTTTTCAGTTTAGAGCTTTTGATGGTTTGATTACTCGTTCATACAACACTTTAGCCAAATAAAATGTATATTTGCCTGACTGTTTTCACATCCTGTGGAGAAGTTATTGCCCTGCTTAGCTTGGAATCGTCCCCAAATACAGAGATTGAACTGTTTACCCCATCCTCCAGGTCGTTTACGAACAAATTAAATGGGATTGGTGCCAGGACAGAACCCTGGGGGACCCCACTCTCTACCCCTGACCATTTCTAAGTACTCCCCATTTATCAATACCCTCTGAACTCACCCTTGTAGCCAGTTTTCAATCCATGTACTCGCTGTATGGTCCATGCCAACGCACCTTACTTTGTACAGTAAACGTTTATGGGGAATTGTATCAAATGCTTTTGCAAAATCCAGATGCACCACGTTGTCAGTGGCACTTAGACACCCACTTTCACCTTTTGATCTGCCATTCCTCCTTCCTGCTGTGTTTTACAAACATTCGGTCCATGCACAATAGAAGGGGAGCTGCCTTGTAAATGGGTTGAATAATTCACAGCAATCGCAAGGTACACAGCCACCTTGGCTCTGTATGTCATGACTGTATATTGAGCACCGTTTTATAAGCAGTATTTCAGTAATACACATGCACTCCCTGACATTTTGTACAATGTTGAAGTATGGAAGTGGTTAATGCCTAATCTGTTAAACACCTTTTTATATAAGTAATGCAACTCAAAAGAGACTACTAAATCACTGACAACTGTATTTTTTTCTTTTTCTGTTGATTATCTGTTTCAGAGTGCTCTAATATTTAAAAATATCAGGCTATGTGGTTTTTGGGTAACTCAATGGAAAAGAGACCGACAACATAGTGAGTACCTAAAGGTCTTGGCACCTTTTTGTTTTTATGATTATTAGACCCATTGCTGCCAGTCATTTTTTCATTTCTTAATCACAGGAGCTTTGTCAAAGTTTCTTGGGTTATGCTGCCACCTTCAGCTAAATAGACACTGGTCAAAGGCAGAAATTTCCACCAAGGCATAACAAGTTCACCTAAGCCTCGGTTGTAGCTAGTGTCTGTGAAAGAAGCCTCTTAGGAGGAATCTTGGAGTCCAGGGTTTTCTCAGCCACAGATGACTACAGTGGGCTTCCTAGGGATTGGGTTGTGGTGTGCACCAAACTAAAGTTACCACTGTCAGACTCTTCTTCTCCTAAAGTCACTACTCACTTACAAGGAAGGATGTATGCCAACTGGGCTCACCCAAAGAAGGTGTTTTCACCCTATGGAGGTGGAATTCCACAACAAATGGAGCTCTTTGGCTTTTGATCCAGCTTTTTACTTCATAAATATCCACTGGGACTGTTGGGGTCCTAAGGTCCCAGACACCACAGATAAGAGGTTGGAAGCCCTTCTAATGGCATCCCTCTCTATGGTGGGAGTAAATCTGACAGCTGTGATGTGAGTTTGCTAAGCCCTTAAAATTCTGGCGAAGAGTATGCTTTTTTCCATAGAATCAGGTCCAGTACATCAGCCGATTGGCAGCTCCATGAGGAAGCTTTCACAAGGGCATTATTATTTACTTATTACAGGTACTTGTATAGTGCTGTCAGTTTACGCAGATATATAATATATTGTACATTCACATCAGTCCCTGCCCTCAAGGAGCTTACAATCTGAGTTCTCTAACTCATTCATACATACACGGGCCAATTTAGACACGATCCATCTAATTAGCCTACCAGCATGTGTTTGGAGTGTGGAAGGAAACCCGCGCAGACATAGGGAGAACATAAGGGATCAGTTCATTCTGACCTATGCTTTTTTTCTCCTCCAAAACCCCTTTCTCGTCTGTTTTGCATAATTGAGATGGAGGGCATGCAGGCGATTCTCATCGTACAAAATGGACCTGGACCTCATCAGGCTCCTGACAGACTCTCCTGATGTTTTTGGATTTGACCTTTAGATCGTGTGGATTTTTTGTTCCAATAGGACATCTTACCACCTTGCTTCTCGATTGCTGGCTTTCAGAGTACATTCGCATTTGGGAAGTGCATTTCTTTTGTTGAGAGAGAGAGAGAAGGAAGCACTTTGTGGGACGAGTCCTGCCTTTTTTCCAGTCTGGTTTGGTTGGACATTTTAACCTCAAGTACCCTCAAGGGTCACATCTTGGGCCTTAGTTTCAAAGACTGCTTGCATCTCACTCCTTTAGTAAATGCCTTTGTACAGGGTGTTGCTCACATTGAGACTGGCAGTAAACGACACTCCAAATTTTCACTCTTCTTTAGTCCTCCAGTCTATATTGGGTGCATGGAGATTTCATAACGAGTTGCAGTGGGTGGATGGCATACTGTGCATCTGCATTTCCTACATTTTTAAGCAATGTGACATTACTGTGCGTCCAATTCCTTCTGTTGGCTCACAGTTTTTTGAGAAACTTGTCTTTTTAGGAGTATGAGAAGACATAGGAATATTATCCAAGAGGTCTTCTCTTGCCTTTCTTGTCGCCATCATTTCTACAAGGTGTGTTTCTTAGTTGGCAGTCTTGTCCTTGTGAAGCACAAAAGGGTTCTTTACAGGTTCATGCTGTTTTGAGGCCCAGGGCCTCTTTTCTTCCCTAGGTGATTTCTTCCATGCCGCTTTAACCAAGACATTGCTCTTTAAAATATCTCTCAGCTACAGCTCCCTTAGACAGTCTGATGCCTGTTTGTTGTTACTAAAGCCTGGTACACACTATCATTTTTTTATTTCGTCCAACCCTGACTGAATGGGAAAAAAAACTGTCTGCTCCGAAAAAAGCAAGATTTTTGGCTTGCTGTGAAATCCCTTTTTTATGGACTAAAGTAAGGGATACAGACCCCTTCCATCTATTTTTCTTATTATCCACTCTTACTGCTGCTTGCTACAAAACTGAGGCATGCTGAGGGTGTGTGGCTATACTGAGTCAGTATCTAGTTTCCCAAAGGTAGCTGCATAACCCAATGTACTAGATTACTTCTGTGTAAAAATAAAAAAGATTTTTCTGGAAACCAGGGCTAGTGGCACTGTGGTCTTAAAACCTGAAAGTTGAGTTCCGGTGTCAAACAGCAGTCTGCATCTGATTCTGGTTGTTGGGGAGAGTATTTAGTCCCTCCTATATTACCACTGTTCCTCAGCATTTTGTCCTTTGTGTCAAACACCCTGCACTTGTTCTACCTGTCTTGTTCCTTTTTAGATACAAGTCAGCAAGGGATAGGGTAGTGGGCACAGAAGCAGGATCAGGACAGGAGCAACAAGATCAGGATGTTTGGGGCACAGGGTAAAATGCTGAGGCACTGCGGAAAGTTAGAGGGGCTAAATATCCTCCTAATAAATAGTATCGGGTGCGGACTGATTCCTGGAACCGGCTGGCTGCTGTACCCAGATTTATCAGGCAAGTGTGTTTGCTTTTGTATGTATGCAATGTGGGGGCTTTTAAATATTTTTAGGCGTTCTTTAGTTTTATTTTAACCACTTCCAGACCAGCCTCGTTTTGGATTTTAGGTGTTTACATGTTTAAAACAGTTTTTTTTGCTAGAAAAAAAACTTAGAACCCCCAAACATTATATATATATATATATATATATATATATATATATATATATATATATATATATATATATATATATATATATATATATATATATATATATATATATATATATATATATATATATATATTTATATATATATATATTGTATTGTTTTTTTCTAACACCCTAGAGAATAAAATGGCAGTCGTTGCAATACTTTTTTCACACCGTATTTGCGCAGCGGTCTTACAAGCGCACTTTTTTTGGAAAAAAGTCACTTTTTTGAATAAAAAAATAAGACAACAGTAAAATTAGCCCAATTTTTTTTTGGATTGTGAAATATAATGTTACGCCGAGTAAATTGATACCCAACATGTCACGCTTCAAAATTGCGGCCGCTCGTGGAATGGCGTCAAACATTTACCCTCAAAAATCTCCATAAGCGACATTTAAAAAATTCTACAGGTTGCATTTTTTGAGTTACAGAGGAGGTCTATGGCTAGAATTATTGCATTTGCTCTACCGATCGCGGCGATACATCACATGTGTGGTTTGACTACCGTTTTCATATGCGGGCGCTGCTCACGTATGCGTTCGCTTCTGCGCGCGAGCTCTTCGGGACGGGGTGTTTTAAAAATTTATTTTTTTTGCTTTTTCTTATTTATTTTACTTGTATTTTTTACACTGTTTAAAAAAAAAAAAAATTGATCACTTTTATTCCTATTACAAGGAATGTAAACATCCCTTGTAATAGAAAGAAAAAAGCATGACAGGTCCTCTTAAATATGAGATCTGGGGTCAAAAAGTCCTCAGATCTCATATTTGGACTTCAAAGATAAAAAAAAAAAAAAAAAAAAAAATGTCATTTAAAAAAATGACATTTGTAAATTCCCCTTTAAGACGTATGGGCGGAAGTGACGTTTTTGACGTCGCTTCCGCCCTCCTATAGTATAGAGATGAGTGGCGGCCATCGTAGCGTCACTCATCTCTATACACAGGCAGGGAACGGACCCGATCGCCTCCGCCGCTGCCGACGGTTCCGGTAAGCGGCGGAAGGCGCGGGAGAGCGGCGGGAGGGGGGGCACCTCTCCCGCCGCCGATAACGGTGATCTCGCGGCGAATCTGCCGCGATGACCACCATTATCGGAAAGGGGACCGCTCACTGTGAAGAGGGATACCTCGGTTGTGGCAGCAGCTGCTGCCGTTACCGAGATATCCCTCTTCAAAAAAATGACGTATATATACAGTGAGCGGTCGTGAAGTGGTTAATAAACTAATTTTCTTAAACTTTTTTTTATTTTTTTTTTTTCATCGATTTACAAGATGGCTCATAAGCCTCCATTGTGATGGCATAGTGCAGGTGTGACAGGGGTGTCCCGATGTCACCTTTTTAAAGAGGACCTGTTAAAGCTGGTCAAGCAGAGACTGTGCTTAATCAGCTTCTAACCCTGGGCAGAGCAGTCCGGGTTTGTCACCTCTAAACCTGAAAACACCCAGAGCGGAGCACTCCCAGGTTCATACTACCCATGGGAGATCAGCGATCTGATGATTGCTGATCTTCTGTAACTCTCCATCCTGACACCCATCGTGGAGGTCCTGGGCAGCCAGGAGGGACGGGTGAGCCCAAGATATATGGTAAAGGTGGAGAGGAGACGTTATCAGGTGTGTATTTGTGTGTAGAGGAAGCGGGGAGGAGATTGGCGGATTGGTTACTGTACATTTAGAAGTGATCACTTATACAAGCACTGCAGCAGCTGGGAGTAAAAAAGTAAATGAACGCCCGTAAGAAGTCGTGTACATGTTAGCGCAGTCACTGACATAATAGTTGCAGCAGCAAAAAAGGTTAATGGCTATCTGAGTTTTGTCTTTCATTTTGCATGATGTTGTTTTTTCTTTTGTACCCTGGTCTTCAGTAGATCGTGAGGAAATCACCAAGATGGTTCGTGACCTCTGTGATTTGATCCGTAGAGGAAGGCTTGTTCCTCCCCCTTGTTTCCACTGGCCATTAGAAGACTTCCTCCAGGCCTTACGGGCGGCCCAGACTCCTTTTCTATCTCGGAAACAGATCCTGACTATGTAGTGAGGCACTGAATTAATTTATTTAAAGTATAGCTAAAGGCAAAACTTATTTTTTTTTGGAAATGGTGGCGAGAGATTAGAGTGCTTGTTAGTGTTTTTTATTGATGTCTGTGCACCCTTTTAAGGTGATTCACCCTTTTCCATTTGTCGTCTTTACCATTATCAGTGAAAGTAAAAGAAAATCCCAAATTTTGGGTTGTCCCAAGAACAGTAATAGAGGGGAAATATTCCAATGGGAACACTAGTTCTAGTGACCCGTGGATCCCATAGAAACTCCCTTTTTAATTTTCAGGGATTTCCTCTCACTTCCTGTTTGGCTATGGGACAGGAAGTGAAGGGAAATCTCTGCAATAGGACACAAGGGGCAAAAAATAAATCAGACGGGTTATAACCCTCTCTATCCAAAATGAAAAAAAATGTTTTGCCTAAAGCTTTACTTTAGGCTGTATGTCTTTTAATTCTAATTACCATAGCGGAAAATGTATATTTATAGATGTACTTGGTAGATATATATTTTTATGCTAGCAAGTACAGATGTCTCAAGTTTAAATATTTATTCTAAAATGTGATTACTTTATAAATACTGTTTTGTTGTATTTTTAATTGTCTGTATATATTGCTTCGTAGAGCCTTCAAAACGTATTGTCTCATTCAATAAACTGACCTTTTTGTTTCAAATAGATACCGTACTTTATTTTTTTTTCTGTAGTCTATTGAAATTTCATGTGCATTTTTTTCCTTTTTATGGTCCTATATTTTGTTATCTTATGAGTTTTAACTCAAATTGTGTTTTCCTTCACCCCACTCCAGTGATCTATGCTGCCATTGATCAGTAACAGCCACAACCCAATCACAAGCATCCTCACTTGTAGAGAGGGAGCATGTTTGATTAGGTTGGTTAAGTAATTAAGCTCACTCGGCAGCAAGGATAAACTCTAGTAGTTATTGAACTGCGCAGTCACTATTTAACTGCTGTAACAGAAAATTGGAAGAAAGACTGAAAATAGAGGTTTCTGTTTCAATGGTCAAGGGACTATTTCTGTGACTTTGGTTGGGTTTTACCTCTTCAGCCCTGGAAGGTTTTATCCCTTCATGACCAGGGCATTTTTTTTGCTATACGCCACTGCGTTAATTTCACTGACAAGTGTGCGGTTGTGCGATGCTACCCAAATTGGTTGTTGTGTGTGTTTGTTTTGTTTTTTCACACAAATAGAGCTTTCTTTTGGTGGTATTCGATGTGGTTTTTATTTTCTGCGCTATAAACAAAGACAAAAAAAAAATGTAAACAAATTTCTTCATAAATTTAGGCCAATATGTATTCAGATACATATATTTGGTAAAAATAAATCCAAATAATAAAGCATATATCGATTGCTTTGCACAAGTTATAGCGTCTACAAACTATGGGATATGATTTTACTAGTAATAGCAGCGATCAGCGACTTATAGCGGGACTGCGATATTGCAGAGGACAAATTGGACACCTAACTGACACTTTTTGGGGACCAGTGACATTATTGGTGATCAGAGCTAAAATAATATGCACTGTTACTTGTTACTGTACTGATGACACTGGCAGGAAGGGGTTAACATCAGGGGCGATCAAAGGGTTAAATGTGTACCCACTGAGTCCAATCCCAGTGGGAGCGAGTCGCCTATGCGTGCCCCAGACTAGAAATGACATACAGGTATGTTATTTCGCCCAGGAGGGCCGCCCTGCCGCAGTAGATCTGCGTGGCGCGGTCCAGAAGAGGTTAAACTATTCTGTGGTTCTTATTTCCCTCCGTTCTGGGGTATCCCCTCGGCTACCCTATGCTTGCCTTCACTCCTGTATTTAAAAGCTGGAAAATGCCGGGTAGGATCATACTATCGTATATTTTGCTACACTGTATATGACCTGTTATATCACCTATGCAGTCACTTTCTGTCTCTATGCACACTGATTGTCGTCGGGGGGGGGGGGGGTTTCTGGAGATGTTTGCACTTTGACCTACATTGTACATGAGGGCTTATGACTTTTAACAGAATTTCATTGTGTCTTTTTATGGTGTATAACCTTTAAAATAAAGAGTTATGAAAAAAAAGCTATTCTTAGTGGCACTACTGGTTTTAGACTAAATTGGGGTTGCATATGCTAAAGTTAAGTACTGTGTGATAGGGTTAGCTCAACAGGTCCACAAGTCATGTCTGTGGAAAAGCTGCTGCTGAATTCAGGCCTGAAGCGGTGATTATTAGGCAATTGACCCAATGTTTAATTGATTACTATTGTTGCCCATAGCTTCTGGGTATACATAACATGTAAAGACTAGTGACAGAAATGGAGATTATGCGTGTGGCCTGGAGAGCAATGGAGTAGGACGCATGTAGGGAGAGCTCCACTTGCCCACACAACTAAGTGTATATCCTGCTGTAATCCTGCTAGATTTCTAGGCATCCACATACCTGCTGACTTGCCCTGTTCCCAGCACGGTCCTCAGAGCCTCTCAGCCAGACGAAGCGCCGCTCGGAGCCGCCGCCACAGCTTCTCCACCCCATCCAGCATCAGCCAGCATGAAAGACCGGGGACTCGGCCTAACTCCTGGAGCGGCGGCCATCTTGCTCCACCCGGCGGCCGCTCCCCACAGGTTTGCCTGCCCTCCCTGGATGCCCTGAGCACAGTCTTCTCTCTCTGCGGCCACCGGACAGCCTGGGGCTTCTGTTCCTGTGCCCCCTTCTGCTCTGCAGCTGCCTGAGAAGCAGCCCGGCAGCCTCGGCCTGACTCCCGGTACGGCGGCCATCTTGCTCCACCCGGCGGCCACTCCCACAGGTTTGCCTGCCCTCCCTGGATGCCCTGAGCCCAGTCTTCCTTCTCTGCGGCCACCGGACAGCCTGGGGCTTCTGTTGCTGTGCCCCCCTCTGCTCTGCAGCTGCCTGAGAAGCAGCCCGGCGGTCTCGGCCTGACTCCCGGTACGGCGGCCATCTTGCTCCACCCTGTAACGGCCCTGGCAAATAATCAAACGACCCTCTGATCGGCACCAGGCAAGTTTCCTCCTCCTACAGCCACCGAACCTTACAGCTAGCTGACAGCTACCCGCAGCTCCCATTGTATTACTCCCAAACTGCGGCAGGAGGAGAATACTGAGGATCCGGCCTAGTACACGCGGCCATATTGGTACACCCGGGGACTCTCCTGCCCACTCCCGAAGTATGTCTTCTACAAAAAAGTCCTCCGAGGCTGCTGACAAGCTTGCCAAATACCGCAGGCTTGGAGATGACCAACAGGCTAAAGACGGCGCCAGCGCCTCAGCAGACACGGAGCATTCTGAGGCGGCCACTAACAAGGTGCTTGATGCCATAGCCCTGTGCCAGAGTACGCTCACCACCAAAATTGAGGAGGTGAAAATCGACGTATCTCTTATCCGGCAGGATCTCTCTACCTTGCGGGACCGCGTGGCAGAGACCGAGACCCGCATTAGCCAAGCGGAAGACATCCTGCACCCCCTGCAACATACTACTGACGAGGTGCGCCGTCAGCTACAACAACTTAGCGCAAAACAGGACGACATGGAGAATCGCCTCCGGAGATGCAATCTCCGCTTTATCGGCCTTCCCGAGACTGCCGAGGGCAACGACCCGGCGAGCTTTCTTGAAAATTTCCTGATATCCAACTTTGGTAGAGACGCGTTCTCAGTGATGTTTGCAGTGGAGAGAGCCCATCGAATTCCCGCCCATCCTCCTCCCCAAGGAGCCCCGCCGCGTACTCTGATAGCGAAATTCCTAAATTTCAGAGACCGCGACAAGATTCTCCGCCTGACCAGAGAAAAGGGAAATATCCCTCACACCAATACTCATGTGGCCGTATTCCCGGACTTCTCCCATGAGGTGCAGCGATCCAGATTTCAAGATGTTAAGCGGCGCCTCCGCGTTCTACACCTTAAATACGCTATGCTATACCCTGCAAAGCTTCGCGTGGAGTGTGACGGCCGAACCCACTTCTTTGAGGACCCTGACCTGGCATCCACTTGGATCGATCAGAGGGATCATCGGGCCTGAACATGCCATACCACCTATGAGCTGCGAGTACTTTTTCTTCCCCAACCCCCCCCCCCTCCTTTGCCCGCACTGCTGCCCGGTTTCATTCTGTTTAGCCCCCCGGTGGGTGCATTGCGGGTGTAAGCTGGTCCGCACAGCATGCCTGTTGTCTTTAGACAACCTTATGGACTCGTTGTCCCTGTCTTCCCCACACCTGAGAGAGACCGGCTGAGGATAACACACAGACCGATGCTGAGACTTCCTGCCCTACTTTACCTATTGCCCCGATGGCAAGTGGGGCTCACCCCCTGCACAGACATGATGGTGCTGCACCTTTGTGGCTCCTGCATCCCATGCACTTCTCAGAGAAGAAGTCGCCCCCCTAGGATCTATGTTAATTTTCTCATTCCCCGTTTACCGGACTGTTTTCTCCTCCCCCTTTTTTTTCATGTTATCATGGGTATCTATGCTTCCTTGAAATTAAGTCCCTTGCCTCTAATGGGTCTCACCCATTGGATGTCCCCAGTTGATACCTGGTTTTGGGGTACTATGTCCATGCCGAGTTGGGGTGGCAATGGACTGGGAGGGGCGGGAATTGTTGTGGATATTTGTTTCTCTTTACCAACGTATTTACAAATGTTTGTTTATGCTAAAGGTACTATGTTATTGTCATACATGCACTATCAATACTGGTTGTCACTGTGTTCTATGCTAACAGATGTGTCCATGTCTGCTCGGCTGTCCCTGAGCCAGCTGCGGTCTATCATGCAAGCCCTATATCCGCCATGAGTTCCCTGAAGTTCCTCACGTGGAATGTTAGAGGCTTGCGCAATAAGATTAAGCGCACCGCTATCCTAACATTCCTCAAATCTCAGCGTGCTGATATTATCACGCTAGTTGAGACTCATGTTACGGGCCACCTACAATCCTCTCTTAAAAAGCCGTGGATAGGCTGGGCCTATCACGCTACCCACACCTCATACTCCAGAGGGGTATCGGTCCTGGTTGCAAAAAGGGTTCCGTTTGATTTAGTGTTACTTCAGACAGACCAGCGGGCAGATATGTGTTTATACACGCCACCATTAATGGATCCCCTATCCTGATATTGGCCTGCTATGTCGTCCCCCCCCCCCCCCCCCATACAACTCACTTGTAATTAGGGAGGGTCTTGCCTTTATGACACAATACCCCTCTGTGCCAGCAGTGTGGATGGGGGACTTTAATATGACCCTCATTCCCGCTCTGGACCGAATGGGTGCTCCGGACCCCCCCTCTGACCCACCGGTCCACACCAGACTACACCGCATACTGACCGATTTTGCTATTGTTGACACTTGGCGCCACAAATACCCGCACACTAAAGTTTTCTCGTGCTTCTCAGCTAGTCACAACACAATGTCACGCATCGATTTCATCTTAATTTCGAAGTCCCTGACACCCAAACTAGAAGAGGTGGGCTTTGCTCCAAGAGTACTTTCAGATCACGCCCCCTATTGGGTCACCCTCCAGCTCCTAAGAGCCTCCCCTGCTCCATCCTGGCGGTTGAACCCATTTTGGCTGACGGCCCTGCAGGACCAGGACGACATCCCCGCGGAACTACAATACTTTTTCACAGCCAACAGGGATTCAGCCGCATATGGCATGGTGTGGGAGATGTTTAAACTCCACGTCCGTTCCCTCCTCTCCACGCGTATGACAAATTTATTGTCCAACAGGCCACAGACCATTTACAGGTGTTGGAGGAGGCGTTCCATCGAGACCCCTCGCCCAACACGGCCAACAATCTCAAGATTCAGACACGGCTAGTCTCCCAATTACACACTGAAAAAGCCAAGCAACACATCTTCTTTTGTAGACAGAGAGTGTTTGAGTATGGAGAACGATCGGGCAAACTACTTGCGTATCTTGCCCATCTGGATTCGCGTCCCCCTGTGGTGGTATCGTTGATGGATCCACAGGGGAACGATATTACTCATCCGCAGCAAGTGGCAGAAGAATTTGGGAAATTCTACCGTGCACTCTACACCTCCCGAGTCACCCATACTTCCCAAGACACCAGGGATTACCTAGCAGGAGTTAAATTCCCTAGACTGACCAAAGAACAGCTTGAACTATTGGAAGCCCCTATTACTGTAGAGGATATTTCTAAGGCTATCTCCTGTTTGGCTGTATCTAAGGCCCCAGGATCGGATGGCCTGCCACTCGAATTCTATGCCACCTACTCTGAAATTCTAATCCCTAAACTCCACGACCTGTATAAATCCATATTTGATACAGGTATTTTACCCCCCTCTATGAGAGAGGCCCAAATTGTAGTAATCCCCAAGCCTGGTAAGGACCCTAAATACCCGGAATCGTATAGGCCTATTTCCCTGCTGCAAGTTGACATTAAGCTACTGGCTAAGATTTTGGCCTCTCGCCTCAACCAGGTTATTCTGTCACTCGTCCACCCCGACCAGACAGGCTTCATGCCAGGGAAAAATACTGCGATGAATATTCGCCGCCTATTTATGAATATACAGGGGTCTCATGATGAAATCGGTTCGAGGATCGTGGTTGCTTTGGATGCCGCCAAGGCCTTCGATTCTGTGGAGTGGAACTACCTGTGGGAGTGCCTCTCGGGATTTGGATTTGGCCCTAACTTTATTCGTTGGGTTCAACTCCTATATCAATCCCCAAAGGCCAAGGTGTTTGTAAATGGCTGGCTTTCCGACCAATTCCCCCTAGAAAGAGGCACCAGACAAGGCTGTCCTCTCTCCCCCATGCTGTATGCATTGGCAGTGGAGCCTTTGGCCATCATGATTCGTACAGACACCAGTATCCGCGGCCTTAAGATTGGGAACCTGGAAGAAAAGATTGGGATGTTTGCTGATGATACGCTCCTATATTTGGCAGACTCGGGTCCCTCCCTGGCTGCAGCCCTCCACTCCATAGAACGTGTCGGTAGCCACTCGGGTTTAAGTATTAACTGGTCTAAATCCCAGATCCTTCCGATTGACCACTTCCCTTCCTCGTTCACATCCCCTCTTCTGACCCTCCCGAGGGTCTCCTCGATCAAGTACCTCGGTGTGCAGGTCACCAGATCACTTTCAGACTATACACTCCTTAACATAGAGCCCCTGTATACCTTGATCAAGACCAAGACACAGACCTGGGCCAGACTACCCCTGGGTGTTATGGGGCGCATCAGCTTAGTCAAAATGATACTCCTCCCAAAGATACTTTATCTGGTATGGCATGCCCCCCTATATATACCACAAAATTTTTTCAAAACAATCGAATCTATTCTTAATTCGTTTATTTGGGGGCACAGTAGACATAAATTATCTTGGAAAATGCTGAAGAACCCGGTGACGTTAGGAGGGGCCGCCCTTCCAGACCTCCAGGAATATTACCTTGCCTCCCAATTATCCAATTTTTTATCATTTTGACAAAAGCGAACTACCACGATACCAAGTGCTACTATGTGGGCATCCTGATAACCCAGCCCACACCCCGCTTCAGTCAGTCCTCAGGGCCCCCCCGACGGGAAGTTCCTCCCACCACAAAACAGACATGCTGACGCACCACCGGAGGGTATGGCAGGTGGCACTGAAAAAACTCGGGACCCCGCGGGTCCACTCCCACACACCAATCTGGTTCAACACGCATTTACCTGAACTGTTGTCCATCCCAGACCCCGCGATGTGGATACGCCATGGGATCGTGTATATACACCAGGTCATGACCAATACGGGGATTAAAACATTTCAAATGCTAAAGGATGAATTTTCCCTTCCCAACTGCCTTCTATTTAGATACCTGCAACTCCGCCACGCCATACAAACCCAATTTACTGGCTCTAGCCCGTCCCTGACAGTCCCCTCTATAGTAGACATAGTCACAGGCACTGAGCCAGCCAAACTAATTTCCGCTCTATACTCCGCCATCCGTCTCCCCAGTGTCACGACCTTGGCCTACGCTGCCAAGGCCGGATGGGAGGCGGACGTTGGACTGATTGAGGATGAGGATTGGGATGAGATCTTGGAGGATGTAAAAAAAAGTATCCCCCAAACTATCAGACCGCCTCACACAACTGTATATCATACATAGGACATATCTAACCCCCCAGAAGATAGCACGTTTCAAACCCATGTACAATCCAGGATGCCGCCAATGCGACCATACCCCAGGCTCCTTCTACCACCTTATATGGGCCTGCCCAACTATCCAAGCATACTGGATACAGGTGATACGCTTCCTGCACGACCAGATGGGCTCTCCTGCTACCCTAGACCCAAAAATGTGCCTGCTCGGTCTGCTGCCTAACTTAGACACCGACAAACCCCTCCGCACCTTTTTACATGAAACCCTATTCCTAGCAAGGAAAGCGGTGGCCCGTAAGTGGATGCAGGCCCTACCTCCTACAATCCAGTGCTGGAAAAAAGAGGTTAATGACACTCTTCCATATAAAAAGCTGATCTATGTGCACAGAGGGTGCTCGCCTAAGTATGAAAAGGTCTGGAGCAGGTGGTTAACAGATGGTGAAACGTGTACTTAATATGCTGACCCCTCATTTCTCCCCGTCCTCCCCCCCCCCCTTTTTTTACTTTTTTTTTTTTTTCTTCCTCTCTTATTATATATATTGTGTTCTGGTGCCACTTCTACTGGGTATTTTGCTCTACACTACACAGATACTCCAATGTGTTCATGTATGTACTATTGTTTTGACAATGTTGGTCTATATTGACTTATGTACCATGCATATGTTTTTCAATAAAGTTGTTTTTTTCCAATTAAAAAAAAAAAAAGAAATGGAGATTATGGAGTTTAGTGTAAAGATAAAGAATCTGAACACAAGAAAAGCGGTTACCTATAGACACACATTGGCATCAAATGGGTTAATGGTATAAAAATAGCTTTTTATTGAAAAATGTGTCACAAAGCACAAGTACTAAGATTTGAATAATCCTACATTTATCACCACATAAAAAAGTGACAACTTTGTCACCCACATCAAACATAAAAAGTTTGATGTGGGAGTCATGCTTGTAACTG
Organism: Lithobates sylvaticus; assembly: GCA_028564925.1. Taxonomy (NCBI): domain Eukaryota; kingdom Metazoa; phylum Chordata; class Amphibia; order Anura; family Ranidae; genus Lithobates; species Lithobates sylvaticus. The sequence goes on along the minus strand of CM053027.1, from coordinate 294,483,663 downwards.
TTAGCCTTGCAATGCATCATGGGACTTGTAGTTCTGCAACAGCTGGAGGGCCGCCAGTTTGAGACCCCTGCTATAGACAGTACGTGTTTGACGCTGTTGCGTTTGATATTCTCCATCAGACTAGTTTTAACAGAAATCAGGTTGGATTTGAGTGGATGCTTCTCAAACGAAGTACACAGGCTGTCTTCAAACAATGGGAACTTGGATACCATTGTTGCATTTCAGTTGACTATTGTCTCTATAGCTACAGTAAATGTGCAATTTTGAACCTATGGCATATATGATACCAGAGTGCCATCTTGAGGTAGAATTTGAGAACTCCTCTCTAATTGAAAGCTACAGATTTTTTTTTTTTTTTTTTCTGTTATGGTAAACAACCTGACATGTAGAAGGACTTCATAATGCATTGGAACCAGAAAGTCTGTAACCAGCCAACAATTGCTTAAGAAGCCTGAGTCCTAGTTGTCAAGGAAGATCATGAACACACAGTAACCAGAGTCAAGTAACTTTTAAGCGTATTTCTACAGTTTACAGACCATAGTTTCTGCTTAATTGCGAGGCATCTTGCTTGATATGTCAGTCTTGTACTGTATTCCTAATATTGTAATAGTTTTGAAAGTACAGCATTTTTGTTCAGTAAAAGCACATTTAAACACCTCAGAGGTCTTATACTGCAAAGTAACCTTGCTAGATAGACTCAAGCAAAACAATTGGGGGCTCATCTGGCAGAAATTAAGGTATTAAAAGACCAGCTAGCGGTTGCTTCGGCGTGGGTTCCTTCAACTGCTATTCGGGCTGATGATTTGCAAGAGCAGTGTGCAGCCCTCGTGACAAAGTCAATGCCTTAAGGAAAAGGAAGGGCCGTAAATCTGGTAGTAAAGCCAGGGTACGTGCCATTGTCGCATGCCAAAACTGGGAATAATGGCTTTGTCAATTCAGAGTCCAACAGTGGAGTATGTCCTCCCTCCATTAAGTGATTAGCTTCAGCATAGAATGCCCAGTAGTCTCTTTAAGGGTATCAAAGGATGTCTGTACAACCCACTGGATCAGCAGGAATCAGTATAGCTTCAGTGTATGCTAGGCGAACACAAAGTATTCAGCTGAACAGCTGATGTTCTGACGAGACAGAGTGTAAACATTGCTGTCCAGCTGGTATAGCTGTGATGCATCAAAGTTGGCCGGGCTCCTAGGATAAGTGTGGCCCCTACCCAAGCCATGTGACATCAACAGGTTTCGCTGATTGGGTAATTGCATCAGCTTCGTCCGGGGGAGTTGCATGCTATATGTTTGATGTGAGTGACAACGTTGTCATTTTTTTATGTGGTGATGGATGTAGAATTATTCAAATTTTAGTACCTGTGCATTGTTGCACCTTTTTCAATAAAAGCTATTTTTGTACCATTAACCTCTCTGATGCCAATGAGTCTCTATTGGTAACCCATTTTTCTTGTGTTCAGATTCTTTATCTTTACACTAAACCCAACTATATGTAGGTCATTTTTGGTTGCAAGAGACACTGCACACTGTGTGTAGGCGTGTTACGTGGTTATTTATACTCCCTTTTTAAGTGATTTTAAGTCTGTCCCCTTGTTATTATCTCACATGCACTATACCAGATAGCCAAGTCTGTGATACAATGTCTGTGTGTAGTGGTTACTTTGTTGCATGTTTAGTAGGCAAACCTGTCTATTGCAATAGAATTTTTATATACAGCTCTAAATTCAGTTCCTCTAATCATTCCTCATAAGAGTTCCTCCATGCCTCTTATCAGTTTGGTTGCCCTGCTCTGCACTATTTCCAGTTCCCCCAATATCCTTTTTGAGAACTGCTGCCCAAAACTGAACTGCATATTCCAGATGAGCTCTCTGTCTCTCTCTCCTTCTCCAATACAGATCCCCCCCCCCCCCAGTATGTATGATGCATACATCTGCAAAGACTGAAATGGTACTTTTTAATCCCAGACCCTATATCATTTATAACGATATTAAAAAGTAAGGGTCCCAGCACTGAACCTTGGGGTACACCACGGACAACCTTACACCATTCAGAGTAGGAGTCATTAACCACTACTCTCTGAATAAGGTCTTTTTAGCCAGTTTTCTATCAATTTACAAACGGGTATTTCCAAGCCTTTAGACTTTACCTTACACATTAGTGCTGTGTGGGGAACTGTATCAATACACCATAGAATGAGTGATGTTTTTTTGTATAGAACAAAAAACCATGGATAGATAGAAGGCCAAATTTTACCCTTTAGTATGAAGTATAAATCATAGTCCAGAGTGTGATCAGTGTCATCAAGGAGCAGACTGAGTGTGTGCTCCATAAGGGTGTGGAATAAATACCCACCACATTGTTTGAGCGATCATTAACACTTGAAACTGAACACCACATTCCTCCCTCAAATCGCATGCAGATGGATATACAGCGTTGGCCCGCGGCGTCAAATTGACGTCAAAGGCACAGCATGTGAGTGGCGTCGACACGCAGTGAGTGTCTGCCCATCCTCTACGTATGAAAAACTATGGAAGGGAGGGCCCTAGTGCGCTTCGCAATCTCCGGGAATGACGCAAACAAAATGCACCCTCAGCACAATCGCAACCCTATGCATACTAGCTCATTATGCCTTTGCCTTGCAGGTTCGTTTTTTTTTTTTTTTTTTTTTTGTAAAAGGAGGCTTTACTTCCTCTTTAATGAACGTTAACTAAGGGATGGAAGTACACACCTTTTTATTTAAATGGTTAATCTGTGACATACATTTGTCAATATCATTTATTTATATTGACTACAGAAGGATGCATCTACTTAGGGTTGTGATTGTGCTGAGGGTGCATTTTGTTTGCATCATTCCCAGAGACTGCGACGCGCACTGGGGCCCTCCCCTCCTCTCCCGTTTTTTTTCATAGGTGGGGAATAGGCGAACACTCACTGTGCGTCGACGCCACGCTCACACACTGTGCCCTTGACGTCAATTTGACGCCGCGGGCCGACGCTGTATAGCCATCTGCTTGCGATTTGAGGGAGGATTGTGGTGTTCAGTTTTGAGTGTTCGCTCAAACACTGGCTCCGCCTTCCCATCAGCATGCAGCGTGACATGGGTGGGGTCCTGTGGCCATGTGGTGGGTATTCCACACCCTTATGAAGCACACACTCAGTCTGCTCCTTGCACCTTGATGACACTATGCACAGCTCTGGACTATGCTTTATACTTCATACTAAGGGTAACATTTGGCCTTCTATCCATCTTTGATACCATCACTCATTCTATGGTGGGTCACTCACCTGTTTCTATTTTACACCTACGATCTGGTTTCTCTTTCTCTTCCCTTTGGTGTTGGCTTTTTTATCTTCCCCAGTCATTCATTGTGTATTCACTTTGCTGATCCACTTTATTTACAATTTTTCCACAGAAGCCCTATGGGCCACTATTCAGTACTTTTATTACAACCGCAGTCATTTTGTGGGGACAACTTCGCTATTGATGCTTACTTCTTGTTTTCTGTTCACCGCTGCTGCAGTCACCACCACCTCAGTTTCCGGGGACAATGTTTGCTATAGTGCCTCCAGCTACTAATACTACCCATGTTGTTGAATACTGTAGCCTACTTATAGGTAAGAGTGCTGGGATTAAGTTGTGGTTCCCCCTCTTCCTTCTACTTTAGTTACTATAATATTTGGTATTTATATTTTATTACAGACATCCCTAGATTGCATTTGCTCTTGAGTGGAATTTATCCACGAAATGTGCGTAGAGCTATATACCGATGTATTGCCACAGCTACCATGCGTTTACTATGCGATTTTATCTTGAAGAACTTTGATTCAGTTTTATATTATGTGTGCAATCAATCGTGTTTATATGCAAGTTTGGTCTATATTTAATACATTTTTAAATATTTATTATTTACTATGTAGGAACATGTATACATTTTTAACACTTATGTGTGTACATTTCTATGTATTTATTATATTACTATGCTATTTACTTTCCCACATGCATCCATGTGCACCATTAAATAATAAATAGTATCTACCAATTGATGCATCTGGTTTTGGTGTTGTGCTTCATATAAATTCCCCTTTTCCCCTCCTTTCCCCTCCTTTTTTTTTTTTTCTAATGAGACCAAGATAAACTTATTTGGTTCAAATGGTGTCAAGCGTGTGTGGCAGCAACCAGGTGAGGAGTACAAAGACAAGTGTGTCTTGCCTATAGTCGAGCATGGTGGTGGGAGTGTCATGGTCTGGGGCTGCATGAGTGCTGCTGGCACTGGGGAGCTACAGTTCCTTGAGGGAACCATGAATGCCAACATGTACTGTGACATACTGAAGTAGAGCATGATCCCCTTTTTTCGGAGACTGCAGGGCAGTATTCCAACATAATGACCCCAAACACACCTTCAAGATGACCACTGCCTTGCTAAAGAAGCTGAGGGTAAAGGTGATGGACTGACCAAGTATGTCTTCAGACCTAAACCCTATTGAGCATATGTGGGGCATCCTCAAACGGATGGTGAAGGAGCGCAAGGTCTCTAACATCCACCAGCTCTGTTATGTCGTCATGGAGGAGTGGAAGAGGACTCCAGTGGCAACCTGTGAAGCTCTAGTGAATTCCATGCCCAAGAGAGTTAAGGCAGTGCTGGAAAATAATGGTGGCCACACAAAATATTGACACTCATTTTTGTTGCCAGCGGTTTAGACATTAATGGCTGTGTGTTGAATTATTTTGAGGGAAAAGCAAATTTAGACTGTCATACAAGCTCTACACTCACTACTTTACATTGTAGTGAAGTGTCATTTCTTCAGTGTTGTCGCATTAAAGATATAATAAAATATTTACAAAAATGTGAGGGGTGTATTCACTTTTGTGAGATACTGTATATTAAAAACTATGGTTAGACAACTGTTGGGGCTTTCCTAATCTTGTCTTCAGCATCAAGACAGACACCGAATCGTGATCATCCTCATGGGCCCATGAAACGAAACTTTGCTGCATCATTCATCTGGAGGAATCTATATTATTAACTACTGTATATATACCCAGGTATATGTGCACAATTTCACATCTTTGATGATATTACCTGTTTATACATTGGATGTATGTACTATTAGTCATATTTTCTTATACTGTATAAAGCTTGTACTATTTTCATACGTGTGCATCTATATAGTTATGGTAAATGTTACATGCTGGTTGCAGTAGTTCATCTGCTCCCAATTATTTTGATTAAATTGCTAGTTAATTTCTTAATAAGGGAAACCCCTCTTCTCACAGAGGTCTTGTCCTGGGTGGAGGCACTGCTAACCTTTATTATCAAACCTGTTCTTCCATTTAGCAAAGGTTCTGTTGTTTACCTACAGGTTTAGCGCAATATCCATTTCTTATTCCCCCCCCCAAAAGAAGCCTACACCTGTTAAGGCACAATCTACCAGATCTGTTAGATGACTAATGCTGAAAAGTCCGTAAAGCACTGTTTCTCAGATTACTAAGGCTTCCCTCCTGGGTTTCAGTTAAATAATCTTTTAGTGTTGGTACTTTAAAAGAAAACAAGGTATACATTTCATAAAATAAATAATTTATTGCTTTTTTTTTTTACTAAAATATATCCATAAAACCACCAATACATTGTTAAGCTGGTAATATCCATTACAAAGAATATCCTACATACAATTAACCATATATTGCATATGTGCATAACATTTCAAAGATGAATTTGTTTTTAACAGCAAAAGCTGATGTTAAGAAGTTACCTGGAGATCATGCCTTTCCATTGAATACCACCTTGTTTCCAGGTGCTAACACTATTCAGCCTCTGTTCCAAGGGTCTCCAAACTTTTTAAGCAGTTTACTGTCCTTTAGACTTTCGAGGGGCTGGAATGTGGCCAGTTGGGTTAGGAAATACCCCAGTGTCAGTGGGAGTAAACAATGCCTCCAGGCTTTGTGGCCAATGAGAGTTTAAAAAAATTATATAGCACCTGTGGGTGGAATAGTGCCCCATTATTGGTATCAGAGTGAGGAATAGTGCCTTGTATCAGTGGAAGAAATAATGACTATTAAGCTGGATAAAGGCAAGCAAGGACCCCAGTTGGGAGACCACTGCATTCAGATGGTTGGTACCCTGAAGCTACACCTTTTTCCAAATATTTATAAACTCAGACCAGTACATGTGCAGTCTCGTACAAAAAGCGGCGCTGTGTACAGCGGCAGTACAGGCAAAATCTTGTCTGCTGCCGGATATAAAGAGAGTTGGGCTTAGTGCTTCGGCATTCAGCAGAAACCTTGTATTTTTGTCAATAAATACAAGGCTTCCTCTGATTGACCAAGGTAAAGGCATGTAGATGACATCACAGCACTGCTTAGTGTATTATTGTAGTAATGCTACTACAGTCCATTACAGCACACTCAGTGGCCACATTGTTCTGGAATGGAAATGGCTTGTTTGGGCCAGCTTTGTCCAGAAACTTTCTAAAGTGACATTAAACATTCTAAATTAAGTTTCCTCTCAGAGAAGCTGCTGTAACCATTCGCGGATTGTAAAATTGTCAGGTGGACTTTCTCAGTCATGAGCGTTTGGATCCAGGGGAATGCATTCCTTTTTTTTGTAATGCATTTTAACTTCTCTAGCATCCCAGATTGACAATAAATTAGATCTTGCATCTGGCCTGAGTTACTGCCTGTTTTTTGATATGCTTGTAAACTTTGTATAAGCAAAAAATGTATCATAGGGTTGTCCTGTGTCTTTGATATGAGTTTCTGTAGGTAAAGTACGCAAGGGTTTGACCAGATGCAATCATGAGAGGCAATCCACAGCCTGCAAAAACAGGAAAATAGTAAAGAAACAATGCTACAAAATTGCAGAATATTTGATATGCAGATTTTAACGGTCCTAAAGGACACTGTTATATCTTTAAAATGTAACATTTCTGCATAAAACCTTTTATTTGTTACAGGTTCATCTATTTCATAACAGACTTGTTACTGTCATTAGGATATGCTTTTTGGTCATTACATTGCTTAGAATGTGTATGGCCTGGAAACTGATAAGAGCAGACACAACAAGGTATAACAGTCTACAGTGCCTTGAAATAGTATTCATACCCCTTGAAATTTTCTACATTTTTATTATGTTACAACCAAAAATGTAAATGTATTTTATTGGGATTTTATGACATAGACCAACACAGTGGTACATAATTTTGAAGTGGAAGGAAAATAATAAATGGTTTTCAACATTTTTTTTTTTACAATTAAATATCTGAAAAGCGTGACGTGCTTTTGTTATCAGCTCCCTTTAATCTGATACTCCTAACTGAAATCTAGTGGAACCAATTTCCTTCAGGAGTCACCTAATTAGTATGTGTCACCTAATTATAATGTGTCATTTAATCTCAGTATAAATACAGCTGTTCCGTGAAGCCCTCAGAGGTTTGTTAGAGAACCTTAGTGAACAAGCAAAACACAGTTGGGGATAGGGATTGGGAAAGGGGAATGGGAGAGGAAGTGGCAGGGGAAGTCAAAATAGCCGATTGAAAAACTAATCATACAGCTATTGATCAAAAGCCAAGTTGTTGGCTTAATTGTCACCGTAGCCAAGGCGTATTAGAAATAAAGAGGACAGTCCCTGGGTCCTAAAGACAGGAACCCAGAGGAAAAAAAGGGGGCTACTATATGGTGACAAACGTTGATCATGACAAAGTCAATACTTTGAAAAAATGAATTCTTTATTAAACAATGCTTGCATATTTCTCATTAAAATAGAATTCCAGGTTGTCTGGAAATCTAGAACCAACAATTATAAACAGCACTAAACAAGACAAACAAGACACCATGTAGACAACAAAAGCATCACGTGAAACAGAGCAGTGAAAATTATTCAAACGGATAATTTAAGGAATGGATCAAAGTCCAGTCGAAAAAGATATGTATCAAAAATATTCACGTGGTCGTGAGACCTTGTGTGGTTCACGTTTGGTAATAGCAGCGCTTGTTGAAGCAGCAAAAGTGAAACAGATTTGTTAATAGAAAAAATCCTGCGCTAATTTAGTGATTGCGACTGGTCTGGACGACATGCCAGGTAACACTAAATGAGCTATGGGAATTTCTGATTGATTAGCTTATAGTCACACACACTGAGGATAACGATATTGATACTGATAGAAGTCCTGATTGTATTCAGTTAATAATAGACTGAGTCACGAGCCATGCGTCCATTTCGGCCCTGCAAGTGTATCAAGACAACTGTTCAGAGATGCTCAGGTATGGTTACAGCTTTCAAAACCAGATTTGATGACAATCTACTGAACATATGTGCTGTGTTGAAAATAAATGTGCTACTCAACCCAACACAATGTATTCAATCATTTGGATCTCATATATCAACAGTTCAGGTGTTTCAAAGCAATCAGGAAAGTTTTCTGTAACAACCTGCATTCAAGCTATTCGATGAAAAGTGGATACAAATTTCAAAATTGCCAGGCGGTTCTTTGGGCAGTCTGGTCAAATTAGAAAGTAATTGGATTAGTAACGTTACCCGACCGACGTTAAATGTCTTGGGATGGCGGTATGAGAAGTCCAATCTTTCCAATAAAATGTCGATTGCCGGTACTGCTGGCAAAGATCGTGGTGGCCGCTCGGTATCCGTTAAGGGGTGAGGATCTTCCTAGGGGTGAAGGAGTCCAGTAGCCTTGTAGGGGGGCAAAAGTTTGCCGGGTCCGGCGGTCACTCGGATCGAAACGGCCTGGATCTCTGGACTTGCTGCTGCTAGAAAGCGCTGTGCACTGCTCGTCACGTGATGCGTCACGTGACGCGTTTCGCTAGGGGCGTAGTTACAATAGCTTCTTCCTGACGTGTGTTGTGAAGGCAACAGGGATCCCTTGAAATAACGTTTTTTTCTGGTAATTAACAGGTGTTTAGGTTAGGGAGAGGAGATTGTACTTGCAGAGTTGTGTTGGTGTGCGCGATTGGGCAGATGACATACTAATAAAGAGTTCTCTTACTAGGAGACGGACATTTAAGGACACTTTACATATATTAGACAAAAGGCATATTGTCATTCACACAGAACGTTAAATCAAAAAAAAATTTTCCCCCTTAAGACATTTACTACACGTAAAGTTCAAAGGGATGGAGAAAAATAGACATTGTCAAATAAATTTAATCTATAATAGTTGGGATGAGGAAATAGAGGAATGAGAGAAAAACATTTTTTTATATACAATTTTGTTTTCGTTTTTATTTTCGTTTTTATTTTTATTTGTATTTAGGTTGTTAGCCAGCAGATATTTTAAGAAAGGGGCCGAGGCCACAGATGGTAGCAGGGCGCAGCAGCTGAGAGGCCGGCAAAAAGAAGCCGAGATGGCCCGGGACAAATGACAATTGTATCAAAGATGCAGGGGGATGCATTCCACGCAACATATGCATCAAGACAAAGGAAGAAACCAATATTGCCTATAGATTAAGGATTTATTCCGTTGGTGCTTAGAACAATCAGACACCTCGCACGTTTGTCCCTTTAGTGCACTTAAAGGTAAAGTTGGGGGCTGACATGGACATACACAAACCGTATAGGTGATGGCCTGCAAAAGGGGCTAGACGTTTAGTAGTGTTGAGTCATATTGACTATAGAGTCTCTTACGTTTATCAAAACCCATATTGGGACCCTCTAATTAGCGGCCCCTGATGCATGGAAAGCTGGAATGACAAGTTCTGTTTTAAGTGCAGATTTAAGCTATATTACCGCCGGGTCTACCTATAGGACCTTTAAGCGTTCTCGATGTGTGGCAATATTGAACTATTTCAGTTAGGGCTTAGATGGCAATGGGAGGGAATTATGGAGGCAAGGAGGGTAACAATGTTCACCAATAATGTGTTTTGTTTTTTATTTTATTTTATTTCTCTCAAATGGTGTCACCGATGCATTTAGATGTATGGTATATGATATATAATATGCACTGTGTTTATTTTGCCCCTCTCTCTCTACCCCCCTTAAAAAAGTGAGGTGGACCATGGGGACTAAACGTCCAAAAAGGCCTGGAGATTAAGTTCCGTGTTCAGGCCTACGGGAGCCAAAGATTTAAGGCGATACACCCACCATTTTTTTTTTTGAAGTAAAATTCGGTCGAAATCCCCCACGTCTGGACGGTAACTTGAGCAAATAAATCCCTTTGACCGTTAGGCCCGATGGATCACCACCATGATGTGTATAAAAGTGCTTCGCCAAAGGCTTCTCAGGAATTTTACCTTTCTCCCTTATTTCTCTCACGTGCTCACCCAACCTGACTTTGAGAGAACGTTTAGTTTTGCCTATATATATCTTAGGGCATGGGCACGTTATCATGTAGATAACCCTGGTACTGGAGCAATTAATAAGATCTATTATTTTAAATTGCTCTTTTCCCAAGGCGTCAGAGAAGGTGGCGGTACGGTGCACGTACGGGCACACTTGGCATTTGGTGCAGGGGAACATGCCCTTGGTCCGAGGATAGTCGGAAAGCCAAGTTGCATCCGGTGCTTTAACGAACTCGGACTGCATTAAGACATCACCCAAGCTTTTCGCTCGTCTGGCGACCAGCTTGGGGGTGTTGCTGACTATTTTGCCAATGCCCGGAGAGCCAGTCAGGATATTCCAGTGTTTTTCTAACACCGAACGGACCTCGTTCCATTGTGAGCCGAAGGTGGTGATGATTCTGACTGGTTCGACGGGAGCCTGGTAGGGTGTTGCTAGGGTTAAATCCTGTCTTGGTTTTGCCTGAAGCAAACTTTCACGGTCCCTTAAGGCTGCCGTCTTTTTGGCTCGCCGGATTTGGCTGTGGGAGTAGCCACGCTCCCTAAATCGGGTATACAGTTCCGCACTTTCTTTTTTGTAATCGCTGGGTTCGGTGCAGTTCCTTTTAATGCGAAGGAACTGCCCGACCGGTATCCCATTTTTGAGCCATTGCGGGTGATGGCTCGACGCGAATAACAAAGTATTTGCTGCTGTGGTCTTTCGGAAGGTGTTGGTACCTAAGCGGCCGTCTTTAAGTGAGACACAGAGGTTTTTTTTTTCTCTGGGTTCCTGTCTTTAGGACCCAGGGACTGTCCTCTTTATTTCTAATACGCCTTGGCTACGGTGACAATTAAGCCAACAACTTGGCTTTTGATCAATAGCTGTATGATTAGTTTTTCAATCGGCTATTTTGACTTCCCCTGCCACTTCCTCTCCCATTCCCCTTTCCCAATCCCTATCCCCAACTGTGTTTTGCAACTTTTTATGATCATTAAGGTCTATCTGGCAGTGGTTGTCAATTCCTTGCATACTTTTCATTTTATATACAATACATTATAATTTAGAACTGTGAACTCGCAATTATATGTGTGTGACCTGGGCATGGCCTTTACCCTGGGTGAGGAAATAGACCGAGAGATTAAGACAGCATTCCAGGCAGACACACCCCAAGCTTTTGACCAGGAGTCTGAAATTAAGAACAAATTTAAAGAACACAAAAAACTATTAACAAAACACCTAAATAGAAAGTGGGATGTGTCTTCTTTGGAAAATTATATAAACCATCGCATAGTTCCTAGAGGACTACGCGATAAAACTATACCAGCAGAACACTTACATACAGAGAGATTCCTTCCGAAATGGAACGAGCTCTGTATTGAGCATGGCTTGGCTGTTATGCAATTAATAGTCGACGAAGAAATTAACCAATTGGTTGTCCTACAGGAGCAGATAGCTGAGAGTGCATCCAATTTAGAAGCCTTCAAAGATGAGGAAGAATTTATGAGACAGAATGAGACCCTTAAAAAGGAGATTGAAAAAACACAATTAAATTTGAAAATCACAAAACAGGCAAAATTCAAACGGGACGTTAGTGACTTTGAAAGGGATGAGGCTTTTGATCTAACTGTTAAACGTGGGAGGAGTCAGTCACGGGGGCGGGGACATCGCCAGAAGTCACGGCCCCGACGGTCGAAGTCTAACGGCTCCGATGATGACATGCAAAAAAAGGTAATTTTTTTAGACCAGACGGGGGCGGAGATGACAGGCAGTCAGCTACCACCCCCTGCGGACAATACCAAAACAGCCCCCAATATAAAAGAAAACCGAGCACGTACATACACACGGAGCCAGAAAAGAAACTAACTCCCCCGCCTTCTACAAATATGCCCCATAAAAGCACAGATGATCTAAAAATAGTCAACCTTACTGATATCACACTCACAGATGACCTTAAAAAACTATTACAGAAAGGCATGTCCTTTTCTCCCACGACCAACATGGACGAATTTACTGTCTATAAGGACGTGGCCTTATTTTTACGGAAGGTTTTCTTTCGATCCCTATATACTGAACAAGTTGATTCTGATGCCATCATCTCTAATACTGACAAAGAGGGACTAAGGGCCATGGACATATTAATGTCCTTACTGGACGAGAATGATTATGGCGTCGAGCCCCCTCCTCCCTTGCGACGTCCAACTAACATCAAAATAAAGTCACAAAAAATGCCACCCCTGTCGAAGAATAGATGGTTACACCTTTTCTTGGAGTTCGTGCAGAGGGACTTGGAAAAAATCAATTGGTCAGGTGGCTCTAATGACAACCTCTCAAAAGGGGAGCGATTGGCTCTTAGGGACTTACAAAAAACGAAAAACATTGTAATAAAAAAGAGTGACAAAGGTGGTAATGTAGTATTACTAACACAATCCATGTACGAGAAAGAGGCTAAGCGTCTTCTCAATGATAAATCCACCTATGTGCCACTCGATAGTGACCCTTTTCCAAGACTAGTGTGCGAACTAAATGAAAAGCTGCGATTTGCTAGAGATGAAGGCCTGTTGACCAAAAAAGAGTTCCAATATCTTGTGGTAGGCGAGTTCAGTGTACCAACCTTTTACCTGATCCCCAAGGTGCATAAAAATTTACAAAATCCCCCAGGCCGCCCTATTGTGTCAGCCTGTCAGGGCCCCCTTGAGCGGATAGGTCGATACCTGGACTCCCTGCTACAGGACATGGTCAAAAATCTTCCGTCTTTCGTACAAGACACCAGACACGTCCTGTCTATATCCCACATCGAACCCTATCACAACCCAGATGAAATCTGGCTCGTGGGCATAGATGTTGAATCGCTGTATACATCCATTCCCCACGAAGCGGGTATAAAGGCCGTGTCTGGTTTCTTGGAGGCGTCATATCCCCAGGCATCCCACCAAAACGAGTTCCTGATCGACCTATTGAAATTTGCATTGACAAACAATTACTTTCAGTTTTTGATGATATATTATCATCAAATACGAGGAACTTCTATGGGAGCAGCCTGGGCTCCTTCTTATGCCTGCCTCCACTTGGGCCAATGGGAGGAAGAGGAGGTCTATCCCTCGACGATGTACCGCAGCCACGTGCAGACCTGGCTGCGGTACATCGACGACGTATTGATGATATGGCGCGGTACTTTAGATGATTTGCATACATTCATGATGAATCTGAACATCAATGAACGCAATATCAAACTTACGTACAATTATGATCGTATGACTTTACCATTCCTTGACCTCTGTGTCTCACTTAAAGACGGCCGCTTAGGTACCAACACCTTCCGAAAGACCACAGCAGCAAATACTTTGTTATTCGCGTCGAGCCATCACCCGCAATGGCTCAAAAATGGGATACCGGTCGGGCAGTTCCTTCGCATTAAAAGGAACTGCACCGAACCCAGCGATTACAAAAAAGAAAGTGCGGAACTGTATACCCGATTTAGGGAGCGTGGCTACTCCCACAGCCAAATCCGGCGAGCCAAAAAGACGGCAGCCTTAAGGGACCGTGAAAGTTTGCTTCAGGCAAAACCAAGACAGGATTTAACCCTAGCAACACCCTACCAGGCTCCCGTCGAACCAGTCAGAATCATCACCACCTTCGGCTCACAATGGAACGAGGTCCGTTCGGTGTTAGAAAAACACTGGAATATCCTGACTGGCTCTCCGGGCATTGGCAAAATAGTCGGCAACACCCCCAAGCTGGTCGCCAGACGAGCGAAAAGCTTGGGTGATGTCTTAATGCAGTCCGAGTTCGTTAAAGCACCGGATGCAACTTGGCTTTCCGACTATCCTCGGACCAAGGGCATGTTCCCCTGCACCAAATGCCAAGTGTGCCCGTACGTGCACCGTACCGCCACCTTCTCTGACGCCTTGGGAAAAGAGCAATTTAAAATAATAGATCTTATTAATTGCTCCAGTACCAGGGTTATCTACATGATAACGTGCCCATGCCCTAAGATATATATAGGCAAAACTAAACGTTCTCTCAAAGTCAGGTTGGGTGAGCACGTGAGAGAAATAAGGGAGAAAGGTAAAATTCCTGAGAAGCCTTTGGCGAAGCACTTTTATACACATCATGGTGGTGATCCATCGGGCCTAACGGTCAAAGGGATTTATTTGCTCAAGTTACCGTCCAGACGTGGGGGATTTCGACCGAATTTTACTTCAAAAAAAAAATGGTGGGTGTATCGCCTTAAATCTTTGGCTCCCGTAGGCCTGAACACGGAACTTAATCTCCAGGCCTTTTTGGACGTTTAGTCCCCATGGTCCACCTCACTTTTTTAAGGGGGGTAGAGAGAGAGGGGCAAAATAAACACAGTGCATATTATATATCATATACCATACATCTAAATGCATCGGTGACACCATTTGAGAGAAATAAAATAAAATAAAAAACAAAACACATTATTGGTGAACATTGTTACCCTCCTTGCCTCCATAATTCCCTCCCATTGCCATCTAAGCCCTAACTGAAATAGTTCAATATTGCCACACATCGAGAACGCTTAAAGGTCCTATAGGTAGACCCGGCGGTAATATAGCTTAAATCTGCACTTAAAACAGAACTTGTCATTCCAGCTTTCCATGCATCAGGGGCCGCTAATTAGAGGGTCCCAATATGGGTTTTGATAAACGTAAGAGACTCTATAGTCAATATGACTCAACACTACTAAACGTCTAGCCCCTTTTGCAGGCCATCACCTATACGGTTTGTGTATGTCCATGTCAGCCCCCAACTTTACCTTTAAGTGCACTAAAGGGACAAACGTGCGAGGTGTCTGATTGTTCTAAGCACCAACGGAATAAATCCTTAATCTATAGGCAATATTGGTTTCTTCCTTTGTCTTGATGCATATGTTGCGTGGAATGCATCCCCCTGCATCTTTGATACAATTGTCATTTGTCCCGGGCCATCTCGGCTTCTTTTTGCCGGCCTCTCAGCTGCTGCGCCATGCTACCATCTGTGGCCTCGGCCCCTTTCTTAAAATATCTGCTGGCTAACAACCTAAATACAAATAAAAATAAAAAAAAATAAAAACGAAAACAAAATTGTATATAAAAAAAATGTTTTTCTCTCATTCCTCTATTTCCTCATCCCAACTATTATAGATTAAATTTATTTGACAATGTCTATTTTTCTCCATCCCTTTGAACTTTACGTGTAGTAAATGTCTTAAGGGGGAAAAAAAATTTTTGATTTAACGTTCTGTGTGAATGACAATATGCCTTTTGTCTAATATATGTAAAGTGTCCTTAAATGTCCGTCTCCTAGTAAGAGAACTCTTTATTAGTATGTCATCTGCCCAATCGCGCACACCAACACAACTCTGCAAGTACAATCTCCTCTCCCTAACCTAAACACCTGTTAATTACCAGAAAAAAACGTTATTTCAAGGGATCCCTGTTGCCTTCACAACACACGTCAGGAAGAAGCTATTGTAACTACGCCCCTAGCGAAACGCGTCACGTGACGCATCACGTGACGAGCAGTGCACAGCGCTTTCTAGCAGCAGCAAGTCCAGAGATCCAGGCCGTTTCGATCCGAGCGACCGCCGGACCCGGCAAACTTTTGCCCCCCTACAAGGCTACTGGACTCCTTCACCCCTAGGAAGATCCTCACCCCTTAACGGATACCGAGCGGCCACTACGATCTTTGCCAGCAGTACCGGCAATCGACATTTTATTGGAAAGATTGGACTTCTCATACCGCCATCCCAAGACATTTAACGTCGGTCGGGTAACGTTACTAATCCAATTACTTTCTAATTTGACCAGACTGCCCAAAGAACCGCCTGGCAATTTTGAAATTTGTATCCACTTTTCATCGAATAGCTTGAATGCAGGTTGTTACAGAAAACTTTCCTGATTGCTTTGAAACACCTGAACTGTTGATATATGAGATCCAAATGATTGAATACATTGTGTTGGGTTGAGTAGCACATTTATTTTCAACACAGCACATATGTTCAGTAGATTGTCATCAAATCTGGTTTTGAAAGCTGTAACCATACCTGAGCATCTCTGAACAGTTGTCTTGATACACTTGCAGGGCCGAAATGGACGCATGGCTCGTGACTCAGTCTATTATTAACTGAATACAATCAGGACTTCTATCAGTATCAATATCGTTATCCTCAGTGTGTGTGACTATAAGCTAATCAATCAGAAATTCCCATAGCGCATTTAGTGTTACCTGGCATGTCGTCCAGACCAGTCGCAATCACTAAATTAGCGCAGGATTTTTTCTATTAACAAATCTGTTTCACTTTTGCTGCTTCAACAAGCGCTGCTATTACCAAACGTGAACCACACAAGGTCTCACGACCACGTGAATATTTTTGATACATATCTTTTTCGACTGGACTTTGATCCATTCCTTAAATTATCCGTTTGAATAATTTTCACTGCTCTGTTTCACGTGATGCTTTTGTTGTCTACATGGTGTCTTGTTTGTCTTGTTTAGTGCTGTTTATAATTGTTGGTTCTAGATTTCCAGACAACCTGGAATTCTATTTTAATGAGAAATATGCAAGCATTGTTTAATAAAGAATTCATTTTTTCAAAGTATTGACTTTGTCATGATCAACGTTTGTCACCATATAGTAGCCCCCTTTTTTTCTCTGGGTTCCTGTCTTTAGGACCCAGGGACTGTCCTCTTTATTTCTTAGTGAACAAGCAGCATCATGAAGGCCAAGGGAAACACCAGACAGGTCAGAGATAAAGTTGTGGAGAAGTTTAAAGCAGGGTTAGGTTATAAAAAAAAAAATCCCAAGCTTTGATCTTCTCACAGAGCACTGTTCAATCCATCATTCACAAATGGAAAAATTAGGGCATAAATGCAAACCTACCCATAGGTTGGTCGGTATGTAGCACTTACCCCATTACTGACAACTTCCCCTGTGTGGCAGCGGCGGCCTCCTGTTCTCCTGGTCATGGTGGCAGTGGCCTCTTGTTGTCCTGGTCATCATGGCGGCAGCGTCTTCCGTTTCCTCCCTCCTCTGCAGCCAATCGGGAGTCTTTTCTATTCGGCCAATTGGAAAACGTGTTTCACGCGCGCTTCTGATTGGCCAGATTGAGGATCAGTGTTTCAACAGCGAATATGCATTTGCTATTGTAAAACACCTGAGTGTGCTCAGTATGCATACTCTGCGATCTGAGCCCACCCTATTTTGAAGCCTATTAGAGCCTGTCCACAGGACAACTATTAGTCGTGCACTCCACAAAACTGGCCTTTATGGAAGAGTGGCAGGAAGAAAGCCATAGAAAGTCCTGTTTGCAGTTTGCGAGAAGCCATGTGTGGGGACACGGCAAATATGGGGAAGAAAGTGCTATGTCAGATTAGACCGAAATTGAACTTTTTGGCCTAAATGCAAAACGCTATGTGTGGCGGAAATCTAACTCTGAACACACTATCCCCACCGTGAAACATGGTGGTGACAGCATCATGTTATGGGAGGCTTTTCTTCAGCAGGGACAGGGAAGCTGGTCAGAGTTGATGGGAAGATGGATGGGGCCAAATACAGGGAAATCTTAGAAGAAAACCTGTTAAGAGTCTGCAAAAGACTTGAGACTGGGGCGGAGGTTCACCTTTCAGCAGGACTATGACCCTAAACATACAGCCACAGCTACAATGGAATTGTTTAGATTAAAGCATATTCATGTGTTAGAATGGCCTAGTCAAGGTCCAGGCCTAAAACTAATTGAGAATCTGTGGCAAGACTTAAAAATTGCTGTTCACAGAGGCTCTCCATCCAATGTGACAGAGCTTAAGCTATTTTGCAAAGAAGAATGGGCAAACAAGTCACTCTCTAGATGTGCAAAGCTGGTAGAGACGTCCCAAAAAGACTTGCAGTGAAAGGTGGTTCTACAAAGTATTGAAAAAGGGGACACAATATGGGTCCACTTTCCTGAGATTGTGGACTCCCTCCCCCCTCTTTTTTTTGTAGACAGATAGCATATAGTTTAGTGTTAGTTTTAAAAGGTTGTGGCCCCTTTAAGGAAGAGAGAATATGAGTCAGGAAGAGCCAATCAGGGGAAAGGGAATTTTCTGGAAGGCAGTTGAGGCTATATAAGGATAGCAGGAAAGGGGCTTGCCCTCTTTCCCTTTGGATCAGCAAGAAGATTGGAGCTCCCTCCCTCCCGCCCAGTCGCGTGCACCCTTATGTGGTAGGGTCACCCGGATTCTGGGGGGGACTGTTAATTATATTTTAAATGGTGCTACTGCTCGAGTTCTGAAAACTGAGCAGATAGAATTCTGTGTTGGTTGAATTTATGATTTTAATAAGAGTTATGTTTAATACATGTTTAAACCAATAAAGGTGCCGCGGCCAATTTTTTGGCCAAAATGGTTTGTTTGTGTTATTTAAATTTATGGGTTTATAAGGTTAAGGTGTGTCCTACAATCTCATGATTCAGTGGGGCTGAATCCCAATGCATGCCACACTTTTCACATATTTATTAGTAAAAAATGTTAAAAACCATTTATCATTTTCCTTCCATTTCACAATTATGTGCCACTTTGTGTTAGTCTATCATATAAAATCCCAATAAATACATTTAAATTTTTGATTGTAACATGACAAAATGGGGAAATTGCAAGGGGTATGAATACTTTTTCAAGGCGCTGTATATCATCACACATACATACCATAAAGCAGAGAATTACTCCTACCAGTAACAAGGTTTCCACTGCCCCAAGTGGAACATTAATAGTTTAATCACACATGTCCCTTTTTATGCAGCAAAAACTCACACATTTTTGTTGCATGAAATTGAATTTCAGGTAGATAACACACTTTTTCAAAATGGAGCTGATTCACATTTAAGCACTGCAGTTTATTGTGAAAGGAAATGGAGAACTATATGAGCCCATTCACACCTAGGCAAGTGTGGTACTATGCACACTGCAATTTATAATAAACATTATGAATCCAGCCTAAAACAAGGGCCTTCTATAGTCGGGACTCACAAAGGCTTAAAGCCCAACTCTAGCTTTGCTTATATAGTCTACATAGAGTTTAAAGGGATTAGAACAGCTGCATATTTTTATTAATATCTGTTCCCATTCTAGTGACTTTGTTACCACATTCTCGTATGTTGTATTGGTGTTACAGTTAAAAAAAAAAAAAAAAAAGTAAAAAAAAAAAAAAAAAAAATGATAGAAACGAATTTTGCTCAGGTTTACTAGCAAGGATGTGTCTCACACATCATGACAATCAAAGGCTTAAAACAAGCTCATGGCTGGAATAGAAAGCCCCCGCAGCTGGAACACCTTTTTCAGAACTCTAAGATGGGAATTCCATTAATTTCAGAGAGATTTTCTCTCTGTGCCTGTGGCGTCTCCAGGACAAGACATGCAGGGAAATCTCTCCAGCAGGACACAGGCAGTAAAAAATGTAGTTGATAGGTAAAACTCCTTACAATTTCTAAGTCCAAAAAGTTTTTTACATTTTGGATATATAGTTACATTTAAGCTGGCAGTGGCAGAGATGGATGAGATATTTTTAAAGTATATATATTCCCTGCAGAAGGATCAAAGTGTGTTCCTTACTCTTGGCTCCATCCAAGTTTTCATGTAAAAGACCACTCTGAAAAACCTAAGCCTTGTTCAAGAGGTTTAAATGGCTTTGTTCTATCTTAGCTTGCCGAGCTGTGGGAGAAGGAAAATAACAATGGAATGGATTTCTTCACAGCCTTGAATGTGTTCTTGATATTAAACTGAAAGGCTGATGTCAAGTCTTCAAGCAAAGATGAGCCTTCCTCAGACATTCATAGCTTCAGCGACTAAGTGAAAAGGGTGATCTACTGTATTGTTGCATATTCAATAGCCTTTATAATCTGTTTTATGTTTGGTCTCAGGGACAGTCTACTTTGTATCCTGCAACATTAAAAGTACAGCTCACTATTATGTTACTTTGACATAATATTAAACAGAATATGGGGCATGACCTGAAACTAGAAGGAAAAATGTTCCAGAGTGGCATTGCAAAGTATTATTTTAGCAAAAGAGTAGGAATGCTTGCAACACACTTCCAGCTGGCAATGCAAGTCAATCAACAGTAAGTGAATTTAAAGTGGCTTTAAAGTCAAAAGGGTTTTTTACATTGATGCAACCTTCAGGGCCGTCTTTAAGGCAGGGCAAAAGGGGCAGCTACCCTGGGTCCCATCATTGTTGTGGGGCCTAAAGCAGCTGCCTCATACTTCCCAACTATCCTAGTTTAAATTCCCATGTCCCTTGACATTTTAGTCCCATGCTGTGTCCTGATATCTCAGGGTGAAGTTCTGTTACTAGTGCTGCCCAGCTCTGCCTATTGTTGTGTACAGATGACTCACCTGCAGACCCTGGGTTTATATGTAAATAACTGGCATTGATATGTAAATAGAGGCTGCATTAATACTTAAATAGTGGCAGAACGGCTGCATTGATATGTAAATAGAGGCAGCATTCATATGTATATCATGCCCCTCTGAGGTCATATACACCATCACTTCTGCTGAATGCTTCCCACTGGGGAGGTAAAGAGGCATGCTTGAAAGTCCTGCCTACAACTGTGGTCATTAAGTCCAACATTAGCCTGTTGTGCAAAGGTAAGCAAATTGGAGGTGGAACTCTTTTTTCAAAATAACATGGTGCCACAGCACCCTGGATTTTGGTGCATGTGAATACGCACATCTCAGCAAATGCATGAGGGTGTCATTAGCAATTAATGGCACTGTTGTGTATCAGCTGAAGGGCAGCATATTTCTGTGGTGTCAGGAAAGCAATTTTGCATGTGTTCCCGACACACACAAATGTGAACGCATTACATTGGTGGCCAATGTAGAAACTCCTCTTCATATTGGTAATCATTAAAAAAATCCAAACTTGAATTTGCAGTCAGTTTCGAATCCTCCCTTACATTGGTGGTCCATTTAGAAGCCCCCTTTAAATTGGTGGTGAGTGTAAATCCCCCCATTACATTGGTGGCCAGTGTAGAAATCCCCCTTTATTGATTGTTAATGTAAAATCCCCATAACATTGGTTGTCAGTGTAAATTCCTCATTATATTGGTTGCCAGTGTCAATTTCCCTTCACATTGGTGATAAGTGTAGAATTACCCTTACTCTGGTGGTCAGTTTAAATCCCCCTTACATTGGTGGTCAGTGTAAATTCCCTCCTAACATTTGTGGTCGGTGTAAAAGTATCACCTTACATTGGTGGTCAGTACAAATCTCCTTGACAATGGTTGCATATTCCCCCTTACACTGGTGGTTGGTGTAAATGCTCCTATTACATTGGTGTCAGTGTAGAAATCCCCCCTCATATTGGTGGTCATTGTAAATTCCCCATTACATCGGTGGTCAGTGTAGAATCTATATATACTATATACATGCCAATGATTTCCAGCTTTTCTTTACATGATTCAGAATTTGCCGCAGTGTGCTGCCTCCTAACTAATCCCATCCTCCCACCACTGACCCTGATCCCATCAACCCCCCAGAATTGCCACTGATCACACCCCCCTCCCCCAGCATTGCCACTGATCCCTCTTGCAACCAATCATTGAGCTGTAAGGATATGCAATAACCTCTAGCAACCAATCAGTGTGCAGTAATAATGTGCAGTAACTTCTAGCAACCAATTAGTGAGTGGTAAGGATGTCCAGTAACCTCTAGCAACCAATCAGTGAGCAGTGTTGATTTACAGTAATCTCTAGCAACCAATCAACAAGCAGTAGTCACATACTGTAACCTCTAGCAAATAATCAGTGTGCTGTTGTCAGGGCTGGGCTTCCTTCTCTGAGCTGGCCGCTCAGCTGTTGGCTAATTGCCAGCTCTCATCTCTTTCCACAGTCACTCAGCTGTTGATGATATCCTGCTTGTCAGTCTTGCCTATTTAAGCTGTCCAGTCCAGAGGAGCTCTGCGTTCGCCTTGGTCAACATCACAGTCACAATGTCCTGCGTTCCTGTTTAAAGACTTGCTTTGCTGACATCCCTTCTGGCTCCAGATCCTGCTTGCTGTTTCTCTACGTAGATCCCTGATTTCTGGCTTGGCTGACTATCCGTCCTGGTTACTGAACTTGTTTTGACTACGTTTTGTTCTTTTTACTTTTATTATTAAACAAGTGTGATTTAACTGTACTTTTGTCTCGGTCTGATTTCATGGTTTCTGACAGCTGTAACCTCTAGCAGCCAGTCAGTGAGCAGTAATGATACACTTTGACCAATCGCTGCCTGATCTGATTCCGTAAACTGCTATATTTTGTATGTCTCAGAGCAGGTGGAGATGAAAATTGCATGGAGGGCAGGGGGGGGGGGGGCAAGAAAATGTTTGCCCAGGGTCCAATCAATATTAAACTCGATATTCCTTCCAGTTACTGTTCCTTCCCCCACCTTCCTAGATACCTTCCTTCTCTTTAAAGAAGCCTATTCTGCTTCTAACTAACACTGTTCTATTTCCTCCATCAGCTCATCCGCCACAGCTATTACCTTTTGTATCAATTGACCCTTCCTTTTTAGATTGTAAGCTCTAATGAGCAGGGCCCTCTGATTCCTCTTGTACCGAATTGTAATGTAACTGTAATGTCTGCCTTTATTTTGTTAAGCGCTGCGAAAACTGTTGGCGCTATATAAATCCTGTATAATAATAAAAATAGTCCTAAATCCTAAATCTGTCCAGGGTTGTGCCCATCTGCAGTTTTTCTCTCCCATCTCTCAGCTCTCACAAGCTTGGCTGAGAACAGCGTGAGCTATTGCCTCCTGCTGCTGTCAGTCAAAGTCTGTGAGGTGGGAGTGGGGAGCAGGCCTGAGACAAGCTGTGTGTGTCTATGGACACACACAGTCCAGCTCAGGAGTGAGTCCACATGTGCTCTCCCCATAAGAAGTGGCTTCCTATGGTGATGTATGAATAAGAGGAGGAGCTAAGAGCACTGGTGGGGAACCTTAGAAGTCGAGGTTCGGAGCCACTCTGTGCAATACCCTTGCACAGAGCAGGTAAGTATAACATGTTTTTGATATTAGTTTAACCCCTTCACGGCCATGCTATAGCCGAATGATGGCCACAGCGTGGCCGCAGTTTGCAGGGAGGCCATCATGTGACGTCCTCCCATTCTCACTGCCTGAGTGCCCCCTGCTGTGCGCATCGGCAGTGATTTGTGATCAGAGTGAAGAGTCAATTACGGCAGCTCTTTACCACGTGATCAACTGTGTCCAATCACAGTTGATCACAATGTAAACAGGATTAGCTGGTTATCGGCAATCCTCCCCTCGCGCTGACAGGGCGCGAGGGAAGGAGAGCCGAAAACCAGCGAATTCAGTGACCTGATAATCAGTGCAGCACCAACAGTGCCCACAAGTGCTGCCAACCTGTGCCCACCAGGGCTGCCAATCTGTGCCCACCAGTGTTGCCTATTTTTGACGCCTATCAGTGCCCACCTATTAGTGCCCAAATAAAAAAGCTGCCTATCAGTGCTGCATATCAGTGCAGCCTCATCAGTGCCTCCTTATCAGTGCCCATCAGTGCAGCCTCATTACTTCACATCAGTGAAGGAGAAAAATTACTATTGTGTTTTTCGTTTGTATAGCAAAAATAAAAAACCCAGCAGTGATTAAATACCACCAAAAGAAAGCTCTATCTGTCTCAAAAAATTATAAATATTTTGTTTGGGTACAGTGTTGCATGACTGCGCAAATGTCATTCAAAACGTGACAGCACTGAAGGCTGAAAATTAGCCTGGGCAGGAAGGGGGTGAAAGTGCCCAGACAAGTGGTTAAAAGAAGACTTTACAACATATGTACATGTTTACAAATATATCCTCAGATAAAGATCATCTGGTATTTTAAATATGTAGCCAATGCACATTTAAGCATCTCAGTGCCTTTAAAGAGGAAGTAAAGCCTCTTTAAAAAAAAAAAAAAAAAAAAAGACACCCTGCAAGGCAAAGGCATAATGAGCTAGTATGCATAGCATACTAGCTCATTATGAAAAACTTACCTGAAAACGAAGCCCCCGAAGCGGTCCTTATCTTCAATCTTCTTCGCCGCCATCCAGGGCCGGAGTGACTTCCGGGTCTCGCCGCTCCAGCGCTATCATTCGCTGGAGCGGCAATGACGTCACTCCCGCGCATGCGCACGAGATCGGCATATTGCCGTGAGAGTGGCATACTCAGTGCGCCTGCGCGCCGCTGTCTACGGCGCATGCGCCGTAGACAGCGATGCCTTTTCATCGCTAAATATCTCCTAAACCATGTAGGCTTAGGAGATATTTATTGGACCTACAGGTAAGCCTTAATCTAGGCTTACCTGTAGGCCAAAGTCATGTGGAAGGGTTTACTTCCACTTTAAGATGGTATACCATTTTCTGTTAAAAAAAGATGGTATACCAAATGTTTTTAAGGGTTTCCCACTATCATCCAAATCCACAGCCTGAGAGGTTCTCAACGTGCTTGGGACTCTGACAGCAGAAAAAGAAGCAACCCTGGTGCAAGAACATCTCTGCAGAAATTTATGCCATGGGTTATTCCCCATACATGCTCATGTTTAGGAAAGAAGCCTGACTACCTGTGGACTTAAGCCCTGTACACACGGACCGAATGTCAGGAGACATCGGTCGGTTTAATAAAAAACATCCGACATTCAGCCTGCGTTTATGTCGGGTCTGTCTGACAGAAGCTGGACATTTGGTTGGCTTCTGACGGACGAGCATGCTGGAAAACCAGCAGTCGACCGACTCCAGATCAGCGCTCTCAGCCAATGGCAGAGAGCGCTGATCGGAGTGTTCTGGCGGGAGGCCGTACCCCTGTCAGAACACAACAGCTCAGTGGGGGAGATTGCTGTACTAACTTTGAATAATTAGTACAGCAGCTAGTAAAAAAACTTGTAGTGTCTACCAGGCATTAGCTTTTGCCATCTCTTCAGATCAGACATCTGTTACGTCTCACATGGGGTATGTGCATTGCCTAAGAAGGAACTTGAGGACAGCTTACCAGATTTTATTTGATTTCTGACATTAATTAGCAGAACAAAAAGAACTTTGATCTGAGTGTGAAAGTCCAGGAGTTACAGCTGGGTGTATGGGTGCTTTTGAGTAAAAATCCCAACCCCACATCATCTGCAAGCAACTGTCTGGTCTGTCTGTGTACCAGATCCACCCTGAGGGGAGAACAGGACCATTGACGGTATGGCATTGGAATCACCTTCGACCATGAATGAGGTTGTTCAGATATCTCAGCATAGTAAACCATTAGGGGCACCATCTTCGAGACAAGGTCTAGTGACCCAATCATAGTCTTCTCCACCTGTCGAAGAAGAGGAAGATAGCTGCACAGATTGGTTGTGGCCATCTGAGCCAATGGATGCCACCTATCTACTTCTGCTACCAAAACATATTTAGGGAATCTCAGGCCTGAAGCACCTAAATAAAATTACAGTTTCAAAAGGAAGAAAGACAGGAGGAATCTCCTATTCTGCCAATCAAGGAGGAAATATACCCGTCAACCAGCCCTTGAATCTGAAGAAGAGTCCCCAGAAGAAGGCCCATAAGGGTCTAAGGAGCAGAGAGCCAAAAGTTCAATATGCCCACCAGTGAGCCTGAAATATGACTCTTTGGCCCTATGTTTGAAAGAGACTAGGTCTACAGCCAGAAGGTCTTCAGAGATGCCAGTACTGTCTATGCTGGCTAAACTAGACAGGGACACTGGGGAGCTCTGTTGCATAATCCCATCAATGGCATCGACCCTGATCAGTTATATTTTTATGGCAATAAAACAAATAATTGCCCAGGTGTGGAAGTCATGCACTCTCAATTTTGTCAAGAAGTCAAGAACCATGTTCAGGGCATGTTCGTGAATGAGAAGCTCTCAGCTATCCTTACTAATACACCTGATACATTTTTAAAAGTTTGGTGACTGTGGCTTGACTTTTTTGCCCTCTCAATCCACTGTAGGCCTTCTAGACTTGTAGCAGAGACCCATGATTGCACTCTAGTTAACTTTGGCGGCCTTTGGGGTACTTTTTCCCTTTCCCTGTTTTCTCTTCCTCCCCCTCTCTTGCCCTCTTTTCTGACTCCTCTTCTGCTTCCTCTTCCCCTTCTATTTTATTTTTTTCCCCCTTCTTTTCTACTACCCATTCCTTTTCTTTCAGTATTGCATCAATAATCTCCCTTCAATCTAAGATAATATATTTAATTAACTGCCTTTGCTCTTTGGTACTTGCTTCCCACTTTTAGCGTGACAGGGTCTTTGTGATATTATCTCGCACCAAAGACATTGTCCTGTAAGGCCATAGCCTGTTTTTCTTTTTTTACATTGCTGGATGATCTTTTTGTTACTGGGTCTTTTTATCCTTCAATATCCCACTGTTATTGTCTGGTTACATTTGTTTTGAACCTATCCCCACTCCCTTTTCAGCCCAAACCTTTTTTATGTTCAGTTGCCAACATTTGACCTCACCCTGTCTTACCTAATGGGCTTTGTGACCTGATGGGTCTAGAACAGTGATGGCGAACCTTGGCACCCCAGATGTTTTGGAACTACATTTCCCATGATGCTCATGCACTCTGCAGTGTAGTGGAGCATCATGGGAAATGTAGTTCCAAAACATCTGGGGTGCCAAGGTTCGCCATCACTGGTCTAGAATGAAAAGACCTTTCGACTCCATAAAATCACAGTTCAGGTTATAAAGCTCTTGCTCTGTAACTCCTCTTCCTGCTGCTTCTCTGGTATTGGACTATGATGCGATTGCACGATTATACTATATACCTGTATCTGTACAGTCTAGAATTGTCTTTTTCCATTTTCTTCTGTACCTTTCAGCTGAAACTTTTAATAAAAACTAACACAAGAAAATGCATCATAAGATAAGCTCATTTCCAGGTAGGCTTGTTTAGTTGGTTGTTAGAGCATTGCATATTTTTATATGAAGTTAATGGTATGTTATATTTACTGCGTCCCCTTTGCCTTATTTGAGATCAAAGACTTTTGGGTAGGGGGAGTGTGTAGCCCTGGGTCCACAGCACCAGCAGAAGGCAGCTGCACAGACCAGGCTGTCTCATGCGTTCCTTGAGCAATATATTAAGGAACGCATGGTCCCCCGTGGGTTAAGATGGAACGTACACCCACAACAGGGTGATACTGACCCAGAAATTTGGTTCAAGTACTTCAACGAAGCAGGTCTATCTTTGTTGGGATTCTTGAATGACCGTAAACGGTTGAAAAGAACCATTATTGATAAAGAAATTAAAGAAATTAGAGAAAAACTCCAACCATTTAAAACAACCACTGAATATAATACTTTGTCAACAAATTTAAAAAATCACTTGGAAAAAGAAGAAAAAGAACAACGTACTAAGAAACAAAAAAAGTACATTAGAGATAATACAGATTACAAAAACAATGGTGTCTTCAGTTGGCAAACTAAAGATCAACAAGCCAATAATTCCAATGTTGACCAATCCTCTATGGAAGTGTCAGATCATTCTGAATACAGACCTTCTGTCCCAATCATTGTTCCACCCCCACCAAGTAGGGTTGAACGGAATGGTTATGACAACACAAATCGGCCACCCTATCCAGTATATTCACCTAACCCTTGCCATAATGGTTCCCACCAAACCCAAAATGGAAGAGGGAGAGGTAATAATAGAAATAGAGGTAGAGCGAAAAAGGAACCCATTGCTTATCATGATCACTATGGATATGATCGATCCCCTAGACGAGACGACCAATATCATAGTGACCATTACAATCAGCCCACATATCGAACTCCGGTCCAAACCAGGAATAGGTTCTCATCCCTTAGAGGTGGTAGACCGCATGATAACTACAATTCACAGTATTCCCAGGATGATAGAGATTATGGGCATTATAGTCGATCCCCATACAATTATAATATGCCCAGACCATCTAACACACCGGGTTTTCACAGGGACCAAGAAAAACACAGCCGAAACCCCGAACCAAGCGTGGCTCTAGAGGGGGGAGGCGGTCCAGGAAAAAGAAAACGCGTTTAAATGCTAGTGGGATTTTTAACTTGAGCAAAGTGACCCTGACTGACGCCGAACAAAAAGTTATGGACAAAGGACTTAAATTTGTCCCTCCAAAAAAATTAAATAAGTTTTCGACATTTATCGATGTACATAAATTCGTACGTAAAATAAACATACAGCGATATATTTTGTCAAATCCTAGAAGTCATATAGTGCCCAATGATTCTGGACACACTATGCACTCTGGCCTTGCTAACCCTTCCCTCTTTAATCCCCCATGTCCCGTCGCTCCATCGGTTAAGGTGTTTAGAGACCTGGTCTTGAAAGACCTTGATGCTCTCCCCAATAAAGTGATCCACTTTGACCCCGACATCAAAACTGGATTGAAAACCCTTTGCGAGCGTAAAGACCTAATAATCCGACCTGCGGATAAAGGGGGTGGTATAGTCATTTTAGATAAAGAGGCATATCATTTGGAAATGACACGAATTCTTAGTGACACTGACACTTACTGCCTGTTGCCAACAAACCCTACACGGGAGTACAAACGGACACTTATTGATTTAGTCGATACAGGTGCGCATCTTGGGATCCTTGATAGAAAGGAAAAGAGTTTTTTAATCCCTGTATCACCTCGTATTCCCATCATATATTACCTTCCCAAGGTACATAAGAGTGTCACCCAACCCCCTGGTAGACCGATAGTCAGTGGTTTAGATTCCATCACCAGCAGGATAGGTAAATACATTGACTTTTATCTCCAACCACTGGTCAAGGCGATACCCTCTTACCTTAAGGATACTAGACATACCATATCGAAACTGCAACAAGTATCACACAGTAACGATATGCTACTTGTCACTGCAGACGTCACGTCACTCTATACCTGTATCCCCCATGACCTCGGCTTAAAAGCAGTGGACACCTTCCTTGGTAGGAGTGGTGCCGTTTCAAACACCCATAGAAGATACATCATGGACCTGTTATTATATGCTACCAAACACAACTATTTTTGGTACAACGGCCAGTATTATCTCCAAACTAGGGGTGTCGCGATGGGCACCAAGTTCGCCCCCAGTCTGGCCAATTTATTTATGGCCAAATGGGAGGAGGATGTCGTCTATGTCCTGGACCCTCCACAATTAGTGTTGTGGTCCAGGTACATCGACGACATCCTCCTCCTATGGAAGGGTTCTACTGATTCCCTAGACCAGTTCATGTCACAGCTCAATGATAATAACATAGGAATAGAGCTCACGTATGAAGCTAGCCGTTCCACCATTCATTTCCTCGACCTGGAAATCAGTACATGCGGAGATCGGTTTGTGACTAAAACGTTTTTTAAAGCTACTGACCGGAATGGTTACATTCCGGTCGACAGCTGCCATCACGCTTCATGGCTTAAATCAGTGCCCCGTAGCCAGCTCATGAGGATCAGACGTAACTGTTCACAGGTGTCCGATTTTCTGGAGCAGGCCGAAACACTTAAAGGCAGATTCCTTGATAAGGGATACGAACTTGCCCATATCGATGACGAGATCAAAAAAGTGTCCTCGATTGATCGTGAGACTCTATTAACCGAAAGACCTCCCACGGTCAAAGAAAAAAAACATGGATGGTCATTTCTTACCGATTTTTCTGTTCAGCACAGGCAAATCAAAAATATCATACATAAACACTGGAGAGTGTTAAAGAATGATCATGTTCTGAATTCTATTCTTCCTGATCGCGGGGGAGTGATTTATAGAGGCGCTCCATCTTTAAGAGGTAGAATCGCACCAAACATCATAAATCCTCCATGTCCTCCCACTTTCTTTCATGATATGAAAGGGTTCTTTCCACGCCGTAAGTGTAATGTCTGCAAAAACAACTCTTTTAATAGAAAATGTGAAAATTTCAAATCTACTCACACTGGCAAACAATATAAAATGAAGTGTTTTACCACGTGCCATACGAAGTACATCGTCTACCTTATTACTTGTCCTTGTGGCAAGCAATATATTGGCCGCACTATCCGCACATTTGCGATCAGAGTGAACGAACACATTGCGGCCATTAGGGCGGGCCGCACTAATCACAGTGTTCCAAAACATTTTCTTTTTCATCACAGTAAAAATCCGGCAGGTTCGACTTTTCAAGTTATAGATAAGTTCGTACCGCACTGGAGAGGGGAATCCAGTGTACGCGGAGTATCTAAACTAGAAACTTTTTGGATACATCAGATGAAGTGTTATGTCCCCTTCGGCCTCAACATCGAGTGGGACATAAATGCGTTCATCAACCGCTCGTAATACTGTTTCACTTGATATTTCTTGTCAGTGTCTATGGGGTATTTTTAGCATTTACCATGATACTATCAGCCCATAGTTACAGATTTTTACTTCCGTGTGGGTGCTGTGTCATACTCTGTAGGTCATTGTTGCACTTTTGGGGTATTTCCTCCACCCCTTGTGGAGGTCGACCCCTTATTCATGTTGAGAGTGCTTTTGTTCTTTGGCCCAATAGCTACATTTACCATTAGATAAATTTTGTACTCTATACATGATCATGTTGGTATTGTAATCTGTATTTACCCTGATGCGTCATGGCTGTACATTATTGGGACGCCTAGGTGTCCCATGACGCATCTGGTTTTAGTAATAATGTCTTTGATGATGACATAGGATTTGATTATGAGTTTACCATGAGTCTTTGTTCTACCATAATGTGATGTTATTTGATTTTTTTTGGTATGTAATACTCATGATGATTGTGGTGATTCATTGTGAACAGCCTGGCCATGGTTCCATTTTCATATTATCATATCAATTTATATTTATATTTTAATTCACTTCCATTTGCAATGGATAGATTTAAACATACATTTTTAGACTGCCTATGATTGGCCGTTTTGTGACTTTTGTCAGTATACCTATCCGTCCCCAGATGTCAATAATACGTGGATCTGAGCTTATATTTACCCAGGTCTACAGTCACTTATGTATCCCCCATTGTACATCTATATATATTTTTACATTTTTGCTACATGCGATATTGTTTTTCACAGCCGTTCCCATGCATGGCACTTGCGCACTCGCCAAACCCCTATTGGCTTGAAGTCAACAAATTTAAACATGTTGATTCGATGAGGCCGCACACTTGCACACGTCACCCCTCTCGCCCTATTGGTTGACGCACCACCACGTGGTTGCCGTCTCTGGTTTGCGTCAGCGTTGGTTGGCCCTTCGTGCTTGCTGTATGTCTCACTGTGTCACTTGTAGGCCAGCCCTCATTGGACGTCCTACCCATGTGCCTGCGTGCCCCCTTCACGTCATGTCTTTCTATCATGTGACGGTTCCGTGTCACATTACCTCGTCACGTTGTGTTCACGTGACATTGTTGTGTCATGTGTTTCCTCCCGGCCTCGCTGATTGGTGGTGGCCCGATCGTTTTGTTTTGTTTCTTCGCCCGCAATCTGTTCTGGCGTTTTTCCGGCCACGACCTGCCCTGGTGTTTCTGGCGCGGTTTCCACGCACACTCATTGGTGACGACCCTAACAGGCGTCACTAGACAATATCCCTATCATAATTGGCCTTCTATTTTGGCGCCATAAGCCTTAACCCAGATAGGTTAAGCCACATATTTCATCCCATTGGATAATTTTTCTATCACCCTCTCTTATTCATCCACATTGGAATAGCCTGCCAGCATTGGCCGGTTCGCTTTAAAGGTAAAGAATGCTTGTTTGGGATTGGATGATTAGTTTGAGGTTTGATATTGTTTGAGTTCAATTCACTAGTCATTGGCTTAAGTTCAGCCAATCACATTGCAACTAACTCAAAAGGTTGCCACACCAGGAGTTGGGCTGTTCCCAATTAGTCATATTCAAGTGGTTACATCATATATAAATATAACGCTATATCAGTCTATTTGCAATGAGCCCCAGTTGAAGTCTTTATCAGACGAAACGCGCCGGGAGAACTTTGCTTATATACCGACTCTAGTGCGCCCTAAGTTTTTGACTTGCTTTTAATACAATAATTTTTTATTGAAATGTATTCCGGAAGCAACTGCAACTTTTTAGTAATAAATTGAGTCCTTGCCTGGACTTTTTTATACGATGAGGAGGCCCTCTCTTTTTGTTTTTCTTTATCTATATACCACCACATGTTGAGCTGATCCGTGCACGTTTAGTGGAGGTCTGACTGCTGAATACGTCCAGGTGATCCACTGGTGCCTGGTGAGTGTGGAGTGACATCTTCGGTGAGCTCTATTTCAAGCATCAACCCAGCATAGGCGCAAGCCTTAGGATATCGAGCCCGTTTGACCCCCAACCACCGGTTAGAGGGTCCACCTGATGTGGTAAGCGTACCGTATTCTTTTACATCTTCTGGTTTGCAACTGAATCCGACATCAAGAGGATATTAGTTTCAAGCTTGCCTTTGAGAAAACTATCTGATACCAGATTTATTATGGACTCCTCATATAACATAATTAATGTTTGATCAGCTTTTTAGTTACGCTCTTTACATAGACGCCTCTATTAATGGTGTGTCCATTCACAGTTTTTCATATACCCATTTATGTTAAGTGAATGGTGTGTCTCCCTATGTCTGTTTTTTTGCTTTTTGGTATCATCTAGCATGGTACCACTCTGTATCACAGCATAAACACTTGTGCATTAGTTTACTAGTCCAAGTTTTGAATTTATGTTTGTAAGTTTTTATATCACTTGTTGTTTCACCTTAGTATATGGTATTACCTACATACTCATTAGGGTGGGATCATCCTAATTTGCTCCTTCTGAGCACGTAATTCCTACTAAGATTACCATCACCGCTTGATTTTGAGCGTTTGATTCCTATTTTGGTTATACGGTTCACAATGATTGTATACACTAAACCGTACTTCTAAAATTAGCACACATTGTTTAGTGGACATATTAGTGTCACCATCCTCGTTCATGAAGATTGGTCGACGTGGTTGTTCCCACTAAGTATACCTGATTAGGATTTGTTTGTTAAGCGCTATACGTTCTTTACGTAGTGCTCACATGATTAAAGTTTTTCACTTTTTTCACATTATATCCGAACACCCATTAATGGCCGTGATTTCATAGTTTCGTCCGAAATGAGTGTTCTCACATGTTTTATTTAGCGCCACATTTTTTGTCTTTATATATCTGAGTACAATTGGTCATATTGTTGTATGTCGGCAGCTTTATTTATTTTCTCGTTTTTGGGTGGCGCAGCTATTCACCCACATTTTCCACTAAAATGACACACACACACACACACATAAAGCTGGTGCTGCCAATGCTGCTGTTCTCCAACTCAATGACTGCCACTGAGGAGAGGAGCAGAGAGAGAGAGAGGATACAGGAAAGTTGTAAGTCTGTTTTGCAGCCACTGTGAGCTGGAGGAGAGTCCACTCACCTCTCCAGGATATCACAGGCCACTGATTGGTTGCTGGAGAACTGTTGGGACTAGGTGAAATGTTGTCCTTGGGAGACTTCTTCCTATTAGGCCAAGGATGAGATGAGACTACAAGTCCCAGGAGACCAGAGATTGAGAGACTCTGCTTCCACATCTACAAAAGAGGTCAAAGCTGTGAGAGATAGCCACTGCCAGGTTCTGAGTCACTGCTGACATCATTGGTTCTCTGGGAGATCAGCATAGCAGAGTCCTGAGTTACAGTCTATGCCACAAGTTCCAGATGCAAGAGATCGGGAGGAGATGTAATTACAGATGGTTTGGTGGTGAGAGGCTGCTGGCCACAACTTCCTTTCCACTTCTTAAAGGAACAGTGTCACCTAGCTTTAGGATACAGTTTGGAATCCACTCAAATCTGAACATTCAATCACCGGAGCTTTGGGTCCCAACAATTACCAATACACCAGACAGTGGGAGGGGTTTGGAGAGACTGATAGACCTTTGGTTCCCAGTACTGCCCCTTAGTTAGGACTACCCTGATTTTAGATTTCAGGGGCAGAGATGCTTGGTCCTTCAGTTATTTATGGTGTTATACAAAATCTGTATTTATTATCATTCACTGTTATTGCCATTTCTTTATTGATTTGCTGGGTTTGTACAAATAAACATTTCCTCTTTAGCCTTTTGTGTGTCAGAGGCTGTGACATTGCCTCATAAGATCTCCTTGCTCCTCCCAGAAGGATGTTATTGAGGGCCTTCACTCAAAAGTGCAAGTGCCACTAATCCTCCACACTGCTAACGCATTTTAGGTCTTTCTTTTTTTTTTTTACAGGGAGCAGGTATCTTTTTTGACAGGTACACACTCCCACTTCTTCAATTCAATTCTGACCCAGGCGTGATCTCACTCATGTGGGGAGCTGACTGTGGTTCCTCAGGAAGTCACAGCCAGCTACTAAATCCAAGATTATGGCCTGTTGCCAACCTACCAGATCGAAATTTACTGACATGACACCCAAAATTTACTGCCACAGCCATGTTTTGACTGGCATTTCCAAAAAGTTACAAAATTATAGTATATAAGTGCAAATTTCAGCAGACCTGCACATGAGGATCTAGCCGCTCCGCTCAGCTTCCTTGTACCATGACATCACACGACCAACTCAGACACCGCCTCCACCACACTGGCGCCGCCCAAACACATTGTAGCAGGTACTCGGATCATCTCAGCCATCTCATTTTTTACTGGCAACCTTTTACTGTTACTGGCATTTACTGGCAGGAGAAAAGTGAGTTTTTTACTGGCTGGCAGTCAAAATACTGACGATGGCAACACCTGCAGCAGTGAGAAGAACTGGCTGTTGAAAGTCAGTGCTGGACTCCAGAAACTGGTAAGTACCTGACTGGAAGGCAGCAGCTACAATATTTGTAAAAAAAATATAAGGGTGACGTGCCTCTATAACATCAAAATTCCCAAACGATATAAAAAGCTACTAGTTCAGCTCAGCTATCTCCATCCTAAACTTGTATCTTATTAATGTAATATATTTTTTCCACAATACACAAGCACAATTTGTATGTTTTTTTTTTATTAATAATAATACATTTCTATACCATCTGTGAAAAAGTTGAGTTTTCAGTCTGAAATGAAAGATCTCATACTTGGCAAGTTTATAAATGGAATAAATGACAATGAGCCACATTATTGTGTCTGAGAGTATTGCCTTGCCCTTTGCTGCGCATAACAGCCAATCAGATTTGTCCCCTTCTTTTTACAGTCCTGGAACATTGGATGGACAAATCAGATTTCTGTCCCTAGCGACATAACCTTCTAGACTATTCTTTCTTTAAACGGATAATGAGACACATTCAGAAAATCTGAACTCCAGGAAAACAGTAAAATACACAAATGAAATACGTATAAAGTAGTTGTTTTACCTGCCAAAGGATTAGTGTTTCTGTTCCTAAGGCCCTGCAATTTACTCAGTCCTGCCTGGCAGAGAATAAGGCCTAATTTTTTCTGCAGCAATTTCACTTTGTACAGGTTGGGAGTGGGTTGGGAAGGCGAACTGTGACTGGACAGTGAAAGGAGAAGATGCATACTAATGAATTTATTGCTCTGTCACTTTGCTCCTATCAGCATCGCTCCTTGAACTGCAGCACACAAGACTACTGCACTGGCTCCCCCCACTTCCTTCACTACTGCTTCCCCCTTCCCCATATTCTTCCTCCCTGGTTGTAAACCCTCACATATACCCAGTGAAGTGAACAGCCTCAGATGATACACAAAAGATGGAACACATCATCCTTCATAGGTTTTACTTGTTTATCTGCTGTCTTCTCTTCCCTACATCCCTTTAAAAGGGCAGATAAGTGTTACAATCTTTCTCCATCTGTCAGGAGCACAAAGAAGTGGGCGGAGGGGATGCAGTAACTGTGTGTGAGAGCTGATTGGAGGAAAGAAACCCCTCCCCCCTTCACACAGCAAAAAAACTGTGTTCTGCATAGACAAGCATCGTTCTAAACTCTGACCCTGCCCCTCCCTCCCAACACAAATTTATCTCATGTGTTGGGAAAACTTGTCAGAAGTGACTCATGCTGATAACAGAGGAACGAAGCACCAGAGAGAAATTACACTTGGAGCTTTGGAGAGAGAAAAGTAAACACTAAAGATATACAGTCAGTGCTTTGCTCCGATTCTACGACTGAGGTTTACAACAACTTTAGGCTCTGCTGTATAGTAGATTGAAAAAGGCTGATACCGGGTTAAATTCAGATAGTTTAAAACCTACGTTTTGTTGAAAAATAAATCAGCACAATGAATCACTGTCTATGAATGGAGGACGGATATATGATTGAAAGGTCCACCTCCTCCATTCATTGATTTTTAAATGCAAGCAGCAAAATATGCGCATAACCAGAAGATGTGAAGAAAATACTAGAATTACCTATTTGCAACCACCATTGCCACATCCCAGGAAATTCTTGTGTAACTACAGATGTGAGAGATAAAAACAGTATTATCAACAGTGAAACATATTTTCATATCAACCTACAAGCAAAGCATAAAATTGTACAATTTTCTCCACAGAACTCTATGTTATTTTGGTAGAACTACTGTTTAGGTGTTGAAATTTCTCATTGAATAAACTTTAATCTACACATAGTAAGCAGCAATAATAAAACAATTTATCAAAAACCTAGACGTTCAGATGTGATTTGTTGCACACAGATGACGCTTGGTTGTGAACACAGGGCTGGTGCAAGAATATTTGACACCCTAGGCGAAACCTCATTTTGCCACCCCCCCTGGCTCCACCCCTGACTCTACCCCCTTTGCCCTGCTCATGTATACCCCAACTTTCTAATGAAGCACCCATCAAATACAGCCCACCAGTACCCATCAAATGCAGCCCACCAGCGCCCATCAAATGCAGCTTCACCAGCACCCATCAAATGCAGCCTCACCAGCACCCATCAAATGCAGCCTCACCAGCGCCCATCAAATGCAGCCTACCAGGGCCCATCAATGCAGCCTCACCAGCGCCCATCAAATGCAGCCTCACCAGGGCCCATCAAAGCAGCCTACCAGTGCCCATCAAATGCAGCCTACCAGTGCCCATCAATGCAGCCTACCAGTGCCCATCAATGAATGTTTGGTTGCTTCCCTTCATTCGGGAGTCGGGACACAGACACAGTCCTCCGCCAGGCGCTGCGCCTCTGACACTATGTGCGAACGGTGTGGTGGCTGCCTGCTAATGCTGATATTTAGTTGCTTGCTGCAGAGCGAAGAGAGTAGGAACACCAGTGTTCGCCCTAGGAAGCAGTGAAAGCAACGGCCCTGTGTAAACATATCACTTCTTACTCTTCTCAGGCCTTTTATTGTCGCTGTGTGAAAAGTCACATGCATTTATGATTTACATTTAACTATTACAGGTACGCCAACAAACATTAGTTGCTAGTAGGCATAGGTTTGGGTTTGCCACCGGGTTGCAGTTGCAGCAAAACGTACATGTTTGCGGTTCACCCAAACAGCAAACTTATGTGTATGTGTTATATTCATTGTTGTATATTTCCACTGTTACATTGATTTGCAGTTTGGTGCACTACAGAGAGGGAATTGTACCCCGCTGTATTCACTATGCTGTTTAGAGGCAGCAGTGCTACATTACTGTGAATTGCATTGTAGTAGGTTACATTTTTTCATGTACCAATTTTTGTATTCAAAGTGACTAGACCCCACAGTGCTGATTAGGACTAACTTTTTGTCTGTGTAAGCAACAACTTCTGTTGCTGTTTATCTGATGCTGGTCCACCTTTTTTTTACGTTTTGCAGAAAAAAATAAAATTGTTAATGCCAACCCCATTGAGAACAATGTGCAATTTGTATGATGAGTTCCCTGAACCTGAATCTAACCCATGCATGTTTTGCTCATAATTATTCATTAGAACTTGCTTCCAAGTTACAGGATATCAAGAAATTGTCCTTTATATTTGGAAAGGCAAGTGTTGGACACATTACTATTGCAATTTACCTGGAAAAAAAAAACACGTTTGTCCTTAAAAAGATCAAAATATTAGACAATACCAATACAGAAATACCAACTCAAGCTGATAAGAATCATCTTTTGGAAAAGGGGGTAAATAAATTGAAAGAAATTAAATGATTTAAAATTTTTGGAACATTTAAGAATTCCCCTGTTATTATTTTACGCTGATCAATACATTTATGAGGACAATCCAGTAAGAAAATGATAGCGTTGATTACCTACCAATGCAGCAAATAATGATGTGAAGAAAGCTTACTGTGGCTGAGTAATCCCACACTCTTGAACCAACAACTGGCACAAACAGAAGGCCACTGAAGAAAAATGTTACTTCCGCTGAAATCACCTGCACTGTGGATATAGTAAAGATACAATGAGATGAAAATTAAGACTTCGATAACTTCGATAACTTCTACAGACTCATATGGCAACAATTGCTACTGTCAGCTGGAAACATTTTGGAAAAAAAGTGAGAAAAGGTATAGTGCAATACCAATGATGGGGCACTATTCCTCCTAATAATACCAATAATGGGGCACTACTACTCCCACTGATACCAAGAATAGGGCACTATTCCCCCCACTAATAGCAAC
Organism: Lithobates sylvaticus; assembly: GCA_028564925.1. NCBI lineage: Eukaryota > Metazoa > Chordata > Amphibia > Anura > Ranidae > Lithobates > Lithobates sylvaticus. The sequence continues at coordinate 294,444,856 of CM053027.1, read as the reverse complement.
GATGGGGCAGCATTCCTCCCACTGACACCAACCATGGAAATTATTCTTCCCACTAATACCAATGATGTGGCACTGTTCCTCCTTCTACTGCCCACAGGCGGCGTTATGTAATTTTTCTACTTTCAATGGTCACAATCCGGCCCTCCCAAAGTCTAAACGACAGTAAACTGGCCCTTAGCCTAGAAAGTTTAGAGATTCCTGGTTTAGACATTTTTAGGTGCAGTAAACGTAAATATTCACTGAATGACTGTTCTTCAATAGAGATGAGCTTCAGGTTCAGGTCAGACAGGGGTTCAAGGTAAACTCAAGCTATTCGCAGTGCTGGCAAAATAATGGAGCAACTTGTCTGCCCTTTGTTGATGGTAATAATAATGCACTGTAAGGACCTTTGAACTATAGTTAGTTGACTTAGAATAGCTGGTGATGAGGTCTTTGTTATGAGCCAGCCACCTTATTATGAATACAAGAATGAATAGACTGATATAATAGATGATGCAGCAGTGGAAAATAGGCAAGCAACAGGACAATTTTGTATTGCAATTTTTGTCATATTTTCCAGTGCTGCATCATCTGCGACCTGTTAATTCATAACGATAGTTTGATAGAAATTTCTACAAATACAAGTGATGACAGCCATTAAAAATATACTGATATCCCTGATCCCCGTACACACAATGCTAATTTCGGAAGGGAATTGTCGTTTGATGGCCTGTCGTCCAAAATTCTTACCGTTAGTATGTTCCTTTCGACATTCGATTTTCATTTTTCGTACGACAAAAGCTGGATGTGCAGACTAGTACATTTTTGATGAATGACAGCTCAACGTACAATTTTTGGATGGTCAGTATAGAAATCGTCACACAAAAGTCGAAAGTACAAACACGCATGATCGGAATCAAGGAACGATCCAGAAGAGTTTGGTCTTGTAAACTACCATTCGTAATCTAGAATTAACATTTGTGACGCGGCAATTGATGAAATGTCGAAATGCAGCGCACATTCTCATCTTCTTTAAAGGAATAATAATGCAGCTGCTTTACTGGTGATACTGATGTAGTTATGCCAAATGTATTTTAAAAGGCATTTGTTTTGCAGTGATATAAATAATATTAATATTATCGTTGTTGTTTGATTTTTTGGGCAAGTTACCACAACACCATTATCCCTGAGTTTTTAAGATCAAAGATACAACTATGTTGGGGTCCCTTGTTAATTTTCCATTGTGTTGTTTTTAATATAACTACCTACTACCAAACTGTAATTTGAAGAAAAACACATAGTCAAGTATTATTCTAAACAATTTTTTTAGAAATTAAATTAGAGATGCTATCTGCCATCCAAATAAAAATAACTTAACACAAAAGTGCATTCAATGCAGAAAGAAACAAAGAAAATATAACAAAACAAAACATTACCAAAAAAATACACAAAATAATAGAAATTAGAAAGGGGGGTAGGGTTGATAATCCCCATACCAGCGTAGTTGTTGGGGTTCATGTGGCTGATATTGCCACTTATCGGCATGCTTCTGTGGTGGATGGGTTGGCTGTGGAGGTGGTGGAGGTTGGGCCACAAAATCAGAAATATGGGTGCTTTCTGAAATTTTGCCCCTCACCCCCTTTTTGAGGAGCTGCAGGATGAGTTCCTCACACCTTCTCCTTTGCTCACTGGCCATCTGCCTTAATTTATTGGCCGTCACACGCCCAAATCCTTCATCTTCATCTGGGTCAGTACGAACCACAGTTGAGACCTGGCTGAGAAATGAAGCTGTAGGGGAGGGATCTGCGACTCCGTCTGACTACTGGCCGCTGGCACCTCCAGACTGACACTTTTCTGTTTATGAAAATGGGACATAATTAGAATCTTTTTTTGGGTTTGGTCATCAATCACACACAATTTTGATCTCCTCACTGTTGTAAATTGAATGTAGAGAAATAAAAAAGCCTATCATTCTGACCCTAGCATTTTTCATTCTTGTTTAAATAATTTTTGGTCACTACTGTGTATTGATATGGAAACCACTTTGTTAAGGCCAAAATATTTTTCCAATAACGTATAGTTATCATCATTGTATTTTTGGATCCAAATATGTTCAACAATGCTATACCTGGGTCAAGATGGGCTCCTCCACATGTTCATCTTGTGCATCAGGAGCTTTGCCCTCAGCAGAGGTAGAAGGCAGGGTTGACAGTGATGGCCTGGGTTCAGTCTGGTCTGTCAGAAACCGCAGGCTGTCAAAGTATCAGAGCCTCGGTACATAGATGTCATCTGCTGCTGCTCCTGACCTCTCCGATTCCTGGATCTGGTTAAGCTCCCTTTTAAAGGTGGTACAGAGGTTAGCAATCTTTTGGCGGACATATCTGGGGTCTGCCTTGGGGTAAACTGGTTTGCACAATTGGGCCAGTTTCCCCAATCCTGCCAACCTTAGTTTTTTATTAGAGTAGTCTTTGCTCTTAACCCACCATAGACAGGGCAGCTGTTGGTACATATCAATAAAATGGGGCAGAAAGTCCGGTGATGTGAACTTGTCATTCATGATATGATGCCTGCAAGACAGAACAAGACAAACCATAATGTCTGGCTTAACCCATAAGCTGGTCCCAATATAGGCCTCAATCTAAGCAGTATAGCCCATTAATGCCCCATGTCGGCCCCAATCTAACCAGTATAGGCCACTAACCACCTATGCACCAATTTCCAATTGTACCTTTGTTTTCTGCGTCCTTTCGCATGTTGCCGATTGATCGTCCTCCACTCACAGATCGTTCCTACGGCCGTTCCATTGAACGTGCGTTCTGGCTTAATATACACTGTGCATGCGTCCAACTCCGCTCTCACGTGCGTCACGACGCTGGGGCGTGAACACCTCTCCTATCCTGCATGCAAAACACAGCGGCGGAACTTTTGTGTGGGACATGGCGGATTCGCCGAGTTGCAGCCAGCTCCGCGGTGGTGGAGCTCAAAGGAGGGGAAAAGCCACACCAATGAGCAAGGGTGAGATGGTGCGCATCCTGGAGAAGCACAATTATGATTGCAAGCTGCAGAATTATCAGAGGTCCAACAGTCCAAAAGACTGCATTTTGGATAAGGTAATCATTGTTTTGAAGAAAGAATTTTCGGTGGACCGATCAAAGGATGAAGTCGATGGTGCTATCTTAAACACCGGGAACAAGACCAGCTGGAGCACATACATCATATCCTTAAAAAAAGTAAGCAATAGTTGTATCTAAACAATATGTCTAAACAATTCAACAATATGTATATGTGTAAATTAGCTGTCTGTATATGTTCTTGCTCAAAGTAGCTACCGTATTTATCGCCGGCGTATAACACGCACCCCAAGTTTAGGAGGACATTTTAAGGAAAGAATTTTTTAAAGGAAAAAAAACTTACATTTAAATGCCCATCAATGCAGCCTTGCACAGCATCCATCTGCATGCTTGTCAGTGTCATTTGCAGCCTTGCAGCCTTCTCAGTGTCATTTGCAGCCTTCTTAGTGTCATTTGCAGCCTTGCCCAGGCTGCAATTAAACTGCAGTGACATGTCAGTGTCACTGCAGTCTTGCAGCGTCCATCTGAAGCCTCCTTAGTGACATTTGCAGCCTTGCCCAGGCTGCAGTTAAACTGCAGTGACATATCCGTGTCACTGCAGTTTTAAACTTGGCGCCATTGGCCGCTCTCGCCGTTCTCGGCTGCCTTCGGATGTTCTGGGCCGCCTTCGGCCTTTCTCGGCAGCTTTCGGCCGCCGAGAACGGGCGAAAGAGGCCGAAAGTTGCCGAGAAAGGCCGAAGGCGGCCGAGAAAGCCGATGAGAAGGGCCGAAGGCGGCTGAAAGCCGCCCAGAGCCTCACAACGGTGGGGGATCAGTGGGGGATCGGCGTATAACACGCACCCCTGATTTTCCCCTGATTTTAAGGGGAAAAAGTGTGTGTTTTAGGTCGATAAATACGGTATATAGAATTCTATATAAGCTTAGAAAATCTTTGTTTGTATGACTTGGGATTCCAAAGATGAAGCTACATATAAAGCATATATGAAGATTCTAATTTGGTCATGTTTTTGGACATTCATTTCTATTTTGTATTTATTGTCTTTTTTATCTTTCAACAGGGAGACACAAGAAAAGGATGCTCCAGCCAAGCCATCGCTCGGGCCCCAACAGGGGAGGCAACAACGCCATCTTCCCCCAAAAAAGGTAAGTGCCAACTTCAAATACACTCATTTAGCCACAGACAGGGGTGTTTCTAGGTGGGCCAAAGGCCATGGGCTTAGGGCAGAACTTAAGGGTTAAAGAACACTTTCTGGTTGCTGCCTGGCTCATCAGTGCCTATTAATGCAGCCTTGCCAGTGTAGACATAGGTTGTGGAGAGGCCCTGGGGCTCCCAGTCACACAGAGTCATGCCTGCTATGATGGTCACCATATATCCCGTATCCCATAGGAGACAAGAGGGGCGGGGGGCAACTGCAGGACTTTTTCAATGTTGCCACTTGTCAAGTGTTTGCCCTCTGGAAAATGCCATCACCTTCCCTTTTTTATGCATTTTTCCCAGCAAATCCTCCAGAGTCCAGCATGGTGGAGTTCACTGGTGAGGGCAAAACTTTTACACCAGACCAAGTGCAAGGTTGATCAACTAATGTAGCAAAATTTATGTTAGAAACAGATGGGACTTGGGGAGGATTAATGAATGTTGTATTGTACCTTTTTAGAGGAAACTGAGTGTGGTGAGATCCCCAAGAGCTGTCTTTGGAGCCATGGGATCTGTCTCCTTGACCCAGCACAGACATTGGAATTGTTGACACCAAATCCCCTGACATGAGTCACAGTGAGGGCTAAAGTGAACCAGATCAGGAAGAACGTTTTTTGGGAGCCTGTTGTTTTTGCCTTTAGTAAATAACACCCATTGCCCCCCATATCCTTTTCATTTTACATACATAATGCATTGTGTTTTTTAAATAAGGAAGCCACACATTTAGAAAAATAAAAGTTTACTAGGAAACATTCCCAAGTGCGTTTACAATCTTCACGCCAAAACTGACAACATCTTGGTTATTTACAACATTGTTTACAAACATTCCGCAATTGGTAAAACCAGGCATGGAGCAAAACAGAACCTAGGAACTTGGAAAGTTCAACTTTGTAAAGTGAAGACAAGATCAGACATGACTATATGTTCAAAGTGTGTTTGATCTTGCCTTCATCACATGGGGGGGTCACCCCCGAAAAGTGGAAATTTGGAACATGCACACAATTTGGGTCTGAAAATGGTCATTAGATGGGAAAACACATGCCTAGAAGCTTCAAAAGTGCCATTTTCCATCATGGGGATGAATGGACGTTTTTTTGGGGGTGCAACCCCTTCACCACAACCACTTTCGTAGTTCGTAAAGTGTTTGCACCCCCAAAAAAACGTTTGCCATTCATCCACCATGGTGGGAGCTAGCACATGTGGACACAATGTGTGCATGTTCCAAATTTCAGACAGTTTTTAAGTTGCAAATGTGTTCTGAAGCTGGCACAAATGTGTGTTAATTACTTGGTGCGTTTTCATATTTTTCCTAAAATATCAATGATGTTCTTCAATTTTTGTTGAACACATTGATGTTTTGCTTTATGTAATCTAGATCTCTATTGCAGACCATTATCTCTCCGATGAGTACGTGGGCACTCTCTGTGGTAAAGTGCGATTTTTCTTCCACAACATCCACGTCACCTAAAAACCACAAACAAACAAAAATGGGGTGTTGGAAATGAGGCAGCCATACATGGATTAGCTTACCAGTAGCTGTGTTCTCCCACACTCACCTGTTGTGGTGACAATTTCTCCAAGTTCGATGATCTCTCCTTCCTCCTCCTCCTCCTCCTCTGCTTCTGCTCTTTTTTCCCCTTTTTTGGTAGGTGTTGGTTTGGGGGTTTCCTCAGACGGCCCAAGTTTTCGCTCCCCTATGAGAATGTCCAAAAGGAAGATTTAGCAACACAAGCTATTGAGGGCAGAAATAGGAAATGACAAACATTGCTTGAAAGTGACGGACACTATTTTAGTTTGGCCAGTTACAAATGTCAACTACATGAATGAAGTCACTTTGTAAAGGTGCTAAACTGACTAGCTTTTTGGTAGAAGTTTGTGTGATGGAGACCCCCCTCTAGTATCCACTGGAGCACATGTGTGGAAAAGCATAATAAAAAGGGGTTTGGGTGTCCCAGCACTAGTGCTCTAGAGTCCAGATGGGTAAACAGCTACTGAGTGACCTCTCCTTTACATTGAATAAATTGGCTTTACATTCTTGATGACATTTCTAGTGAGAACAAACTTCCTTTCCCCAAAAAAACACCAAACATCGTATTATAAGTGGCCGAACGATCGAGGTTGCGTACGATCGAATGCACACACACACGACCATGACAGTGGCAGAAAGATCGAGGCTGAGTACGATCGAATGCACAGACGAACCTGAAAGTGGCCATTTTGGAATGTACAACTTGGTAAAAATCAAAACACAATGGAGCAGTATGCAAGCAAGAAATCAAACACAAAACACAACTACTTACTTTTTTGAAGAATTCTCTTGATCTTTCTGTACTGATCGGCCTCCCTCAGTTTCAGGTCTGACCAGCGTTTCCTGAGTTGCTCCTTGGATCGTTGTACCCCAAAATTATTGTACAGCCTTCTCACAACTTTAGACATGATCTTGGCCTTGCGGACATTGGGTTGAGGTAAGGCCCATACTTCCCATCATAGTCGCTCCTCTTTAATATGTCCACCATCTCCAACATTTCTCCAAATGACATATTGGAGGCCTTGAATTTCAGGTTCCGGGATCGGACGTTTCTGCCTCCGGACTTTCCTCGTCCTCCTCCTCGTTGGTGGGATATTTGTGGCGCACCTGCTGTGTCCCCGCCATGTGCTCTCCCCACTACGCCGTAAAGAGAAGGGGTGGGGAATAGACGAGAAAGATCGTCAGGGGCGGGCGGAGTTTGAAGCATGCGCAGTGTATATAAAACGTCACACGCCTGTGTCGTAGCCACGATCTGGGAGACGAGGGGAGAGAAAGCTCACGCACGAGACGATCGCTACAAACGAAGGTACAATTTGACGTTGGTACATAACTAGCCTAGACTGATTAGAACTTGAGGCTTCTTTATGGAGAAGATTAGGAGAGTTTAGGCTGACATTATTTATATTGTTTTGTGTGGCGTTGTGTCTTGCAGAGGTGATGGATGCCTTCTACAACGTGAGCTTTCTTCCCACACTTCATTGATAAATACCGCAATTCCCCCTCTTATGGCAGGCAAAACACAGGGATTATAGCAACAGACCAAAGAGGTACGCAGCCCTGCTGAAACTGGTGGCATTTGTAAAGCCTACCCTGCCCATGGCAACCGTCGCAAACTTAAAAGTGAAGATCAACAACATGAAGACTACCTATTTCCGGGAGCGCAATAAGGTCCTGAAGTCACAAGCATCTGGAGCTGCAGCAGCTGATGTCCATGTCCCCACGCTCTGGTACTATGCTCCCCACTTTCCACAAAGGGCTCCACTTTCTCAGGCTACTGTCAGGAAGTCACTCTCGACTCTTCCTTGCACGCACCGTCCTTCCACGCACGCCACCCTTGATGAGGATTCCGAGGACCAACCTGGGCCTTCCAGTCTGGAAGATGTGCAGGTGCCCAGCTTGTTCCAGGTATAGTAGTTTTGGAACCAGTTTGTTGAATAATGAATGATGTTCAGTTAATTCAGGATCCCCAATTGCTTATTTCCTAACGTGATTGACATATCAACAGACAGTGGTGTGGGAGACATTTTTGGGAAGAATCTAAACTGCAGGGCTGAGAATTGTATGGTTTTGTATTTGAAAACATTTTGCAACAGTCACTAGATGAGAATTGTGTGTGTTTGATGAACAAATAACTGAAACTATGTCCCTTTTTCAGACACAGGAAGACCTCAGCCAGGAGGTGGCTGTGGAAGGTGGCAGTCAGGAGGAGGCAGGGGGTAGTGGCAGCCAACAGGGGGGTAGGCGTAGGAGCCTGACTGTCTCCCAAGTCTCTCCCTCCGCCTTCCCTACAGAAGGGCGAAAAAAAAACATGGGGGAGGTGGGAGAGTCAGCGCTCCAGCTGATAAAAGATGCCTCAGCCTCCCTCTATGCCACACCCACCTACGAGGAGGCCTTTGCCTCCTTGGTTACAAGTAAATTTACGGGCATCCTCAAAATACTAAATGAGGGGATGGCTGGGGAGATGACTCCCCTCACACATGTTTGCGAGAGTGACCTTGCTCCGCCTCCTCCTCCTCCTCCTTCTGCCACCCACCAGCACCAGCACCACGGCGTGGAAGGAAGCGTACAAGGAAGACAAGAGAGTGACAACCTGGACTCAGTCTGGTCTGAGAGAAGATGGAGCCTCTCGTAGTACCAGAGCCTGGGGGCTTTGAATGTATTGACATGTAGAGTGTTTAGATGTCCAAACCAAACACCCACTCCACACATTAGAAAAGTATGTAGTGCCTGAACATTAGCATGAAGAAGGAAGAGGTGGAAAGATCTGTCAGTGTTGCTAGGTAACCGAGTTTGGGAGACCCAGGCACCAGGGCCAAGATTATAGAGTAGTTGCAGTGTGTACATTCCTAGTAGTGTATGTGTCTGGGCAAGCAGGTTGCAACCATCAATAGACTGGGTAGGTAAGTATTTCATTAAGTTTACATTAAACTTGACCATAAATCACTATGTAGGGCCTCAGCCACTTGACCTTCATGATCTTCCACGTTGTACTATTGGCAGAAAGAGTGCTGATATGTTGCAGCGTTGTAAGGAACTGGAGCAAATCAAGTAGGCTGTTACTGCTTTAGGCTGCATTCCCACCTGAGCGTAGCGCTTTCAGGAAGAAAATCGCGCGAATTGCAGCATTTTTTGCGGCGGTTTTTGCGGCGGTTTTGTATAGAGCAAAAGGTCACCAATGTAAAAAGAAGAAAAACGCCCAAATCTGCCCGATTTGAGCAACAAAAAAGGGTCCGGAACTTGTTTGAGCTTCAGGCGTAGGGCTTCAGGCGTTTTGGAGTGGAGATGTGAACCATCTTTATAGAGAATAATGTATTTTTTCCCCTCTAGCGTTTTGTAGCTTCAGGCTTCAGGCGACAAAACGCTCAGGTGTGAATGCAGCCTTACAGCGCAGAATCAGAGATTTTGTTGACATGCTAGCATAACTCTAATTTCCTCTTGACTGGTCTGAAGTTTGGTGTTCCACTTGTTGACTAATGTTTGCCATTACTCATTTCCAGCTTTTTTGGACTTTGAAATGTGAAAATTTAGGAACACAACTCAGTGTTTCTCCACTCCACTCCTCTAGGTGCACCACCAGGTCCTGTTTTCAAAATTTTTCTCAGTCTAAACGACAGTGTGCGAATTTCTAAGGCAGTGAAACTGACAACATCCCCTGTGCCAAATTCAAGAAATCCAGAAAACATGACCTGGGTTTGCATCTTGAGGAGGGGAGTTGAGAAACACTGCCCTAACTAATGTGAATGCCAATGTATATCTGTTTTTTCTAATCTAAAACCCCAAATTTGAAGGTGCACGCAAACTGGGGCTTGCCATTATGATTTTCCCCATGATCCCATTCCTAAAATGTGTGTAGTTACAAACAGCAATTTTTCAAATTCCCCAAATCACACAGTGTGTAAACATGTGCTATCTCCCATCACAGGTATTAATGGACGCATTTTAGGGGTGTAACCCCTTCATCAGAGCTACTTTAGTTCTGAGGTGACATGAGTGGCTAAACCTTACTGATACTTTTGACATGCCTATTATGGAAATCCATGTTTTTAAGCTACTATGTCTAAATAAACGCTTGTCCACATTTTATTTTGGCAAAAAAGCACATGATAGGTTTCATCCTTTTGAATAATATTTTTTACAACTTGCGAAGTACGCTCTTTTGTGTTTTTGTTGTTGTTTGCTGTTCTTTTCTTTTACTCTGCCGTTTTACCTTATTTTACCTATTGTAATAACTTGTAGGTAGTTCTGCATTACCTGTAGGTAGTTCTGCATTACGGGATAATGGTCTGTTGTTTGCTCTGTACATTCATGTACCTTCTCTATTATCCACCTATTGTACTTTTGAGCCAATGTGTTTTGAAAAGATATTGTACTGATATATTAGCCCCATTAACAGGGGGAAAAAAAGAGCAGGAGAAGCCAGGAGGAGGAAAAATATCCAGCTCAGCGAAGCTGGCCCCCCTACAATCAGCACAAATAAAAACTCAAGTGTGTTTCTTTAGTGCTACGTTTGTGCTGTTTTGTGCTGTAAAAATTTACATTTGTGCTGCTTTTATTTTTAAGATATTAGCAATTGTTTTTTCCAGACTATGACATCACCTAGCCCCCCTACAACAGCCAAAAGGCACGAAACTGGTCTCATTGGTTAGTGCTACGTTTGTGCTGTTTTGTGCTGCTAAAATTTCTGTTCTATCTTTTGTCGTTTTTTGCGTTATTAATGATTTATTAAAGGTCACCAAAGGTCACGTAGCCCCTCTACAACACCCAAATGACACAAAACTGGTCTCATTGGTTAGTGCTACGTTTGTGCTGTTTTGTGCTGCTAAAATTTCCGTTCTATCTTTTGTAGTTTTTGCGTTATTAATGATTTATTAAAGGTCACCAAAGGTCACTCAGCCCCCTACAACATCCAAATGACACAAAACTTGTCTCGTTGGTTAGTGCTACGTTTGTGCTGTTTTGTGCTGCTAAAATTTCCGTTCTATCTTTTGTTGTTTTTGCGTTATTAATGATTTATTAAAGGTCACCAAAGGTCACTCAGCCCCCCTACAACATCCAAATGACACAAAACTGGTCTCGTTGGTTAGTGCTACGTTTGTGCTGGTTTGTGCTGCTAAAATTTCTGTTCTATCTTTTGTCATTTTTGCATTATTAATGATTTATTAAAGGTCACCAAAGGTCACGTAGCCCCCCTACAACACCCAAATGACACAAAACTGGTCTCGTTGGTTAGTGCTACGTTTGTGCTGTTTTGTGCTGCTAAAATTTCCGTTCTATCTTTTGTTGTTTTTGCGTTATTAATGATTTATTAAAGGTCACCAAAGGTCACTCAGCCCCCCTACAACATCCAAATGACACAAAACTGGTCTCGTTGGTTAGTGCTATGTTTGTGCTGGTTTGTGCTGCTAAAATTTCTGTTCTATCTTTTGTCGTTTTTGCATTATTAATGATTTATTAAAGGTCACCAAAGGTCACATAGCCCCCCTACAACACCCAAATGACACAAAACTGGTCTCGTTGGTTAGTGCTACATTTGTGCTGGTTTGTGCTGCTAAAATTTTTATTTCTGCTGTTATGGTTTTTAAGTTATAACAGTTTATTTATTTTTTTCAAACCCCACTCACTTTTCCGCCCTACAATCAGCAAAAATAAAAACTCAAGTGTGTTTCTTTAGTGCTATGTTTGTGCTGTTTTGTGCCATAAAAATTTACATTTGTGCTGCTTTTATTTTTAAGATATTAGCTTTTTTTTTTCTAGACTATGACATCACCTAGCCCCCCTATAACAGCCAAATGGCACAACACTGGTCACATTGGTTAGTGCTACGTTTGTGCTGTTTTGTGCTGCTAAAATTTCTGTTCTATCTTTTATCATTTTTGTGTTATTAATTATTTATTAACCACTTAAGCCCCAGACCAATTTGCAGCCAAAGGACCAGGCCCCTTTTTGCGATTCGGCACTGCGTCCCTTTAACTGACAATTGTGCGGTCGTGCGACGTGGTTCCCAAACAAAATTGGTGTCCTTTTTTTCCCACAAATAGAGCTTTCTTTTGGTGGTATTTGATCACCTCTGTGGTTTTTATTTTTTGCGCTATAAACAAAAAACACATTATTTTCTACTTTTTGCTATAATAAATATTTCCCAAAAATGTATAGGTATCCCTGTGGCGATCGAGTCCGCGGGACCCGCGATCCGCCTCGCGGAGCTTGCGACGGACACGCACGCGAATGGCACGGCAAATTCAAAGGGACGTACCTGTACGCCCATATGCCTGTCCGTGCCATTCTGCCGACGTATATGTACATGCGGCGGTGGTAATGTCGTTAATAAATACTTTTTACGGTTTATGTTCATTTAAGTTTATTTGTTAATAAAGATGCTCCTACAGCCAATTTTTCACTCCATTTATGGTGTGGTCTCCATTAATGGGATTTAATGGTATGGGCGGGAGGGAGTATGGGGTTGGTCTGGCAATTATTGGCTCTACAATGGTCATGCCTTTACCAGGGTACAGTATGAAGTGCAGTGCCCGTTATAGTGGGAGGAGCATTACATTAAGGAAACCCAAGCTGAGTATAGGATCTGTATGTAAGATTTAATAACGAGGTGTAAAGTCAGTGTGGTTTGGCAACATATAACGCACAATATCTCCAAAACCAAAGCGGCACAAAAGTTTATTTTTGCGGCACAAACCAGCACACATGCGGCACAAACGAATGGTGCGTTTGTTTTTAAAATTCAACAACATGGGTTGCAAAGTGCGCGGGTTTAAGCAACTATAACGCACAATATCTCCGAAACCAAAGCGGCACAAAGTTTTTTTTGCAGCACAAACCAGCACAAATGCGGCACAAACGAATGGCGTGTTTGTTTTTAAAATTCAGCAACATGGGGTGTAAAGTAGCAGGGTTTCAGCAACTATAACGCACAATATCTCAGAAACTGAACCGGCACAAACGCTCATTTTTGCGGCACAAATCAGCACAAATGCGGCACACATGAATATGGGGGTGCCAACTTCACACAGCTAGTGCCAGCTCATCTGCCACCAGCCGGTTCTGCTGCCACATCCACCTGCAGACTGCTGCCACCACGCAGTCTACTGGACTGATCACAGGCACTCATACCTCGCTGTGCTCCCATGGCTGCTGTCTAACCAGGAGCTCACTAACTAGGTACGTGACAGGAGGGCGGGGTGATGTCATCGTCTGGAAAAAAATAATTGCTATTATTTTAAAAAATAAAAGCAGCATCATTTTTTTTTATGACACAAAAAAGCACAAACGTAGCACTAACAAATTGTATGTTTGTTTTTAAGATTTAGTAACATGGGGTGCAAAATGGGTGGGGTGTTATCAAATATAAACAAGCTGTTATAACTTAAAAACCATAACAGCACAAATAAAAATGTTAGCAGCACAAACCAGCACAAACATAGCACTAACCAACGAGACCAGTTTCGTGTGATTTGGGTGTTGTAAGGGGGCTGAGTGACCTTTGGTGACCTTTAATAAATCATTAATAACGCAAAAACGACAGAAGATAGAACGGAAATTTTAGCAGCACAAAACAGCACAAACGTAGCACTAACCAACGAGACCAGTTTCGTGTAATTTGGGTGTTGTAGGGGGGCTAAGTGACCTTTGGTGACCTTTAATAAATCATTAATAACGCAAAAACGACAAAAGATAGAACAGAAATTTTAGCAGCACAAAACAGCACAAACGTAGCACTAACCAATGAGACCAGTTTCGTGCCATTTGGCTGTTATAGGGGGGCTAGGTGATGTCATAGTCTAGGAAAAAAAAAAGCTAATATCTTAAAAATAAAAGCAGCACAAATGTCAATTTTTATGGCACAAAACAGCACAAACATAGCACTAAAGAAACACACTTGAGTTTTTATTTGTGCTGATTGTAGGGCGGAAAAGTGAGTGGGGTTTGAAAAAAATAAATAAACTGTTATAACTTAAAAACCATAACAGCACAAATAAAAATGTTAGCAGCACAAACCAGCACAAATGTAGCACTAACCAACAAGACCAGTTTTGTGTCATTTGGATGTTGTAGGGGGGCTGAGTGACCTTTAATAAATCATTAATAACGCAAAAACGACAAAAGATAGAATGGAAATTTTAGCAGCACAAAACAGCACAAACGTAGCACTAACCAACGAGACCAGTTTTGTGTCATTTGGATGTTGTAGGGGGGCTGAGTGACCTTTGGTGACCTTTAATAAATCATTAATAACGCAAAAACGACAAAAGATAGAACAGAAATTTTAGCAGCACAAAACAGCACAAACATAGCACTAACCAACGAGACCAGTTCCGTGCCTTTTGGCTGTTGTGGGGGGGCTAGGTGATGTCATAGTCTGGAAAAAACAATTGCTAATATCTTAAAAATAAAAGCAGCACAAATGTAAATTTTTACAGCACAAAACAGCACAAACGTAGCACTAAAAAAACACACTTGAGTTTTTATTTGTGCTGATTGTAGGGGGGCCAGCTTCGCTGAGCTATGTTGAGCCCATTGGTTTTGCTTGGTTTTTGGGGTCCCGTATGCGGATAGGCTCCCAAAAAGTCCCACAGTCCCATGTGGTATCCCCGTACTCAGGAGAAGCAGAAAAATGTATTTTGGGGTGCAATTCCACATATAACCATGGCATGTGTGAGCAATATATCATTTAGCGACAACTTTTTGTAAAACATTTTTTTTTTTTTTGTCTTTATTCAATCACTTGGGACAAAAAAAAAAATATTCAATGGGCTCAACATGCCTCTCAGCAAATAGCTTGGGGTGTCTACTTTCCAAAATGGGGTCATTTGGGGGGGGGGGGGGGGATTTGTGCCATCTTGGCATTTTATGGCCTTCAAAACTGTGATAGGTAGTGATAGGTAGTGAGGAGTAAAATCAAAAATGTATGCCCTTAGAAATCCTGAAGGCGGTGCTTGGTTTTTGGGGTCCCGTATGCGGATAGGCTCCCAAAAAGTCCCACACATGTGGTATCCCCGTACTCAGGAGAAGCAGCAGAATGTATTTTGGGGTGTAATTCCACATATGCCCATGGCATGTGTGGGCAATATATAATTTAGTGACAACTTTGGGCAAAAAAAAAATGTTTGTAATATTCCCGCAACTTGTGGCAAAATATAAAATATTCCATGGACTCAACATGCCTCTCAGCAAATAGCTTGGGGTGTCTACTTTCCAAAATGGGGCCATTTGGGGGGATTTTGTGCTATTTTGGCATTTTATGGCCTTCGAAACTGTGATCGGTAGTGAGGAGTGAAATCAAAAATTTGCACCCTTAGAAATCCTGAAGGTGGTGCTTGGGTTTCGGGGCCCCGTGCGCGGCTAGGCTCCCAAAAAGTTCCACACATGGGGTATCCCCATACTCAGGAGAAGCAGCAAAATGTATTTTGGGGTGCATCTCCACATATAACCATGGCATGTGTGAGCAATATATCATTTAGTGACAACTTTTTGAAAAAAAAAATTAATTTTTTTTTGTCTTTATTCAATCACTTGGGACTAAAAAAAAAAATATTCAATGGGCTCAACATGCCTCTCAGCAAATAGCTTGGGGTGTCTACTTTCCAAAATGGGGTCATTTGGGGGGGGGGGGGGTTTGTACTTCCCTGCCATTTTAGCACCTCAAGAAATGAGATAGGCAGTCATAAATTAAAAGCGGTGTAAATTCCAGAAAATGTACTCTAGTTTGTAGACGCTATAACTTTTGCGCAAACCAATAAATATACGCTTATTGGCAAAAAATTTTTTTTTTTTTTTGTCTTTTATTCAATCACTTGGGACTAAAAAAAAAAAATATTTAATGGGCTCAACATGCCTCTCAGCAAATAGCTTGGGGTGTCTACTTTCCAAAATGGGGTCATTTGGGGGTTTTTGTACTTCCCTGCCATTTTAGCACCTCAAGAAATGAGATAGGCAGTCATAAATTAAAAGCGGTGTAAATTCCAGAAAATGTACTCTAGTTTGTAGACGCTATAACTTTTGCGCAAACCAATAAATATACGCTTATTGGCATTTTTTTTTACTAAAGACATGTGGCTGAATACATTTTGGCCCAAATGTTTGACTAAAATTGAGTTTTTTTTTTGAGTTTATTCGATTTTTCTTATAACAAAAAGTAGAAAATATATTTTTTTTTCAAAATTTGCGGTCTTTTTGCGTTTATAGCGCAACAAATAAAAATCACAGAGGCAATCAAATACCATCAAAAGAAAGCTCTATTTGTGGGAAGAAAAGGACGCAAATTTCGTTTGGTTACAACATTGCATGACCGCGCAATTACCAGTTAAAGCAGTGCAGTGCGAAATTGAAAAAAGACCTCTGGTCCTTAAGCTGACAATTGGTCCGGGGCTGAAGTGGTTAAATAATAATTATTTTGCTGACAATATCACCGCACGAAGCTGTTACTTACCTAGAAAAGAATGATATCTGTATTCGATTGTTTATGTAAAAGCAGCAGGCTGGTAGCAGAAATGGAAACATTTTATCTCTGATCTGTTAGGAATTGTATGCATTGTATGCATTGTATAGATTTGGCAGAGCCGAGCGCTGGAGCCATAGCAACCGATCAACCAATCACAGATCTTCCTAGAAATTTCAAACTGATGCAGGAGAAATGTTGTGGCAGTTGCAGTTGCCTAGCAACATAACTGATGACCTCACAGCGCAGGTCACATGGCCAATGACACTACAGTTCAGCTGCACCTGAGTTAGCCAGTCAGTCTACGTCTACGGATTGAAGGCAAGCCTGAAGGTTGTGTTCTATTGAGCTCCAAGAGAAATTTGATTTTTTTGGAGAATGAACCGTATCATTAAAAAAATGTAATCTGTTCCTCAATTAATCATCAAAGGGGAACCTACAGAGATCAGACAGGGAATGAAAGCAAAGCCCAACCTTAACACAGATTCTTCCCAAACTGCCCATCAGAATCCCATCCCTGAGGGCAAACGTCGGACATTTTTTGGCCAGGTTGGGGCTCATGTCCAGCGTCTTTTTCCGCCGTGGCAAAAAGAACAAAGCGGGTAGGGATCCAAAAGGTACATTTATGATCCATTATATTTAGAAGTATTGCATTGTATCTTCTTATTGGTAAACAATAGGTTATATATCCCCCCTATTGGTGACCAGTGGCTTATATTCCACACCATCACTGTGTATCCAAAAAGGATATAAAATGTATTTGTGTGTAGTGCTGTATGATGGAGTAGTTATCAGACTATCACAGCACTGACACATGGGAATGAATGGGGATTACGTCTCATAGTCAACTGGTTGAAGTTTATCTATAGACACAGGTGCACTGTGAGGTCATCAGTTATGTTGCTAGGCAACTGCAACTGCCACAACATTTCTCCTGCATCAGTTTGACATTTCTAGGAAGATCTGTGATTGGCTGATCGGTTGCTATGGCTCCAGCGCTCGGCTCAGCCAAATGCATACAATTCCTAACAGATCAGAGATAAAAGGTTGAAGTTTATCTATAGACACACAGGTGTCCGTTTAGCCACTTGCCGACCGGCGCACGACGATATACGTCGACAGAATGGCACGTACAGGCAGGAGGGCGTATATATAAGTCCCTCCTTTAGCCTGTCCGTGCCATCGGGAGCGCGCCGGGAGCGCGCCGGGAGCGGCGCGCTCCGGCGCCGGTCGGGACCCCCGTGAGTCCGATCGCGGTCCCCCGCGGACTCGATCGCCGCGGGGACCCCCGCGATCGTCTCACGGAGCGGCTGAACGGGGAGATGCCAAGATAAACAGCATCTCCCCGTTCTGCCTAGCAACTAGTGACGCCGATCTCTGCTCCCTGTGATTGGAGCAGAGATCAGCATTCACTAGCTGACAGCCACGCCCCCCCCCCACAGTAAAAAACACACCCCTAGGCATACTTAACTCTTACACTGCCCCCTTCTGGTTAACCCCTTCATTGCCAGTGTCATTTATACAGAAATCAATGCATTTAAATGCATTAATTGCTGTAAAAAATGACAATGGTCCCAAAAATGTGTCAAAAATGTCCGATGTGTCCGCCATAATGTCGCAGTCACAAAAAAAAATCGCAGATCTCCGCCATTACTAATAAAAAAAAAATATTAATAAAAATGCTATAAAACTATCCCCTATCTTGTAAACGCTATAACTTCTGCGCAAACCGATCAATAATCGCATATTGCGATTTTTTTTTACCAAAAATATGTAGAAGAATACGTATCGGCCTAAACTGAGGAAAAAAAAAAAGTTTTTTTATATATTTTTTGGGGATATTTATTATAGCAAAAAATAAAAAAATAATGCATTTTTTTCAAAATTGTCGCTCTATTTTTGTTTATAGCGCAAAAAATAAAAACCGCAGGGGCGATCAAATACCACCAAAGAAAGCTCTATTTGTGGGAAAAAAAAGGACGTCAATTTTGTTTGGGAGCCACGTCGCACGACCGCGCAATTGTCAGTTAAGGCGACGCAGTGCCGAATCGCAAAAAGTGGCCTGGTCCTTTGGCTGCAAATTGGTCCGGTCTGAAAGTGGTTAAGAAGCAGTGATCACAGCACATAAATAGTTTATGAACAAGAGACAATTGGGGGAGAAGTGTTTGAACTTGTTCTCCCGCCGATTATCTCCACACATGGAGAATCCTCATAGAATGACACAGTAACGACCAGTTTATGAAGCTGCGATCTGAGTGCTTCACTGGCGATCTGTGTCAGAATTCACAGTCCCCGATTCACCAGCTCAGAGGTGGAGAATCGGGGAGTGAAGAGGAGAGACAGAAGAAAGAATACAGAAGACAGAAGAAAGAAGACAGAAGAAAGAAGACAGAAGAAAGAAGACAGAAGACAGAAGACAGAAGACAGAAGACAGAAGACAGAAGAAAGAAGACAGAAGAAAGAAGAAGACAGAAGAAAGAAGACAGAAGACAGAAGAAAGAAGACAGAAGACAGAAGAAGACAGAAGAAAGAAGACAGAAGACAGAAGAAAGAAGACAGAAGAAAGAAGACAGAAGACAGAAGAAAGAAGACAGAAGACAGAAGACAGAAGAAAGAAGAAGAAAGAAGAAAGAAGACAGAAGAAAGAAGACAGAAGAAAGAAGACAGAAGAAAGAAGACAGAAGAAAGAAGACAGAAGACAGAAGAAAGAAGACAGAAGAAGAAAGAAGACAGAAGAAAGAAGACAGAAGACAGAAGACAGAAGAAAGAAGACAGAAGACAGAAGAAAGAAGACAGAAGACAGAAGAAAGAAGACAGAAGAAAGAAGACAGAAGACAGAAGAAAGAAGACAGAAGACAGAAGAAAGAAGACAGAAGACAGAAGACAGAAGAAAGAAGAATACAGAAGAAAGAAGACAGAAGACAGAAGAAAGAAGACAGAAGAAAGAAGACAGAAGAAAGAAGACAGAAGAAGAAGAAGACAGAAGACAGAAGAAGACAGAAGACAGAAGAAGACAGAAGACAGAAGAAGACAGAAGAAGAGAAGACAGAAGACAGAAGACAGAAGACAGAAGACAGAAGACAGAAGAAGAAGAAGACAGAAAGAAGAAGACAGAAGACAGAAGAAGACAGAAGAAGAAGAGAAGAAGAAGAAGACAGAAGAGACAGAAGACAGAAGAAAGAAAGAAGAAGACAGAAGAAGAAGAAGAAGACAGAAGACAGAAGACAGAAGACAGAAGAGAAGAGAAGACAGAAGACAGACAGAAAGAAGACAGAAGACAGAAGAAGACAGAAGACAGAAGAAGAAGAAGAAGAAGACAGAAGACAGAAGACAGAAGACAGAAGACAGAAGAAGAAGAAGACAGAAGACAGAAGAAGAAGACAGAAGACAGAAGACAGAAGAAGAAGACAGAAGAGAAGAAGAAAGAAGACAGAAGACAGAAAGACAGAAGACAGAAGAGAAGAAGACAGAAGAAGACAGAAGACAGAAGACAGAAGAAGAGAAGAAGAAGACAGAAAGACAGAAGAGAAGAAAGACAGAAGACAGAAGAAGAAGACAGAAGACAGAAGAAAGAAGAGAGAAGAAGAAGAAAGAAGACAGAAGACAGAAGAAGACAGAAGAAAGAAGACAGAAGAAAGAAGACAGAGAAGAACAGAAGAAGAAGAAGAAAGAAGACAGAAAGAAGACAGAAGACAGAAGACAGAAGAAGAAGAACAGACAGACAGAAGAAGACAGAGAAGAAGAAGAAGAGACAGACAGAAGAGACAGACAGAAAGAAGACAGAAGAAGAAGAAGACAGAAGACAGAAGAAGACAGAAGAAAAGAAGACAGAAGACAGAAGACAGAAGAAAGAAGAAGACAGACAGAAGAGAAGAGAAGAAGACAGAAGACAGAAGAAGAAGACAGAAGAAGAAGAAGAAGACAGAAGACAGAAGAAGAAGAAGACAGAAGACAGAAGAAGAAGAAGAAGAAGAAGACAGAAGAAAGAAGACAGAAGAAGAAAGAAGAAGACAGAAGAAAGAAGAAAGAAGACAGAAGAAGAAGACAGAAGAAAGAAGACAGAAGACAGAAGAAAGAAGACAGAAGAAGAAGAAAGAAGACAGAAGAAAGAAGACAGAAGAAAGAAGACAGAAGAAAGAAGACAGAAGAAAGAAGACAGAAGAAAGAAGACAGAAGAAAGAAGACAGAAGACAGAAGAAGAAGACAGAAGACAGAAGAAAGAAGACAGAAGACAGAAGAAAGAAGACAGAAGACAGAAGAAAGAAGACAGAAGAAAGAAGACAGAAGAAGAAAGAAGAAAGAAGAAGAAGAAGAAGACAGAAGAGAAAGAAGACAGAAGAAGACAGAAGAAAGAAGACAGAAGACAGAAGAAAGAAGACAGAAGAAAGAAGACAGAAGAAAGAAGACAGAAGAAAGAAGAAAGAAGAACAGAAGAAAGAAGACAGAAGAAAGAAGACAGAAGACAGAAGAAAGAAGACAGAAGAAAGAAGACAGAAGAAGAAAGAAGACAGAAGACAGAAGAAAGAAGACAGAAGACAGAAGAAAGAAGAAAGAAGACAGAAGACAGAAGAAGAAGACAGAAGAAGAAGACAGAAGAGGAAAGAAGACAGAAGAAGACAGAAGAAAGAAGACAGAAGAAGAAAGAAGAAGACAGAAGAAAGAAGACAGAAGACAGAAGAAAGAAGAAGAAGAAAGAAGAAAGAAGACAGAATAAAGAAGACAGAATAAAGAAGACAGAAGACAGAAGAAAGAAGACAGAAGACAGAAGAAAGAAGACAGAAGACAGAAGACAGAAGAAAGAAGAAAGAAGACAGAAGACAGAAGAAAGAAGACAGAAGAAAGAAGACAGAAGAAAGAAGACAGAAGACAGAAGAAAGAAGACAGAATAAAGAAGACAGAATAAAGAAGACAGAAGAAAGAAGACAGAAGACAGAAGACAGAAGAAAGAAGACAGAGAAAGAAGACAGAAGAAGAAGACAGAAGAAGAAGAAGAAGAAGAGACAGAAGAAGAAGACAGAAGACAGACAGAAGAGAAGAAGAAGACAGAAGAGAGAGAAGAAGAAGAAGAAGAAAGACAGAAAGAGAAGAAAGAAGAAGAGAAGAAGAGAAGAAAGGAAGAAGAGACAGAAGACAGAAGACAGAGACAGAAGAAGAAGAAGAGAAGAAGAAGAAGAAGAAGAAGACAGAAGAAAGAAGACAGAAGAAGAAGACAGAAGAGAAGAAGACAGAAGACAGAAGAAAGAAGAAGAAGACAGAAGAAAGACAGAAGAAGAAAGAAGACAGAAAGACAGAAGACAGAAGAGAGAAGAAGACAGAAGAAGAAGAAGAAGAAGACAGAAGAGAAGAAGACAGAAGAGACAGAAGACAGAAGAAGAAGACAGAAGAGAAGAAAGACAGAAGACAGAAGACAGAAGACAGAAGAGAGAAGAAGAAGAAGAAGAAGAGAAGAAGAAGACAGAAAGACAGAAGAAAGAAGAAGAAAGAAGAAGAAGAAGAAGAAGAACAAGAAGACAGAAGAAAGAAGACAGAAGAAAGAAGACAGAAGAAGAAGAAAGAAGACAGAAGAAAGAAGAAAGAAGACAGAAAAAGAAGAAAGAAGACAGAAGAAAGAAGACAGAAGAAAGAAGACAGAATAAAGAAGAAAGAAGACAGAAGAAAGAAGACAGAAGAAAGAAGACAGAAGAAAGAAGACAGAAGAAAGAAGAAGAAAGAAGACAGAAGACAGAAGAAAGAAGACAGAAGAAAGAAGACAGAAGACAGAAGAAAGAAGACAGAAGACAGAAAGAAGAAGAAGAAGAAGAAGAAGACAGAAGAAAGAAGACAGAAGAAGAAAGAAGAAAGAAGACAGAAGAAAGAAGACAGAAGAAAGAAGACAGAAGAAAGACAAAAGAAGAAGAAGAAAGAAGACAGAAGACAGAAGAAAGAAGACAGAAGACAGAAGAAGACAGAAGAAAGAAGACAGAAGACAGAAGAAAGAAGAAGAAGACAGAAAAAGAGAAAGAAGACAGAAGAAGAAGACAGAAGACAGAAGACAGAAGAAAGAAGACAGAAGAAAGAAGACAGAAGACAGAAGAAAGAAGACAGAAGACAGAAGAAAGAAGACAGAAGACAGAAGAAAGAAGAAGAAGAAGACAGAAGACAGAAGAAGGAAGACAGAAGAAAGAAGACAGAAGACAGAAGAAAGAAGAAAGAAGACAGAAGAAAGAAGAAAGAAGACAGAAGAAAGAAGACAGAAGAAAGAAGACAGAAGAAAGAAGACAGAAGAAAGAAGACAGAAGACAGAAGAAAGAAGACAGAAGACAGAAGAAGAAAGAAGACAGAAGACAGAAGAAAGAAGACAGAAGAAAGAAGACAGAAGACAGAAGAAAGAAGACAGAAGAAAGAAGACAGAAGAGAAGACAGAAGACAGAAGACAGAAGAAGAAGACAGAAGAAGAAAGAAGACAGAAGACAGAAGAAAGAAGACAGAAGAAAGAAGACAGAAGAAAGAAGACAGAAGACAGAAGATAGAAAATAAGAAGACAGAAGAAAGAAGACAGAAGACAGAAGAAAGAAGACAGAAGAAAGAAGACAGAAGACAGAAGAAAGAAGACAGAAGAAAGAAGACAGAAGACAGAAGAAAGAAGACAGAAGACAGAAGAAAGAAGACAGAAGACAGAAGAAAGAAGACAGAAGAAAGAAGACAGAAGACAGAAGAAAGAAGACAGAAGACAGAAGACAGAGGAAAGAAGACAGAAGAAAGAAGAAAGAAGACAGAAGAAAGAAGAAAGAAGACAGAAGAAAGAAGACATAAGAAGACAGAAGACAGAAGAAGACAGAAGAAAGAAGACAGAAGAAAGAAGACAGAAGAAAGAAGACAGAAGACAGAAGAAAGAAGACAGAAGAAAGAAGACAGAAGACAGAAGAAAGAAGACAGAAGAAAGAAGACAGAAGACAGAAGAAAGAAGAAAGAAGACAGAAGACAGAAGAAAGAAGACAGAAGACAGAAGAAAGAAGACAGAAGAAAGAAGACATAAGAAGAAAGAAGACAGAAGAAGAAGACAGAAGAGAAGAAGACAGAAGAAGAAGAAGAAAGAAGACAGAAGAAGACAGAAGAAGACAGAAGACAGAAGAAGAGAAGAGAAGAAGACAGAAAGACAGAAGACAGAAAGAAAGAAGACAGAAGACAGAAGAAGAAGAAAGAAGAAGAAGACAGAAGAGGACAGAAGACAGAAGACAGAAGACAGAAGAAGAAGACAGAAGAAAGACAGAAAGAAGAAGACAGACAAAAGAAGAAGAAGAAAGAAGAAGAAGAGAAGAAGACAGAGACAGAAGAAGACAGAAGACAGAAGAAGAAGACAAGACAGAAGAAGAAGAAGAAGAAGACAGAAGAAGAAAGAAAGAAGAAGACAGAAGAAGAACAGAAGACAGAAGAAGAGACAGAGAAGAAGAGAAGACAGAGAAAGAAGAAGACAGAAGAGGAAGAAGACAGAAGAAGAAGAAGAAGAGAAGAAGAAGAAGAAGAAGAAGAGACAGAAGAGAAGAAGAAGAAGCAGAAGACAGAAGAAGAAGACAGAAGAAGAAGAAGAAGAAGAGAAGAAAGAAGAAGAAGACAGAAAGACAGAAGAGGACAGAAGACAGAAGACAGAAAGAAGACAGAAGACAGAAGACAGAAGAAGAAGAAAGAAGAAGAGAAGACAGAAGAGACAGAAGACAGAAGAGAAGACAGAAGAGAAAGAGAAGACAGAAGAAGAAGAAGAAGACAGAAGAAGAAAGAAGAAAGAAGACAGAAAGAAGACAGAGGAAGAAAGAAGAAGAGGACAGAAGAGAGAAGACAGAAGAAGAAGACAGAAGAGAAGAAGACAGAAGAAAGAAGAAGAAGAAGAAAGACAGAAGAAAGAAGACAGAAGACAGAAGAAAGAAGACAGAAGAGACAGAAGAAGACAGAAGAGAGAGAGAGAAGAAAGAAGAAGACAGAAGAAGACAGAAGAAGAAGAGAAGAAGACAGAAGACAGAAAGAAGACAGAAGAAGAAAGAAGAAGACAGAAGAAAGAAGACAGAAGAAGAAAGAAGACAGAAGACAGAAGAAAGAAGACAGAAGAAAGAAGACAGAAGAAGAAGAAGAAGACAGAAGACAGAAGACAGAAGAAAGAAGACAGAAGAAAGAAGACAGAAGACAGAAGAAAGAAGACAGAAGACAGAAGAAAGAAGACAGAAGAAAGAAGACAGAAGAAGAAGAAGAAAGAAGACAGAAGAAGAAAGAAGAAAGAAGACAGAAGACAGAAGAAAGAAGACAGAAGAAAGAAGACAGAAGAAAGAAGACAGAAGACAGAAGAAAGAAGACAGAAGACAGAAGAAAGAAGACAGAAGACAGAAGAAAGAAGACAGAAGACAGAAGAAAGAAGACAGAAGAAAGAAGAAAGAAGACAGAAGACAGAAGAAAGAAGACAGAAGAAAGAAGACAGAAGAAAGAAGAAAGAAGACAGAAGAAGAAAAGAAGAAAGAAGACAGAAGAAAGAAGACAGAAGAAAGAAGACAGAAGAAAGAAGACAGAAGAAGAAAGAAGACAGAAGAAAGAAGACAGAAGACAGAAGACGAAGAAGAAGAAGACAGAAGACAGAAGAAAGAAGAAAGAAGACAGAAGAAAGAAGACAAAAGAAAAAAGACAGAAGACAAAAGAAAGAAGACAGAAGAAAGAAGACAGATGACAGAAGAAAGAAGACAGAAGAAAGAAGAAAGAAGGAGAAGAAAGAAGACAGAAGAAAGAAGACAGAAGAGAAAGAAGACAGAAGACAGAAGAAAGAAGACAGAAGAAAGAAGAAGAAGACAGAAGACAGAAGAAAGAAGACAGAGGAAGAAGACAGAAGACAGAAGAAAGAAGACAGAAGACAGAAGAAAGAAGACAGAAGACAGAAGAAAGAAGACAGAAGAAAGAAGACAGAAGAAAGAAGACAGAAGACAGAAGACAGAAGAAAGAAGAAAGAAGACAGAAGACAGAAGAAAGAAGAAAGAAGAAAGAAGACAGAAGACAGAAGAAGAAGACAGAAGACAGAAGAAGAAAAGAAGAACAGAAGAAGAAGAGAGAAGAAGAAGAAGAAGAAAGAAGACAGAAGAAAGAACAAAGAAAGACAGAAAGAAAGAAGACAGAAGACAGAAGAAAGAAGACAGAAGACAGAAGACAGAAGAAAGAAGACAGAAGAAAGAAGACAGAAGACAGAAGAAAGAAGACAGAAGAAGAAGAGAAGACAGAAGAGAAAGAAGAGAGAAAAGAAGAAAGAAGACAGAAGAAGAAAGAAGAACAAAGAAGACAGAAGAAAGAAGACAGAAGAAAGAAGAAAGAAGACAGAAGACAGAAGAAAGAAGACAGAAGAAAGAAGACAGAAGAAAGAAGACAGAAGACAGAAGAAAGAAGACAGAAGAAGAAAGAAGACAGAAGAAAGAAGACAGAAGACAGAAGAAAGAAGACAGAAGAAAGAAGAAAGAAGAAAGAAGAAAGAAGACAGAAGAAGACAGAAGAAGACAGAAGACAGAAGAAAGAAGACAGAAGAAAGAAGAAAGAAGACAGAAGACAGAAGACAGAAGAAAGAAGACAGAAGAAAGAAGACAGAAGAAAGAAGAAAGAAGACAGAAGAAAGAAGACAGAAGAAAGAAGACAGAAGAAAGAAGACAGAAGACAGAAGAAAGAAGACAGAAGACAGAAGAAAGAAGACAGAAGACAGAAGACAGAAGAAAGAAGACAGAAGAAAGAAGACAGAAGACAGAAGAAAGAAGACAGAAGACAGAAGAAAGAAGACAGAAGAAAGAAGACAGAAGAAAGAAGACAGAAGACAGAAGAAAGAAGACAGAAGACAGAAGAAAGAAGACAGAAGAAAGAAGACAGAAGAAGACAGAAGAAGAAAGAAGACAGAAGACAGAAGAAAGAAGACAGAAGACAGAAGAAAGAAGACAGAAAAGAACAGAAGACAGAAGAAAGAGACAGAAGAGAAGAAAGAGAAGAAAGAAGAAAGAAGACAGAAGAAGAGAAG
Source organism: Lithobates sylvaticus (assembly GCA_028564925.1). Lineage (NCBI taxonomy): Eukaryota > Metazoa > Chordata > Amphibia > Anura > Ranidae > Lithobates > Lithobates sylvaticus. Next base: position 294,418,630 of record CM053027.1, on the reverse strand, counting down.
AAGACAGAAGAAAGAAGACAGAAGACAGAAGAAAGAAGACAGAAGAAAGAAGACAGAAGAAAGAAGAGAACAGAAGAAAGAAGACAGAAGACAGAAGACAGAAGAAAGAAGAAAGAAGACAGAAGACAGAAGAAAGAAGACAAAAGAAAGAAGAAAGAAGACAGAAGAAAGAAGACAGAAGAAAGAAGACAGAAGACAGAAGAAAGAAGACAGAAGACAGAAGAAAGAAGATAGAAGACAGAAGAAAGAAGACAGAAGAAAGAAGACAGAAGACAGAAGAAAGAAGACAGAAGAAAGAAGAAAGAAGACAGAAGAAAGAAGACAGAAGAAAGAAGACAGAAGAAAGAAGACAGAAGAAAGAAGACAGAAGAAAGAAGACAGAAGAAAGAAGACAGAAGACAGAAGAAAGAAGACAGAAGAAGAGAAGAAGAAGAAGAGAGAAGACAGAAGACAGAAGAAAGAAGACAGAAGACAGAAGAAAGAAGAAAGAAGACAGAAGAAAGAAGACAGAAGAGAAGAAGAGAGAAGAAGAGAAGAAGAAGACAGAAGACAGAAGAAAGAAGACAGAAGACAGAAGAAAGAAGACAGAAGACAGAAGAAAGAAGACAGAAGACAGAAGAAGAAGACAGAAGACAGAAGAAAGAAGACAGAAGAAAGAAGACAGAAGAAAGAAGAAAGAAGACAGAAGAAGAAAGAAGACAGAAGAAGAAGAAAGAAGACAGAAGAAAGAAGACAGAAGAAAGAAGACAGAAGACAGAAGAAAGAAGACAGAAGACAGAAGAAAGAAGACAGAAGACATAAGAAAGAAGAAGACAGAAGAAGAAAGAAGACAGAAGACAGAAGAAAGAAGACAGAAGAAAGAAGACAGAAGACAGAAGAAAGAAGACAGAAGAAAGAAGAAAGAAGACAGAAGAAAGAAGACAGAAGACAGAAAGAAGAAAGAAGAAAGAAGACAGAAGAAAGAAGACAGAAGACAGAAGAAAGAAGACAGAAGAAAGAAGACAGAAGAAAGAAGACAGAAGAAAGAAGAAGAAGAAAGAAGACAGAAGAAAGAAGACAGAAGAAAGAAGACAGAAGAAAGAAGACAGAAGACAGAAGAAAGAAGACAGAAGACAGAAGAAAGAAGACAGAAGAAAGAAGACAGAAGACAGAAGAAAGAAGACAGAAGAAAGAAGACAGAAGACAGAAGAAAGAAGACAGAAGACAGAAGAAAGAAGACAGAAGACAGAAGACAGAAGAAAGAAGACAGAAGAAAGAAGACAGAAGAAAGAAGACAGAAGAAGACAGAAGAAGAAAGACAGAAGAAAGAAGACAGAAGAAAGAAGACAGAAGACAGAAGAAAGAAGACAGAAGAAAGAAGAAAGAAGACAGAAGAAAGAAGACAGAAAAGAAGAAAGAGAAAGAAGAAAGAAGACAGAAGAAAGAAGACAGAAGACAGAAGAAAGAAGACAGAAGAAAGAAGACAGAAGAAAGAAGACAGAAGAAGAAAGAAGACAGAAGACAGAAGAAAGAAGACAGAAGACAGAAGAAAGAAGACAGAAGAAAGAAGACAGAAGAAGAAAGAAGACAGAAGAAGAAAGAAGACAGAAGAAAGAAGACAGAAGAAGACAGAAGAAAGAAGACAGAAGAAAGAAGACAGAAGAAAGAAGACAGAAGACAGAAGAAAGAAGAAGAAGACAGAAGACAGAAGAAAGAAGACAGAAGAAAGAAGAAAGAAGACAGAAGAAAGAAGACAGAAGACAGAAGAAAGAAGACAGAAGACAGAAGAAAGAAGACAGAAGACAGAAGAAAGAAGACAGAAGACAGAAGACAGAAGACAGAAGAAAGAAGACAGAAGACAGAAGAAAGAAGACAGAAGACAGAAGAAAGAAGACAGAAGAAAGAAGACAGAAGAAAGAAGAAGAAGACAGAAGAAGACAGAAGAAGAAAGAAGAAAGAAGACAGAAGAAAGAAGACAGAAGACAGAAGAAAGAAGACAGAAGAAAGAAGACAGAAGACAGAAGACAGAAGACAGAAGAAAGAAGACAGAAGAAAGAAGACAGAAGACAGAAGAAAGAAGACAGAAGAAAGAAGACAGAAGAAAGAAGACAGAAGACAGAAGAAAGAAGACAGAAGACAGAAGAAAGAAGACAGAAGACAGAAGAAAGAAGACAGAAGAAAGAAGACAGAAGACAGAAGAAAGAAGACAGAAGAAAGAAGACAGAAGAAAGAAGACAGAAGACAGAAGACAGAAGAAAGAAGACAGAAGACAGAAGACAGAAGAAAGAAGACAGAAGAAAGAAGACAGAAGAAGAGAAGAAGAAAGAAGAAAGAAGACAGAAGACAGAAGAAAGAAGACAGAAGACAGAAGAAAGAAGACAGAACAGAGAGACAGAAGAAGAAGAAAGAAGAAAGAAGACAGAAGACAGAAGAAAGAAGACAGAAGAAGAAGACAGAAGAAAGAAGACAGAAGAAAGAAGACAGAAGAAAAAGACAGAAGAAAGAAGAAAGAAGAAAGAAGAAAGAAGACAGAAGAAAGAAGAAAGAAGACAGAAGAAAGAAGACAGAAGAAAGAAGACAGAAGACAGAAGAAAGAAGACAGAAGAAAGAAGACAGAAGAAAGAAGAAAGAAGACAGAAGAAAGAAGACAGAAGAAAGAAGACAGAAGACAGAAGAAAGAAGAAGACAGAAGAAGAAAGAAGAAAGAAGACAGAAGACAGAAGAAAGAAGGACAGAAGAAAGAAGACAGAAGACAGAAGAAAGAAGAAAGAAGAAGAGAGAGAAGAAGAAGAAAAGACAGAAGAAAGAAGAACAGAAGACAGAAGAAAGAAGACAGAAGACAGAAGACAGAAGAAAGAAGACAGAAGAAGAAGAAGAAGAGACAGAAGAAGAGAGAAGAAGACAGAAGACAGAAGAAAGAAGACAGAAGAAAGAAGACAGAAGAAAGAAGACAGAAGAAAGAAGAAAGAAGACAGAAGACAGAAGAAAGAAGACAGAAGAAAGAAGACAGAAGAAAGAAGACAGAAGAAGAAAGAAGAAAGAAGACAGAAGAAAGAAGACAGAAGAAAGAAGACAGAAGAAAGAAGACAGAAGAAAGAAGACAGAAGACAGAAGAAAGAAGAAAGAAGACAGAAGACAGAAGAAAGAAGACAGAAGACAGAAGAAAGAAGACAGAAGAAAGAAGACAGAAGAAGAAAGAAGACAGAAGAAAGAAGAAAGAAGACAGAAGACAGAAGAAAGAAGACAGAAGAAAGAAGACAGAAGAAAGAAGACAGAAGAAAGAAGACAGAAGACAGAAGAAAGAAGACAGAAGACAGAAGAAAGAAGACAGAAGAAAGAAGACAGAAGAAAGAAGACAGAGGAAAGAAGACAGAAGACAGAAGAAAGAAGACAGAAGACAGAAGACAGAAGAAGACAGAAGAAAGAAGACAGAAGACAGAAGAAGAAGAAAAGAAGACAGAAGACAGAAGACAGAAGAAAGAAGACAGAAGACAGAAGAAAGAAGAAAGAAGACAGAAGAAAGAAGACAGAAGAAGACAGAAGAAGACAGAAGACAGAAGAAAGAAGACAGAAGAAAGAAGACAGAAGAAAGAAGACAGAAGACAGAAGAAAGAAGACAGAAGAAAGAAGACAGAAGACAGAAGAAAGAAGACAGAAGAAAGAAGACAGAAGAAAGAAGAAAGAAGACAGAAGAAAGAAGACAGAAGAAGACAGAAGAAGAAAGAAGACAGAAGAAAGAAGAAGACAGAAGAAGAAAGAAGACAGAAGAAAGAAGACAGAAGAAAGAAGACAGAAGACAGAAGAAAGAAGACAGAAGAAAGAAGACAGAAGACAGAAGAAAGAAGAAGAAGACAGAAGAGAAAAGAAGACAGAAGACAGAAGAAGAAAGAAGACAGAAGACAGAAGACAGAAGACAGAAGAAGAAGAAAGAAGACAGAGAAAGAAGACAGAAGACAGAAGAAAGAAGACAGAAGAAAGAAGACAGAAGAAGAAGACAGAAGAAAGAAGAAAGAAGAGAAGAAGAAGAAGACAGAAGAAAGAAGACAGAAGAAAGAAGACAGAAGACAGAAGACAGAGAGAGAAGAAAGAGAAGAAGAAAGAGAAGAAGACAGAAGAAAGAAGAAAGAAGACAGAACAGAAGAAAGAAGAAAGAAGACAGAAGAAAGAAGACAGAAGAAAGAAGACAGAAGAAGAGAAGAAGAAGAAGAAAGAAGAAAGAAGAAGAAGACAGAAAGAAAGAAGACAGAAGACAGAAGAAGAAGAAAGAAGACAGAAGAAAGAAGAAGAAAGAAGACAGAAGAGAGAAGAAGAAAGAAGACAGAAGACAGAAGAAAGAAGACAGAAGAGAAGAAGAAAGAGACAGAAAAGAAGAAAGAAGACAGAAGAAAGAAGACAGAAGACAGAAGAGACAGAAGACAGAAGAAGAAGAAGAGAGGAAGAAGAGAAGAAGAGAAGAAGAAGAGAAGAAGAAGAAGAAAGAGAGAGAGAGACAGAAGAAGAAGAAAGAAGACAGAAGAAAGAAGACAGAAGACAGAAGAAAGAAGACAGAGAAAGAAGACAGAAGAAAGAAGAGAGAAGAAGAAGACAGAAGAAAGAAGAAAAGAAGACAGAAGAAAGAAGACAGAAGAAAGAAGAAAGAAGAAAGAAGACAGAAGAAAGAAGACAGAAGAAAGAAGACAGAAGACAGAAGAAAGAAGACAGAAGAAAGAAGACAGAAGACAGAAGAAAGAAGACAGAAGACAGAAGAAAGAAGAAGAAGACAGAAGAAAGAAGACAGAAGAAGAAAGAAGACAGAAGACAGAAGAAAGAAGACAGAAGAAAGAAGACAGAAGAAAGAAGAAAGAAGAAAGAAGAAAGAAGACAGAAGACAGAAGAAAGAAGACAGAAGAAAGAAGAAAGAAGACAGAAGAAAGAAGACAGAAGAAAGAAGACAGAAGAAAGAAGAAAGAAGACAGAAGACAGAAGAAAGAAGACAGAAAAGAAGAAGAAGACAGAAGAAGACAGAAGACAGAAGAGGACAGAAGACAGAGAAGAAAGAAGAACAGAAGACAGAAGAAGAAGAGAGGACAGAAGACAGAAGAAGAAGACAGAAGACAGAAGAAGAAGAAAGAAGACAGAAAGACAGAAGAAGAAGAAGAAGACAGAAGAGAAGACAGAAGAGACAGAAGAGAAGAGAAGAAGAAGACAGAAGGACAGAAGAGACAGAAGACAGAAGAAGAAGACAGAAGAAGAAAGAAGAAGAAGAAGACAGAAGACAGAAGAAGAAGAAGAAGAAGACAGAAGAAGAGAGAAGAGACAGAAGAAGACAGAAGAAGACAGAAAGACAGAAAGAAGAAAGAAGAAAGAAGAAGAAAGAGAAGAAGACAGAAGAAGACAGAAGAGACAGAAGAAGAAGAAGAAGAAGAAGAAGAAGACAGAAAGAAGAAGAAGAAGAAGAAGAGAAGAAGAAGACAGAAGACAGAAGAAGACAGAACAGAAGAAGAAGAAGAAGAAGAAGAAGACAGAAGAGAGAAGACAGAAGACAGAAAGAAGAGAAGAAGACAGAAGAAAGAAGAAGAAGACAGAAGAAGAAGAAGAAGAAGAAGACAGAAGAAGAGAAGAAGACAGAAGAAAGAAGAAGAGAAAAGAAGACAGAAGACACAGAAGAGAGAAGACAGAAAGAAGAAGAAGAAGAGAGAGAAGAAGAAGAGAAGAAGAAAGAAGAAGAAGACAGAAGAAAGAAGACAGAAGAAGAAGAAGAGAGAGACAGAAGACAGAAGAAGAAGACAGAGAGAAAGAAGAGAAGACAGAAGAAAAAGAAGAAGAAGAAGACAGAAGACAGAAGAAGACAGAAAGACAGAAGACAGAAGAAGAAGACAGAAAGAAGAGAAAGAAGAAAGAAGAAGAAGACAGAAGACAGAAGACAGAAGAAGAAGAAGAAGAGAAGAAGAAGAAGAAGAAGAAGAAAGAAGACAGAAGACAGAAGAAGACAGAAGACAGAAGAAGAAGACAGAGACAGAGAAGAAGAAGAAGAAAGACAGAAGACAGAAGAAAGAAGACAGAAGACAGAAGAAGAAAGAAGACAGAAAGAAGAAGAGAAGACAGAAGACAGAAGAAGAAGACAGAAGACAGAAGAAGAAGACAGAAGACAGAAGAGAAGAAGACAGAAGAGAAGAAGACAGAAAGAAGACAGAAGAAGAAGAAGACAGAAAGAAGACAGAAGAAGAAGACAGAGAAAGAAGACAGAAGAAGAAGACAGAAGACAGAAGAGGACAGAAGAGAGAAGAAGAAGAAGAGAAGACAGAAGAAGAAGAAGAAAGACAGAAGAGAGAAAGAAGACAGAAGACAGAAGAAGAAGACAGAAGACAGACAGAAGACAGAAAGAAGACAGAAAGACAGAAGACAGAAGACAGAAGAGAAGAAGAAGAAGAAGAAGACAGAAGAGAAGAAGAAGAAGAAGAGAAGAAGAAGACAGAAGAAGAGAAAGAAGAAGACAGAAAGAAGAAGAGAAGAAGACAGAAGAAGAAGAAAGAAGACAGAAGACAGAGAAGAAGAAAGAAGAGAAGAAGAGAAGAAGAAGAAGAAGAAGAAGAAGACAGAAGACAGAAGAAGAAGAGAGAGAAGAAGACAGAAGAGAACAGAAGAAAGAAGACAGAGAAGAAGAAGAAGAAGAAGACAGAAGACAGAAGAAGAAAGAAGACAGAAGAGAAGAAGACAGAAGAAGAAGACAGAAGAAAGAAGAGAAGAAAGAAGACAGAAGAAGAAGAAAGACAGAAGAAGAAAGAGAAGAAGAAGACAGAAGAAAGAAGAAGAAGAGACAGACAGAAGAAAGAAGAAGAAGAGAGAGAAGAAGAAGACAGAAGAGAAGAAGAAGAAGAAGACAGAAGAAAGAAGACAGAAGACAGAAGAAGAAGAAGAAGAAAGAAGAAAGAAGAAGAAGAAGAAGACAGAAGACAGAAGAAGAAGAAGAAAGAAGAAGAAGACAGAAGAAAGAAGAAGAAGAAAGAAGACAGAAGACAGAAGAAAGAAGACAGAAGAAAGAAGACAGAAGACAGAAGAAAGAAGACAGAAGAAAGAAGAAGAAGAAGAAGAAAGAAGACAGAAGAAAGAAGACAGAAGACAGAAGAAAGAAGACAGAAGACAGAAGAAGACAGAAGAAAGAAGACAGAAGACAGAAGAAAGAAGACAGAAGAAAGAAGAAAAAGAAGACAGAAGAAAGAAGACAGAGGAAAGAAGACAGAAGACAGAAGAAAGAAGACAGAAGAAAGAAGACAGAAGAAGAAAGAAGAAAGAAGACAGAAGAAAGAAGACAGAAGACAGAAGAAAGAAGACAGAGGAAAGAAGACAGAAGACAGAAGAAAGAAGACAGAAGAAAGAAGACAGAAGAAAGAAGACAGAAGAAAGAAGAAAGAAAGAAGACAGAAGACAGAAGAAAGAAGAAGAAGAAGGAAGAGAAGAAGACAGAAAGAAAAAGAAGAAGAAGACAGAAGACAGAAGACAGAAGAAAGAAGACAGAAGACAGAAGAAGAGAAGAAGAAGAGAAGAAGAAGAAGAAGAAGAAAAGAAGACAGAAGACAGAAGAAAGAAGACAGAAGAAAGAAGACAGAAGAAGAAGAAGAAGACAGAAGAAAGAAGAAAGAAGACAGAATAAAGAAGAAAGAAGAAAGAAGACAGAAGACAGAAGAAAGAAGACAGAAGAAGAAGAAGACAGAAGACAGAAGAAAGAAGACAGAAGACAGAAGAAAGAAGACAGAAGACAGAAGAAAAGAAGACAGAAGAAAGAAGACATAAGAAGAAAGAAGACAGAAGAAGAAAGAAGAAAGAAGACAGAAGAAAGAAGAAAGAAGACAGAAGAAAGAAGACAGAAGAAAGAAGAAAGAAGACAGAAGACAGAAGAAAGAAGACAGAAGAAAGAAGACAGAAGAAAGAAGACAGAAGAAAGAAGACAGAAGAAGAAGAAAGAAGACAGAAGACAGAAGAAAGAAGACAGAAGAAAGAAGACAGAAGAAGAAAGAAGACAGAAGAAGAAGAAAGAAGAAAGAAGACAGAAGAAAGAAGACAGAAGAAAGAAGACAGAAGAAAGAAGAAAGAAGAAAGAAGAAAGAAGACAGAAGAAAGAAGACAGAAGACAGAAGACAGAAGAAAGAAGACAGAAGAAAGAAGACAGAAGAAAGAAGAAAGAAGACAGAAGAAAGAAGACAGAAGAAAGAAGACAGAAGAAGAAAGAAGACAGAAGAAAGAAGAAAGAAAGAAGACAGAAGAAAGAAGACAGAAGAAAGAAGAAAGAAGACAGAAGAAAGAAGACAGAAGAAAGAAGACAGAAGACAGAAGAAAGAAGACAGAAGACAGAAGAAAGAAGACAGAAGAAAGAAGACAGAAGAAAGAAGACAGAAGACAGAAGAAAGAAGACAGAAGAAAGAAGACAGAAGACAGAAGAAAGAAGACAGAAGACAGAAGAAAGAAGACAGAAGACAGAAGAAGACAGAAGAAAGAAGAAGAAGACAGAAGAAAGAAGACAGAGGACAGAAGAAAGAAGACAGAAGACAGAAGAAAGAAGACAGAAGACAGAAGAAAGAAGACAGAAGACAGAAGAAAGAAGACAGAAGAAAAGAAGAAGAAGACAGAAGAAAGAAGACAGAAGAAAGAAGATAGAAGACAGAAGAAAGAAGACAGAAGAAAGAAGACAGAAGACAGAAGAAAGAAGACAGAAGAAAGAAGAAGAAGAAGAAGAAAGAAGAAGACAGAAGAAAGAAGACAGAAGAAAGAAGACAGAAGAAAGAAGACAGAAGACAGAAGACAGAAGACAGAAGAAAGAAGACAGAAGAAAGAAGACAGAAGACAGAAGAAAGAAGAAAGAAGACAGAAGAAAGAAGACAGAAGAAAGAAGACAGAAGAAAGAAGACAGAAGACAGAAGAAAGAAGACAGAAGAAGAAAAAGAAGAAAGAAGACAGAAGACAGAAGAAAGAAGACAGAAGACAGAAGACAGAAGAAGAAGAGAAGAAAGAGAAAGAAGAAGAAGAAGAAGACAGAAGACAGAAGAGAAGAAGAAGAAGAAGACAGAAGAAGACAGAAGACAGAAGACAGAAGAAGAAGAAAGAAGAAGAAAGAAGAAGAAGACAGAAGACAGAAGAAGACAGAAGAAGAAAGAAGACAGAAGACAGAAGAGACAGAAGACAGAAGAAGAAGAAGACAGAAGAAGACAGAAGACAGAAGAAGAAGAAGAAGAAGAAGACAGAAGAGGACAGAAAGAAGAAGAAGACAGAAGACAGAAGAAGAAGACAGAAGAGAGACAGAAGAAGACAGAAGAAAGAAGACAGAAGACAGAAGACAGAAGACAGAAGACAGAAGAGAAGAAGACAGAAGAAGAAGAGAAGACAGAAGAAGAAGAAGAAGAAGAAGAAGAAAGAAAGACAGAAGAAAGAAGAAGAGACAGAAGACAGAAGAAGACATAAGAAGAAAGAAGAAAGAAGACAGAAGACAGAAGAAAGAAGACAGAAGACAGAAGAAAGAAGACAGAAGAAAGAAGACAGAAGAAAGAAGACAGAAGAAAGAAGACAGAAGAAAGAAAGACAGAAAGAAGAAGAAAGAAGACAGAAGACAGAAGAAAGAAGACAGAAGAAAGAAGACAGAAGACAGAAGACAGAAGACAGAAGAAAGAAGACAGAAGAAAGAAGACAGAAGAAAGAAGAAGAAGACAGAAGACAGAAGAAAGAAGACATAAGAAGAAAGAAGAAAGAAGACAGAAGAAAGAAGAAAGAAGACAGAAGACAGAAGACAGAAGAAAGAAGAAAGAAGACAGAAGAAGAAGAAAAGAAGACAGAAGAAAGAAGAAAGAAGAAAGAAGACAGAAGAAAGAAGAAGAAAGAAGAAAGAAGACAGAAGAAAGAAGACAGAAGAAGAAAGAAGAAGAAGAAGAAAGAAGACAGAAGAAAGAAGACAGAAGAAAGAAGACAGAAGACAGAAGAAAGAAGACAGAAGACAGAAGACAGAAGACAGAAGACAGAAGACAGAAGAAAGAAGACAGAAGACAGAAGAAAGAAGACAGAAGAAAGAAGACAGAAGAAGAAAGAAGAAAGAAGACAGAAGAAAGAAGACAGAAGAAAGAAGACAGAAGACAGAAGAAAGAAGACAGAAGACAGAAGAAAGAAGACAGAAGAAGAAGACAGAAGACAGAAGACAGAAGAAGAAGAAGAGAGAAGAAGAAAGAAGAGAAGAAGAAAGACAGAAGAAAGAAGACAGAAGACAGAAGAAAGAAGACAGAAGAAAGAAGACAGAAGAAAGAAGACAGAAGAGAGAAGAAGAAGACAGAAGAAGAAGAAAGAAGAAAGAAGACAGAAGAAGAAGAAAGAAAGAAGACAGAAGAAAGAAGACAGAAGAAAGAAGACAGAAGAAAGAAGAAAGAAGAAGAAGAAGAAGACAGAAGACAGAAGAAGACAGAAGACAGAAGAGAAGACAGAAGACAGAAGACAGAAGAAGAAAGAGAAGAAAGAAGACAGAAGACAGAAGAAAGAAGACATAAGAAGAAAGAAGACAGAAGAAAGAAGACATAAGAAGAAAGAAGACAGAAGAAGAAGAAGAAGAAAGAAGACAGAAGAAAGAAGACAGAAGACAGAAGAAAGAAGACAGAAGACAGAAGAAAGAAGACAGAAGAAAGAAGACAGAAGACAGAAGAAAGAAGACAGAAGACAGAAGAAAGAAGACAGAAGACAGAAGAAAGAAGACAGAAGACAGAAGACAGAAGAAGAAGAAAGAAGACAAAAGAAGACAGAAGACAGAAGAAAGAAGACAGAAGACAGAAGACAGAAGACAGAAGACAGAAGACAGAAGAAAGAAGACAGAAGAAAGAAGACAGAAGAAAGAAGTAAGAAGAAGAAGAAGAAGACAGAAGAAGAAGAAGAAGAAGAAGAAAGAAGACAGAAGACAGAAGAGAGAAGAGAGAAGACAGAAGAAAGAAGACAGAAGAAAGAAGACAGAAGAAAGAAGAAAGAAGAAGAAGAAGAAGACAGAAGAGAAGAGAAGAAGAAAGAAGATAGAGAAAAAGAAAGAAGACAGAAGAAGAAAGAAGACAGAAGAAGAAAGAAGAAAGAAGACAGAAGAAAGAAGAGATAAGAAAGAAGAAAGAAGACAGAAGAAAGAAGACAGAAGACAGAAGACAGAAGACAGAAGAAAGAAGACAGAAGAAAGAAGAAAGAAGACAGAAGACAGAAGAAAGAAGACAGAAGACAGAAGAAAGAAGACAGAAGAAAGAAGACAGAAGAAAGAAGACAGAAGAAAGAAGACAGAAGAAGAAAGAAGACAGAAGAAGAAAGAAGAAAGAAGACAGAAGAAAGAAGACAGAAGACAGAAGAAAGAAGACAGAAGACAGAAGAAAGAAGACAGAAGAAAGAAGACAGAAGAAAGAAGAAAGAAGACAGAAGACAGAAGAAAGAAGACAGAAGAAAGAAAACAGAAGACAGAAGAAAGAAGACAGAAGACAGAAGAAAGAAGACAGAAGAAAGAAGAAAGAAGACAGAAGAAAGAAGACAGAAGACAGAAGAAAGAAGACAGAAGACAGAAGAAAGAAGACAGAAGACAGAAGAAAGAAGACAGAAGAAAGAAGAAAGAAGACAGAAGAAAGAAGACAGAAGAAAGAAGAAAGAAGACAGAAGACAGAAGAAAGAAGACAGAAGAAAGAAGAAAGAAGACAGAAGAAAGAAGACAGAAGAAAGAAGACAGAAGACAGAAGACAGAAGAAAGAAGAAAGAAGACAGAAGAAAGAAGACAGAAGAAAGAAGACAGAAGAAAGAAGAAAGAAGAAAGAAGACAGAAGAAAGAAGACAGAAGACAGAAGAAAGAAGACAGAAGAAAGAAGACAGAAGAAAGAAGACAGAAGAAAGAAGACAGAAGACAGAAGACAGAAGACAGAAGAAAGAAGACAGAAGACAGAAGAAAGAAGACAGAAGAAAGAAGAAAGAAGACAGAAGAAAGAAGACAGAAGAAAGAAGACAGAAGACAGAAGAAAGAAGACAGAAGAAAGAAGACAGAAGACAGAAGAAAGAAGAAAGAAGACAGAAGAAAGAAGACAGAAGAAAGAAGACAGAAGAAAGAAGACAGAAGAAAGAAGACAGAAGACAGAAGAAAGAAGACAGAAGAAGAAGAAGACAGAAGAAAGAAGACAGAAGAAAGAAGACAGAAGAAGAAAGAAGACAGAAGAAAGAAGACAGAAGAAAGAAGACAGAAGACAGAAGACAGAAAGACAGAAGAAAGAAGACAGAAGACAGAAGAAAGAAGACAGAAGAAAGAAGACAGAAGAAAGAAGACAGAATAAAGAAGAAAGAAGACAGAAGAAAGAAGACAGAAGAAAGAAGACAGAAGACAGAAGAAAGAAGACAGAAGAAAGAAGACAGAAGAAAGAAGAAGAAGACAGAAGACAGAAGAAAGAAGACAGAAGACAGAAGACAGAAGACAGAAGAGAGAAGAGAGAAGAAGAAAGAAGAAAAGACAGAAGAAGAAGACAGAAGAAAGAAGAGAAGAAAGAAGACAGAAGAAAGAAGAAGAAGACAGAAGAAGAAGAAAGAAGAAGAAGAAGACAGAAGAAAGAAGAAGAAGAAGAAGAAGAAGAAGAAGAAAGAGAAGAAGAAGACAGAAGACAGAAGAGAAGAAGACAGAAGACACGAAGAAGAAGAAGAAGAAGAGAAGAAGAAGAAGAAGAAAGAAGAAGAAGACAGAAAGAAGAAGAAGACAGAAGAGGACAGAAGAAGACAGAAGAAAGAAAGAAGAAGAAGAAGAAGAAGAAAGAGAAGAAGAAGACAGAAGACAGAAGACAGAAAGACAGAAGACAGAAAGAAGACAGAGACAGAAGAGAAGAAGACAGAAGAAGAAGAAGAAGAAGACAGAAGAAAGAAGAAGAAGACAGAAGAAGAAGACAGAAGAAGAAGACAGAAGAAGAAGACAGAAGAAAGGACAGAAGACAGAAGAAAGAAGAAAGAAGAAGAAAGAAGACAGAAGACAGAAGAAGAAGAAAGAAGACAGAAGAAGAAGACAGAAGAAAGAAGACATAAGACAGAAGAAGAAAGAAGACAGAAGAAAGAAGACAGAAGACAGAAGAAAGAAGACAGAAGAAAGAAGAAGAGAAAGAAGACAGAAGACAGAAGAAAGAAGACAGAAGAACAGAAAAGAAGAAAGAAGACAGAAGACAGAAGAAGACAGAAGAAGACAGAAGACAGAAGAAAGAAGACAGAAGAAAGAAGACAGAAGAAAGAAGACAGAAGACAGAAGAAAGAAGACAGAAGAGAAGAAGAGAAGAAGAAAGAAGAAAGAAGACAGAAGACAGAAGAAAGAAGACAGAAGAAGAAAGAAGACAGAAGAAAGAAGACAGAAGAAAGAAGACAGAAGAAAGAAGAAAGAAGAAAGAAGAAAGAAGACAGAAGAAAGAAGACAGAAGAAAGAAGACAGAAGAAGAAGAAGAGAAGACAGAAGAAGAAGAGACAGAAGACAGAAGAAGAAGAAGAAGAAGACAGAAGAAGAAGACAGAAGAAGAAGAAGAGACAGAAGAAGAAGACAGAAAGAAGACAGAAGAAGAAGAAGAAGACAGAAGAAGAGAAGAAGACAGAAGAAGAAGAAGAAGAAGACAGAAGACAGAAGAAGAAGAAGAAGAAGAAGACAGAAGACAGAAGAAGAGAAGAAGAAGAAGACAGAAGAAGAAGAAGAAGAAGAAGAGAAGAAGACAGAAGACAGAAGAGAAGAAGACAGAAAGAAAGAAGAAGAAGAAGAAAGAAGAAGAGACAGAAAGAAGAGAAGAAGAAGAGAAGAGAGACAGAAGACAAAGAAGACAGAAGACAGAAGAAAAGACAGAAGAGAAGAAGAAGAAGAAGAAGAAGAAGAAAGAAGAAGAAGAAGAAGACAGAAAGAAGAAGAGACAGAAGACAGAAGAAGAAGAAGAGAAGAAGAAGAAGAAGAAGAAGACAGAAGACAGAAGAAGACAGAAAAGACAGACAGAAGACAGAAGACAGAAGAAAGAAGAAAGAGAAGAAGAAGAAGAAGACAGAAGAAGAAGAAGACAGAAGAGAGAAGAAGACAGAAGACAGAAAGAAAGAAAGAAGAAGAAAGAAGACAGAAAGACAGAAGAGAAGAAGACAGAAAGAAAGAAGACAGAAAGAAGAAAAGAAGAAGAAAGAAGACAGAAAGAAGAAGACAGAAGAAGAAGAAGAGACAGAAGACAGAAGACAGAAGAAGAGAAGAAGAAGAAGAGAAGAAGAAGACAGAAAGACAGAAGACAGAAGAAGAAGAAGAAGACAGAAGAGAAAGACAGAAGAGAAGAAGACAGAAGAAGACAGAAGACAGAAAGAAGAAAGAAGAAGAAGACAGAAGAGAAGAAGAAGAAGAGGACAGAAGACAGAAGAAGAGAAGAAGACAGAAGAAAAGACAGAAGAAAGAAGAAGACAGAAGAGAAGACAGAAGACAGAAGAAAGAAGACAGAATAAGACAGAAGACAGAAGACAGAAGACAGAAGAAAGAAGAAAGAAGACAGAAGACAGAAGACAGAAGAAAGAAGACAGAAGAAAGAAGACAGAAGAAAGAAGACAGAAGAAGAAAGAAGACAGAAGACAGAAGAAAGAAGACAGAAAAAGACAGAAGACAGAAGAAAGAAGACAGAAGAAAGAAGACAGAAGAAAGAAGAAAGAAGACAGAAGAAAGAAGAAAGAAGACAGAAGAGAAGACAGAAGAAGAAGAAGACAGAAGACAGAAGAAAGAAGACAGAAGAAGACAGAAGAAGACAGAAAGAAGAAGAAGAAGACAGAAGAAGACAGAAGAAGAAGACAGAAGACAGAAGAGAAAGAAGAAAGAAGACAGAAGACAGAAGAGACAGAAGAAGAAGACAGAAGACAGAAGACAGAAGAAAGAAGACAGAAGAACAGAAGACAGAAGAAAGAAGAAGACAGAAAGAAGAAGAGAAGAAGACAGAAGAAGAGAAGACAGAAGACAGAAGAGAAGAAGAAAGAAGACAGAAGAAGAAGACAGAAGACAGAAGACAGAAGAAGACAGAAAGACAGAAAGACAGAAGAAAGAAAGAAGACAGAAGACAGAAGAAGACAGAAGAGACAGAAGACAGAGAAGAAGAAGAGAAGAAGACAGAAGAGAAGAAGACAGAAGAGAAGAAGAGAGAAGAGAAGACAGAAGAAGACAGAAGAGAGAAGAAGAAGACAGAAGAAGAAAGACAGAAGAAGAGAAAGAAGACAGAAGAGACAGAAGAGAAGAAGACAGAAGAAGAAGACAGAAGACAGAAGAGACAGAAGAAGAAAGACAGAAAGACAGAAGAGACAGAAGAGGACAGAAGAGAAGACAGAAGAAGAAGAAGAAGAAGAGAAGACAGAAGAAGAAGAAGAAGACAGAAGACAGAAGAAGACAGAAGACAGAAGAAGAAGAAGAAGAAGAAGGAGAAGAAGAAAGAAACAGAAGAAGAAGAAAGAAGACAGAAGACAGAAGAAAGAAGACAGAAGAAGAGAAGAAGAAGAAGAGAAGAAGAAGAGAACAGAAGACAGAAGAAAGAAGACAGAAGACAGAAGACAGAAGACAGAAGAAAGAAGACATAAGAAGAAAGAAGAAAGAAGACAGAAGAAAGAAGACAGAAGAAAGAAGACAGAAGAAAGAAGACAGAAGAAAGAAGACAGAAGACAGAAGAAAGAAGACAGAGGAAGAAGAAAGAAGACAGAAGACAGAAGAAAGAAGACAGAAGACAGAAGACAGAAGAAAGAAGAAGAAGAGAAAGAAGAAGAAGACAGAAGACAGAAGAAAGAAGACAGAAGACAGAAGAAAGAAGACAGAAGAAAGAAGACAGAAGAAGAAGAAGACAGAAGACAGAAGAAAGAAGACAGAAGACAGAAGAAAGAAGACAGAAGAAAGAAGACAGAAGAAAGAAGAAGAAGACAGAAGAAGAAGACAGAAGAAGAAGACAGAAGAAAGAAGACAGAAGACAGAAGAAAGAAGACAGAAGAAAGAAGACAGAAGAAAGAAGAAAGAAGACAGAAGAAAGAAGACAGAAGAAGAAGAAGAAGACAGAAGACAGAAGACAGAAGAAAGAAGACAGAAGAAAGAAGACAGAAGACAGAAGAAAGAAGACAGAAGAAAGAAGACAGAAGAAAGAAGACAGAAGAAAGAAGACAGAAGAAAGAAGACAGAAGACAGAAGAAAGAAGACAGAAGAAAGAAGACAGAAGACAGAAGAAAGAAGACAGAAGACAGAAGAAAGAAGACAGAAGAAAGAAGACAGAAGAAAGAAGACAGAAGACAGAAGAAAGAAGACAGAAGACAGAAGAAAGAAGACAGAAGAAAGAAGACAGAAGAAAGAAGACAGAAGACAGAAGAAAGAAGACAGAAGACAGAAGAAAGAAGACAGAAGACAGAAGAAAGAAGACAGAAGAAAGAAGAAGAAGACAGAAGACAGAAGACAGAAGAAAGAAGACAGAAGACAGAAGACAGAAGACAGAAGACAGAAGAAAGAAGACAGAAGACAGAAGACGAAGAAGAAGAAGACAAAGAAAGAAGACAGAAGAAAGAAGACAGAAGACAGAAGACAGAAGACAGAAGAGGACAGAAGAGAAAAGAAGACAGAAGAAGAAGAAGAAAGAAGACAGAAGACAGAAGAAAGAAGACAGAAGAAAGAAGACAGAAGAAGAAGAAGACAGAAGAAAGAAGACAGAAGACAGAAGAAAGAAAGAAGACAGAAGAAAGAAGACAGAAGAAAGAAGACAGAAGACAGAAGAAAGAAGACAGAAGAAAGAAGAAAGAAGACAGAAAGAAGAAGAAAGAAGACAGAAGACAGAAGAGAAGACAGAAGAAGAAAGAAGACAGAAGACAGAAGACAGAAGAAAGAAGAAAGAAGACAGAAGAAAGAAGACAGAAGAAGAAGAAGAAAGAAGAAAGAAGACAGAAGACAGAAGAAAGAAGACAGAAGACAGAAGAAAGAAGACAGAAGACAGAAGAAAGAAGAAGAAGACAGAAGAAAGAAGACAGAAGAAAGAAGACAGAAGAAAGAAGAAAGAAGAAGACAGAAGAACGAAGACAGAAGAAGAAAGAAGAAAGAAGACAGAAGACAGAAGAAAGAAGACAGAAGAAAGAAGACAGAAGAAGAAAGAAGACAGAAGAAAGAAGACAGAAGACAGAAGAAAGAAGACAGAAGACAGAATAAAGAAGAAAGAAGCAGAAGAAGAGAAGAAGAAGACAGAAGAAAGAAGACAGAAGAAAGAAGACAGAAGAAAGAAGACAGAAGACAGAAGACAGAAGACAGAAGACAGAAGAAAGAAGAAAGAAGACAGAAGAAAGAAGACAGAAGAAAGAAGAAAGAAGACAGAAGAAGACAGAAGAAAGAAGACAGAAGAAAGAAGACAGAAGAAAGAAGACAGAAGACAGAAGAGACAGAAGAAGAGAAGAAGAAAGAAGACAGAAGAAGAAGACGAAGACAGAAGACAGAAGAAAGAAGACAGAAGAAAGAAGACAGAAGACAGAAGAAAGAAGACAGAAGAAGAAAGAAGACAGAAGACAGAAGAAAGAAGAAAGAAGAAAGAAGACAGAAGAAAGAAGAAAGAAGACAGAAGAAAGAAGACAGAAGACAGAAGAAAGAAGACAGAAGAAAGAAGACAGAAGAAAGAAGACAGAAGACAGAAGAAAGAAGACAGAAGAACGAAGACAGAAGAAGACAGAAGAAAGAAGACAGAAGAAAGAAGACAGAAGAAAGAAGAAAGAAGACAGAAGAAAGAAGACAGAAGAAGGAAGACAGAAGACAGAAGAGGACAGAAGAAAGAAGAGGAAGACAGAAGACAGAAGATGACAGAAGAAGAAGAAAGAAGACAGAAGAATGAAGACAGAAGACAGAAGAGAAGACAGAAGAAGAAGACAGAAGAGAAGACAGAAGACAGGACAGAAGAAAGAAGACAGAAGAGAAGACAGAAAGGAAGAAGAGGACAGAAGACAGAAGACAGAGAAGAGAAGACAGAAGAAGAAGAAAGACAGAAGAAGAAGACAGAAGACAGAAAGAACAGAAGATGTAACCGAAGGACAGAAGAGGACAGAAGACAGAGAAGAGGACAGAAGCCAGAAGAGACACGAAGACAAAAGGAAGACCCCTAGAAGAAGACAGAAGACACTATTTATACTTTTTAAAATATGCTTTTTAACACTTTTCACAGTTACTCCAGCCACTCCAGTAGGTGGAGGCAAGAACACTTCACACAATTTCCCCAGAAATTGTAGCTTTCCTAGTTAATCTATCTATCTTATTTTTGTCAATTTAACCACTTGCCGACCGCCCCATGTACATATACGTCGGCAGAATGGCACGTACAGGCAAAACCTGTACGTGCCATTCTTCCGGCGGGTGGGGTGTCCGATCGGAACCCCCCCGCCGGCGGGGACGGTCGGCATCGCTTCAGGAGCGATCAGAGACGAGGGGTCGGCCAGTGGTTTCTGGAAACCCCCTCGCGATCGCTCCTGGCGAATCAGATGCTTCCTCTTGCCTGTGTATTGTAAACACAGGCAAGAGGAAGTGATGTCACGCTCCTCGTGCCGGTCTTTCTGACCGGGACGCCGAGCGGAGAAGACATCAGGTTAGTGCACCAACACTACACTGACACCAGTCACACATAGGCACACATTCCACCCCCCTGTCACCCCCTGATCACCCCCCAGATCACCCCCTGCCCCCCCAGTCACAGTGTCACTGATTGCAGTGATCATTTATTTACTGATCACTGCATTTAGTGTCAGTTGTGACTGCAATAACTGTCAGGGCAGTTAGTTTTAGGCCCCTTTAGGTCTAAGGTAGCCCCCTACCCCCCCCCCCTAATAAAGGTTTAACCCCTTGATTGCCCCCTAGGTAACCCTTTCACCCCCTTTTGCCAGTGTCACTAAGCGATCGTTTTTCTGATCGCTGCATTAGTGTCACTGGTGCCGCTAGGTAGCCAGTTTTTTTTTTAGGTTAACCGCCAGGTTTATATAGGTTCATAAATAGGTTTATAGGTCAGGTACCCCCATATTACAACCTAAATAAAAGGTTTTAACCCCTTGATTGCCCCTAGAGTTAACCCTTTCACCAGTGATCACCGTATAAGTGTCACTGGTGATGCTGGTTAGCCAGTTAGTTATTTAGTTATTTAGGTTCCCCGTCAGGTTTTTATATAGCGTCAGGTACCCCCATATATTACCTAATAAAGGTTTTAACCCCCTGATTGCCCCTAGTTAACCCTTTCACCAGTGATCACCGTATAACTGTTACGGGTGACGCTGGTTAGTTAGTTTGTTTTTTATAGTGTCAGGGCACCCGCCATTTATTACCCAATAACGGTGTGACGGACCTCGTACCCAAGATGTCCGCCGTAACTGCTTCCTCTGTCCGGTACCACACAATCCAAGACCCCTTAGCTTACCCAGTCACCAGACAACACCAGTGTAGGGTACATCAGGAATGACTCTTTATTTGACATGTCACACTTATATACAGTTGACAGATGACTCAAGCCTAACCTAATTAGCATGAGCTAATTATCTTAATCAACACTGGGCTCCTTCATTCAATTGCAGGGTTAATTAGCACACACAACAATAGGTGAAACACTTCTACAAGCCAGACTATACTCACTTACATAACACAGGTGGCTGGAGTTCATGTCATTAGCGTCTCTTGCTAATATGCCAAATACACATACAGATTCTATGTGTATTGGGGGGCCAGCATGGACCTGAATCCAAGTATCACCAGCTCAGGGGTCCCAGGCTTGCAGCTCAAAGAGCACTGTTCCCCCAAATGCCAGGGCCCATAATCCCAAGGCAACAGGCTCGCACTCAGTCCCCTCCAACAGCCTGTGTCTCGGCCAGGTCCGTCACATTTCTCCCCTTTCGGCAGGAGACTAACACAGGAGGAGACCCCAGACGGGTTGACTCCGAAGTTAGTCAGTGGTTCCAGTCCTCTAATGCCTGTACCCACACAGTACCCCAAACAAATTGTTCCAAACAGAGCACGACTCACCCAGCCAACTTCTGCCTCTCTCATAGAACATATCCGCCGCTGGGGAGAGGCCTGAACTGGCCCTTCTCCCTGGAGTCTTTTCAGCCGCTGGAGAGAAGACAGGGTGACTGGGCTCACTCCATCCTGCTGTTGGGGATCTGGGCCGACCGCCCAGCATCCCTGGGTTATACTGGTGGAGACTGCATTCCCATCCACCTTTACAGGGAATCTGTCCTGTTTTAGTTGCGGGCAGAGGCCAGCAGCGCTCTGTTCCGTTGTCAGCAGTTCAGGTGGGTGTGGGAGCTTCCCTACATCATCTCCTCCCGCTAACTGTTGGGGAGAGAGGCCGACTGCCCCAGCTCCCTGGAACTCCGCAGCTGTTGCTGGTGCTGGACAGAGGTGGGTAGCACTCTGCCCGGTTGCCAGCACTTCTGCTGGGGACTCCACATCCTCCGCTCTGGTTAACCGTTGGGGCAGGAGGCTGGCTTCCTCCACTCCCAAATTGTGTAGCTGCCATTGGGAAGGGGAGCCGGCTGCTTCCTTTTCCATTCCCTCATCTGGCTGCTGGGATGACATGTCTGTGGTATTGTCTCCCAGGTGCACGGATCTTTGCTGGGGAGGAAAGACCGCTTTCTCCACCCTGGCCGACTGTTGAGGAGGGACAACAAACACCTCCTCTCCCTTCTCCCCCTGTATCTGCTGCTGGGAAGTGATCGCCACCTTCTCACCCTGAGCCTCCAAAACTGACACAGGTGTGGGGCAGAGGTCTTGGACCCTCTGTCCGGTGACCTGCGCTTCAGCTGGAGAAGTTCCTTGTAACTCCACGGATACTGCCGTTGGTGCTGGGCAGAGCTCAGTGAAGTTTGGCCCTAATACCAGCTCTTCTGATGGAGGCTCATGAGGTTGTTTTTCCTCAGCAGAAAAGTCTATTAAATCCCCAGTCTCTACAACTGATGGCTGGGGATAGAGGTTCACCACCTGTCCGTGGAACCTAGATGATGCCATCGGTGCTGGGCACAGGTTAGCAGAGCTCTGCCCTGTTGTCAGCACTTCCTGCATCCGCCATAAGACCTCCGCGTCCATAGCTGCGGGGGCAGGTGGGCAAAGCACTCTGTTACTATGCCACATCGCCGACTCTTCAGCCAGGATTTCAGAGCTGTCTGCTGGTATTTCCTCATAGTCCCAGGCAAAGGGAGCCCCACCCTGCTGCTGAGCAGTGTCTAGCAGCTGTATGTAGGCAATCTCAAGCTCCCATTCCTGATCGGCCAGGAACTCCAAATCTTCCTGTGCCCAGAGCACTTCCGAGACGTTCAATCTTTGCTCTCTGTGCTCCATTATTTCCTCCAAACGCCACTCCAGATCACTCCCAAAGTCGGGGTCCTCGGACAGCCTCCAGTACAACAATCCCAGGCCATTATAATCAAAGCCTTCCGTGGGCCTGTCATCCGCTGTCCACGGGCACACTTGGGATACATACCACCGAAGGGCTCTGTAGCTCTCGTCCAAACGCATTTCTGCCCGGATCAGCCTGCTTAACTCAGCTGTCCACTCCTGCTTCGGTTGTTCCCCCAATAACAACATTCGTACTTCATACTGCGACCAGTACCTTACATGGATGGAGGGGAGAACTTTTCCCTGGTGTCGCTGCTCACAGGCTAGTGCTTCTTTCCAGAGTTGTAGGCGAACAGAATCATACCATCCCAGCAGGACCTGCACCGATACTGGTCCTCTGTGCTGTATCCGCATCTCTCGCAACCTCCTTCCGAATTCCTCTTCCATGACGTATCCGGGCCTTGGATCCAGGTGATGGTTTGGATGTGTTCACGACAAGGAAGCACGATCCCACCGCTGCCAGCCAATTGTGACGGACCTCGTACCCAAGATGTCCGCCGTAACTGCTTCCTCTGTCCGGTACCACACAATCCAAGACCCCCTTAGCTTACCCAGTCACCAGACAACACCAGTGTAGGGTACATCAGGAATGACTCTTTATTTGACATGTCACACTTATATACAGTTGACAGATGACTCAAGCCTAACCTAATTAGCATGAGCTAATTATCTTAATCAACACTGGGCTCCTTCATTCAATTGCAGGGTTAATTAGCACACACAACAATAGGTGAAACACTTCTACAAGCCAGACTATACTCACTTACATAACACAGGTGGCTGGAGTTCATGTCATTAGCGTCTCTTGCTAATATGCCAAATACACATACAGATTCTATGTGTATTGGGGGGCCAGCATGGACCTGAATCCAAGTATCACCAGCTCAGGGGTCCCAGGCTTGCAGCTCAAAGAGCACTGTTCCCCCAAATGCCAGGGCCCATAATCCCAAGGCAACAGGCTCGCACTCAGTCCCCTCCAACAGCCTGTGTCTCGGCCAGGTCCGTCACAAACGGTTTAACCCCCTGATCGCCCGGCGGGTGATATCAATTAGGTTTTAGGGTCAAATAAGGTCTGCGTCGCCCCAGGTTAGTGCCAGTACCGCAAACACCCACGCGCAAAGCATACACCTCCCTTAGTGGTACAGTATCTGAACAGATCAATATCTGATCTGATCAGATCTATACTAGCGTCCCAGCAGTTTAGGGTTCCAAAAAACGCATTGTTAGCGGGATCAGCCCAGATACCTGCTAGCACCTGCGTTTTCCCCCTCCGCCCAGCCCACCCAAGTGCAGTATCGATCGATCACTGTCACTTACAAAACACTAAGCACACATAACTGCAGCGTTCACAGAGTCAGGCCTGATCCCTGCGATCGCTAACAGTTTTTTTGGTAGCGTTTTGATTCAGTCGCCAGCAGCCTAGGAGATTTTTTACCTGTGAATCTCACTAGTGTACTACTAAATTTAGAGCCCAAAATGGCAAATCGCAAGTACACTAGTGAACAGGCCTACTTGTTTCTGAGTATGTCAGATAGTGAAGAGGTCACTCATCTGTCAGAATCAGGCTCAGAATACGATCCAGTAGACGACAGCGGCTCCATGACAGATAGCTCTGGCGACAGAGGTGTGGTCCCTGCTAAGGTCAGGCGTACCCGATCCGATCTTCTGCTGTTGTTGAGGTGCAGGAACCGCAGGTCTCTCGTATGGAGCAGAGAAGTACTAGCGCCGCTATTCCTTCTGGTGAACTGGCAAGCACCAGCGGCCTAGTACACCCTGGACGTACATCCAGCACTGCAGTAACACGTGGTGACGTGGCGAGTCCCATAAGTGCAGTTCAAGCTGGCGAGGTGGCAAGCACAAGTAGTCTCCCGCTGCCACCAAGAAGAAGACAAAGGCAGGCCCGTCGATCACATAGTGCCCTTCCTGCAGAATTCGCCAATCCTGATTGGGTGCCCACCACTTCTGCAGAACCCGTACTTCCCCCATTCACTGGCCAACCCGGTATTCAGGTGGAAACAGCTGATTTTAAGCCATCCGATTTTTTATCGCTGTTTTTCACGGAAGATCTCTATAGATCTATTGTGGACCAAAGTAATATATACGCTGGTCAATACATCGCCGCTAATCCCCAGTTGCCTTCCCTTGCCAGAGATTGGAAACCAATTACGGTTTCCGAATTTAAGTCCTTTCTGGGCCTTTCCCTCAACATGGGCATACATAAATTCCCGACTCTGAGGACTTATTGGTCCACCTCACCAGTCCACCAAATGCCCGTGTTCTCTGCCTCCATGTCCAGGGCACGATACGAACAGATCTTGCTGTTCATGCACTTCAGTGACAATGAACTTTGTCGTCCTCGTGGAGACCCTGAATTTGATCGGCTCTACAAAATTCGGCCCTCATAAACCACTTCAACCAATGTTTTGCAGCCTTGTTTACGCCCAATCAAGTTGTCTGCATTGACGAGTCCCTGATTAAGTTTTCTGGCCACTTGTCTTTCAAACAGTACCTTCCCAGCAAGCGTGCCAGATACGGGGTCAAGCTCTACAAGCTCTGTGACAGGGCAACAGGCTATACGTGGAGCTTTTTAGTTTATGAGGGAAAAGATAGTTACGTAGAGCCGGAGAACTGTCCAGATTACATAGGGAGCGCTGGCAAGATAGTGTGGAACTTGGTGTCACCCTTATTCGGAAAGGGGTACCACTTGTACGTGGACAATTATTACACGAGCGTGCCACTGTTTAGTCATTTGTTTGATCAGCAGATTGGAGCATGTGGCACCGTGCGACCTAATCGCCGGGGCTTTCCCCAGCGGCTTGTAGATTCCCCTCAGGCTGGGGGAGAGAGCCTGCTTTCAGTGTAATAATTTGCTCGCTGTGAAGTGGAGGGATAATAAGAATGTTTTCGTTCTTACCTCCCTTCATGCAGACACGACAGTCCAAATTCATACGGCGGCTGGTGTTGTGACGAAACCCCTCTGTGTCCACGAGTATAACCTTAATATGGGAGGGGTGGACCTCAACGACCAGTTGTTGGCGCCGTACCTAGTTGCCCATAAGGCTAGACGCTGGTACAAAAAAGTGTCTATTTATTTGTTCCAATTGGCTTTGCTGAACGCTCATGTGCTATACGGAGCTTCAGGCGGGACTTTACCCTTCCTTGAATTCCAGGAAGAGGTTGTCACAGAACTCCTGTATCCAGGCGGTTCTGCACCTCAACCTCCCCTACCAAATGCAGTAAGCCGGCTGCATGAGAGGCATTTTCCTTATGCCCTCCAGAGTACCCCTACCCAACGAGCCCCCCAAAGAAGATGTCGTGTCTGTACCAAGCGCGGATGTAGGCGTGACACCCGTTATTATTGTCCACGCTGTCCTGACAATCCTGGTCTCTGCATTGGTGAATGTTTTGAACGCTACCACTCACTAGTGAGGTATTAGCGTAGGGTACAGCATTTCACAGGCTAGGATACACTTTCACAGGGTCTCAAGAATGCCATCGCATTTTGAGACCCGACCGTTAAAATTATAGTTACAAAAAAAAACCCAAAAAAATATAAAAAAAAAAAAAAAAAAATAGTTGTCGTTTTATTGTTCTCTCTCTCTCTCTCTCTCTATTCTCTCTATTGTTGCTCTTTTTTACTCTATTCTATTCTGCAATGTTTTATTATGTTTTATCATGCTTGCTTTTCAGGTATGTAATTTTGTTTACTGTTTTTTTTTGTTAACCATTTTTTTGTTTTCAGGTGCGCCATTCAGTTGCAGCGCGGATTTATTTATCTTGACAGCAACAGCGTTTGCTCCCACGATACATAAAGCCGCGACTCCAACGCTGTAGGAGGTGATTTCACCACCACAGTTAAAAAAAAGAGCATATATGCCGAAGCATGGGGGCAGCTGGGGCGGAGGAGCGATTTTGCTCCTAATGCCACGTACATACGGTCGAAATTCCGACGGAGGCTTGCCCGTGGAAAAGTCCGACCATGTGTACGTGGCATAACTTTTTTGCGGGAGGATGCCCCATGCTTCGGCATATATATATTTTAGGCACCGGTTGCGTTAACAAAATGTTTTATTTTATACTATGTTTTTTTTTGGTATTTGCTTTGCAGGTATGGTATGGTAAGGTCTTACTGTTATACTGTAATGTTACTTTGTTTTAATGTTAACCATTATTTGCTTAGCAGGTACGCCATTCAGTTGCAGCGCAGATTTATCTATCTTGACAGCAACAGCGTTTGCTCCCACGATACATAAAGCCGCGACTCCAACGCTGTAGGAGGTGATTTCACCACCACAGTTAAAAAAAAGAGCATATATGCCGAAGCATGGGGGCAGCAGGGGTGGAGGAGCGATTTTGCTCCTAATGCCACGTACATACGGTCGAAATTCCGACGGAGGCTTGCCGTGGAAAAGTCCGACCATGTGTACGTGGCATAACTTTTTTGCGGGAGGATGCCCCCATGCTTCGGCATATATAAATGGTGCATGCAGGGCCGCTGATAGGCCAGTACAGCTGGCCCAGTTGTACCGGGCCCAGCCAGCAGGGGGGCCCGGGCAAGCTTAGCAGATAAATTATTAATGTAAAAAATAAAAAAAATCCTCCAGCCATGGCCGTTCAGAGTCCGTCCCCACCACCCCCCGGTTATTTTTTATGTTTTTTTTTTTGCAGATAGCTATCTGCAGACTAGGTGGCGGCAGGGGAAGGACTATTTAATCTATTTCGGGCGCGGAAGAATGCCTCTCCCGCACCCGCTCCTCATGCTGGCTGTGGCTCAAGTCCCAGCCAGTGCGTCCTCTATCGCGCCGTCCCCCTGGCGCCGTGGAGTGATTCCTCCCCCTCCTCTTGAGAGAAGTGTCAGTGAGGCGACTCAGGCGAGCGGCGGTGGCAGAAGGAAAAAAAAAAAAGGAGCTGCAGTCAGAATGGAATAGTTTGTGGACACTCCAGTCCAGGCAGCAGCAGGATCAGGGAAGAAGTGCCTTGTGGGGCCCAACTAAAAATTACACAGGTGTGTGCTTCCTTTGGGGGGGGCGGGGTTTGGGGGGATTCAAGATCTACTACTGATGCAGCAGCATATATACATTATGGTATTGGCGACATAGGTGGCACTGTCTGCAGCAGAATATGTCATTGGTGGCATGGGTGGCACTGGCACTGTCTGCAGGTAGCACATGCGTTATGTACCATAACGCATGCCTGCAGACAGTGCCACCCATGCCGCCAATGCCATATTCTGCTGCAGACAGTGCCACCCATGATGCTAATGTCATAACACATGTGCTGCCTGCAGAGACAGTGCCACAATGCTGCCAATGGCATTATGCCATTGGCGGCATTGTCTGCAGCACAATATGGCATTGGCGGCATGGGTGGCGTTGTCAGCAAGTAACACATGCATTATGCCATTAGTGTCATGGCTGGCACTGTTTGCAGCACATAACGGCATTGGCGGTACTGTCTGCAGCAGAATATGGCATTGGCGGCACGGGTGGCACTGTCTGCCAGTAGCACATGCATTATGGCCCATAACGCATGTGCTGCCTACAGAGTGCCACACATGCCGCCAATATTGTAATGTGCTGCAGACAGTGCCGCTAATGCCATAATGTGCTGCCAATGCCTTAATGTGCTGCAAACAGTGCCACCCGTGCCGCCAATGCTGTAATGTGCTGCAGACAGTGCCGCCCATGCTTATCACTTGTAGACAAACCTGCAATTTTGTTTCAAGGCGGGGTCTGGGGAGGGGTCAGGGGCGGGGCTGAAGGAGGGACCAGGGGCGTGGCGAGGGGTGGAGCTGAAGGGGGCCCCGTCAGCAGTGGCGTAACTAGAACGCTCAGGGCCCCGATGCAAGAAACCATGGAGGGCCCCCCCCCCCCCCCCCCCCCCCCCGACCTCCGGACAAAGCTCTTTTCTCCGAGCCCGATGGCAGAACACCAGGGCCCGGTCACAAGTGGGTGGCTGCATATAAAGGAACCTAAATATGGGGGTGGCAGCAGGGGCCATGGATAGAATCATGCTATGCATGAATCTATCCATTTGTCATAGAGGGAGTGGCTGGAGAGAGGGGGTGGCACCTGTGCGCCCTTTTGGACGCACCGCCACTGATAAACACATGCACATTCACATACATGCACTCTCACATACATGCACACACACATACATATATGCACGCACACACACACACAGACAGACATACATGCATGCGCACACACACACACACATGCATCATGCATTGCACACACATGCATGCACAGACACACACATACATCATGCACACACACAGACATACATGTGCACACACACACACATGCATCATGAACACACACATACATGCATCATGCACACACACAGACATACATGTGCACACACACACATGCATCATGAACACACACATACATGCATCATGCACACACACAGACATACATGCGTGCGCACACACACACACACACATGCATGCATCATGCATTGCACACACATGCATGCACAGACACACACATATATCATGCGCACACACACAGACATACATGCGCGTGCACACACACACATGCATCATGAACACACACATGCATCATGCGCACACACATGCATCATGAACACACACATGCATCATGAACACACACATGCATCATGCGCACACACATGCATCATGAACACACACATGCATCATGAGCACACACATGCATCATGCGCACACACATGCATCATGAACACACACATGCATCATGCGCACACACACATGCATCATGAACACACACATGCATCATGCGCACACACATGCATCATGAACACACACATGCATCATGCGCACACACATGCATCATGAACACACACATGCATCATGAACACACACATGCATCATGCGCACACACACACATACATGC
The DNA here is from genome assembly GCA_028564925.1 of Lithobates sylvaticus. Classification (NCBI taxonomy): domain Eukaryota; kingdom Metazoa; phylum Chordata; class Amphibia; order Anura; family Ranidae; genus Lithobates; species Lithobates sylvaticus. The sequence goes on along the minus strand of CM053027.1, from coordinate 294,390,424 downwards.
ATCATGCATTGCACACACAGACACACACATACATCATGCACACACATGTATGATGCACACACATACAGATACAGACTATAATCTTATATAAAAAAAAAAAAAAAAAAAACGAGTCCTCTTACCTTGTCTCTTCCTGCCGGGTACTGCACTGCAGGGGGAGACAAAGAGCACAGCACACACTGTGCTTTGACTTTCACTTTAGCCTAATGTGAGGAGCTCCCTGCACATCGCCGATTACAGTTTAGAATCGGCGATCGGGGAGCTCCTCTCAGCCGCCCCTCCTAGCGAAGTGTACAGGGGGCCCCCAGGGCCCCCTGCAGCAAGGGGCCCGGTCGCCATGGCGATCGGAGCGACCCCTATAGTTCCGCCACTGCCCGTCAGGTAGGCTGTACGGGGCCCCATGATTTCTATCAGCAGCCCTGGGTGCATGTATGCCCACCATTAGAAGTGGGTGGATGAAGGGAGGTATTCTAATGGTGGGCATACCCACCAATCAATCTCTTTTTTTTCGTTCAGCCAAGAGGCTGCATGAAAAAAAAAGATTACAATATATGTCCAGTATGTTGCTGGACTTTGAATGGTTATACCAGAATGATGCCTGCAGGTTTAGGTATCATCTTGGTATCATTCTTTTCAGCCAGTGATCGGCTTTCATGTAAAAGCAATTCTAGTGGGTAATTAGCCTCTAGACTGCTTTTACAAGCAGTGGGAGGGAATGTCCCCCCTCCCGGATATAAACCGCGCCATTGGGAAATTGGGAAAGCGTTTTATCACACCGATCTTGGTGTGGTCAGATGCTTTGAGGGCAGAGGAAAGATCTAGGGTCTAATAGACCCCAATTTTTTCAAAAAAAGAGTACCTGTCACTGCCTATTGCTATCATAGGGGATATTTACATTCCCTGCGATAACAATAAAAATGATAACTAAGAAAAAAATGGAAGGAACAGTTTAAAAATAAAATAAAAAAGCTAAATAAAAAAAAAAAAAAAAAAAAAAAAAAAAAAAAAAAAAGCACCCCTCCCCCCCTTCTCTTGCGCAAAGGCGAACACAAGCGTTGGTCTGGCGTCATATGTAAACAGCATGTGAGGTATCACCGCGAAGGTCAGATCGAGGGCAGTAATTTTAGCAGTAGACCTCCTCCGTGAATCTAATGTGGTAACCTGTAAAGGCTTTTAAAGGCTTTTAAAAATGTATGTAGTTTGTCTCCACTGCGTGTTTGTGCGCAATTTTAAAGCATGTCGTGTTTGGTATCCATGTACTCGGCCTAAGATCATATTTTTTATTTCATCAAAAATTTTAGCAATATAGTGTGTTTTAGTGCATTAACCACTTCAATACAGGGCTTTTAAACACCCTTCCTTACCAGAGCACTTTTTGCGATTCGGCACTGCGTCGCTTTAACTAACAATTGCGCGGTCGTGCGACGTTACACCCAAACAAAATTGACGTCCTTTTTTTCCCACAAATAGAGCTTTCTTTTGGTGGTATTTGATCGCCCCTGCGGTTTTTATTTTTTGCGCTATAAACAAAAGAAGAGCGACAATTTTGAAAAAAAACACAATATTTTTTACTTTTTGCTATAATAAATATCCCATTTTTTTTTAAAAAAAAACTATTTTTTTCCTCAGTTTAGGCCGATACATATTCTTCTACATATTTTTGGTAAAAAAAATCGCAATAAGCGTATATTGATCGGTTTGCGCAAAAGTTATAGCGTCTACAAAATAGGGGATAGATTTATTGAATTTTTTTTTTTTTTTTTACTAGTAATGGCGGGGATCTGCGATTTTTTTTTCGTGACTGCGACATTGCGGCGGACACTTCGGACACTTTTGACACATTTTTGGAACCATTCACATTTACACAGCGATCGTTGCTATAAAATTGCAATGATTACTGTGTAAATGTGACTGGCAGGGAGGGGGTTAACACTAGAGGGCGCTGGAGGGGTTAATGTGTGTCCCTATAGGAATGATTCTAACTGTAGGGGGAGGGGACTTAAGGGGAGGAGACCGATCATGTGTTCCTCTGTACTGGGATCACATGATCGGTCTCCTCCCCGCTGACAGGACGTGGAGCTGTGTGTTTACACACACAGCTCAACGGTCCCGCCCGGTCCCGTTGTTTTAACAGGCAATCGCGGGTGCCAGGCGGACATCGCGGCCGCCGGGCACTCGCACCGGGTCCCGAGCGATGCGGCGCGCGCGCGCCCCCCAGGCGGCCGGGAATCCGAGGACGTCCTATGACGCCCACCCAGGATGGTAGATCCACCTTTGTGGGCGTCATATGACTATGGAGCGGTGTTGAAGTGGTTAAAATAAAAAAAGTGTATTTTTTTTCCACAAAAAATGCGTTTGAAAAATCGCTGCGCAAATACTGTGTGGAAAAAAAAAATTCAACACCCACCATTTTAATCTGTAGGGCCTTTGCTTTAACAATATATGTGTTTGGGGGTTCAACGTAATTTTCTTGCAAAAAAAAAATATGTTTTCATGTAAACAAAAAGTGTCAGAACGGGCTTTGTCTTCAAGTGGTTAGAAGAGTGGGTGATGTGTGACATAAGCTTCTAAATGTTGTGCATAAAATGCCAGGACAGTTCAAACCCCCCCCCCCCCCCAAATGACCCCATTTTGGAAAGTAGACACCCCAAGCTATTTGCTGAGAGCAATGTTGAGCAGCTCAGCGAAGCTGGCCCCCCTACAATCAGCACAAATAAAAACTCAAGTGTGTTTCTTTAGTGCTACGTTTGTGCTGTTTTGTGCTGTAAAAATTTACATTTGTGCTGCTTTTATTTTTAAGATATTAGCAATTGTTTTTTCCAGACTATGACATCACCTAGCCCCCCTACAACAGCCAAAAGGCACGAAACTGGTCTCATTGGTTAGTGCTACGTTTGTGCTGTTTTGTGCTGCTAAAATTTCTGTTCTATCTTTTGTCGTTTTTGCATTATTAATGATTTATTAAAGGTCACCAAAGGTCACGTAGCCCCCCTACAACACCCAAATGACACAAAACTGGTCTCGTTGGTTAGTGCTACGTTTGTGCTGTTTTGTGCTGCTAAAATTTCCGCTCTATCTTTTGTAGTTTTTGCGTTATTAATGATTTATTAAAGGTCACCAAAGGTCACTCAGCCCCCCTACAACATCCAAATGACACAAAACTGGTCTCGTTGGTTAGTGCTACGTTTGTGCTGTTTTGTGCTGCTAAAATTTCCGTTCTATCTTTTGTTGTTTTTGCGTTATTAATGATTTATTAAAGGTCACCAAAGGTCACTCAGCCCCCCTACAACATCCAAATGACACAAAACTGGTCTCGTTGGTTAGTGCTACGTTTGTGCTGGTTTGTGCTGCTAAAAAAATGAAAGTCCAGTTAGTATTTGGAGGCTAAGTACATTTCATTCTGGATCCAGACCTGTGTTAAAGGTTCTGGTTAGTGTTGGTAGCGGCAGCCAGCTCAGGAGAGCAGAGGAGACTCTATAGCAATGAGAAGAAGGAAGAGAGAGCAGCGCCACTCTAAGTGCAATATGTCAGTGTAAAAACTTTAATTTACTTCAAAGGTAGACTCACATTTGAGTAGTGGCAAACAGGCATTTTTTTTAGGGTTCTTTAGCGTTCCTGGGTGTTCTCTCGGTTCCAGCTGGGCAGTGGTGATGAATCAGTCCCTGGCCGCTCCAGTGGCATCTGTAGCTCCGAGGCTGGAGAGTATCACAGCAGACACGTCAGCAAGGCATGTCAGCAGGCACGTCAGGCGCTTGTGAACAGGGGGCATGATTGAGCTTGCATTCAGAGCATGCATCCTCCTTCATCATGCCTGATGAAGGAGCATGCATGCCTGTTTGCCACTGCAAATGCCTGTTTGCCACTACAAATGCCTGTTTGCCACTACTCAAATGTGAGTATACCTTTGAAGTAAATTAAAGTTTTTACACTGACATATTGCACTTAGAGTTGCGCTGCTCTCTCTTCCTTCTTTTTACCCCCAGGATAGAGCAAGCCCACAGCTCCCCATAGAGATGAGGATGCCCATGTTGTCATCGCTGATGGTGCACAATAATGACTCCAAGTGTCTATAAAATAATGAATATGTGTGGCTAGTCACCATTCATGATAGGTCTACAAATTATGGTTATCCACCATTCAATTCTCTACAGCCACACATATTCATTATTTTATAGACACTTGGGGGGTTATTTACTAAAGGCAAATCCACTTTGCACTAGAAGTGCACTGCAAGTGCACTTTAAAGTGCACTTGGAAGTGCAGTCACTGTAGATCTGAGGGGTACATGCAAGGAAAATAAAAAAACAGCATTTTAGCTTGCACATGATTGGATGCTAAAATCAGCAGAGCTTCCCCTCATTTCAGATCTTCCCCTCAGATCTACAGCGACAGCACTTCCAAGTTCACTTTCAGTGCAATAGTAGTGCAGACTGGATTTACCTTTAGTAAATAGCCCCCACGGAGTCATTATTGTGCACCATCAGCATCCCTACCACCACAGCTCCCAGGACAGACACTCAAGATGGCTCTCATCCACTCAGTAGGGGGATGGATATTTTCCCTCCTCCTGGCTTCTCTTGCTCTTTTCTTCTCCCCGTTGATGGGGCTAATATTTGACCATTTTGGTTTTATATATATATTTTCTTCACAGATATGTCATATGCACCTGCTCCTGATGAGGTGGAACAATCACCGAAACGCATCAAGCTTTCAAGGCTGCATACACACATGTTTTTAACATACAATGTATTATATGCTATGTATTTGTGCCTTTACAATGGTTCTTTATATGGAGCAATATTGGTTGTGTAAATAAGTTCCATTGAAAACAATGTGATTTCCATTGTCATGCGATTCTGTGTGATTCTTTGAGACTCATATCGCATCTAAAATAGCACTAGTGTGACCCAGGCCTAATACAGACCTTACGGTTCAGCTTTAAGTAGTGTAGTGTGAATACTAGAGATGAAACATGAACAAAATACCCAGTGCCAATCCTGACCTCCCTGGGACCCTAAGCAAAATTCTGCTAAGGGGTCCTCTACCTAACCCGTGATGCCTTGAGCTATGTAAACCATTTGCCATTGCCACACAGTCACACCTGACACTTCAGTGCTCCCAATACAATCCTCCCTCCTTTAAACAAAACAGTCAAAGAATAAGTACAATAATATAGAACAGAATGAGGTTCAAACAAACAATATTTATTGAATAGAGTCTCTCCCTACATCAGGGTCCCTAGAGAGCCTCCCCTTACATTAGGGTCCCCAGAGAGCCTCCCCTTACATCAGGATCCCAGAGAGCCTCCCCTTACATCATGGTCCCCAGAGAGCCTCCCCTTACATCAGGGTCCCCAGAGAGTCTCCCCCTACATCAGGGTCCCCAGATAGCTTCCCCCTACATTAGGGTCCCCAAGAGAGCCTCCCCTTACATCAGGGTCCCCTGAGAGCCTCCCCTTACATCAGGGCCCCAAAGAGCCCCTCCTTACATGAGGGTCCCCAGAGAGCCCCCTTACATCAGGGTCCCCAGAGAGCCCCCGCTACATTAGGGTCCCCAGAGAGCCCCCTTACATCAGGGTCCTTAGAGAGCCTCCCCCTACATCAGGGTCCCCAGAGAGCCTCCCCTTACATCAGGATCCCCAGAGAGCCCCCCTTAAATCAGTGTCCTCAGAGAGTCTCCCCATACATCAGGGTCACCAGAGAACCTCCCACTATATTAGGGTCCCCAGAGAGCCTCCCCTTACATCATGGTCCCCAGAGAGCCTCCCCTTACATCAGGGTCCCCAGAAATCCCCTCCTTACATCAGGGTCCCCAGAGAGCCCCCCTTACATCAGTGTCCTCAGAGAGCCCCTCCTTACATCAGGGTCCCCAGAGAGCTTCCCTACTTACATCAGGGCCCCCAGAGAGTCTCCCCCTACATCAGGGTCCCCAGAGAGCCTCCCCTTACATCAGGGTCCCCAGAAAGCCTCCACTTACACCAGGGTCCCCAGAGAGGCTCCCTACTTACACCAGGGTCCCCAGAGATCCTCCCCTTACACCAGGCTCCCCAGAGAGCCCCTCCTTACATCAGGGTCCCCAGAGAGCCTCCCCCTATATTAGGGTCCCCAGAGAGCCTCCCCTTACATCAGGGTCCCCAGAAAGCCCATCCTTACATCCGGGTCCCCAGAGAGCCCCCCTTACATCAGTGTCCTCAGAGAGCCCCTCCTTACATCAGGGTCCCCAGAGAGCCTCCCTACTTACATCAGGGCCCCCAGAGAGTCTCCCCCAACATCAGGGTCCCCAGAGAGCCTCCTCTTACATCAGGGTCCCCAGAGAGCCTCCCTACTTACACCAGGGTCCCCAGAGAGCCTCCCCTTACACCAGGGTCCCCAGATAGCCCCTCCTTACATCAGGGTCCTCAGAGAGCCCTTCCTTACACCAGGGTCCCCAGAGAGCCCCCCCTTACACCAGGGTCCCAAGATAGCCCCCCCCCCTTACATCAGGGTCCCCAGAGAGCCCCCCCCCCTTACACCAGGGTCCCAAGATAGCCTCCCCTTACATTAGTGTCCCCAGAGAGTCTTCCCTCTTACATTAGTGTCCCCAGAGAGTCCCTTCCTTACATCAGTGTCCCCAGAGGGCCCTGTCCTTACATTAGTGTCCCCAGAGAGCCCCCCTCTTACATCAGTGTCCCCAGAGGGCCCCGTGCTTACATTAGTGTCCTCAGAGGCCCCCCTTCTTACATCAGGGTCCACAAACAGCTGACTCCCCCCCTTGCAGAGATTCCCCTGTACCTGGCTGGTGGAGGTGGGAGGTGGCGTTCGGTAGCTCTATGGTGTCCACAGGTAGGGGATCTCCCTGGGGCTAGTAGTTCTATCTCCAAATGTATACAGCGGAGAGGGGAGGGGCCTCTGACCCAGGCATCAGCAACAGTGTTCAAGCAGAGTGAAAGTGAAACTGATACCTGCCTTGGTCAGAGGCCCCTCCCTTCTCCTCTACACTGTATACACTGACACTTGAGAGAGTACTACAATCCCCAGGGAGATCCCGCCGCCCACACAGGCACCATAGAGCTGCCGATCGCCGCCTTCCACCTCTTCCCACCTCTCCCCACTGCACTCTAAATGGCCAGCCAGAGGTGCAGGGGGGAATGCTGGGTCTCGGGGGCCCCCCTACAACAGTATAACGGAAGGGCCCAGCCGCAAATGCGACTGCATCGACCCATAAATTTCCGCCACTGTAAACATTAATTGATGCGCTATGACACGAGGGGGAGGCGGGGCCTCGAGTAAATTGCGGGGCCCTACACAGCTTGCGTAGTGAGTGTATAGGGCGGATTGGCTCTGAAAATACCTCTTGTTCTGATTTAGTGGAGCAGACACCAAGATTTGGTATTTTGTGATTTAGTAGTGGTTTAAATGCCTTAAATGCCTAGGCATGCATATTCATGAGATACACTGGGAAGTACAATTTTTTAAATATATACAGTGTATCTCTACATCCTCTGCAACTCATGGAATTGGAGTCTGTGCATTAGAAATGTGAAGGGGTTTGTAAATGCACATGGTAATAGGAGTATAGGAGGATCCTTTTGTTCACAGAGCTGAGATTCACGGATCACCTAAGACAGCAAATTGGTTTCCTACAACAATCATCCACCATTGATTAACCCAATTTGCTGCAAATCAAGGTTTATGTGGACTTATTCGTTTTTTAGTGAATTATACGCTGACTGTGGCATAATACTAGCAGTACAGTACTCACCAAGATATTCAGAGCTGTTTAAAGATGGTAGAATTTTATGTCTGAATGGTATTGTCCAGTCAAAATGTTCTATCCTGAAAAAAAAGAGAGAGAAAGCATATATTTAGCAGAAGACTAGGAGTATCCATGAAAAAAAAAAAATTTTTTAAAAGTCAGCAGCTACAAATACTGCAGCTGCTGACTTTTAATAATCGGACACTTACCTGTTCCAGTGTCCAGCAATGCGGGGGGTTGAAGCTCCGCTGGTCCCCCGATCCGCTCGGCGGCGCTGGCATTGCAACTGTGGGCACCCGGCTGTGGCTTCACAGCCGGGCACCCACTGCACATGCGTGAGCAGCGCCGCGTGCCGTGATTGGCCGCGCAGTCATCTGTGACCTGTCACGTGTCCCAGATGACTGACAGGAGGGAGGGAGCCCTTCCTGCGCTGAGGGGAATTGATGTCACCAGCCCAGGCACCGAAGGAGGCAGACTACGAGGGACCCCCTAGCAACAGGCATTTAGAGGTGAGTTAAAAAAAAAAAAATACAATTATTTTTTTTATTTTTATTTTTTAGGAATTTTAAGCATTTTTTTTATTTTTGAGTGCAACACCACTTTAAGCATTATTTAACCTGTATTTACTGCTATCTAGAGCACAGGGGTTTACCCTCTCTTCCTGTCCTGCTGACAATGCTTTACCAAGAGAAGAAGTGAGAGAAAATTTCATAGGGGTTCTAGCCTTAACCCAACTGCAATAAAAGGCTTTTTTTTATAATCAAATTATTTTGTTTGAAGGCACATAAGATTGAAGATAAGAAGCCATCAATTTTTTAACCCAAAAAACTCTCCAATGGAACAATCGCACCAATAATTGGTGGGCAAATACAAACACAAGCTGGTAGGATATAATATATATATAATTACAGTGCGAGTACATGTCTTTTGCATATAATACACAATACAAAAAGGCTTCTCGCCTCGACTACTGCAACTCCCTCCTCATTGACTTACCTTTACATGAGCTATCCCCCTTCAGTCTATCATGAATGCTGCTGCCAGACTCATCCACCTTACGAACTGTGCAGTGTCTGCCACTCCTCTTTGCAAGTCTCTCCATTCGTCGTTCAGGTGCTTATCTAATAGTTTCTTGAAACTATCGATGCCCCCCATTGAGACCACCACCTGTGAAAGGGAATTCCACATCCTTGCCGCTCTTACAGTAAAGAACCCTCTACGTAGTTTAAGGTTAAATCTCTTTTCTTCTAATTTTAATGAGTGGCCATGTGTCTTGTTAAACTCCCTTCCGCAAAAAAGTTTTATCCCTATTGTGGGGTCACCAGTACGGTATTTGTAAATTTAAATCATATCCCCTCTCAAGCGTCTCTTCTCCAGAGAGAATAAGTTCAGTGCTCGCAACCTTTCCTAATAACTAATATCCTCCAGATCCTTTATTAGCTTTGTTCCCCTTCTTTGTACTCGCTCCATTTCCAGTACATGGTGCCCAGAACTGGACAGCATACTTCAGGTGTGGCCGGACCAGAGTCTTGTAGAGTGGGAGAATTATCGTTTTATCTCTGGAATTAATCCCTGTTTTAATGCATGCCAATATTCTGTTTGCTTTGTTAGCAGCAACTTGAAATTGCATGCCATTGTTGAGCCTATCATCTACTAGGACCCCCAGGTCCTTTTCCATCCTAGATCCCCCCAGAGGTTCTCCCCCGAGTGTATAGATTACATTCTTATTTTTGCCACCCAAATGCATTATTTTACATTTTTCTACACTGAACCTCATTTGCCATATAGTTGCCCACCTCATTAATTTGTTCAGATCTTTTTGCAAGGTTTCCACTTCCTGCGGAGAAGTTATTGCCCTGCTTAGCATAGTATCATCTGCAAATACAGAGATTGAACGGTTTACTCCATCCTCCAGGTCATTTATGAACAAATTAAATAGGATTGGTCCCAGGACAGAACCCTGGGGGACCCCATTACCCACCCCTGACCATTCCGAGTATTCCCCATTTATCACCACCCTCTGAACTCGCCCTTGTAGCCAGTTTTCAATCCATGTACTCACCCTATAGTCCATGCCAACAGACTTTATTTTGTACAGTAAACGTTTATGGGAAACTGTGTCAAATGCTTTTGCAAAGTCCAGATACACCACGTCTACGGGCCTTCCTTTATCTAGATGGCAACTCACCTCCTCATAGAACGTTAATAGATTGGTTTGGCGAGAACAATTCTTCATGAATCTATGCTGATTACTGCTAATGATACCGTTCTCATTACTAAAATCTTGTATATAGTCCCTTATCGTCCCCTCCAAGAGTTTACATAATATTGATGTTAGGCTAACTGGTCTGTAATTCCCCGGGATGTATTTTGGGCCCTTTTTAAATATTGGTGCTACATTGGCTTTTCTCCAATCACCTGGTACCATTCCAGTCAGTAGACTGTCAGTAAATGTTTGTCTTCATTTTGTAAAGCACTGCACAAACTGTTGGTGCTATATAAATCCTGTATTATAATAATATAAAATATATAATAAGGGAAAGTGTAACACCTAATAGGCACAAGTTACTAATGGTATGACATCTGAATAGAAATTAGAAGATATATCTAGAGGTTGATGTATGTTTTAGCATCATAATGTCCTGATACAGATTAAACAATATTAAACCCAATATATATATATATATTGCAGCTTACCAATCATTAGATGTGGTGGCTGCATTGAATATGGTGGCTGCATTAGTTTTCGTTTTTTAGGCTTTTCCCCTCTATTTTCACCTGGTGATCTGCCAAGTAACTCACCTGCATTAGAGTGCCCCCAGTCTGGTCAGTCTGGGAGGAGGAGAGCATTAGATGAACTAGCAGGTTTAAATACACTAACAAATTGAAACCAAGCTTCAGCTAACACTTTGCTTTTGGGTATAACAACACTTTAAGAAAAGTAAGCTTTTTTTTATTTCTGCCTGTGTTAGGAGTTCTGCTCACTGTCGGGTAAAAGCAGCGAGAAAACAGAAACACTTGTTTTTTTTTCACAAATTAATGCTTCCAGTTTTCAGATGTCAATATAAATACAATATATTTCACTGTAAAAAATATAATAGCTATTACCTCAAAAATCCTGCACACACAGTGGAAGCCATGTAAAATACAGCATAGAATATTAAAAGACATATGAGAATATAGAGATGAATGTTCTAGGAAGAAGAAGAGAAAAAAAGGTGAGCACATTCAGCATATTGGATAGTGCAACACTTATCCAACAGTATAAGCAAAATATATAATGTATATAAATAATATATAAATGTATATGCAAACAGTATAATGAAACGTTTAATTTCATTCTGATAAAAATAACAAGTTAACAGGGCAATAACCATTTATGTAAAATGTATCTTTTTTTTGCTGTTCTGTACCTCAATTACAACCTTTTTATTATGTGTACGCATGTTTTTTAAATGCCTTTCTGATCTTAGGATTGTTTGCTTCACATATCAGTATAGGTTCTGTGCGTGTCATTTGTGAGCTCATATTCCAAGTCTTCCCAATACTTTGTAAGGCCTAGGCATTATGACTACATATTACTAATCCCTCTAAGCAAAAAAAAAAAGGTTGTGTTCATATTGTATACTGGGAAAAAGATAGTACAACACTTTAAATAATACATGTAAAAAATTGTTATTTTGCTACATAAATAAACATTCTACTGTACCATACTGCTCTTCTCAGCTCTAATCCTGATGTCCATGACTTGACCAAGAGGGTTTATGGGATTTTCTGCAATCCTCTCATGTTATTATCTAACTCTATAGAACGTGGCAGTGTATCTGCAGCCTGTCAGAGCTTTAAAGGATAACTCCACTTTCGTGGGGGAAAAAAAGGCAAATAAAGAAAAAAAATAATATAGCGTATACAATTGCAACACAAGTAATTATGTAGTTGAAAGTTATTAATAATAACCTTTCCCTTTTGAACTGTACCGCTGTAATTTTCCGAAAATGCAATATGGCTACCAGGAGGTGTTCTGTACATGGTCTGTATACAGAACCTCCCCCTCCCCCAAAACATAATTTCCTGCTTGTGTGATTGGCTCACTGATTTTCCCAGAAGTCGGCCCTAAGATATGTCAGATTTCAGGCATCTTCTGCAACAAAAATTTCATTTTTGGTGAGATACTCCCAATAGGAAATCAAGCCTAAAGGAATGCAGGCCCAACAGATTTCCTCATTATAGCCCTGCAGGTGCAACAGCTGATTGATAATTATGAAACCACACCCATTAGATTAACTTTCCACATGCACACAGAGAATTACAGTGAGGCTGTAATTGATGGGCACAGTGAGGCTGAAATTGATTGGCACAGTCAGTGAGGCTGCATATGATGGGCACAGTGAGGCTGCAATTGATGGGCACAGTGAGGCTGCAATTGATGGGCACAGTGAGGCTGCATTTGGTGGGCACGGTGAGGCTGCATTTATTGACAGGCACAGTGAGGCTGCAATTGATGAGCACAGTGAGGCATTTCAATATTTTATCTAGCAGTAATGATACATAATAACCTGATAAAGGTCTAGATACAGTTCTGCAGTTCTGCAATGACCTTTCTCCTAAACAACTAGTGACCATCATGCTCAAATATAATCTATGAGCTACAATAACACCTGGAAAGGTATCAGCAAGTCCTTTGTCATATAAAACTGCCTTTTGAGACATGACCGGAGCTTGGCAAAGGCTGCAAACTGGACAATTTCCTCAACGAACACTCTACTGCATTCTCAAGGTTAAGCACCAATAAGTTTCTTAACCTCAGTTTTTATCTCTGCATCAGGTAGACTACATAAGTTGACAAAACAAACAACTGATCTTAAATATAATTGAAAGTTTCACATCTGAATGTTTCTCTGAGAGAAAAAAATGTTTCCTCTGAGACTAGGGTTGGGTTGGCATAACTTGTTTTTCTTTGTTCATCTGCTGATTTGTAGTCTGCATTGCCACAGAACTTCCTGGCATCCAGTTCCAGCTCTTCACACTTATCTCAAAGTGATTCCAAAAACATTTCCATAGAATCAATTAGATCCATCACCAAGAAAGTCTAGGGCCCCCTCTGGCAGGGGGGGGGGGGGGGCTAGGGAAATCACCCCTTTTTGCCCCCATATAAATCGAGCAGTATGGATAGCATTATCAGGAGGCACAGAACAGAACATGTGCAGCTTTCTGTTACGTAATTAGCCAATAAACACCCAGTAATCTGTATTTGATTAAACTGCCTTTGACACCCAGTGTTTTAGGTGAGTACTAATAACTGGTCAGCAAAGTTTTTGGTGGGCACTTACCACCATTATTTATTGAGTCACTCACAACTGTCATCCAAGGGAGAGGGGGGGGGGGGTGGAGAAGATCCAGCCTCCCTCCTCTCCCATTCATGTAGAGGGAATGATGATGGCTGGGAACTGTTAAGAGTGTGACAGACACTCAACCCTGACAGCTGCACCCAGTTGCTGTTTGTTTACGGGCAGTTTCTCCCATCACTGACTTTTACAGATTGAAGAATTCTGGCTATTTTATGCAAACTGTTAATAAAATGATGGACGGCTGACAACCCTGGTTGGAACACATATCAGGTTTTTATTGCGGTATCTGTGATCACAAGGGAGACTCACTTCCTCAATGTTTTCTGGTAGCCATTGTCACCAGGACTGAAAGTGAGAGAAAATCCAAAAATGTACTCACTGGAACGGTAGTTGAGGTTAAATCTCAAATAGGGACACTTTTTCCTAGACACCTGTCTAAGAGGTGATTTACTCACTTATATTGTGTCTGAAGGACAGAAATACTCAAACATAGATGGAAAAAAAAAAAAAAAAGAGGAAAAAAAAGGGTTTTACCACTCCTTATTATACAAAATGAAAGAAAACATTTTGGCTTTAGATATGCTATCTTTCTCCCTCTATTCCCAGTTTGTAATCAGTTTGGCTTTAGATATGCTATCTTTCTCCCTCTATTCCCAGTTTGTAATCAGATCCTCAAAAGAGCACCAGCAAATTGATGAGGCTATCATTTGTCTCTCTCCTTCATTTAGAAAACATTGGGGCTGATTTACTAAAGGCAAATAGACTGTGCACTTACACTAATTTTCCCCAGCATTAAATGAATAAGGTGACGCTCTGCTGAGTTCTATCATCCAATCATGTGCAAGCAAATATGCATTTTATTTCCTAGTACCTGGTTATTCTTTACAAAATGAAACTTTACCACATTCACTAAGCTCTGGGGAAAATTAGTTTGCAATGTGCACTGTCTATTTGCCTTTAGTAAATCAACCTCATAATGTTTGCTGCATTATACACGACTGTCATGCCACGTACACACGATCAGATTTTCCGACAACAAATGTTGGATGTGAGCTTGTTGGTGGAAAGTCCGACCGTGTGTATGCTCCATCGGACATTTGTTGTCGGACTTGCCGCCAACAAATGTTGGCTAGCAGGTTCTCAAATTTTCTATCAACAAATGTTTGTTGTCGGATTGTCCGATCGTGTGTACACAAGTCCGTCGGATAAAAGTCCAAAGTACAAACACGCATGCTCAGAAGCGGTCGGTCTTGTAAACTAGTGTTCGTAATGGAGAATTAACATTCGTGACATGGCAAATTATGAAATCTCCAAATGCAGCGCACAATTCTCTTCTTCTTTAATGGGATAATAATGAAGCTGCTTTGCTGGTGATATTGATGGATTTATTGCAAACGATTTATCAAAGGCTTTTTTTTCAAGTGTTATCAAGAATAATAATAATAATAGCGCTAAATGAAAAACACAAAAAGAAAAGCACGAATCAACACACACCAAACTTCTACTAACACTAAATTATCAGAAGAAGCCAAAAGGGTGGCGCCAAAGAGCTGAAAAACCTCGTAGTACGTCTAGTACATCACTACATTCGTAATTGTTGGCCAACATTTGTGTGACCGTGTGTATGCAAGACAAAATTCCACGGTTTTGTTGTCGGAAAGTCTGATCGTGTGTACGGGGCATAAGTGTTATGCCACGTACACACGAACGGACTTCTCGTCGGACTGAAATCCAAAGGACTTTTCAACGGAGTTCCGACAGAGTTCCGCCGAAACTGACTTGCCTACACACGATCAGACCAAAGTCCGATCGTTTAGAATGTGATGACGTACGACGGGACTAGAAAAAGGAAGTTCAATAGCCAGTAGCCAATAGCTGCCCTTGCGTCGCTTTTGGTCCATCGGAACAGCATACAGACAAATGGTTTTCTAGATAGGAACTGGTTCTGGCAGAAAGATTTAAAACATGTTCTATTTCTAGGTCTGTCAGAATTTTAGAAAGAAAAAGTCAGATGAAGCCCACACACGATCGGAATTTCCGACAGAATAATTCCGTCTGACTTTTTCTGTCGGAAAGTCCTGTCGTGTGTACAGGGCATTAGTCTGACTGCCCCTCAGTTTCTTAATTTGCATGTAGGAATTACAGGAAACTAATGTCAAGGCAGATTCAGGTATTTTTGACAGCTGTATGTAAAAAATATTTTATTTAATCCAGTTATGTATTTATAAAAATATTGTTTTTTTATTGTTGCTGAGTTTATTTATACATGTTTCTTTCCTTCCATATTAGTGAAGCTATGGGAGTATGTCACAGATCAGTGGACTGTCAAACCAACAACAATATCTATGGAAACCAAGTCAGACGAAAGTTGCTGTCAGGGGGGAATGGTATTACTCAGTCTACTGTAACTAGTTCTCCATCTCTTCATATTCTAATATGAGTGAGCTGAACGGAAGAAATATTCTACGTTATACTATACAGCATATTGTATGCCTTTCTCTGCAGACAAAAGGGATTGCACAAGATGTTATTAAAACAGTGGCTTTTGTATAAAATGGCAAAAATGATGGTCTTGCTACTAATGTTTACACTGGTAAGTGTATTACAATGTATTTCCTGATACTAGTAAGTATATCTATATGTTTGTACTGATACAGTTATGTTATAGTGCATTTGTGAGAAGGGGTGTGTGTGTGTACCTTTATGTGTAATATATGGAGGAAATCGTATTCACTATTCCACGATGCTCTGTAGTAATCATGCCTTAGCAGTCTAGGAGTAGTGGTACTTATTTTATGGAAAAAAACTGACAAACCAGTGTCGTTTTAGTAAAGGCAAATAGACGGTGCACTTTGGATGTGCAGTTGCACTAATTTTCCCCAGGGCTTAGCTTCATTTTGTAAGGAATACCTAATCAGGTGCAAGAAAAACAAAGTACATTTTTTCTTGCTTGCACATGATTGGATGATGGAAATCAGCAGAGCTTCACCTTATTCACTAAGCTATGGCAAAAATTAGTGTAACTACACTTGCAAAGTGCACAGTACCTGTGCCTTTAGTAAATCAACCCCACTGTTTTTGAGACCAATGTCTTCCTTGAACACATGTACATTTTCTCTAAAGCCTGCTGCATGTTCAAGATGAGGTTGCACATTTGCATTTATTGAATGTATACCAGCTATAGATTGACATTACATAAAGTTATTTTTAATTTATGCTCTCGAGTACACCCTGTTTTTCTCAGATTTTATGTTACATATGTATTAATATGCACATTGCATTCTATACAGTTATAAAAGGGTTATTTTAAAATGCAGATTTATATGCACATTGTTTTTCGGCAGTTATACAAGGCCTATATAAAAACAAAAATTATATATACTGTGTGTGTGTGTATATTTATATATATATATATATATATATATATATATTTATACACACACACTGAGCAAAATTATAAACGCAACACTTTTGTTTGCCCCTATTCATTATGAGCTGAACTTAAAGATCTATGACTTTTTCTAAGTACACAAAAGGCCTATTTCTCTCAAATATTATTCACAAATCTAAATCTGTGTTAGTGAGCACTTCTCCTTTGCCAAGATAATCCATCCACCTCACAGGTGTGGCATATCCAGATGCTAATTAGATAGCATGATTATTGCACAGGTGTGCCTTAGGCTGGCCAAAATAAAAGACCACTCTAAAATGTGCCGCTTTACTGTATTGGGGGGGGGGGGGGGGTTGGGGGGCTCCGAAAACCAGTCAGTATCTGGTGTGACCACCATTCGCCTCAAGCAGTCCAGCACATCTCCTTCGCATGGAGTTGATCAGGTTGTTGATTGTGGCCTGTGGAATGTTGGTCCATTCCTCTTCAATGGCTGTGCGAAGTTGCTGGATATTGGCAGGAACTGGAACACGCTGTCGATACAGAGCATCCCAAACATGCTCAATGGGTGACATGTCCGGTGAGTATGCTGGCCATGCAAGAACTAGGATGTTTTCAGCTTCCAGGAATTTTGCACAGATCCTTGCAACATGGGGCCGTGCATTATCATGCTGCAACATCAGGTGATGGTCGTGGATGAATGGCGCAACATTGGGGTTCAGGATCTCGTCACGGTATCTCTGTGCATTCAAAATGCCATCAAAAAAAGGCACCTGTGTTTGTTGCCCATAGCATACGTCTGCCCATACCATAACCCCACCGCCACCATGGGCCACTCGATCCACAATGTTGACATCAGCAAACTGCTCACCCACACGACGCCATACACGCTGTCTGCCATCTGCCCTGTACAGTGAAAACCAGGATTCATCCGTGAAGAGAACACCTCTCCAAAGTGCCAGATAACATCAAATGTGAGCATTTTCCCACTCAAGTCGGTTACGACGACCTGCAGTCAGGTCGAGACACCGATGAGGACAACGAGCATGCGCTTCCCTGAGACGGTTTCTGACAGTTTGTGCAGAAATTCTTGGTTATGCAAACCGATTGTTGCAGCAGCTGTCCGGGTGGCTGTCTCAGAAGATCTTGGAGGTGAAGATGCTGGATGTGGTGGTCCTGGGCTGCGGTGGTCTGCGGGTGTCCTCTACTTTTCTGCAGCAGAGAATGACATTTTCCGACCCGAATTTGGGGCCCCGTATGTCGGGGCCACTTGGTGCTAGGAGCCCCGAGATACAGGGCCCCAAATTTGGTCAACTGTGTCCAACTGCAGCAATGTAATTTCAGGACCCTTTGGGTCCAGAGACCCCAAATTTTGGCTGCAGCTAGGGGGCATCTATGAACCCTTAACTACCAAGTTTGAAGTTCAGGGGACCTATGGCTGCAAATGGGCACAGTGAGGCATGCAAATGGGCACAGTGAGGCTGCAAACGGGCATTGTTGACCCTCTTTTCCACTTACAGTAGCTGCGCATTTCTCACCCTAGGCTTATACTCGAGTCAATAAGTTTTTCCCAGTTTTTTTTTTGTGGTAAAATTAGGTGCCTCGGCTTATATTCGGGTCGGCCTATACTCGAGTATATACGGTATGTAGATATTAGCTTAGAACCTTTCCCAAAAGTTTGATATCCTCGTTCAACAAGGAGATCGGCCGGATGGTGTGGTCTAGGGTGTGCTCTGTAGTTTTAGAGATCATGGCTATATGGGCCTGCAACACGTCTTGGGCGGGCAGGGAACCCTGTCGCAGACTATTGAAGTAAGCCATCAAGTAGCGGATGAGCAGTGGAAAACTTTTAGACCACAGAAACCTTCTGGTCCAGGGGCTTTAGAGGTACATATAGACTTGATGGCCTGCACAACCTCAGCCTGAGAAATGATGGCATTAGGTGTCTCCCGAGCTCAGTCAGATTTGCTTTGTTTATATTTCATGTCTGAGATTTATAACCACTTTAAGAGTTACATATAATTTAAAGAGGAACTGCAGTCTGCTCACATAATTTGTAATAAAAACATCTTTGTCTTTTCTTAAGCTTCCCTCCAACCACGTTGCATATTATTTTATATATACTGTGATTCTGTACTTGCCAAATATGCTGCAGAAATCTCCCTCCACTGAGTCTGGCTCCAATCATTTTAACTGTGGGCAGCTAAAGCTGCTGCCTGTTCACTTCCTGGATTTTTACAGACACACAGAAGCACACCTCCAGCTCTGCAGCTCTCATTGGCCCTTTTATGACTCATCCCCCCTCCCTTCCTGGCAAACTCTCACAATAGTGAGAGAGAGCTGTGCATGATGTCATAAGCCTAGGCTTTTTTCCAGAGAAAAAAAAAGGAAGTGGGCTGTATATGGTATTTACTGTTAGAAAAAAAAATTACTATCCAAAGTTAAAACAACAGAGGGCAGAGGATTTAATAGATGGAAAGTTGAAGAAATGACTGAAGTTCCGCTTTAACCTTAGTTTGCATACTCCCCTGCATGTTGGTAAAACACCAACATTCTTGCAATAAAAAATACCTGCACTAAAATACAAAACTTTCTATTAGGCTTTCAGTGGATTTCCTGTATTCCCAGGATTTGTGAATGGGACATCCCTGCTGATCTGTGGTACATGTATACAGGCTCTCCACTTTCTCTAGTAAAAGTACAAAGCTCATTAACTTCCTAACATCACAGAGGCCCCATTCATAAATCAGCGGTAAAGTCTAACTGTGATAATACCACTGATTTTCCATTAAAACAGATGTATGTTTGTTTTTTTCGAATCATCCGATCCGATGCTGCATCTGTCCCCCGGGGCCTCTAACACTGAGAACCAAGCGATCGAACACCACAGATTGCTCGGTTCTCAGAGCTCTGTGAGCAGAGAGCTGCTAAATAATAGTCAGCAGCTCTCTGTTCTGCCCCCCACGCTCACTGGTGTGCTGGGCTGTGGAGGGGGAGAGAGCGGCCATCTCAGGCTCTCAGTGGCTCGTTGAGAGGCTGAGTCAGATGAAGGTCCAGGCATGTGGGTGGATCCCGACTCCATGTCTGCTGCAAACGGGTCACAGGAGTGCAGAACAAACTGCACTCCTGTGATCCACAGAAGAAGTACAGCCAAACAAGCCCCTCTGGTGCATTTATATAGCAGTGCTGTGTCCGTTATAAAAATGCTTCTCTCCTTTCAGGAGTCAGAACCCTGAAGGTGGCAAAACCCTATAAGGGAGAAAATAAATGAGCAGTAAGAGGAGAAAACATGTCACATGACCTCTATTCAGGAGGTGTTTTAGTGTTACTTTGGAGGCATCACATTTTGTTTAGTACAGAGTATTTTCAGCACTCCTCTACAATAGTGAAGCCAAGCTAATGCCTTCCTTTATGAATTGGCCCATAGTGTATAGATATACATTCATACATTTTGATTCTTGGACAGTTTTTCCCTTTACTTCAACAGCACTTTGTATTTCAGTGTATACAGTGGTTGCTACAGACATCTCTGGATAATTCCTATAATATCTGGTCATCTTCTTCCTGCAATTTGACACGTGTCACTATGAAAGCCCAGGTAATTTGTTTTATTCTGTTTAAATGTTCTACGTTTTAAAAGGAATATATAGTGTTTAGTATATATTTATTTTTTATTATGTTGAAAACTAATAGGTACAATTTAGAAAAATATATTTGCAATTCCTATTGACTGGGTAAATATAGCGAATTGCATAAGAATATTTTGAATTGACCTGTTTCTAGCCACAAATAAGCTGTGATTTAGAAAGTGACTGTCCTGTAGCTTCTTGGTATTAATTTTTAATCAGAGAAAGATATTATGAACATAAACTGTTTTCTCAAGGTCTTCTATTTAGAAAAAATGTGTGTGTATATATATATATAGCAAAAACTATTATATTTTGTATACATTTTAAATCATTTATACAAAATACCATAAAGAAGAAACCAAATACAAAAGACAAATCCTAAATACTGTGAAGTTATAAGGAAACAGAATATAGAGATAATTATTTGCATATAGAACGAGAACGGATATAGCACATAATATTAAAGTCTGAGCTGAACAGCGAATCGTCTTTTACCTTTATAAAACTTGCAGTTTGTAGTTTCCGTAAAAATGGAATACAGCAAAAAAATATAACAATATGGAGGCAGGGAGGGAAAACACGATTATTAGTTCACAGTGTCAGTGTCAACATCAGGCGACCCTTGACTGGTATGTCAAAACTCCACGGGTCAGGAGGTATGACACGATTAAGTGAGGGGCCAAAACTGCTCCTAGGTAGCAAATTCTGCTATTTAATTAGAGGAGAGAGTCTACCGTGTCCAATAAAACCAAGTTTTGCAAAACTTTTTTTCTCTGCAGAGAGGAGAAGGTCCTCCAGAAAAGATTATGAATCATTGAGATGGGTGTACCCAAAACAAATATTTGTCCCTCTACAAGCTTATTGGAATTGTAAGCCGAGATAACCAACTGCTCTGTCCAAAAATGACCCATGTACAGTACTATAAATAAATACTATTTAATTCTATAAAAAATATTCTATCCTAACCGGACATCAGATAAGACAAGGGCATTGCAAGGACAGATTAGAAATGGGTTTTCTAGGGTCCCTTGGCCTGCTGGGAGAGCCAATTTATTTGGGTGGAGTCAGGTGATCGGGGTTCTGTGCCACCTGGATGGCTTAGTATAAATATGTGCCCCTCGCGCTACTTGGAGTATACAGATAGTCTAAAGTGCGTTAACAATAGTGCTGTGCTGCAAAATGTGGCGTGTTCACAAATACACAAATGAGGGTAAGTATATAAAAGAATTTCGCGCAATGAATAGCTAAAAAATAAATAAATATAAAGTGCAATATGTATATTGACCAGTAGTGGATGCTGGTGCTGTTGAGAGGTAGTTACTGGTTCATTAAAACTACTTATGTGACTGGTGATGGAAAATAGCACGTAATTGTGACTAACAATAAATATAATAAATAATGTATTGAATATTTAAAGTGTCATGTGCAAAAAACTCAAACTTGATTAATGTGGTATTCATAAAACAATATGCTTAAAAGCCTTATGTTTACAGCAATAAAAATAAAAATAGTGTAAATCCGTGACTGGTGAAACACAAATACCATATAAATATATAATATAAAAATGATATAAATCACAGTGGTGAATGGGTGATTCAGTGATGAATAAAAAATATATATCTATATAAAATATTAAAAAGGAAGTTCATATAGTCCCAGAATGGATAAAAATATATAAATATGACAGTGTCCAAGTTAATCTGGGACAATAAAAAAAAGTTATAAGTTGCTGTATGCCTTTTCCTGCATGGCTGTCTACCTATAGAAGTCTCTGAGTCTGCTAAATTAACATTGCAACTACTAAAGGGTGTCCTTGCCCTAAACCTCTCTCCCACAGTTCTGTTTAAGAGACAATAAATCTCTTTGCATTCAAGAAGTGTCTAGCGCCCATTAATCTACATTGCATCGCACCCACCATGCCTCATAACCCACTCTACACAGAAGGATGTCAGCTGTCCCTAACTCTGGAGGTCATCATTAGGCCTTGAGCGACCCGGGACTTGGCTACAGTAGTAAAAATATGAAGCTGTAAAATAAAAATGTGATGTGTATTTGTATCTACATTGTAATACTCTGTTGTATATATTTATTGTTTTTTGTTTTATAGATTGAAACATAGATTCTGATATGTACTGCTCTTGATGAAGCAGCTTGGGCCACGAAATGTGTATAGCTCATCGGTGATCCTTACTCGTATAGAATTAATTTGTTTATAGCACTGTAGATGGTCCATCTTTAGACAGAGCAGTTGGTTATCTTGACTTACAATTGTTATAAGCTTGTAGAGGGATGGATATTTGTAGTTGGTACACCTATATCAATGATTCAGAATCTTTTCTCCTTCCTTTTTAATATGTTATGTGCAATCTTTTTTTTTAATGCAAAAATAAAATTATTTATGTTGATATGTGGTTGGCATTATTTGATACCTGGTGCCCTAAAAGACCAAGTGCTTTAGTATTTTGTGACTGATGCTATAGCTATTAGCAGGCTGTCCACTGCCTGATGTCAATCACAAGGGGAGTGGACCTATGAGGGAACTAGTATCTCTGAATCCCCATCAGGCACTGCCTATCCAGCTATCAAACATTTTGTCCGTTGCTTTGTCTTTGTTACAGCTGCAGTGTCGGGGAGGTAGCACAACTGCACTGAGAATTGAGTGTCGGTATAGACACTTTGGCCTCAGTGTGCCTCCCCACAATAATTATTGGTGTTTGCCCCAAATATATGCAATGGCTTATAAAATGTCTGCCTTGTCTATATCACACAGATTTGTTTTTCTGTTTTTTCTTGCTTAAGATCTCACAAGTTCGAAATCTAAACAATAAATACAGTACTGTGGAGAATGAAGTTAACATAACAATAGAGGACTCCTGCCCAGTCTTCCAGCTGATGCCAGCTAAGAACACATCTGATGAGGTTTCCTGCAGGAGGGTAGAGTTTGTTCCTGGATCCTGTCATCTAATGAAAACAATATTCAGAGAAAAGCCTTCGGACTGTACCCATCAACAGACTCACATTATTTGTCAGGTATAGTTAGAAATTATTGCCATTATTTGCCAGAATTCATCTACATGCTTTCATTTTACTAGCAATGGATGCTTGCAAAAATGATCACAGTCACCCCCTGTTTCTAATTCAAACATAGTCCGGGCTTAGACAGGTTTGCTCTTGTAAATGTTTGGGTTTGAATCTAATTTAATATATGATGTAGAAAATAAGGACAGGGGCACCTGTGATTTGTGGCTTCCTATAATCCCTAACATGTTAATATAATTTTAAAAGTCACTTTTATGCTGAATTATCACTGTTGCATTACAGTAATGCTTGTTAGTGATCTGTGGTGCCATTTATTCTGAATTGCAACCTGATGCACACTCCCAATGCACCTCTGTTGCAGTGCACAACAACCCATAGTAATGCATTGTCTGCTGCATTGCTAACAATGGTGCATGCACCCTTCAGTACATTTTGGTGCATTGGGCAGCCCATTCAAATTAATAGGCTACCCCAATGCCAAATACAATAATCTGTGACATAACACATGTTAACACATATGAATGCACATGTGTTAAATGTAAAATACAAATATAAATAGGCCCCTAGTCATTTTACATCCATTGTTTAATTAAAAGTAATACCTGGCAATTCTGCCACAAAGGTCCTTGTTCAGGCACGACCTACCATGGGCGTTGCAGGGGTCACAATCGCAACCCCGCCCCTAGCTCCAGGGGGCCCCTGCAGCCTCCCTGTCATATTATCATATCCTCCACAAACTCCAGGTCAGATCTGCCCTAGGGCCCCACAGCCACACTCTAGTACTGGGCTTGTACTTTGCCTTCCACAGTCCACACCCCTCTGTTCCCATTGGCTGGGGAGAAGCTGTGAGCCATTTCCTGAATGGAGAGGAGTACGAGGTGAGAACAGCCCAGGATGGGGAAGTGTCTGTGCTGTGCGGTGGCAGCATGGTATGGTAACCAAGCTCAGCGAGGCAAGAGGAGGAGAGTGCTGTCCTGTAGCCACAATGGGACCAATGTCACCGGTGAGGTGGGACACTGCTCAGTGTCTCCTTGTCACCAGCTGGGATCCTCTGTACCCCCCCCCCCCCCCCCACCCCCCCCCCCCCCACCCAGGGATGTCTACTTACCCCACTTCCCTGACAACTGGGGAAAAGACACACACCTCCGGGAGGTGACATTCCCCCAACACCTTCCAACAACCTTCAGAAATTGCTAAAACAAATCCCTTAACACCTCCTCAGGGGGCCCGTGAAGGGCTGCAGGCTCCAGATTTTGTGTCACATGGCCTTGCCCTCCCAGATCTAAGTTCCTTCCCCCAAAGCCCCCTGACCACCCCCTCCAACCTGCATGCTATGCCCGGCTGCTGAGCTCCTTTCCCATTACAGCACTCTATACTGTTGCTCCTCCGCAGGGCTGAAATCACATTCCTTTACAACACAGCCAGTTAGCCATGATCTGCACAGGGTGTATCTGCCTACTGCAACTACACTACCATTCTGACCAGAGGATTTCACAGGTCAGAAGGGCAACATGAAATCCAGATACACCCTGTGAAGACTGACAGACTGTGTGTAAAGGAATGTGATTTCAGCCCTGTGTAGTGTGGGGGGAGCTGTATACAGTGATGGGATGGGAAATTAGCTCTGCCAAGTGACCTGCCAGGGGTCCCTGTCCTCTGATTCTTCAGCGGTGATTCCTGTCCTCTGATGTAAAGAGGAACTCTGGGAACTCAAAACTCTTGAGCCACTTTGAGTATCGGTGGATGTATCTGCACGCACGTTGGAATTAGTGGGGGGGCCCAGGTCAACTTTTGCATCGGGTCTCCATAAGCTTCAAGCTACGCCTCTGCGACCTACTATAGTGTGACCTGTAACAAGGTGACAATACTCTGTACTTGTTTCTAAATTGCTGTCCTACGTTGTCATTCTGCCATTTCTAGTGCTTCCAGTGGAGACTATTAATGGTTGTACCAGCACTCATTGTTCAGACAATTTCCAAAATTGTCACTGTTACTAAGCTCATCCTGAGCAATGACATGCAGCTGATTTTGGAGGGAGTGCTTGAGATGCAAAAAAGGATATATATCTACTGTGCATATATACAGTATCTCACAAAAGTGAGTACACCCCTCACATTTTTGTAAATATTTTATTATATCTTTTCATGTGACAACACTGAAGAAATTACACTTTGCTACATTGTAAAGTAGTGAGTGTACAGCTTGTATAACAGTGTAAATTTGCTGTCCACTCAAAATAACTCAACACTCAGCTATTAATGTCTAAACCGCTGGCAACAAAAGTGAGTACACCCCTAAGTGAAAATGTCCAAATTGGGCCCAACATGTCAATATTTTGTGTGGACATCATTATTTTCCAGCACTGCCTTAACCCTCTTGGGCATGGAGTTCACTAGAGCTTCACAGGTTGCCACTGGAGTCCTCTTCCACTCCTTCATGTCGACATAACAAGCTGGTGGATGTTAGAGACCTTGCGCTCCTCCACCTTCTGTTTAAAGATGTCCCACAGATGCTCAATAGGGTTTAGGTCTGGAGACATGCTTGGCCAGTCCATCACCTTTATCCTCAGCTTCTTTAGCAGGGTAGAGGTCATCTTGGAGGTGTGTTTGGGTCGTTATCATGTTGGAATACTTCCCTGCGGCCCAGTTTCCGAAGGGAGGGGATCATGCTTTGCTTCAGTATGTCACAGTTCATGTTGGCATTCATGGTTCCCTCAATGAACTGTAGCTCCCCAGTGCCATCAGCACTCATGCAACCCCAGACCATGACACTCCCACCACCATGCTTGACTGTAGGCAAGAAAAACTTGTCTTTGTACCCCTCACCTGGTTGCCGCCACACACGCTTGACACCATCGGAACCAAATAAGTTTATCTTGGTCTCATCAGACCACAGGACATGGTTCCAGTAATCCATGTGTTTAGTCTGCTTGTCTTCAGCAAACTGTTTGCGGGCTTTCTTGCGCATCATCTTTAGAAGAGGCTTCCTTCTGGGACGACAGCCATGCAGACCAATTTGATGCAGTGTGTGGCGTATGGTCTCAGCACTGACAGGCTGACCCTCCCCCACCCATTTTCAGGGTCTTGGCAATCTTCTTATAGCCTAGGCCATCTTTATGTAGAGAAACAATTCTTTTTTTAGATCCTCAGAGAGTTCTTTGCCATAAGGTGCCATGTTGAACTTCCAGTGACCAGCATGAGAGAGTGAGAGCACCAAATTCAACACACCTGCTCCCCATTCACACCTGAGACCTTGTAACACTAACGAGTCACATGACTCTGGTGAGGGAAAATGGCTAAAATGGGAAATTTTCACTTGGGGTGCACTCACTTTTGTTGCCAGCAGTTTAGACATTAATGGCTGTGTGTTGAGTTATTTTGAGGGGACAGCAGATTTACACTGTTATACAAGCTGTACACTCTACTCTCTTTACATTGTAGCAAAGTGTCGTTTCTTCAGTGTTATCACATGAAAAGTTATAATAAATGAACTGTGATTAACCACAATTTTTTAGAAAGCTGAGTTAAATTTCACTTGCCACACCCAGGCCTGATTACTGTCAGACCTGTTGAATTAAGAAATCACATAAATAGAAGCTGTCTGACAAAGTAAAGCATGCTAACAGATCACAAAATGCCACACATCATACCACAATCTAAAAAAACTCAAGAACAGATTAGAAACAAAGTAATGTACATGTATTGGTCTAGGGAGGGTTTCAAAGCCATTTCTAAGGCTTTGGAACTCCAGTGAACCATGGGGAAAGCCATTATCCTCAAAAGGAGATAACTTGGAACAATGATGAACCTTCCCAGGAGTGGCCGGACTACAAAAATTACTCCAAGAGCATGACAACGACTCATCCAGGAGGTCATAAAAGAACCCAGAACAACATCTAAAGAACTGCATGCCTCACTTGCCTCAGGTAAGATCACTGTTGATGATTCAACAATAAAAAAGAGACTGGGCAAAAATGGCATCCATGTGAGAGTTCCAAGGCCAAAGCCACTGCTGACCAAAAAGAACACAAAGGCTCATCTCACATTTACCAAAAAACATCTTGATTATCCCCAAGACTTTTAGGCATATATTCTGTGGACTGATGAGACAAAAAAATGTACTTTTTGGAAGGTGTGCGTCCCATTACATCTGGCATAAAACGAATACATCATTTCATAACAAGAAAATCCTACCAACAGTCAGACATGGTGATGGTAGCGTGATGGTCTGGGGCTGCTTTGCAGCTTCAGGACCTGGACAACTTACCATAATTGAAGGAACCATGAATTCTGAGCTCTACCAGAAAATCCTAAGAGAATTTCCGGCCATTTTTTGAAGGAACTTGGCAGGTAGGTTATTCCAAACATCTTGGAGAACTAACTTCAGATTTTCCATGGATCTAGGCTGCATCAAATCCTTCTGTCTATTCGTGTAATCCCATGCAGACTCAATGATGTTAAATATCGGGGCTCTGTGGGGGCCAAACCATCACTTCCAATCACCATCACAATCACCATTTTACTTTACACTGAAGATAGTTCATAATGACATTGGCTATATGTTTGGGGTCTTTGCCCTGCTGCAGAATTAATTTGGGGCCAATCACACACCTCCCTGATGGTATGGCATGGTGGATAAGTATCTGCCTGTATTTCTCAGCATTGAGGACTGGTTTGAAGCCGAAGGGTGGATTATTCTTCTGTTCGCTCACGCTGCAATTTGCAAATTGATTAAAATAAACAATTAAAATATACATTTTTGAAAGCATTCTTACTTTACAGCAGGGGTCTCAAACTGGCGGCCCTCCAGCTGTTGCAGAACTACAAGTCCCATCATGCCTCTGCCTATGGGAGTCATGCTTTTAACTGTCAGCCTTGCAATGCCTCATGGGAATTGTAGTCCTGCAACAGCTGGAGGGCCACCAGTTTGAGACCCTTGCTTTACAGCATTTCTTCACACAGTAATATATATATTCATATCATATCATTTTTAACAGCTGAGAGGGGCAGCGATGGGTTCTAATGTCGCACCCCCATACGCAAATTCATTCATGAACATGATAGAAGCATCTTATATTTTTGTTAATGATATGTTCCTCAAGCATTGCCAGGGATGGTATAGGTTTGTGGATGATATTTTTGCTGTATGGGATGGCGACATTAATATTCTCCTCTTATTTGATAAACATATTCATTATCTTGTCCCCGGTCTCAAATTTAATATTGAAATTGCTATTACTGAAATCTATTTTCTCGATACTATGTTAAAACTTAAAAATATGAGAATTACAAGTGATCATTATGTGAAAACCACTGATCATAATCAACTATTACATTTTAATAGTTTTCATCCCTTTAATGTATTTGCCTCCATCCCAAAGAGTCAGCTGACGAGGGTTCAGCGGATAGTTAGTGACCCGCTGCGCTGTAGTCAGAGACTTGATGAGATAAAGGCAAAATTGATCAACAGAAAATATCCTGAAGCCTTGGTTAAAAAGGAACAGTCCAATATAGATATTATTAGGACCTCAAAAAAACTTACCAAAATAATTCATTTTATTATGCAATATCATTCCTTTTCACATAGAATCTCAAAAATAATTAAAAAACATTGGAACCTACTCAGAACCAGCTATCCAATGGTTCAAGAGTTCTGGAGTCCTCCAGGGCCGGATTAACATAGGGGCTATTGGAGCTGCAGCTCCAGGCCCCTTTCTCAAGATAGGCCCATTTGCCCAAAAAAAAACTTCGACTTTGAGGGTTGTAGCTCGGCGATCAGGAGTCACAGAGACCCCACATTTGGGGGGTAGGTAGCTAACCTACTCCAGCACTGGTTAAAATATGGGGCTGATTTCATCTATGGTTCTGGAGATACACGTCTGCTTGCGCAGCCTGTCTGAAGCTACATACAGAGCGGCCAGTTTAAATACTAAATAGCTGGAACACTCTGCAGCAGACTGAGAGGATGAACTCACAGTGCTTATAATAATTATTTGCATATTACTTATGATAATTAACCCCTTGCCACCCAGGCCAATTCTGACACTTCTCTACTACATGTAAAAATCATAATTTTTTTGCTAGAAAATTATTTAGAACCCTCAAGCATTATATATATTGTTTTAGCAGACACCCTATGGAATAAAATGGTGGTCTTTGCAACTTTTTATGTTACACGATATTTGCGCAGCAATTTTTCAAACGTTTTTTTTGGAAAGCAACTGTTTCATTCCTTAAAAAAACACTAAAGTTAGCACAATTTTTTTTGTGTACCAAGCGATGCTTTACATTTTTTTTACAGGTTACATGTTTAGAGTTACAGAGGAGGTCTAATGCTAGAATTATTGCTCTCGCTCTAACGATCGCAGCATATGTAACCTGTGTGTATCTGGCTCTGATACTAACCAGTGCCTACCCAGCCACTGACTAGTATCTCTCCCCAGCCTGTCCCCACACACCCTCTCACCTGCTGACCTGTGAATGGGGGAATCACTCCCGCAGTGTTATTGTGTTCTGCCAGTGAATACAATGATTAGTGTTGCTAACTATAGCTGGCAGCACTGATTGTTTTGGGGAAAACCTGACAGGCTGGTTGTACTCAAGTGGGTTAATAGGTTGACTTGTGTAAACCAGCTAGCCCATACATAGATCGACTATGGCTGGTCTCTGCTTAATTGGTGTAATTTCAATCCATGTATGGCCCTGCTTAACCACTACGTAGTCCTTAAACATCCTTCCACAAACCTTTAAATTTTTCCTTCCCAGATTACTTCATCCTCCTCTTCTATACATAGTGCCCACTGTCATACTCTCCTGTACATACTGCTCACTGTCAAACCCTCCACACTTCTCTCCTATACATAGCGCCCGCTGTCATATCCTACACACTCCTCTCCTGTACATAGTGCTCGCTGTCATACACTTCTCTCCTGTACGTAGTGCTCACTGTCGTACCCTCCACACTCCTCTCCGGTTCATACTGTTCACTGCCGTACCCTCCACACTCCTCTCCTGTACATACTGCTCACTGTCATACCCTCCACACTCCTCTCCTATACATAATGCCCACCGTCATACCCTCCACACTCCTCTCCTGTACATACTGCCCACTGGCATACCCTCCACACTCCTCTGCTGTGCATACTGCCCACTGTCATACCCTTCACACTCCTCTGCTGTACATAGTGCCTTCTGCCATACCCTCCGCACTCCTCTCATGTACATAGTGCCCACGGTTAGACCCTCCACATTCCTCTCCCTCACCTGCACATACTTCCCACGTTTATACCATCCATACTCCTCTCCTATGCCTCTTACCCACAAAAACAGTTCTTTAAACTTATACTGAATATCCTCAATGTTACCAGCTCTAGAATGGGCACACTTTTGTTAGTTCAACTAAAGGAAATCTTCTCAGTCCTCATATTTGTTCTGCCCATTATTAGTACTTATTTAATTTTGTGATTACTACTGTGATGTATAGAGGAACATAGGGGATGTGAGCTACTCTAAATATAGCACTTGTAAAAAAAGTTTACCTGAAAATATTTTTGAAATGTTGGCAACTATGCACTGCCCAAGGGCCACAGGGTCAGTAGGGGGCCCCATGAGAGGCTCCTGTGATATTAAAGCGGTAATAAACCTTTCTAACATTACTACTTTTTAGAGGCCCTGAGGTAGGTTATGCCATAATGTACAAGTATGCACAGCATATTTGCACGTTAGGGTACACTTAAATTGTCAGACTGAACCCTCCAGTGCTGTGCTGTGATCAATCCAGCGGGGCCCGGGCGCTTCCATCT
Source organism: Lithobates sylvaticus (assembly GCA_028564925.1). Lineage (NCBI taxonomy): Eukaryota > Metazoa > Chordata > Amphibia > Anura > Ranidae > Lithobates > Lithobates sylvaticus. The sequence continues at coordinate 294,359,485 of CM053027.1, read as the reverse complement.
TCACCCGGTTCTGTGCCTTCGGTCACTTGCCTTGGCCGGGCTGCGTTGATATCATTCCCACGCATGCTCATGTGCATCCTCTCTCTCTCATCCCCCCTTTCTCTCTCATCCTCCCTCCCTTACCCCTCACACCTCTTTCATTCCCTTTCTCTCTCTCTCTCATTCTCCCTCTCTCTCTTAATTTAATTTGTTATAACAAAAAATTGTTTGCATTTTTATTTATTTATTGTTTATAAAAGGCCCCACCAAAATCCTCAGCACCAGGCCCATGATGTTCTTAATCTGGCCCTGGATCAACTGCAAGAGGATAACGAAATATTGAGATTATCAGTCGTTTGATTAGCTATTTTCTGTGTCTATGGTATAAGATTAGTACTTGCAACATTAATTTAATTGAAGTTGAGAATAATTAACCATATTGATTCCATGTGTGATGATGCCTGTGAATACATATAAAGTAGATGATTGTGGTAAAACCTTCAGATGTGTTCTGACTGATCTAAGGAAGGGCGCAAACAAACCAGCCCGAAACTTAATCTTTGTCTGAACAGATGACTGTAACTATTTTGTCTTGAATGACTCTACTTGTTTGTAATCTTTTTCTAAAGATTTGATGGAATAAAGCAACAAACTTTTAAGTGCAGCAACTTCTTGAACTTTATTCATATATATATATATATATATATATATATATATATATCACAGTTTCAAAGGTAAGATGCACTGAACGATCCTTTTAGCGCTAGCAATCTGGTCCTTCCCACGGGCCGATATATAGAAACCACAATGCGGATTGCTGCACAAGATTCTTTTATTTTTCAAAAAGTCGATTACATTGAATAAAAAAACAATGAGGTGCCAGATGCAACTGGCATTAGACATTTCGGGCTATACAGATAGCGCCCTTTCTCACAATCTCATATCTGCAACTGGTAACTTTCATCACATGTTATATATCAGAAAAACAAGCTCCTTAATCACAATATTGGATAAAGCTGGAATCAATTAAACCACAATTAACTCTATATTTCTATACAGTCAATCATTTCAGGTGGTGTTGGAGCGAATTTGTAGGACATGGGTGCATCTGATTTCCCACTATATAAGAAGAAAAATTTTTTTAAAGAAAAAAACAATTCAATCCTAAACCTACATCAAACCCATTTGTTAAAAAAAAAAAAAACCTACATCAAACAAACATTTACAAATATAACATAGGGGATGTCAACATTATTTTTACTTAAATAGTTTGTTTGCATTCACTAAAGAAATAGATACAGGTCAAAATCTGTATTTAACCCCTTCGGCTGATGTGTGTCTAAACGATTATTAATATTATATCCTTTGTGTGGATGACAAAAGCTCTTTCCTTTTATCATACTTGTACATTGTGTACAAGAAAGACAAGGGAAAGAGCCGATGTTGGGAGGTCCTAAAAATGTCACACGGGGAACAGGGGTCCTATATTGATCTGATTTTACCAGCCTATCACGTAACGATATACCTTTACGATAGGAGGGTAATGGAGGCTGATAAAATTCGGGGACAGTCGGAAAATTTTTATTCAATATGGACCAATGTTTCCTAATGATGTTGTTAATTTGATTCGAGAACATGTCAGGTACTCACCGAGGCCAAGTTGCTGAGAACAGCTCCCCTTGCAACTGGGTGCACAATGCCCCTGAAGGTGGAACAGGGGGCACTGGGCACGAAGAGGCACAGGTTGCCAGCAGGTGGACGGAAGAATTCCGGAGGCTGGGATACCCGTGCAGGAGGACCCTTAGTACTTGGAGAAGTAGAAGCCCGGCTGAGCTCTAGTACAACAGGAGGCTGAGGTTCCAACACCGAGGAAGTCCCAATGGTACAGGAGTCTGTGGAAGCAAGCCGTAGTCAAACACAGGAAGGTCAATCAGGAGAAACAGGCATCAAGTACAGGGATCAGGCTGAGACAAGTCCAGGTGGAGGCCGAGGGTCAAACACAGTAATAATCAAGAGGGATATCCAGGAGGGAAGCCAAGGTCAAATCACAGGAGAGGTTCAGGAGAAGTCAGGTACAGTTCGGGTCACAACAGGTAGGTACAGGAAGCAAGATCAGGCACTGGAAACACAGGAGCTGAAGAGATACACCAGCAATGAGACAGAGCGTACTGTTCCCTTTTATAGGCCTGTCAGGGTCACATAATGCGCCTAGTCGTGCGCGCCTAGTCGTGCGCGCATAGCCGTGCTCGCGCGCCCCAGAGTTTGTGCAATAACGTGTATAGGAGCGTGCCGTGCTGTGCTACTATGCGCGAGAGAACTATCATTTTCGCGCACACCCGCTACATCGCGCACCCGTGTGCGCCGCTGTTCCACTCTACCCCGCAGGCGCACAGGGAAGCACCGATGCTGCCGCCTGATCGTTCCCTGACAGAACAGGTGAGACTGTGAGATGAAAGGCATTCTGCGCCTTGTGTCCTTTATCTTACCAATGTGCAAGTTCATATGTTCTTGGTGTATGGTATCTCTAGGATACCCTCGTTGGCACAATCTGTCTTCTATCTCGTTCAACCGTTCTTCTTTAATATCCTTTTCACTTACAATTGTAGACACCCTCTTTAGTTGACGCCTGGGTATAGATTTAACCACTTCAATACAGGGCTTTTAAACACCCTTCCTTACCAGAGCACTTTTTGCGATTCGGCACTGCGTCGCTTTAACTAACAATTGCGCGGTCGTGCGATGTTACACCCAAATAAAATTGACGTCCTTTTTTTCCCACAAATAGAGCTTTCTTTTGGTGGTATTTGATCACCTCTGCGGTTTTTATTTTTTGTGCTATAAACAAAAGAAGAGCGACAATTTTGAAAAAAAACACAATATTTTTTACTTTTTGCTATAATAAATATCCCATTTTTAAAAAAAAAAAACTATTTTTTTCCTCAGTTTAGGTCGATACGTATTTTTCTACATATTTTTTTTGGTAAAAAAAATCGCAATAAGCGTATATTGATCGGTTTGCGCAAAAGTTATAGCGTCTACAAAATAGGGGATAGATTTATTGAATTTTTATTTTTATTTTTTTTACTAGTAATGGCGGCGATCTGCGATTTTTTTTCCGTGACTGCGACATTGCGGCGGACACTTCGGACACTTTTGACACATTTTTGGAACCATTCACATTTACACAGAGATCGTTGCTATAAAATTGCAATGATTACTGTGTAAATGTGACTGGCAGGGAAGGGGTTAACACTAGGGGGCGCTGCAGGGGTTAATGTGTTCCCTAATAGGAGTGATTCTAACTGTGGGGGGAGGGGACTCAAGGGGAGGAGACCGATCATGTGTTCCTCCGTACTGGGATCACATGATCGGTCTCCTCTGCACTGACAGGACGTGGAGCTGTGTGTTTACACACACAGCTCCACGGTCCCGCACGGTCCTGTTGTTTTAACGGGCAATCGCGGGTGCCCGGCGGACATCGCGGCCGCCGGGCACTCGCACCGTGTCCCGAGTGATGCCGCGGGCGCGCGCGCGGGAATGCGAGGACGTCATATGACGCCCACCCAGGATGGTAGATCCACCTTGTGGGCGTCATATGACTATAATGAATGAAAGGAAGGGAAACCGCGCCACCTTACACTTGGCTCTGCCGCCAATAAGAAAAAGGTTCAGTCTATAAATAAATGACGTGCCATACAATCAAAAAGATCAAAAAATCTTCTTACCCTTAAATTATGAATAAAGTGCTACTGTGCTGTGCAATCCAACAATATTAATTGATTAAAATTATTTAAGTAGATAAGTAAAGTGCTTCCGTGCTATATCCGTAAAAAATAATAAAGTGCTGTACCCTGCGGGAATGTCTAGTTCCCATAAACAGTGATTGTTTTAAAGAAATTGTGAGCGTTGTGCCCCCTACACATTTAACATCAACCATATATCTAAAAACTCTTCCCCATAAGCCAATATGTACAAATAAAAATGAGAACAAACTATATAAAAAGATGAAGTAAGTGAAAACAAATGCGGGTAGACTTGCAGGTGCTACTGAAAATCACAATAAAAATAAAATAAAAAAATATAATAAAAATAAAAATAATAACAACAAAGGTGATAATCATAACATAAAGTCCATTTGTGACACCAAAGTGCTTATATGTAAAGTGCTTTGTTCAAGGAGGGTTCACAGTGCAAATCCTATTCCTCTTTGTGCAGCCGCCACCAATTTAGGTAATGGGTCACTTACCAAACTTAGGCAAGTGTAGGGCATGTAGTTTAATTGAGGATAACCAATCCTATCTGTGGTCTCCCTCCAAAGGCCCAATTGCTGAGACTGGGATGCGGTTTGGTCTCCAATGGTGGAACTCAGGGATAAGATAATGGAAAAGAGGGGACTCCAATAGTGAAGTACGTTTATGTTCAAACAATTTTTATTAAAAACAAATCATAAAAAGGACTCACATGGTTCAGTGCCTTTGGCCGGCACTGAGCATATCCAGCCTTGTAGGTAGTATACTGCTTGCTGTTAGTTAGCGTCCCAGGTCCCTTCCTAGTGTGAGCCGCCTCCCCGGAAGTGACGTAATCGCGTTCTTTCCCAGCAGACTCTACGCGTTTCGCAAAACCTTTTGCGTCATCAGGACGCTAACTAACAGCAAGCAGTATACTACCTACAAGGCTGGATATGCTCAGTGCCGGCCAAAGGCACTGAACCATGTGAGTCCTTTTTATGATTTGTTTTTAATAAAAATTGTTTGAACATAAACGTACTTCACTATTGGAGTCCCCTCTTTTCCATTATCTTATCCCTGAGTTCCACCATTGGAGACCAAACCGCATCCCAGTCTCAGCAATTGGGCCTTTGGAGGGAGACCACAGATAGGATTGGTTATCCTCAATTAAACTACATGCCCTACACTTGCCTAAGTTTGGTAAGTGACCCATTACCTAAATTGGTGGCGGCTGCACAAAGAGGAATAGGATTTGCACTGTGAACCCTCCTTGAACAAAGCACTTTACATATAAGCACTTTGGTGTCACAAATGGACTTTATGTTATGATTATCACCTTTGTTGTTATTATTTTTATTTTTATTATATTTTTTTTTATTTTTTTTTATTGTGATTTTCAGTAGCACCTGCAAGTCTACCCGCATTTGTTTGCACTTACTTCATCTTTTTATATAGTTTGTTCTCATTTTTATTTGTACATATTGGCTTATGGGGAAGAGTTTTTAGATATATGGTTGATGTTAAATGTGTAGGGGGCACAACGCTCACAATTTCTTTAAAACAATCACTGTTTATGGGAACTAGACATTCCCGCAGGGTACAGCACTTTATTATTTTTTACGGATATAGCACGGAAGCACTTTACTTATCTACTTAAATAATTTTAATCAATTAATATTGTTGGATTGCACAGCACAGTAGCACTTTATTCATAATTTAAGGGTAAGAAGATTTTTTGATCTTTTTGATTGTATGGCACGTCATTTATTTATAGACTGAACCTTTTTCTTATTGGCGGCAGAGCCAAGTGTAAGGTGGCGCGGTTTCCCTTCCTTTCATTCATTTTTTTTCATTTAAACGATCATTGATTGTTTCTTATTGAAACTGCTAGCACACCAAAATAAAATTACCAAAAACACCTCAACCACTTAAATAGAAAAACCTGCCGAAAAAGAACCAGTAGCGCCGGTACCCCATTATTCCCCATTGTCATATGACTATAGGCCGGTATTGAAGTGGTTAAATACCCCAGGTGGGTGAAAGCTAGAATAATGTAACAATTGGTTACGATCTGTCGGTTTGCAATATAAATCGCTCACAATATGACCTTCTTCTATATGTAACAGTGTTTCTAGAAAGGGCGTAGTTGTGTCAGAGGTGGACATATTGAACTTTAGACGAGGTACTAAATTGTTCAAATAAAAATCGAATAACAATAGCGATTGTCGGTCGCATATGCCAATTGCGTCATCTATAAATCTGAACCATGCGATGCAATTATCTGCAAACAATCTACAATGATATATAAATGCATTCTCTAGCATATCCATGAAAGCGTTGGCATATGGGGGGGGGATGACATTAGAACCCATCGCCGTCCTAGTGCGTTGTAAATAGTATGTATCTTTAAACAAAAAGAAATTCTCTTGTAAGACTATTGACAGTAATTCCAAAAGGAACGCCACTTGCGGTGTGTCATACCGTTTGGAACCAATCAACAGTCGTTTACAGGCTTCCAATCCTAAAGTGTGTGGGATCGCTGTGTAAAGGTTAGCGACATCCCAAGTCACCAATGTCACACCTGGAGGAAGGATTACATTTTTTATTTTATCCAAAAAATCTTGGGTATCTTTAATGTATGATCTAGTATTATTAACCAGAGGAGTAAGACATCTATCTAGATATTTAGCGATTGGCATCGTAACAGAATTCATGCTAGAAACAATTGGACGACCCGGTGGATTCAATGGGTCTTTGTGTACCTTGGGTAACACATAAAAAATTGGTGTAATGGGAAATTCTGGAATCAAAATTGTTTCTGTATTAGTATCTATTATTCCTGCCTGTACGGCCTGTTTCACAACTTTTTTTTATCTTATTTAAAACCAGAGTAGTTGGATTATTATCCAATTGCATGTAAATATTACTATCAGCCAGCTGTCTTTTTATTTCTCCATCATATTTAGCGGTGTCCATAACCACTATGGACCCGCCTTTATCCGCTGGTTTGATAGTAATTTCTTTCCTCACAGATAAAGCTAATAATGCAGTGTGTTCTTCTCGATTCAAATTGTTCTGTCTATGGTCTATCTTAGAACGATCTTGTAAAAACCGCCTTACATCCATCTCTACCTTATCAATGAACAGTTCAGCTGCTGGACAATTAGTAGGGGGTACAAAAGAGCTTTTATTTTTCAATCCTAAATTGGAAACAGATAATTTTAAAGGGCTGCCACTGTTCATTGTTCTCTGTGCAGTCCTTAATATCCATTGGAGCTTCAGTGTTATCCCCCCTTTTTAAATAAAACAAGATTTTTATACAGTCTGCACTGAGATTGCATCTTTTATTTTTTCTTGGGCATTAAACCTGCATAATCATCTCATGGTGGATCATTTTGGTTGGAGCCGCATCCTCAGGATAGTTCTGGTGTCCTGGTCATCACACACCTTTGGATTTCCTCCTGGTTTGATCGTTATCGCACCATCATCCCACGAATGGGTCCATGCGTTTTTGATTATCACATTTGGTAAGAGTACCTTTTCCGTTTGGTGGAGGATTGTCACTGTGAAACTTACTGAAAGTCTACAGTCACTGGGTGTTCTCATCCACATCACTCTACACATTGCTAATTGGATATGAACTTTTATATTCCATTTTTTATATGTTTTGCGCTGCACTTTCTTTTTTTTACATATTATTCTTAAGGATTTGTGATTTACCTTTTTGTGTTCAGCTTGCAATTTTGTTTGTCTTTTGTTAATTTTGGTTTGCGCTGATTGCTTTATATACTGTTCATTGTTGGTCTAGATGCATAAAAGGCGTTTAACCGTATATTCCTGTAAAACCTGTATCAATCCTGTTTTATTCCAAACACGTCCATTTTCTCTTTAGAGCAGGAGGAGAGGTGGTAGAAAATCCCGGAGGCATAACAACAAGAGCCAATGCCAACAGGATGAGAAACAGACAGAGGACTTAAATGTGGTACATAATATTTCTTCATTTTCCTTAAATGCTATAGAGATGAAAGTTTTAAATAAGGGGTTACATTTTTGTCCTAAAGAGAAAATGGACGAGTTTGGAATAAAACAGGATTGATACAGGTTTTACAGGAATATACGGTTAAAGGCCTTTTATGCATCTAGACCAACACTGAACAGTGGCAGACCTTTAAAATGATCTGTTTCCAATTTAGGATTGAAAAATAAAAGCTCTGGTCTTCTTTCCCGTTATCTTGGTTGGGAAGGATTAATGCAATAAAAATGTCAATTTTATCGAAATTTCTTTATTTATTTAGGCTGTTACCTATCCCATTACCAGCTTACTTCCTCAGAATACTACAACGCAGAGTCTTGGCCTTCATCTGGGGAAAAACTAAACCACGGATACCAATGACCACGTTATATCTTAGTAAATTGAGGGGTGGAATAGGTTTACCAAACTTTGCCTCCTATTATTCTGCTGCACAACTCTCAATTCTCACGAAATACCACTCAATAGAGGAATCACCCCTTTGGGTGATGATTGAATCGGTGGAATGTGATCCTATCTCTATTGCCAATATTCTGTGGATACATCCCAAAGATAGATCTCACATTTCTAACCCCATTACGAAACATTCCTTATCTATATGGGATAAATTTGGTAAACCTTCCAACCTTCAATCCCCACATAACCCACTGCTTTCCTTCCTTGGGAACCCAGCCTTTTACCCTGCTTAGCGGTATCCGAAGTCATTTTCTGCTTGGTCCAAATTAAAAATATCTCGATTTTATCAAATATGTGATAACTCTACCATTTTGGAATTTCCATTACTATGTGACACCCATGGACTTCCAAGATCTGAAACCTTTAGGTACCTGCAAATCAAAAGTTTCTATACCCCTCTTCTCAATACTGGTACTTCGCTTAATCAAATGACTCAATTAGAGCGTATCTGCAAGAGCGACCCACATGTTAGGGGTGTTATCTCTTTGATATATCAACAACTTACTACTCTCCCTAAGGATATGTTACCCTCTTATGCAGGTAAATGGGCATATTAGACATGAACCATGTTTTTAACACTAATGACTGGTCCAATATTTGGCTAGCTACTAAAAGTTCATCCCCAAATTGCTATGCTCTTGAAACCAACTATAAAGTTTTAGCAAGATGGTATCTGGTACCTGCCAGAATCACCAAATTTTCCCCGACATATTCTAACAATTGCTTCAGAGGTTGCCCTTCCCCGGGTACCCAACTCCACATCTGGTGGCAATGTCCTGTGGTACATGAATTTTGGATAAATATCTTTGCTATGGCTTCTAAAGCTCTAGAACGTTCATTCCCTCCGGATCCAGCCATAGCCCTTCTTAACCTGAAGCCCTCATCGCTAACACACCCTCAATTTAAGCTATTTCTCCAGATTAGCACTGCTGCGAAACAAACTATAGCTAAAGCCTGGGAATCCAAAACTCTAATATTAGCGGAAGCCAAACATAGAATGAATAGAGCATTAACCCACGCTAAAATGTCGGCCATAGAAGACAATAATATTGATAAATTTAAACAGATTTGGCAACCATGGGTAAAACACTACCTTCCCCGCGATTTTGACCAGTCATTACTGTTACCTTAATAGTTTATTAGCTATTTTTAGCGGATATATTGCATTGCTCTATTTGATATGTAGATCACCACCTGGAGAGAATTTCTCCTTCTTTCTTCTTTTTGTACTCTCTTTTATTTCTTTAGCACCCTCTTTATCCTTTATCCTTATCTTTCTTAGTTTTTCTTGTTTTGTTTTTTTTCTTGCTAACTTATCTTGAAAATATGCGCATACTGCTACGTTACCCTTATATATATTATTTTTGGCATATAAATTTTGCCTAAATATTTTCAATATTTCTTTAGTCAAAGTAATACCTGTTCCCTTTAATTGCCCCCACTTTACCACAGTTTGTGCCCATATGGGGTGGTAATGTGGTCTGGAGGCACGACTCTACTGTTACTAGATGTGATTCAGGGTTACTCTTCGTCTCCCTAGTACACTATTAGCTAGGATTTTTACACAGTGTTCAACTTCTAACACAGTATATTATACTTTAGGTTGCATTATATTCATGCTATTACTTTGTTCTTTACTTTCAAGATATCCCATATATGAAAATGAATATATGTATTATATCTTTTTTATTTTCTTTTATGCACCTTAATGTTTATGTTTTATCTTTGAAAATAAAATTCTTTGAACGAGGAAAAATAAAAGCTCTTTTGTACCCCCTACTAATTGTCCAGCTGCTGAACTGTTCATTGATAAGGTAGAGATGGATGTAAGGCGGTTTTTACAAGATCGTTCTAAGATAGACCATAGACAGAACAATTTGAATCGAGAAGAACACACTGCATTATTAGCTTTATCTGTGAGGAAAGAAATTACTATCAAACCAGCGGATAAAGGCGGGTCCATAGTGGTTATGGACACCGCTAAATATGATGGAGAAATAAAAAAACAGCTGGCTGATAGTAATATTTACATGCAATTGGATAATAATCCTACTACTCGGGTTTTAAATAAGATAAAAAAAGTTGTGAAACAGGCCGTACAGGCAGGAATAATAGATACTAATACAGAAACAATTTTGATCCCAGAATTTCCCATTACACCAATTTTTTATGTGTTACCCAAGCTACACAAAGACCCATTGAATCCACCGGGTCGTCCAATTGTTTCTAGCATGAATTCTGTTACGATGCCAATCGCTAAATATCTAGATAGATGTCTTACTCCTCTGGTTAATAATACTAGATCATACATTAAAGATACCCAAGATTTTTTGGATAAAATAAAAAATGTAATCCTTCCTCCAGGTGTGACATTGGTGACTTGGGATGTCGCTAACCTTTACACAGCGATCCCATACACTTTAGGATTAGAAGCCTGTAAACGACTGTTGATTGGTTCCAAACGGTATGACACACCACAAGGGTTGTTCCTTTTGGAATTACTGTCAATAGTCTTACAAGAGAATTTCTTTTTGTTTAAAGATACATACTATTTACAACGCACTAGGACGGCAATGGGTTCTAATGTCGCCCCCCCATATGCCAACGCTTTCATGGATATGCTAGAGAATGCATTTATATATCATTGTAGATTGTTTACAGATAATTGCATGGTTCAGATTTATAGATGATGCAATTGGCATATGGGTGTGCGACCGAGAATAGCTATTGTTATTCGATTTTTATTTGAACAATTTAGTACCTGGTCTAAAGTTTAATATGTCCATCTCTGACACAACTACGCCCTTTATAGAAACACTGTTACATATAGAAGAAGGTCATATTGTGAGCGATTTATATCGCAGACCGACAGATCGTAACCAATTGTTACATTATTCTAGCTTTCACCCACCTGGGGTATTTAAATCTATACCCAGGCGTCAACTAAAGAGGGTGTCTAGAATTGTAAGTTAAAAGGATATTAAAGAAGAACGGTTGACTGAGATGGAAGACAGATTGTGCCAACGAGGGTGTCCTAGAGATACCATACACCAAGAACCTATGAATTTGCACATTGATAAGATAAAGGACACAAGGCACTGAATGCCTTTCATCTCACAGTTTCACCCGTTCTCGAATCAAATTAACAACATAATTAGGAAACATTGGTCCATATCATATTGAATAAAACATTTTCGACTGTCCCTGAATTTTATCAGCCTCCATTACCCTCCTATCGTAAAGGTAGATCGTTACGTGATAGGCTGTTAAAGTCAGATCAATATAGGACCCCTGTTCCCCGTGTGACATTTTTAGGACCTCCCAACATCGGCTCTTTCCCTTTTCTTGTACACAATGTACACAAAGGATATAATATTAATATTAAAGATCATTACACCTGTCAGTCATCATATGTTAGATATATCATTAAATGCCCACGTGGGCTTGTTTACGTAGGGGAAACTGCTCAGAAAGTAAAAAATAGGATAGCAAGACACAAGTATTCGATCCGTGACAAATTGGAGAAATTATCATTGTCCAGACATTTTTTGGAGAAAAAACATACTGTATCCCAATTAAGGATATATGGTTATTGACGGAGTATCTGTAAACAGACAAGGGGAAACAAGGGAACAGGGAACTAATCTTAAAGAAATGTGAAGTCTATTGGATAGATCGTTTAGACACACTTCAGCTGAAGGGGTTAAATACAGATTTTGACCTGTATCTATTTCTTTAGTGAATGCAAATAAACTATTTAAGTAAAAATAATGTTGACATCCCCTGTGTTATATTTGTAAATGTTTGTTTGATGTAGGTTTAGGATTGAATTGTTTTGTTCTTAACCACTTCAGCCCCGGACCAATTGGCAGCCAAAGGACCAGGCCCCTTTTTGCGATTCGGCACTGCGTCGCTTTAAACTGACAATTGCGCGGGTCGTGCGACGTGGCTCCCAAACAAAATTGGCGTTCTTTTTTTCCCACAAATAGAGCTTTCTTTTGGTGGTATTTGATCGCCCCTGCGGTTTTTATTTTTTGCGCTATAAACAAAAATAGAGCGACAATTTTGAAAAAAATGCAATATTTTTTACTTTTTGCTATAATAAATATCCCCAAAAAAATATATAAAAAAACATTTTTTTTTCCTCAGTTTAGGCCGATACGTATTCTTCTACATATTTTTGGTAAAAAAAATCGCAATAAGCGATTATTGATTAGTTTGCGCAAAAGTTATAGCGTTTACAAAATAGGGGATAGTTTTATAGCATTTTTATTAATATTTTTTTTTTATTAGTAATGGCGGCGATCAGCGATTTTTATTGTGACTGCGACATTATGGCGGACACATCGGACATTTTTGACACATTTTTGGGACATTTGTCATTTATACAGCAATCACTGCTATTTAAATAGCACTGATTCCTATGTAAATGACAGTTGTAGTGACAGTTGTAGCCACTAGGGGGCGGGGAGGAGTCAGTGTGACGTGTTGTGTTTTTTTTACAGTAGGGGGGCGTGGCTGTACGTCTGACGTCATTGATCGGCGTTCCCGATGACAGGGAACCACCAATCACTGACAGTCAGTGTAGGAAGCGCGGGGAGAGGTTTGTTTACATAGACCTCTCCCCGTTCTTCAGCTCCGTAACCCGATCGCGGGATACCAGCGGCGATCGGGTCCGCTGGTCCCGCGGCCGTGGTCACGGAGCTCCCGACCGGGTCGCGCGCGCGCCCCCCGGGCAGGCAAATTAAAGGGGACGTACAGGTACGTGCTTTTGCCTGCCCGTGCCATTCTGTTGACGTATATCTACATGAGGCGGTCGGGAAGCGGTTAAAAAATATTTTTCTTCTTATATAGTGGGAAATCAGATGCACCCATGTCCTACAAATTCGCTCCAACACCACCTGAAAGGATTGACTGTATAGCTAAGAAATATAGAGTTAATTGTTGTTTAATTGATTCCAGCTTTATCCAATATTGTGATTAAGGAGCTTGTTTTTCTGATATATACCATGTGATGAAAGTTATCAGTAGCAGATATGAGATTGTGAGAAAGGGCGCTATCTGTATAGCCCGAAATGTCTACTGCCAGTTGCATCTGGCACCTCATTGATTTTTTATTCGATGTAATCGACTTTTTGAAAAATAAAATAATCTTGTGCAGCAACCCGCTTCGTGGTTTCTATATATATATAGATATATATATATTCCTCAATCAATTTTTTTTTTGTTATGACTTCAACTTTGTTATGTTCCTAAGCCCATAGTCCCACAGTTTCAACAAAAATGTGCAAAGCATTAGGCCCAACCCTGGCTAATTTTTGGATAATGTAGGGGAGAGTAAGAACTTCTATCACGTTTTAAATGCAGTCTGCATCACCTCTCTGCATCTCTGTAGATCAGAAGACAAGCTTTGTTAAATCTGTGATACCTACTCACAGAGTATAGCGAATATGTGTCACAGAAATAAATATACATTTTCACCTGGTGATCCAGCCAGTTGATCTGTTGTTTTTCAAAAGAACAAGCTCTCATACAGATTGCATTAGTTAAGGGGATGAGACAAACCATTTCCCACACGTTTTGCGTTTTCCCGCAGCCAGCGGTCAACCTAGTCTGTGTGTACATGAGCCCTAACACAGAAGGTGTGTTACTGGAAAGATCACCAGGTAAAAACAGAGAGGAAACCCCCCCCCCCCCCAAAAAAAAAAAGAAAAAAGAAAATCGAATACAGCCACCACATCTAATGTTTGGCAAGCTGCAATATAATACTATTTGGGTTTTGGGTATAATATCACTTTTAAAGCTGACCCCCAGGAACATTAAACATAGTTAATCTCTCTGGATATACAGAATTATATTTTCTTTCTTTTTAATCTGATAAAAGTCAACAAATCATTTGCACGATTAATTGATCCAGATATGTTTGCCAAAAACATGGCTGCCTGCTCACACCTCTTTGTAGCCAGACAGGACTGAACAACCTTTGCTGTCGGCGCCATGGTAGACACATGCTTTTCTATGGCTTTGGCAATGCCATTGTCACAAACAACATTTTTTGAGGCCTAAACAAGTGTACTCTTTGATGGCAATTTGACAGCTGCTGCTTATTTTCCACTCACATTCTATCCCCTCTCTTTTAATCCATACAAAGACTAATTTGCACTTTTTTCTGATAAAATGCATATTATATATAAGTAGTACAATCATATATATTCACTACATTTTGTTTACTTTTATTTTAAACATGTCTGCTTAGGTCTCAAATCCAAAGGAAAAACACGTGTTTTGTCATCATGATATCTGCAAAAGTTTCTCACACATAGCCATTGGATTATACATGCCTGACCTAGGAAAGTACAGATGGCACAGACTAAACTCTACTGAAGAACTTGAAATATTCATCAATTTGGAGTTGCTTACAGATTACAACCCCAATTATCCAAACAATGGGTATTGTATAATTCAATGTGTAACCAATGCTGGAAGATATGTATCACAGCTTCTTATCTTACCACCTACGCTGAATGCCAGCAGTAAACAAATGAGGACGATTCACAGAAAAAGGCTGCTATTAAATGTTAATATTTTGTTACTGGATTCTCTCTCCAGACACCATTTCTATAGATCATTGCCAAAAACTATACAAGAATTTAGAAACCTGAATGAAAAGTATTTCAAAGCAGGACATGTATTTGATTTTGAACTCTTTCAAGGTATTAAGAGCCGAACACTGGAATCCTTACAAGCACTTTTTGAAGGTATCAAACATTTTCATACCTTGTCTGATGCTTTCAGCATGCCTCATAAGACTGTAGATTTAAATGAAACCCTTGGACATTTCAAAGCCTACGGCTATGAGACACTGTACGTGGAGGACTTGTGTTGGCTTTTTAAATGGGGCCTTGTTAAAGAACAGGGAGCCATGAATCTAAGTGCACCCTACCCAGAGAGAGTAAAGCTGTTTAATGAAGCTCTCCATAGGGCTGGTATTGACCGGGTGGATGTTACATATAGTAGCTGTTTAATTCTTAAGGAGAACAAAGTGAAAAACAACTTTCATGGTCCAAAATCTGTCTGCTACAATGGTATTCATCAGCACACCTATCTTCTTCAGTATGTACAGTATTTCATAAATCATTTTGCCAGATTAAACAAGCCTATTTTTACTTTTATGATGCTGGACACAGCCCATGAGGACACAGGCATCAGAATACAACAAATTGATGAAGACCTAGCTAAATATGTCTCTTTTCTTGCACGTCAAGCAAATACTGTATCCTTTATTCTTTCAGATCACGGTAATACATACGGTCGTTTTCTTTCAGCATCACCTGAATCTTATGTGGAAATCTTTCATCCTTCCCTGTTTATGATTGTTCCGGACTTTGCATCAAAAATCATCAGAGATACAAAAATGAAGGCATTGCATATAAACCAGAGGAGATTAGTAAGCCTCATAGATGTACATTATACCTTAAAAGGACTCCTTCCTAATATAAAAAAGTTAGATGGGAATATTTCAAAGTACAGTGTAAACAATGATGGACTTTTGAGCCCAGTATCTCCATTTAGAAAATGCAGTGACATACCGAGATTGCACCCAAACCTGTGTATCTGCCAGGGCTCCTACAGAACAGAGAGAAACTCCTCCTATTATTCTTTATTTGCTGAGTTTGCCTTAAACTGTATTAACAAACGCATTGCTGAACAGCAGAAGGACAACAAAGAATCTTGTCTAGCACTTGTTGCCACCAGATTTAGCAATGTAAAAATCAGCACGGACAATGGAATGGGTGGTGCCATGATTATATTGGACATTTATGTGAAATCCTCATATAGGCAGCAGTATGAGGAGGATAGGTTTACAGTGACTATGTTTTTTGATTCTACAACCCAGAGAGAGGGAATACTTTTCTTAGGCTACCACCGACTGACACCTTTCAGTATATACCAGTCATGTGCAGACCCTTCCGTTGACCTGGATATATGCATCTGTGAAAGGTATCCAACAGTGGGAATTAAGAATAAACAATTATATATTATGCCTGAAACTGTTCTGTGGACTAAAACTTACAAGACTATGGTTCATAAATCTTGTCTCTTCCTGAATACACGGAACTATACTACAGGTGTGGCACTGTATATTTCCAATGCTTGTGCAGATAGGAAGTATGTTATTATGTTTAATTTCCTCAGTAAAAACCTGTTTTCCTCTGACAAGATGCCTGTTAAAGAAACCATTGGCCCAGTAATGGAAAGATTGCTTGTGGTCGGTATTAGAAAAAAAGAGAATTTGCCATGGACATACAAGTATACTATGAAATTTAAGTTAGTTCCTGTTCAGCAGTAAGGCCACTTTCACACTGAAGCGCTTCTAAACTGCCAGTAAAAACACTGAGCGCTTTTGAAGAGCTTTTCAGGCGCTTTTGAAGAGCTTTCCATTCATTTCAATGGGGAGGGGAGTTTTTCACAGCCCTGCCAGCACACTGCCCCAGTGTGAAAGCGTTCATTGATTTTAATGGAAATACATTTTCGTGAGCTTTTTAGGCGCTGTTTTTAGTGTGAAAGCGCCTGAAAAGCGCCTCAGTGTGAAAGTGGTCTAAAGGTCCTTGGCTGATTCAGCCAATTACAGCTGGATCAGAAAACTTGTATGTATTTATGGCTAATCCAAGGTTAATTGATCTAATAGAAGAAGCTTTCACCCAGCAAGAAATTTCCTGATGAAAAGGCAATTTTTTTCCTGAAATAGAATGGATCTCATAAATGTCTGCTCAGAGCGCAGTGTCCTATTATGTGCAAGCATGTGTCAAGAATTCTGTATGTATATACAGTACTGATTGTGTCAGAGAAGAACTGTTCAGTACAGATGAAGTTACAGTTTGGTTTGGTTACTATAGGTTTGAGGTGAATCTTACTGGTCCAAGCTTTGTGGTCCCTTCAAATTTTTGTGCACGTTTTTACGGGAGAATTTTTTAAAACTATAATGCACTGCACGTGCTACGACTAAGACTCTCGCAGAAATGAGTCAGTTTCTTTCAGTTTTATTTTCACTCTTATGTAGTCAATAAATATGCATATGGATTACAGTGTTGCCGGCTCCATCTTTTTGCATATTATGCACTGCATGCCTTTAACCACAAATATAGCTTTCTTTTGGTGGTATTTGATTGACTCTGCGTTTTTATTTTTGCGCTATAAACAAAAAAAGAGCGATAATTTAGAAAAAAAAAACGCATTATTTTGTATTTTTGCTATAATAAAAATCCCCATTTTTAAAAAAAAAAAAAGCAAATTTTTTCTCAGCTTAGGCTGATATGTATTCTTCTACATATTTTTGGTAAAAAAAAAAATCACAATAAACGTATATTGATTGGTTTGCGCAAAAGTTATAGCATCTACAAAATAGGGGATAGATTTATAGCATTTTTATTATTTTTTTTTTTTTTACTAGTAATGGCAGCGATCTGTGATTTTTATCATGACTGCGACATTATGGTGGACACATTGGACAATTTTGACACATTTTTGGGACCATTGGCATTAATACAGTGATCAATGCTATAAGAATGCATTGATTACTGTAAAAATGTCACTGGCAGTGAAGGGGTTAACACAAAGGGCGATCAAGGGGTGAACTGTGTTCCCTGGGAGCTGATTCTAAGGGAGGGAACTGACTAGAGAAAGTGACAAATCGTGGTTCCTAGCTAATAGGAACACACAATCTGTCACTGCTGTCAGAACAGAACAGGGAAGTGTGTGTTTACTGTTCTGTGTCCCCTGCTCACAATGGCTCGGTCATCACGAGCATCAGCCACAAGCACCGGCACCCCCACTGTGCAGCGGGGGCGCGTGCGCCTGCTATTCCTACCCAGCGAGCCGACGTATAGCTACGACGGCTCGCGTAGGGGTGCCAACCTGCCACAGTATAACTGCAGCAGTTGGTCGGGAAGCCGTTAAAGTATACTCATCAGGTTTAATCTGGCCTTAGGCCGGCCATAGACGGTGCAATTTTCTTTCCTGCAACCATGGGCACAGATAGTGATGACAGGGGAATCCATCCCGCAGAGCCATTGTGTTCTCTCGACAGGGGGGTGGGTGAAACCGTCCCCACCGGGAGAACACAGTGATCATTTATAGCACCAATAACAGCCACTAGCATTAATGACATGTTAAATCTGACAGGCTGGTTGTACTCAAGTTGCTTGATTAATCAACTTGGGCACATTCAGTCTGCCCATACATGGTTTGAGCACCGCCTACTGTCGGCATTAGACAGTTAGGTTTTTTCATTCAACCAGCAGGCTGAATGAAAACATTAACAGATTTCCTTCATTCATACAAGCAAAGTGGATGGAGAAATCCCCCTACTGGGACATTGTATTCTGATAGTGGGACCCACTGGTGTCAGAATACACTGATCGGTAGCTGCAGCCAATGACAAAGGTTCATTTCATGTGTCCAGCAGGGATGGCCACACATTGATCAAAATTCAGTAATTTCCTTCTAAACTGGCCAACTTTCAATTTGTCTATGACCAGCTTTAGAAGGACCAATAAGGAGTCAGACGTCTCACTATAAAGGGGGTGCACAGAGCAGCAATACTATCAATGTACTGTAAGCTGCTTTAGTGAAAAGATAGGGAAAGCTGACAGGAGGCATAGGAAAAGATTAGAGTTAGGAGACTCACTTTAATTCTCAGTGCTAGCCAGCGCTTTTGCTACTTTTACTCCCTTTATATGGGGCTTTTTTGCCTTTAACTGTATTTTGTGGTTGATTTGATTGAGGTCAGCAGTCAGTTAGCTGCTATCCCATCCATAGCAAAGTTTATTTTTTTCTGCTGCTAGGCTTTTCTTTAAAAAAAGTGGGACAACAAAAAGTGGGACAACAATATTGCCTGTATGGAGTCACTTCTGGCCCAGGATTTGGGAATTTACGACAAACAGCATCAAATGTGGATGGCTTTGAAGTTTTTCAGAAGTCTCAGGAAATAAAAAATCTTCTTGCGGTATGATATCATGGCTTGTTTGCCTAATTTGTGTTTGGCTGTTCTGCTCGGATGCCCTACCCTGTCTCCCCCTTCCCCTTCCTTTCCCCTTTCTACCCCTCTCTTACCCTCCTGTTTCCCCCTCCCTCCCCCCTTAGCTTGCTAACTCCCTCTCCACAACTCTTTTTTGATCTTTTTTCATATTCTTTACTTCTCCTTTTTTTCATTAAGTTTTTATTGTGCTGTTCCTGCACTCTTTTTGTGTTTTGTAAGATTTTGCTATGGAGCCTATCACAGTCCTTGTTTTCTACATCTTGTACAATGGGTTGTGTACCAGTTCCGACTGCCCAGTGTTCCTACATTAGAAGGTTATCTTTATACATTAATCTTTCGCATTCATGCTATACATGCATACTATCTATTTCTTTGTGTGCCTAGGTTATACCTCATATGTACCTTTCTATGTACATAACTAAAGCCAGGTACAGTCTGGAGCAGGCATGTACTGGCCATCGGGACCACCGGGAGTTTCCCGATGGGCCAATGGCTCAGTGGGCAGACTGTTTCAGTGACAGAAAGCCTGTCAAAGTAATGGCTGCACGGCCTGCGGAGCCATTAATTTGAGCAACGCTGTACTGCCCAGGGCCAGCCCAGGCGGCACTTCAGGGGTGGACTGGGCCGGGATGGTGGAAGCTTCAGTGTTAAGGGCAGTTCCTCTGCTGCTACCGTAGCTGCAGGCTTCTTATTGTTGCAGATTTCCCCCGGCCCGCTCTGATGCCCCATACAAAGGCCGCACCGCTTCCCTCGGATCCATCCCAAACTCC
Source organism: Lithobates sylvaticus (assembly GCA_028564925.1). Classification (NCBI taxonomy): domain Eukaryota; kingdom Metazoa; phylum Chordata; class Amphibia; order Anura; family Ranidae; genus Lithobates; species Lithobates sylvaticus. The sequence continues at coordinate 294,339,484 of CM053027.1, read as the reverse complement.
ATCCGTATCCATGTCCATATCCGTATCCATATTGCGCAATTGCATATAGTTTATATACTGTTTCTGTGTGTGTTTGCAAAATTAAAGTGGGCGGGTCTGGATGAAGTCCAGAGCCAAATTTGTGTCCCAGTCCAGCCCTGGTCTGGAGTAAAGAAGGGAAAGGGGAGACATGACTGAAACCTTTAAATACATCAAGGTGGTAAATATGGTTCCGGAGGGCAGTATTTTCAATATGAGTCTAAGATCAAGAAACAGGGATATGACCTCAAACTAGCAGGAGGAAAGTTCAAAACTAATCTTAGAAAGTATTATTTTACCGAAAGGGTAGTTGATGCTTGCAGAAGTAGGGAATCAGCCAACAGTAAGTAGATTCAAACATGCTTGGAGCACACAGAGATCTTTACTCAGGCAAAAAAGTTAACAGAGAAAAAAAAAAAACAAGCAAAAAACAAACAAAAACATGTATAAATAAAAAAAAGGGCATACTCAATGGACCACTTGCTAATTTTTCTATGTTTCTGTGCTATTATGCCATTTATTGTAAAAGGACTGGACTTGCTTTTCTTTTTGTTGTATATTTGTGTCTACTTTTGTATTCTATAATATTATTATTTTTTTTAATAAAATCAGATTGAACATAAAAAAAGTTGGCCTTTGTTTCAGGGGCAGTATTTTGGGTTTATTTTTTATTTACCGTTGATAGGGCCTTTTTTGAAAGTTTGAGCTACTCAAATTGCAGCATTCACTTGTTATTGATCATCAGTTATTGGAGCTACCTTTTGTTGCAATTATTAAAAGAAAAAGAATCTTTCACATTTTGTCATGTTACAATCAAAAACATAAATGTATTTTATTGGGATTTTATGTGATAGACCAACACAAAGTAGCACATAATTGTGAAGTGGAAGGAAAATGGTAAATGGTTTTCCAAATTATTTTTATAAATATATATGTGAAAAGTGTGGCGTGCATTTGTATTCAGCCCCCCTGAATCAATACTTTGTAGAACCTCCTTTCACTGCAATTATAGCTGCAAGTCTTTTTTGGGATGTCTCTACCAGCTTTGCACATCTAGAGAGTGACATTTTTGCCCATTCTTTGCAAAATAGCTCAAGCTCTGTCAGATTGGATGGAGAGCGTCTGAACAGCAATTTTCAAGTCTTGCCACAGATTCTCATTTGGATTTAGGTCTGGACTTTGACTGGACCATTCTAACACATGAATATGCTTTGATCAAAACCATTCCATTGTAGCTCTGGCTGTATGTTTAGGGCCATTGCCCTGCTGGAAGGTGAACCTCCATCCCAGTCTCAAGTCTTTTGTAGACTCTAACAGGTTTTCTTCTAAGATTGCCCTGTATTTGGCTCCATCCATCTTTCCCCCAACTCTGAACAACTTCCCTGTCCCTGTTGAAGAAAAGCATCCCCACAACATGATGTTGCCACCACCATGTTTCCCGGTGGTATGGTGTGTTTAGGGTAATGTGCAGTGTTAGTTGTCTACCACACATAGCGTTTTGCTTTTAGGTCAAAAAGTTCAATTTTGGTTTCAAACACTTCTTCCACATGTTTGCTGTGTCCCTCACATGACTTCTTGCAAACTGCAAACGGTATGGCTTTCTTTCAACAATGGCTTTCTTCTTGCCACTCTTCCATAAAGGCCAGATTTGTGGAGTGCATGAATAATAGTTGTCCTGTGGACAGATTCTCCCACCTGAGCTGTGAATCTCTGCAACTCCTCCAGAGTTACCATGACTGCTTCTCTGATTAATGCTCTCCTTGCCCGGGCCTGTCAGTTTAGGTTGACGGCCATGTCTTGGTGGGTTTTCAGTTGTGCAATACACTTTGCATTTTTGGATGATGAATTGAACAGTGCTCCATGAAATGTTCAAAGCTTGGGATATTATTTTTTTTTCAATGTGACCCTGCTTTAAACTACTCAACAACTTTATTCCTGACCTGTGTGGTGTGCTAATTGGCCTTCGTGGTGCTGTTTGTTCACTAAGGTTCTCTAACAGACCTCTGAGGGCTTCACAGAACAGCTGCATTTTTACTGAAATTAAATTATACACAGGTGGACTCTATTTACTAATTATGTGACCTCTGGAGGCAATTAGTTCCACTAGATAATAGTTAAGAGTAGCAGAGTAAAGGGGTAACTCCCAGACTTTTCAGATATTTATTTGTAAAAAAAAAATGAAAACCAATAATCATTTTCCTTCCACTTCACAATTATGTGCCACTTTGTGTTGCTCTATCACATAAAATCCCCAAAAAATACATTTACGTTTTTGGTTGTAACATGACAAAATGTGGAAAATTTTAAGGGGTGTGAATACTTTTTCAAGGCACTGTACATAATCCATATGCGTTGGAGGCACTGGATTATGTACAGTATGCTGACGTTCCTGCATGATGTTCCATATCTAGTGTGTGGTGGCTCCCCTCGGATTTATAAGCCATTACACATTATATTACTCACATTCACTGCACCCCCATATTCTGGCAGGTAAATTCAAATGAATGTTTATTTTTTATTTATTTTAACATTGATATATTCTATCATAATTCAAATTTTTGAATTAGAATGGATGACCCCTTTTTTGCTTTGCTGACTGTGTGTGGTTTTTTTTTGCTGAAAGGAAGACATATATGTAAATGTGAGAATGTAAACTCTTAGCTAAACACAACCATTTTGGTTCCAATAATTTTTATTATTTCAAACAAGTCACAACAGATATCACAACAGATATTGATTGCATATCACAAAACTGATTTTTATACAATATATCAACTTATCTTGATTCTTTTATGTTCAATAAGATGTAGGGTATAATTACATTACATTATAAGGGTGCAATCATTTAATTTAATGTTAGATCAACCAGAGGTAATATGATTAATGTTAAGCTATACAGCTGTCTGTTCACGGAGTCTAGATATAGTTCCTCATAGCTTGTGCACTGAAGAACAAGGTACAGTAAATTGTATTATGGATGGGATTACAGAGAGTAAATCCGTGGGTTATCAAACTATTGACTATAAAAAAGGAAAGTCAGAGAACAAGCTATAAAATGTAAGTTGCAAAGTATAAGGTATACATTTTAAAGTTTTTCGTTCAACTGCCCCAAAATCTTATATTTGAAAGCTCATAGAGTATTGGGTTGTTTGCTGCTTATTTCAAGCTTCCATAATAACATAAAGGGTATAATCAGGCCTCCCATTGAAGGTGGAAATGAACAGAAGTATGTTCTTTATATGCTAGCATTTTCTTACATTAGCACTATAAATTCACTCCATGTATCACCTCTGAAAGGTTAGAGCATCTGTTTATTTTTACCTGTCTGTAATACGTACAGTTATTTAGTTACAAAAAATATGCAATACAATGGTTCTGTAATCGGTCGGAAATATGTTGATAATACTTAATATGGCCATTTGGGGCGTAGGTGCAGTATGTATCCCTGTTAGTGAGGATACTAGTGTAAATAGTTCTTCAGGCCTCTGCAAGAAGTACATTTCCCACTTGGCTGTATTGTCACCAACAAAGTGGGGAGAGATTTGGGAATTAGCATTCTCCTAATAACTGATGCAGCGATAAGCTATACAATTATTATTCCTGAAGTCATGTTATGTTATATTTTTGATTAAAAGCTATATAATTATTTGTTACTTTTGGAGCATATACCTGTCCTAAGTCCTTTTCCCATTTAGACATTGAGGCTTTATGCACACTTGCGTTTTTTTATAAGCTCAAAAAACGCTTGAAAAAAACGCTGGATGAAAAACGCTGATAATAGCATTTTTGTACCGGCTTGCAGTAGCATTTTAGTAGCTTTTAAAAGGAGAAGCAAGGATAGAGTTAGGGGACTATAGCGGTAAACGAGAAAACGAAAAAAAGTGGATAATACTTGCAACTTTTTGAATAAGAAATAATTTTTTAATTATTTACAAAATAGTTTATTTCTGAACAATTAAACAATGAAAATCATAAATGACAAACATTCACATATATTACAAACATGGGTATCGTGGGGTGGGTCCTAGAGTCATATCCTGACCAGTGCAATAGTGGAAGCGCATAGGGTCAGGGGATGACTAGGGGACCGTGGGAATAGGCAGTAAAATATGAGCTTTAAAAAGGATCTACAGGATTTTGATAGATCCTGGGTACAAAGAGGCTGGTTGGAGAAAGCCGACCAACATGTTTCGCCACACTATGGCTTCTTCAGGGTCAGTTTGTACCGTAAAAAGAGAGACAAGATCTGAGAAATACAGAAACACAAGGAAAAATTATTTATATAAAACAGTAAGTATGGTGAAAAAGAATAATTTATGTGTCACCACATCGCCACAAAACAGCCCACCCGTCCAATATACAACACTGCACTATGCTCAGCCCAGTAAGTTCACACCTGGAGTTTACAGAAGGCACATTCCCCAAAATGCTGGAGCAACCACCTGAGTCGCTGATGTGGCCAATTGTACTTGAGTCCCAAGTAGCAAGGAACTATCGAGGATCTATATAGAGCCTGGTAAGATAAGGTGGAAAAAAGAGAAGAAAAAGAAAATAATAAATATAAAAAGAAAAACATTTTTTTTTATATTAAAGAATATATGAATATGTACGACAAAAGATTATTATTATTTTCCTTTGCCATTAACTGGCTAAACATAGCCTAAATTTAAATTGTGTAAAAACTTACCAATATAACAAGGAAGGAAAATATGAATGGAGCGCCAAGTAAGAACAGTCATCTGAGAGTTTTGGAAAAAGTCAGCTCTGATGAAAAAAATAACAAAAAAAGAAAAACCAGGGATAAGAATAGGGTGGATAGATATAGTAATCCAAAGGAAACAGAGGGGAAAAGGGGAGAAAAAAACTCACCTAGAACATGGATATTAGTTGGTTAAGACTGGACAGGAAAAGTCTGAAACCAGACTAATAGACAGCTCTATTTAGTTAGGTCACCGACAAGGGACCAATGGCTGCAAAGAAAAAATATTGCAGTGTAACTAGGTAAGAACCTTTTCAAGCAGACTAGTAAGGCATAGGCTGGAGAAGAGAGGAAAACAGACCTGCATCGTTGAAGTTCACAGCATGAATGGCGCTCCAGATTCCAACACAAAAGGTGCTGGAGAAAAGGCAGGCTATATAGGTCCTCCACACCTGATCATGGTTAACATGATGAGGCGGCGGGCAAGATGGGCTGTTCGCACGTGTGCAGTAGCACCAGTGCGTGTGCCTACAATTCCCATAATGCAACATGTTCGGGAGATGCGAGGGCAGCTCAGCAGACGCGCATCTAATGAATTCCGAACAGAAAAGAGCCCTCTAGCGAGTGGAGGGGGTAACTACATCACAATTGTCAGGGCAAATGTGCTGGAAACAAAGGGGAAGATGGAAAAACATTGGATCCAAGGCTAAGAGTGGAATTCGAGCTGTTAGGTTACCAGGTGTAAGTGGAGCATAAGGGAGGTGTGCAGGCAACCAAGCCAAGCGGGCTGCAACCATAGGTTCGCAGCCCTGGGGTGCCCAAACAGTTACCTATGCAAATGGGGAGTACAATTGGTCAAGATGATAAGGCGAAGGTGGGAAAGCCAGAAATGGGATAGAACGCGCCCAGACACTCCAGATGATCCCTGGTAACAAGGAAGATGGAAAGCAAGGGCAGTGGGATTGAGACGGTGAGCCAAGACCCAATTTTTCCACCAAACAATGGGGTTCCGGTTGTGGCGACATGGGGGTACATGAACTTTAACATTAACAAGGATGGGGATTGAATGGTTAATTGAGAGAGACATACATATTAAATTATTATTACATGGATTACAGAGAAAGAATGGTACCAAGAAGGATATGAAACAAAATAGGAGGTACTGTAGTTTATAATAAATATATGTAGACAGAAAAAAGTCTTAAGTTTAAGTTCAATATGGAAACAGCAATGTGAACAATTAAAGAAATGGGGGCATACAAATATAGTAAATATATATTATAAATAGAAAAAAGCAGCTGTCAAGGTGCCCGAACGCCCAAAGGGCGGTCTTCTCACAACATAGCGCACAACCAGGGAAGACGAGGAAGGATGCATGGTAAAATATCAATAATATGGATACGTAAATAGTAGGTAACCATAAGTAAAAAGTATGGATAGACAACCATAGTTGGAATATAATAACTGAGAAATATTTATAAAAAAAGGTTTGAAGCTTATATATTCAATTAAACCTGGGTATTTGACAGCATTGAGATTATGTATCCATTTTGTTTCAATTTGCAGCAATTTTTCGTCGATGCCTCCTCCTCGCACATGCGTCTTGACATGATCTAATGCCGAAAAACGTATGTGTTTGGGGTCAAAATTGTGTGCAGCAGCAAGATGTCTATTAATAGCTGTAGTGGTGATGCGTTTAAGAGTGGGTTTGATATGGTCACGTATCCGGACCTGGAAGGGCCGTTTGGTCTTGCCAATGTAGAAACATCCACAGGTACAAGTGGCTAAATATACAACACCAATTGTTCGGCAGTTAACATGGTGAGCGATTTCATGGAGAGAACCATCAGGAAGCAGGGTGAGTCTAGAGTTAGAGACGAATTGACAAATATCACATGACCCACACGAATAAGTGCCATTGTCAGGGCAACTTTGGGTTATTGTTGGAGCATAATGGCTTCTAATGAGTCGGTCACGTAGTGAGGGACATCGCTTATATGTTATATCTGGGCGTGGGCCAATGAACTTGCTGACAGTAGGATCTGCAAGTAATAGAGGCCAAAAATTGTTAACAACCTCACGTATTTGAGTGTGCATAGATGAAAATCGGGTAATCAATCTGACAGGTTGAGTGTCAGTGAGATTTTTGGGCTTATGGATCAGTTGAAATCTGTCAAGTTTCTTGACCTTGTTGAAAGAGCGTTTAAGAAGTGCCCGACTATAGCCTCTATTGACAAGTCTATGAAATAATTCATTGGATGCTTTATGAAAATCCGCATCTGAAGTACAGTTGTGTTAATTCGAAGATACTGACTGTACGGAATACTGTTAAGTAGGGATTGAGGATGAGCGCTTTCAGCATGTAAGATTGTGTTACCAGCAGTCGGCTTTCTAAATAAGGCCGTGCTGATCCGTCCTGATTTATCTATATTGATTGTGAGGTCAAGAAAATTGACTGATGACTGACTGGATTCAAAGGTAAATTTGAGATTAAAATTGTTATTGCTTAGAGAGTCAACAAAGTCCTTGAGGTCCGCATATGGGCCAGACCAAAATAATAAAATATCGTCAATGTATCTAAACCAATACAACATATGAGTTTTATGGTCTGGGGTTAGATGTGAAAAAAGATGGCGTTCCCACCCCCCCAGGTACAGGTTGGCATATGAGGGCGCACATTTGGTCCCCATAGCCACCCCCTGCACCTGGAGGAAGTGGGAGCCATCAAACAAAAAATAATTTTTAGTCAAGATGAATTTTAGGAGGTCCAAAACAAAATTCGCATAATTGTCAAAACGGGGTCCCCGTTCCGAAAGGAGTTCTCGGATGACTTCTAAGCCCCTATCATGGGGGATACAGTTGTATAAACATTCGACGTCCAACGTGACGAGCCAAGTATTGGGAGGTAGGATCATGTTGTATAATAGTTTAAGGAGATGAAGTGTGTCCTTAACATAAGAAGGTAAGCGTGTAACATGGGGTGCAAGATATTTATCCACAAGGGCACTTGCATTTTCTGTTAAGCAATGACATCCTGACACAATAGGACGTCCTGGGGGATTAATGGTTGACTTGTGGATTTTAGGTAGGGCGTAGAATGTAGGTATGGTAGGTTCAATGATCTTTAGAAAGTTCCAAGTGCTTTGGTCAATGACAGTGCCCTGATAAGCATGGAAGATCAATTGGTCATATTGATGAGAAAAGTTCTTTATAAGAGATGGAGCAATGGGACGATACCATTCGCGGTTATTCAATATTTTATAACACATAGATTCATAGGCCTTAGTGTCCATAACTACTACATTGCCACCCTTATCGGCTGGTTTAATTACGATGTCAGGATGAGCCTGAAGGGATTTTAAGGCCCGCAAGCTCTCCTGGGATAGGTTTGAATGACCCGAAGGTATATATTGTAGGTTCTTAATTGCAAGACAAATTTGTTGAACGAAAGCTGAAATATTGGGACTGGTGGACAGGGCTGGAAAGTTCTTAGATTTAGGTTTAAAGGAAGCAGGGGGGGGGGGAAGAGGCACCGAGGGCGACGAGAGCCGAAGTTTCAGCTTCGTCGTCGTCGATGGCTCCCTCCTCCCAAAGAGCCATGAGTTCATCAATTGCCTGCATTTCTTCGAATGTGGGCGCTTGATTAGAGACAACGGTCGCCGAATCAGTGGATTTAGTAACAGGTTTATCATAAATAACTTTGTAAATCAGCTTACGGGCAAAAAGGTGAATATCTTTGACAAATTCGAATTTGTCAAAGTCTGAGGATGGACAAAAAGTCAAACCTAGTTTTAGGACTTTTTCTTGCTCTAAGGTTAACGAAATAGAGGATAGATTCAGAACATCAGGACCTGCTGGAAGGGGTGAGGTGATGGGCGGAGCTGTTAACTTGGGTGGGGTGTTGTGTCCAGGGTTAATGGTAAAAAAATAGATGCAATTTTAGGATCTAACGAGGAACCATTATGTGAAAACATTGAAGGCAAGACAGGTTCACTGCCGCGTCTAGCGGTTAGTGATGATGGAGTGGTCATGGTGATAGTGTGAATATTAGTGGATGAAGGGGATATATGTGTGGCAGGTGTAGAAATTTTGATATTTTTAAGCCTAGAGGAAGATGCAGGAGTAAGTGATGTAGGTGTGAGGGTACGATCGTGAGTATCCAATAGGGATGATCTGTCTCCTTTTCTTTTTTTGAGATTTCGGTCGTGTGACAAGTCTTGGTAAATGGTGGAAGTACTGGATGAAAAGGAAGTAAAAGGTGTGTTAGGGAGTTCGTGAGTGTTAGGTTGGGTTGGGGGATTCTGTTGTTTGGATGTGAATTCGCGTATAGGGGAGTCAAGCCATTTGTATGCATAGTTGTTGTCGTAAGCGGACTTATCTCTTTGATATTTGTTTTCTTTCATGTTGATGATGTCGGTAGTGTATGTCTCTAAATGTGCGCGCAATAGTTTATCACGTTTTGTGAATCTGGTAGATGAGATCAAGAGAGCATGATCATCATACCAGGAACTGATAGCTGTGTCAAGATGATCTAGTTCATGTTCATATTGTTTGCACATGAGTGAAATCATATTGAAAGAGCATGTTTGTAGGTTAAATTCCCAGGCTGATTTAAGGGTATCGTTAATCTTTTTGACGTTGGGAAAAATTTGTATTCTTAAACCCCATGGAACTATTTGGTTAGAGGTATACTTATCGAAATATGCTTTATGCCAAAAAACACGGACCTTTTTTTCCAAAAGACGTTGAAGTCTCATAAATGATTTGTCAAGTTCATCATCAGAAATATTTGCAGCATTCTGCGAGATTTGGATTCTCTCCATGAAACCCTTCCAGGCATCACCACAGTAGTCCGCCATACCGCAAGGGCCCCCGAGGGGCGATCGGGCACCGACAGCCAGTCAAAAATATTTAAGGAGTAAAGAATTACAAATAGTTATATAAAGAGAAAAGACATATATGATTTAGTTAATACAATACACCGATATGTGGAGCATTACACTAAATGTTAAACAAAGAGTTGCAAGTGTTTTGATTGGAATTCGAGCATAGCCAGCCAGAAAAGAAATGCGCATTGAAGCGCGGTTAAAGAGTGGAGAGGGAGGCTTGGATAGCTCGGGTGGCAGTTATACCTCGTCCCGGATTGTATGGTAAAAGGAGAAGCAAGAATAGAGTTAGGGGACTATAGCGGTAAACGAGAAAACGAAAAAAAGTGGATAATACTTGCAACTTTTTGAATAAGAAATAATTTTTTTTTTCTGCTCCTAAACGCTGAAGCTTGAAAAATATTTCTAGCATAAAATAGTGTGCATGGACACATGGGCTAGCACTATTAGCTTATAGGAGCAGAAAAACAATGCTCATAATAGTTTCCAGGAGCTTAAAAAAATGTTAGTATGCATGGAATCATTTATGGGCTGCCTTAGCCCAGCGCTTGCTAGCACAAACTTTATTCACAAATTAACACAATATAACATAGAGTACAAGCAATAAATACAATAAATTAAATCATATATTATTATTATTATTATTATACACGATTTATATAGCGCCAACAGTTTACGCAGCGCTTTACAATGTATAGGGGGGACAACACAGTATAGTTCAATACAAAAGGTACAGGAGGGCCCTGCTCATAGAGCTTACATTCTAAAGGGACGGAGTGGTGGTACAAAAGGTAATAGCTGCAGAGAATGATTTGATGGGGATGGCTCTGGGACAATTGTTGTTAGGTGTTTTTGGGATAGGCTTCCCTGAATAAATGAGTTGAATAAATCATATACAATATGATCATCATATACATCATATCATATACAATAAATATACAATCATATACAATAATCCCAGTTATAAAACATGTAAAGTGCAACAAATCTGATATATGAAAACTTACATATAACATGAAAGCACAGAGTAGCAATTATATCATGGGAAGAAGGCGGCTCCATCCATGATAAACTAGACAAAAGATATCTGTCATGGGACTTGTAATTGTGTGATTTCTATTGCTGCAACAAAGTCTCCTGGGTAGGGATGGGCCCGGTGTTCGATTCGAACCCATGTTCGAATCGAACATCGGGCGTTCGCCCGTTCGGCAAGCCCAGAACTATTTGGGCCGCTCGCATCACATTCGTGTGATGCGAGCGGCCCGCAATGCATTGCGCCAGTCGCAGTGCAATGCTGGCTGATGATTGGCCAAGCATGCACTGTGACCCCGCATGCTTGGCCAATCACAGCGCCGGCAGCGAGGAGAGCCATAATTGGCTACAGGCAGGATGCCTGTAGCCAATTATAGCTCAGGGGCTTTAGTACACGCCCCACGGTATAAGAGGCCGCAGCGGCGGCGGCCTCGCATATTGTGTTTCAGTGTCAGCGTGTCAGTGTGCTGCTGACTGCTGACATTATGTGCTGTATTTCTGTGGATTTGTGTGTGCGTGCTGTTAGTACAGCATTGCAGTATCACATCTGGGGGGTGTCTATAGGTTGCCTGTGAAGGGGGGCATGTTTCCTGTGCTTAGAACTGTCCCTACAAAAAGTGTCATTTTTGCAGGGAAAAAAGCTATTTAAAAGCACTCGCGGCTAATGAATTGATGGCTCCCGTAACACAGAGAACTATCATTCATTGATAAAAAAAAAAAAGCGTGGGGGTCCCCCCAAATTCAATAACCAGGCCCTTCAGGTCTGGGATGGATATTAAGGGGGACCCCAGCCAAAAAATAAGAAATAAATGGCGTAGGGTCCCCCTCAAAATCCATACCAGACCCTTGAGGTCTGGGATGGATTTTAAGGGGAACCCCAGCCCAAAAAAATGGCGTGGGGTCCCCCTCAAAATCCATACCAGACCCTTATCCGAGCACGCAACCTGGCAGGCCGCAGGAAAAGAGGGGGGGCGAGAGCGGCCCCCCCTCCCGCCTGAAGCGTACCAGGCCACATGCCCTCAACATTGGGAGGATGCTTTGGGGGTCTCAGACCCCCAAAGCACCTTGTCCCCATGTTGATGAGGACAAGGGCCTCTTCCCCATAACCCTGGTCGGTGGTTGTGGGGGTCTGCGAGCAGAGGGCTTATCGGAATCTGGAAGCCCCCTTTAACAAGGGGACACCCAGATCCCGCCCCCCCCCTGTGTGAAATGGTAAGGGGGTACAAAAATACCCTTACCATTTCACCAAAAAAGTGCCAAAAATGGTAAAAATGACCAATTAAAATCTTCTTTCTTCTGGTCTTCCTTTCTTCATCCTTCGGTTTCTTCATCTTCTCCTTCCGGCATATTCTTCCATCTTCTTCTTCCATCATCTTCTTCCTCCGATCCGCTTCTTCTTGCGCTGGTCTTCTCGTCCTTCTCGTCCGGCATCTTCTTCCATGGCGTCGGCATCGGTGTCTCTTCTTGGGCCACTCCTCGCAATGGGAGGCTCCCGCTGTGTGAGGCTTCGCTGCGTCTGACAGGTCTTTTATAACGGAGGGCACCTGGTGACCCCGCCCCCTCTGACGCATGGGGAAGTCATGGGGAATTCCCTATGGCTTTCCCCATGATGTCAGAGGGGGGCGGGGTCACCAGGTGCCCTCCGTTATAAAAGACCTGTCAGACGGAGCGAAGCCTCACACAGCGGGAGCCTCCCATTGCGAGGAGCGGCCCGACAGAAGAACAGACGCCGACGCCATGGAAGAAGATGCCGGACGAGAAGACCAGCGCAAGAAGAATCGGATCGGAGGAAGAAGAAGATGGAAGAAGAAGATGGAAAAAGATGATGGAAGGAGAAGATGAAGAAACCGAAGGATGAAGAAAGAAGAAAGAAGATTTTAATAAAGGAATTGTCAAAGACCGTCTCCTGTCATTTTTACAATTTTTGACACTTTTTTGGTGAAATGGTAGGGGTACTTCTGTACCCCCTTACCATTTCACACAGGGGGGGGGGGGGCGGGATCTGGGGGTCCCCTTGTTAAAGGGGGCTTCCAGATTCCGATAAGCCCCCCGCCCGCAGACCCCCACAACCACTGGCCAGGGTTGTGGGAAAGAGGCCCTTGTCCTCATCAACATGGGGACAAGTAGCTTTGGGGGTCTCAGACCCCCAAAGCATCCTCCCAATGTTGAGGGCATGTGGCCTGGTATGGTTCAGGAGGGAGGGGGGCCGCTCTTGCCCCCCCTCTTTTCCTGCAGCCTGCCAGGTTGCGTGCTCGGATAAGGGTCTGGTATTTAATTTTGAGGGGGACCCCACGCCATTTTTTTGGGCTGGGGTTCCCCTTAAAATCCATCCCAGACCTCAAGGGTCTGGTATGGATTTTGAGGGGGACCCTACGCCATTTTTTTTGGCTGGGGTCCCCCTTAATATCCATCCCAGACCTGAAGGGCCTGGTTATTGAATTTGGGGGGACCCCCACGCTTTTTTTTTTATTTTTTTTATTTTTTTTTATCAATGACTTTTTTTTTATGAATGACTTTCAATGAATGGCTGTTCTCTGTGTTACAGGAGCTGTCAAATCACATTAGCCGCGAGTGATTTTAAATAGCTTTTTTTCTTGCAAAAATTACACTTTTTGCAGGGACAGTTCTAAGCACAGGAAACATGCGCCCCTTCACAGGCATACTATAGACACCCCCCAGGTACGAAATTTAAAGGAATATTACACTTTTATTGTTTCAATTTAAGCATTATTAAAATCACTGCTCGTGAAAAAACGGCCGTTTTAAAAAAAAAAAAATTTGCATTGATACATGTCCCCTGGGGCAGAACCCAGGTCCCCAAACACTTTTTATGACAATAACATGCATATTAGCCTTTAAAATTAGCACTTTTGATTTCGAACGTTCGCATCCATTATAACTAATAGGGTTCTAAAGCTCGCACGGACGTTAGGTCCGTTCGCGGGTTCTGGTGCGAGCCGAACGGGGGGGTGTTCGGCTCATCCCTACTCATGGGACATACATATAACATAAGCAGTACCAAAAGAACTTCCGTGATGTCCAAAATATATATGCCAATTAGAGATGGGCTGAACACCCCCCTGTTCGGTTTGCAGCAGAACTCCTCAACAGGGGAAACGTTCTACACCGAACCACAAACTCCATTGAAGTCTATGGGAACTGAACATGAGAAATCAAAAGTGCCCATTTTGAAGTCTTATATGCAAGTAATTTGCAATAAAAGGTGTATGGGGGTCCAGGTACTGCCCTGGGGGACATGTATCAATGAATTTTTTTTTTTTTTTTAAACAAATGTTTCTTCAGGAACAGTGATTTTAATGATGCTTAAAGTGAAACAATAAGAATATAAAAAATCATTTAAATATAGTGCCTGGGGGTCCCCTCGGTTTGCCTGTAGAACATGCTGCAGCAAAAATGTAATTTCTAAAGGAAAAAAAAAGGGTCAAATCACATTTAAATTGATTTGCGATTGCAATTGCTGGCCTGGCTATTTAAATAAAATAAAGAAAAAACAGCGTGGGGTCCCCCCCCCCAAATTAATACCAGATAATTATCCGAGCCTGTAGCTTGGCAGGTCAGGAAAGGGAGAGACATGCGAGCACTCTCTCATTCCTGAACCATACCAGGCCACATGCCCTCAACATGGGGGAGTTCTTTGAGGCGGAGGGCCCCAAAGCACCTTGTCCCCATGTTGATGGGGACAAGGGTCTCTTCCCCACAACCCTGGGCTGTGGTTGTGGGAGTCTGTGGGCGGGAGGCTTATCGGAACCAGGAAGCCCCCTTTAACAAATTAAACGGAGGGAACAGCCAATGTTCGGCCCGAAATCTTGCTTGGGCTGAACCGTTCGCCCAACACTAGTGCCAATCATTAAAGTGTGGAAAAAAATAAAAGTCAACAGCAACAAAAACTATAGATGTTGATTTTTAAAAAACAGCCACTCACCTGTCCCACAATTCAGCGGTGTGCTCATCCCAGTCGCTTTCACCCGCTGTTTTCTTTCCTCTGTGCCAGCTTCTTAACTATGGGCATTCGGCTGTGACAGCTTGCAGCTTCAAAGCCGGGTGCCCACTGCGCATGTGTGAGCAGCACTGCGCATCTTGACTGCAGGGGGGAGGGAGGGAGGAGATCTCCAGCTCTGATTGCCTAGGCAGTCGGAGTGGAAGTGGGAGTGGGTACCTGTCAAAATCAGGTACCCGCTCCTCAAAAGTGCCAATTGTTCAAGGGGAGCAGGGGACGAGTCCTTAAAGTGGAACTTCCCCTTTTGGGTGGAGTTCCCCTTTAAACTAAACAAGTTAAAGTCCCAAAACTGACACCAATATCTTGAATGTGCACAAAAATACAGTATTGAATGTGTAACATAAATCTTCCGTGCATAATATTGCTCCATCAATATTTTTCCTTGTGACCACACCAACCTTGCACAACAGGTGTACTCTCACCTATTCATATGGACTTCCTAAATTACAGGAGGTCATTTATAGCCTGCAACAATCCACAGCTTACAGCACCCTCAAACAATAACTTCTTAAGCAACCCCTCCCACTTAGTTCTGCTGTTGCTCATAACAAAAAAAAAAAGTGACCCCGTAGTGCTAACTGAATAATATTTACTAAGGGCTTGCTCACACCATACGTGCATGAAAACTGATGGGAAAACTGCACAGATTTCACTTGCAAAGTCAAGAGTTTACATGATTTTCACTTCAGTTGACATCAGTTTTCATGTGTGTGTAGCACCCTGGGGTTTACGGGTGAGGTCAGGTGAGCGGTGTTCTGTGCCACCTGGATGCCTTCTGGGTGGTTGTATGTCGTACGCCCCGGACTGCTAGGCCGGAGATTGGGCCTAACCTGGGGGCATCTGGCTGCCAGGCTGTGTGAGGGCCTATCCAGAAGTAAGAGAGCAGCACAGGGTTGGGACTGCGGATTGCCGGGAGCTCAGTGTTGAAGAACTACAAGAGGCAGTTGTAGTGAAGCTGAAGGAACTGTTACGTTTGAGTTAGGAACTGTTAAAAGACTGTTGCCATAGGAGACAGCATTCCTGCATGTGCAGAAGTGGCGCCTTGCTGGGGCCTTTCCCTGCACAGCTGTCCTCCTATTGAAGTCTCAGAGTCTGCCAATTGAATCTATAACTACTTAAAGGTGTCCTAGCCCTAACCCTCTTTACCCCAAAAATACAAAAATCACTGTCAAAAGAAATAAAACCTCTTTTACATCCAGAAGTGTCTGGCACCCAATGACTTTCACCATCTTTGCACCCACTATGCCTCACAACCCACTACATATTGAAGAATGTCAGCTATCTTTGGCCTTGGAGGTCCTCATTAGACTGGTGTCAGGGACCGATGTGACCAGAAATATGTGGACTGTCACAGAAAATCCAAGCACACAGTCAGTATAAATAATAGAATTTATTAAAAGGTAAGTGAATAAACAAAATAAATGCACCTCCAATATGGCAAACAGTGTACAAACCAGGAACCAAAACCACAGTTACACACAAAAAATGACTACCAAAAACAGATGTATATATATAGGTGTGGGATACAATTGCTATCGTAACAAGCCAGGGTCATACACGGGAGATCAAGCAGATAGGGTTGGGAGGAAGCCTGGACAGGGAGAGGGTAACAGGAGACAGAGAGAGCAGATGGGAAGGGATCCGGCTGCAGGGCAGGGGTCCAGGAACGGATGCAGGGTTCAGGATACAGGATTCAGGCTACAGAAACACAGGATTCAGGAACACAGGTCTGGGCACACGGATAAAATACCAAGGCAAGGTGTGCTAGTAATCACCAGGTTTAAATGTGCTTGAGATGATGTCAACTCCAGACTGCTGAGATTCACCCGCTGGTGGACCCTGGAACTGCAGTCCATAGGTCTGGGAGCCACAGCGCCACCAATAGGTGAAACCTTTTCCTGACAACTGGACAAGGCCGGAGGCCTTGCTACACGCATTTCATGCACGTCAGTTACGTGTCCTCTTCGCACCAATGTTGATTTCATGTCAGTTTTTTTCCCTGCAAAAAAACTGCATATAAGTTGCAGATTCCTGCGCAGAAAAAAAAAATCTGCACGTTGTGGTGTGAACAGGGCACATAGAGAACCATTGTTTTCTTTGAGGCTTTGCAGAACGCATGAAGAAAAACTTTCGGGCTTTTTCCGTCGGAGAGCTGGATCTCAAATTTTCCGACAACAAAATCCGATCAGACTTTTTCCGATCGTTTGTAGAGAATTCCGATCAGACAAAGTGCCATGCATGCTCAGATCAAATTACGAGACCAAAGCTATTGGCTACTAGCCTCTATGTAGTTCCGTCGTACGCAACGAACGTCACCACGTTCCGAACGATCGGATTTTCCGACAACTTTGTCCAACCGTGTATATGCAACACCAGTGTCGGACACATCCGACGGATTCTGTGGTCGGAATGTCCGACCGTGTGTACGGGGCTTAGTCTTTAAGTGGTTAAACTGACCTAATTTACAGGCCGAAGTTCATCCCTTTGATCTATAAAATAACCAAATCATACAATGTTTCTTTTTTATCTCAGCTGAGCAATGTTGTGGTAAACTTTGAAGGCTGCCTTTTTTTTTTTTTTTGACAGCTGTGAGCAGAGAACAGCTCTGGACTTGTTATGAATCAGGGAAATGCCGGATTATATATCGCAATTTTTTAATGATTATTCATGCAGCTCTAACAAACATCCTGTATATTCCACTCTTCTATTTGAGCATTAATGTACAATACCCTTTGAATTCTTAATATGGTATTTTCTACCAGTGGCCGATGCTGTAAACTCCTTCCTTTTTTCCTTGATATTATGCCTAACCTCCCTACATACAAAGCATCTCCCACAGGAGAAAAACCTACCTGATTCAGGGATCTATAATGCTCCTTACCAATTTATTTCCTAATATTGGTGCTTTTTTTATCACAAATCTGGGGTGTTCTGAAGAATAGATGCCAGATGTTTATCCTTTCCTAGTATACTCCAATATAAACCTTCTTATATAGTAAATGACAGTCCAAGGTAATAGCTGTTCCCTATGCCAGCTCATCTTGTACTCCCCTTTTTTTTATCTTCAATCAGACTTACCTTCCTTATGTTTTTCACTTTCTAAATTTACGTTGTAGCAGCGCTTTGCAGGTGGGTTTGCAGCGCTGCCCCATTGTTTTCAATGGGAAGGGGCAATTTAGGAGCGGTAAATACACCGCTCCTACAGCGCTCCAAAGATGCGGCTTGCAGGACTTTTTTGACCGTCCTGCAAGCGCACCGCTCCAGTGTGAAAGCCCTTAGGGCTTTCACACTGGAGACACAGCAGCGGCTGTTTCAGGGCGCTTTGCAGGCGCTATTTTTAGCACTGTAGCGCCAGTGTGAAAGGGGCCTTATTCATTGCTTTCGCTAATGGTAAAGATTTAAGATCTTGGTTTGGGGTTACTGCTGTTAATATGGAGGACCATAATTTGTCAGGGTCAGGATTAAAGCAGCATTAGAGCTTCATTTTTTTTAAATTAAACAATAATACAGCCACACAAAAACACAATTACATAACACAGGTACAATACAACTACACATATGCACAACACAAAAACACAACTATACAACAAAACTACAAAACACAATTGAACAGTACAATCAACAGCTACACAATTACACAATGCAACAATATTAAAGAACACAACTACACAATACAGCTACACAAATACGAAACACAGTTACACAACAATACAATGTTACTACACAAAACATTTAAACACCTCCACGCAACAATACAGTTACACAAAAACACAATTACACAATACAAATACACAACATAATAAAACAGCACAAGTAAACAAAAAACAACTAATGCCCCTTTCACACTAGGGCGGGAGTTGCATTGGTGGTAATGCGGCACTATTTTTAGCAGCGCTTTACCGTCGGATTTGCGGCGCTATAGTAAAACCGCCCCACTAGCTGCCAAGAAAGGGTTAAAATCCACCACAAAGCACCTCTGCAGAGGCGCTTTGCCGGCGATATAGCCGCGGTCCCCCATTGATTTCAATGGGCCTGCAAAGCGCCCCAGTGTGAAAGGGGTCTAATTGACAACAAAACTACAAAACTAAAAAAACACAATTACAAACCCCAATAACACAACAGTATAATTACACAACAATACAACACAGTTACACAACACAGGCACAATCCAACACAACTACACAATTACACAAACACAAATAAACAACACACTTGCACAACAGAACAATCCACATCAATACAATTGCACAACACAATGCAAGTATACCACTACACAACAGCACAAATACAAAACATCACAATTATATAACTACAAAACAATACAATGCAACTACACAACATAATTACACAACACCACATGTACACAACTACACAATTACACAACACAATTACACCACATGGGTACAATACAACCATCTCACAATTATACAACACAAATACACAACTACTCAACACAATAATACAACTCAACACAACTACATAACATAGCTAAACAACAAAAAAATGCAACTACACAATTACAGAACACAAAAGCAAAACTACTTGACTACACAAAAACAAAACACAACTACACAAAAACTCAAAGAAAGTAAACAACTGAGGAAAACACAGGTACACAACACAGATACAAATCAACAGAACCACACAACAACACACCCCAATAGCATACTATAACAATACACTACACTAATACAAAACAACTACACAAAAACACAATTATACAATACTAACACACAACAATACTATGTATCACAATTACACAATACAACTATAACAGAACACAATGCAACTACACAAAACAATCACACAATAATATATACACAACACCACTACACAACAACATAGTTACACTATACAGTTATGCAACATAACCACTTGCAGGCTTCTTAAATGCGCCCCGGCTGCTATATTGGCCAGGAGTGCGTGTACACTTGTAATGCCGACTTTCATGTGCAAATGATATGAGTGGCTTTGATAAAATGTGCCCCCCATGCAACCTCATGGCGGGTGTCTCTGTGTGGGGCGGAGGCATTACAACAGACAGATGTTCATTGGTCTGCCCTCCCGTGAACAGACTAGAAAGTAAAGTTTATGATGTCACTTCCAATCACTGGGATTGGTGCCTGGGGATACGGCTGATAGAACATTATCTGTGTTTTATCAGCTGCAGTGGAGTATAGGGGGGACATCCAAATGTCTCCATAAAGAGAACTTCTCACCTGTAAGCTATCACATGGGAGCTATCGGTCCCCTATGTTATAGCAATAAAGTAAAGACATTTTTTTTTTAAATTTAGAACCCTCCCCTACCCCACCATACATACACATAATACAAAAATGCATGCATTGGGGCACCAATGTATGAAAATGGCAATTGCCACCGTGCACACTGGAGTGAGATCAATAATTTTAGCATCAGAGCTCCTGGGTAACTCTAAACCAGAGGTTGGAAAACTTGAAAAGGTGGAGATCTACTTGAACAACGTGGAAGAAATCAAAAGTAATTTGACTGTAGCGCACTTTTTTTTTTTTTTTGTTTACAAACTATTTTATTGGGTGCAAAAAGTGGTACAAAAAGAGTACAAAAATATGTTGAAACTTTAACAGTAATAATACGTTTTACATATGTAACATTGTAAGATACAAATAATTAGGTAAGAATACCTAGTTGTGGTACAAAAGTTTTGATTATGGTCTATAGTACATTATAAAGGATAGACTGATGCTTTATGTGTAGACATTCTCAGTTTGGATTAAAAAATGATAAGGAATGTTGAAACCAAGGATCCCATTTTTTATTATATACATGAATAGTGTTCTGAAGTGTATGAAATATCTTTTCCATGAGATTGATGTTGTTAATTCTGGTTTTCAAATGTTCTAAAGGAATTGATTGGGATTTCCAATGATATGCAATTTTTTAAGGAGATAACCTAGCATGCCCCCATTAAAAAGGAAGCTTTGAAAGGTTTAGGGGGCAGTTGCAAGTACTACAGAGTTCAGAGGTCAGTAGTACATAACATGGAGTGCAGATGTTAGTAATATATAATGCAGAGTTCAGAGGTCAGCAGTATGTAATGCACAGTTTAGGGGTCAGGCGTAAGTAGTATGTAACTCAGAGGTCAAGAGTAAGTAATGCAGAGCACAGGAGTGAGTAGTGCAGAGTTCAGAGGGCAGTAGTAACACAGGTCAGGGTCAGTGGAATGTAACAAACAGTGCAGAGGTCAGTGGTGTTAAGGGCCTGTTTACACTTGAGCACTGAAAAAACACCAGTCACTACTAGGACACATAGCACATAGAAAAAAAAACTGTTTTCTATGTGCCCCATTCTCCCAAAGGTGCGGTGCAGTGAGGTGTGATAAAATGAAGACATGCAGCATAATATTGGATCTCACTGAATGGCACCTCAGTCACCGCACACCAAGTGCAAAGCACTGTGCTGCTGTATGGTGGTGTGAAGGAAGCATCACTTTATACACGTCAAATAAAGTGAAATAATAAAAGTGACCGATGTGATGCGATAAAACATGCATCACACCGCTCCCTGGCACGCGTCACTGTAGCCCAAAACAGACTTGTGATGTGGCACCATGCGGTTTGGTGTATGTGAAAACACGCGGTTTACAATGTATGGGGGTTGGCATTAAGAAGTAAAGCTAAAGAGAAGCTCATTTCTTTACGTGTCAGGAACATATGCGATTTTGCACACACTCCCGACACGCCCAACAATAACACACAGCAGCACAATTCCTCCTCTCAAGCAAAAAAAGAATGCAAAATAAATGTTAATGTCTCTGGCAGGTACACACAGGCATCTGCATTGTAGACAGGAGCCTTAAATAACATTTGCAGCTCAGCAGTAAGGACCTGCCATTAGCCTGCTGCCTCTTGTGTCTCCGACCCCTGCAGTCACCTGTTTTGCAGCACATGAACCACCTCTTTTCCCAGACCCTGCTGTGGCTGCTTTAACACAGACAAAGCTCCGGGTTTTGCTGAGCTGGCTGAGCAGGGACTCGCAATGCTCACTAAGTGGTGCTGATTCTTCTTTTCCTGTCTGGCTCGTCCCTTTCCCTGTACTTGCCTTGGCTCTATTGTACATTAAGGATGAGCTCAGGCGTGTTCGCAAAAAGCACATGCAGAGCCCACCAGGAAGTTGGTACTGCGGAGCGCTAATCACAAGCAAGGAGACCTTAACCCCGATGCGTGGCTGCAGAGATCGGGAAATGTCTCACTGCCTGTGATTAGTGCTGTGCAGTGCCGACTTCCTGGTGGGCTCGGCACATGCTGTTTGCGAACACGCCTGAGCTCATCTTTAATGTACATTGCCTCTCCTATCAGAGAGGTAGTGGGTGGTCAGGAGTGGCAGAGCGGTTACAGTCTACCTGTCAGATGGTCGCGATCAATGGCTTGCCGACCCCCACTCTAAACTGATAACCTGTAGGGGCTTTTAATTTTAAAGCTTCACTTATGAAAAATATTGTATAGGGTACTGAAGTTTTTTTACTGTTTCAAGGGGCGCACACAATTTTAACCACTTGCCACCCACCTACAGTACATTTACTGTGGGTAGGAAGCATCTGCAGGCACCGCAACGTGCAGTCCCAACAGTGCCCACAAGTGCTGCCACTCAGTGCCCATTAGTGATGCCTGTCAGTGCCCATTAGTGGTGCCTGTAAGTGCCTATCAGTGATGCCTGTCAGTGTCCATTAGTGATGCCTGTCAGTGCCCATCAGTGGTGCCTGTCAGTGCCCATCAGTGTAGTGATCTAATATAATCGTTCCTTCCTCGTAGATGGTATATAGTTATTGAAAAGTACTTCCCGCAGCAAAACCCGATTCTCCCAGAGAGAGATTTTATTGACTTCCAAAACAGAACATTCTTACAGACGACAAAATCCAACAGAGCACATGACAAAGAATATCTTCTCCTAGACCCGTCTTTCTCTAGACTAGCTGACAACCTGCCTGTCTTCTCATATACTGATCTGACACTGGGGGGGGGGTCAACCAATGTTTACCATGAATACCCCCCTCAATTCTAATTACCATCAGTAAATACTAGGTTTAAAAGGCTATCCCTCACACACACAACTTGCATAAGATTTACACATCAAAGGGTAACAGATAACATTGTCTTTGATGTGTGCGACTACTGATTAGATTAAGAGATGACACCTGGACACTAGGGATGAGCCGAACACCCCCGGGTTCGGTTCGAACCAGAACCTTCGAACGGACCGAAAGTTCGCGCGAATTTTCGAACCCTATACGTTATAATGGACGCGAACGTTCGAAATCAAAAGTGCTAATTACAACGGCCAATATGCATGTCATAAAACAGGTTTGGGGACCCGGGTCCTGCCCCAGGGGACATATATAATGCAAAAAGAACTTTTAAAAACTAACGTTTTTTCGGGAGCAGTCATTTTAATGATGCATAAAGTGAAAAAAAAAATGTGACATTTTCCTTTAAATATGGTACCTGGGGGGTGTCCAAAGTATGCCTGTGAAGTGGCATGTGTTTCCCGTGTTTAGAACTGTCCTTGCACAAAATGACATTTGTAAAGGAAAAAAAGAAGCCATTTAAAACCACTTGCGGCTTTAGGTTTGATCTTAAGTAGAATCTGAACAGGTACATTATGAAGTGTAGCTCCATCCCAAAAAAATCTATTTTTAAGCTTTTTGGAGAACATAGGGAGGGGTTATCACCCCTGTAACATTTGCTGTCTTTGCACATCTGTTCAGAACATGTCACCTCACTTTCCGTCCCAATGACAAATGTTTTTGGAAAAGTGGGGTTTTAATTGAAACAAGGATTGGTGATAAAGTATCAGTAGAGAGGAGATACCTTTTTCCCAAATTAAATCTAACAGGATAGAATTTCCCTTCCTAGGGGTAGATTTCCTCTCACTTCCTGTTTTCTCTTTCCATTTGCAAGTAGGAGTCGTTTGTAAGTTGGATGTTTGAAAGTAGGGGCCTGGCGTATATACTCTGCAGAAATTTGCCCTATTAGATGTTGGTGTAGCCACAAGACTGGTGGGCACAGGAATGGGCCCTGCTGTGAGTTAATAGATCAAGATTTGTAATTGCATGCACCTGTTGAACAGGGCAGAAAAATTGGGGGGGGGGGGGTGGTGGTGGTGGTGGTGGACGGTTTTGCCACAAGACTGTAAGCTCTCACAGTTACTCTTGGTGGGCGCAGGAATGGGCCCTGCTGTGAGTTATTAGATCAAGATTTGTAATTGCAAGCACCTGATGAACAGGGCAGAAAAATTGGGCCTTTGGCGGTGGTGGTGGACGGTGTTGCCACAAGACTGTAGGCCCTCATAGTTACTCTTGGTGGGCGCAGGAATGGGCCCTGCTGTGAGTTTTAGATCAAGATTTGTAATTGCAAGCACCTGATGAACAGGGCAGAAAAATTGGGCCTTTGGCGGTGGTGGTGGACGGTGTTGCCACAAGACTGCAGGCCCTCATAGTTACTCTTGGTGGGCGCAGGAATGGGCCCTGCTGTGAACTATTAGATCAAGATTTGTAATTACCCGCCCCTGTTAAACAGGGGCTGAAAAATTGTGCCTTAGGCACTGGTGCTGGTGCCACAACACTGCAACCCCTCACAGAGACTGTACTTGGAGCACAGCAGTCACACGTGTTGCGAAGCATTTTTTTTAAAAAATTGTAAGTACACGCCCCTGTTAAACAGGGGCTGAAAAATTGTGCCTTAGGCACTGGTGCTGGTGCCACAACACTGCAACCCGGCCCTCACAGATACTGTACTTGGAGCACAGCAGTCACACGTGTTGCGAAGCATTTTTTTAAAAAATTGTAAGTACACGCCCCTGTTAAACAGGGGCTGAAAAATTGTGCCTTAGGCACTGGTGCTGGTGCCACAACACTGCAACACGGCCCTCACAGAGACTGTACTTGGAGCACAGCAGTCACACGTGTTGCGAAGCATTTTTTTAAAAAATTGTAAGTACACGCCCCTGTTAAACAGGGGCTGAAAAATTGTGCCTTAGGCACTGGTGCTGGTGCCACAACACTGCAACACGGCCCTCACAGAGACTGTACTTGGAGCACAGCAGTCACACGTGTTGCGAAGCATTTTTTTTAAAAATTGTAAGTACACGCCCCTGTTAAACAGGGGCTGAAAAATTGTGCCTTAGGCACTGGTGCTGTGGCATGGATCATTGAGGAGGAGGAAGAGGATAGTCAGTGAACATAAGAGGACAGTCACTCAGCATCAGCATAGGCAGTCTTGAAGGGATGTGACATTAAAAATTATTCGGTTATATCCGCCTCAGGTGCCTGGTAGCTGGTGGTGATCCAAGACTGATTCATTTTGATGAATGTCAGTCGATCAACCGAGGCGGTGGACAGGCGCACCCTATGATCAGTCACAAATCCTCCAGCAGCACTGAATGTGCGTTCGGAAAGAACGCTGGAGGCAGGACAGGCCAGTAGCTCAATTGCATACTGTGCAAGCTCTGGCCAGTGATCCATCCTCAGGACCCAGTAAGCCAGAGGATTTTCGGTGGGAAAGGTGTCCAAGTCTGACCTTGCCCCAAGGTATTCCTGCACCATGTATATCAGACGCTGGCGATGGTTGCTGGAACCGATCATACCTTGGGGCTGCGGACTAAAAAATTGTCTGAACGCATCGGTCAGACGTCCACCTTCCCCACCGCTCCTTCTGCCACTGACCGAAGCCTCAGCAACTCGTCGCCCAGGACCAGGAGTTTGTAGCCTCCCAGTTTCTGGGAACGCGTTGCACAGACCTTTCTGCAAGGCCTCCCTGAGATGTCTCATCCTCTGCTCCCTCTGCGACGGCAAGATAAGGTCCGCAACCTTACCCTTGTACCGCGGATCAAGGAGAGTGGCCAGCCAGTAATGGTCCCTCTCCTTGATCCGAAGAACACGAGGATCCTTCCGCAGGCTTTGCAGGATCAGGGAGGCCATGCAGCGTAGGTTAGCTGAGGCATTCGGTCCGGAGTCTTCTGGGTCACTGAGGATGACATGATCGCCAGCCACCTCCTCCCAGCCACGTACAAGTCCACTGGCTTGTTGGGACTGTACATCATCCCTAAAAGACTGCTGCTGCTGATGCTGAGTGCCAGGCTCCACCTCCATGCTCACACAATCCTCCTCCTCCTCCTCCTCCTCCTCCTCCTCATCCTCTTCCTGTGTGATGGGTGGGACAGAAGGAACACTGTCCGGATAAAGGGGGCCTTGAGAGGCAAGGAAGTCCTCCTCTTCCTGCCTCTGTTCTGCCTCAAGTGCCCTGTCCATTATCCCACGCAGCGTATGCTCCAACAGGTGGACAAGAGGGACAGTGTCACTGATGCATGCACTGTCACTGCTCACCATCCTCGTGGCCTCCTCAAATGGTGAGAGGACAGTGCATGCATCCCTGATCATGCTCCACTGACGTGGGGAAAAAAAACCAAGCTCCCCTGACCCTGTCCTGGTGCCGTAGTCGCAAAGGTACTCATTGATGGCCCTCTGCTGCGTGTGCAGTCGCTGCAGCATGGCCAACGTTGAGTTCCACCTGGTGGGCATGTCAGATATTAGGCGGTTCTTGGGCAGGTTCAGCTCCTTTTGCAGCTCAGTCAGCCGAGCACTGGCATTATAAGATCGGCGGAAATGCACACAGACTTTCCTGGCCTGCCTCAGGACATCCTGTAAGCCTGGGAACCTGCCCAAGAACCGCTGCACCACCAGGTTGAGGACGTGAGCCATGCAGGGCACATGGGTGAGCTGCCCCTGTCGCAGGGCGGAGAGGAGGTTGGTGCCATTGTCAGAAACGACCATTCCTGGCTTAAGCTGACGTGGCGTCAACCACCTCTCGGCCTGCCCCTGCAGAGCTGCCAGAACCTCTGGCCCAGTGTGGCTCCTGTCCCCCAAACACACCAGCGCAAGCACGGCATGGCATCTTTTTGCCTGCGTACTTGCGTAGCCCCTTGTACGCCTACGGAGCACCGCTGGTTCCAAGGACAGAGCACTGGAGGAAGAAGAAGAGGAGGGGGTGGAGGAGAGAGGTGTGTCACAACCAGTAGCAGTAGTCGCGTTTTGGAGGCGTGGTGGCGGAACAACCTCCAACACTACTGCACCTTGTCCTGCATCCCTCCCAGCTGCCAATAGAGTGACCCAATGGGCCGTGAAAGAAAGGTACCGTCCCTGTCCATGCCTGCTGGACCATGAGTCAGCGGTAATATGCACCTTACCGCTGACCGCCCTGTCCAGCGAGGCATGGACATTGCCCTCCACATGCCGGTAGAGAGACGGAATCGCCTTCCGCGAGAAAAAGTGGCGTTTGGGAACCTGCCACTGAGGAACCGCACATTGAACAAACTCACGGAAGGGGGCCGAGTCTACCAACTGAAAAGGCAGCAGTTGAAGTGCTAGCAATTTAGCAAGGCTAGCATTCAACCGCTGGGCATGTGGATGGCTGGGAGTGTACTTCTTTCTACGGTCCAGCAGCTGGGGCAGGGAAATTTGCCTGCTGCATTCGGACGTCGGTGTACTGCAAGTACTTGGTTGTGACACACCGAATTCTACACCTTCAGTCCTCTCAGAGCAGCTTTCAGAGAGGACTGAAGGTGTAGTGGGGATGGAGATCCCAGCTGAGGAGGAGCAAGGAGAGGTCCGCTTAGTTCTTTGGTGTGGGTCTTTTATGTGTGCCTGCCAACGAGCTGCATGGCAGGTCGCCATATGTCTGGTCATGCTTGTCGTGCCCAAGCGGCTGATGTTTTGGCCACGCGAGATACGCTTGAGACAAATATTGCAAATAGCAGTGGTGCGATCTGCTGCACTCGTCTCAAAAAAGGCCCACACCAAAGAACTTTTCTGATAACGTGCAGAGGCAGCGCCCTGCACAGGCGGAGCTCTGCGGTGTTGTACAGTTGCTGTGCTGGCCTCTACCTGGCCTCCAGGGGGCATCCTGCCTCGTTGGACATGTGACGCCGCATCCTCCTCCTCCTCGTCCTCCTCCTCATCCTCTCTCCCTTGAGGCACCCACGTGGAGTCAGTGACCTCATCATCCCCTCCCTCTTCACCACTAGAGCAAACCTGGCAGTAAGCTGCAGCTGGTGGAACTGTACTGCCAGATTCCTCAAGCTGGGTATCGTCATCCGAGCCTTCGAATCGTTGGGCATCCTCCTGGAGCATGTACCCAACACTGTGCTCAAAGAGTTCGGGGGACTCCTCAGGAGGACATGGGTGGGTCTAGGGAAGGGGTGGATGATGATGCTCTGTCAGTACCCTGAGCCTGGGGGTGAGAGAGGATGAGGAGGATGAGGAGGGCTTGGTCATCCATTCTACCAAGCCTTCAGCATGATGCGGCTCCACATGTCCAGCTGCCGAAAACAAAGACGCGCGTGTCCCATGGCCACGTGCTGATGACGATGCACGACCACGTCCACGTCCACGGCCACGTCCACTAGAAACAGAGCCTGCCTGCCCTGTGTTCTTGGCTCTGCACGCTCTGCCTCCCCTTGGCGGTCTTCCAGCCATTGTAGTCGGTAGTCCTGTGGGTGCTGCTGAGATGAAAATATAGGAGCTCTGTGTGATCCCACTAACACACTAGAAGTCCTATGGGTGCTTCTGCAAAGAAAATAGAGGAGCTCTGTGTGATGCCACTAACACACTAGAAGTCCTGTGGGTGCTTCTGCAAAGAAAATAGAGGAGCTCTGTGTGATGCCACTAACACACTAGAAGTCCTTTGGGTGCTTATGCAAAGAAAATAGAGGAGCTCTGTGTGATCCCACTAACACACTAGATGTCCTGTGGGTGCTTCTGCAAAGAAAATAGAGGAGCTCTGAGTGATGCCACTAACACACTAGAAGTCCTGTGGGTGCTGCTGAGAAGAAAAAGTAGGAGCTCTGTGTGATGCCACTAACACACTAGAAGTCCTGTGGGTGCTTCTGCAAAGAAAATAGAGGAGCTCTGTGTGATGCCACTAACACACTAGAAGTCCTGTGGGTGCTGCTGAGAAGAAATATAGGAGCTCTGTGTGATGCCACTAACACACTAGAAGTCCTATGGGTGCTTCTGCAAAGAAAATAGAGGAGCTCTGTGTGATGCCACTAACACACTAGAAGTCCTGTGGGTGCTTCTGCAAAGAAAATAGAGGAGCTCTGTGTGATGCCACTAACACACTAGAAGTCCTGTGGGTGCTTATGCAAAGAAAATAGAGGAGCTCTGTGTGATGCCACTAACACACTAGAAGTCCTGTGGGTGCTTCTGCAAAGAAAATAGAGGAGCTCTGTGTGATGCCACTAACACACTAGAAGTCCTGTGGGTGCTGCTGCGAAGAAATATAGGAGCTCTGTGTGATGCCACTAACACACTAGAAGTCCTATGGGTGCTTCTGCAAAGAAAATAGAGGAGCTCTGTGTGATGCCACTAACACACTAGAAGTCCTGTGGGTGCTTATGCAAAGAAAATAGAGGAGCTCTGTGTGATGCCACTAACACACTAGAAGTCCTGTGGGTGCTTATGCAAAGAAAATAGAGGAGCTCTGTGTGATGCCACTAACACACTAGAAGTCCTGTGGGTGCTTCTGCAAAGAAAATAGAGGAGCTCTGTGTGATGCCACTAACACACTAGAAGTCCTGTGGGTGCTGCTGAGAAGAATATATAGGAGCTCTGTGTGATGCCACTAACACACTAGAAGTCCTGTGGGTGCTTCTGCAAAGAAAATAGAGGAGCTCTGTGTGATGCCACTAACACACTAGAAGTCCTGTGGGTGCTGCTGAGAAGAAATATATAGGAGCTCTGTGTGATGCCACTAACACACTAGAAGTCCTATGGGTGCTTCTGCAAAGAAAATAGAGGAGCTCTGTGTGATGCCACTAACACACTAGAAGTCCTGTGGGTGCTTCTGAGAAGAATATATAGGAGCTCTGTGTGATGCCACTAACACACTAGAAGTCCTATGGGTGCTTCTGCAAAGAAAATAGAGGAGCTCTGTGTGATGGGACTAACACACTTCAAGTCCTATAGGTGCTTCTGGGAAGAAAATATAGCTCTGTGTGTGTGATGGGACTAACACACTTCAAGTCCTATAGGTGCTTCTGGGAAGAAAATATAGCTCTGTGTGTGTAATGGGACTAACACACTTCAAGTCCTATAGGTGCTTCTGGGAAGAAAATATAGCTCTGTGTGTGTGATGGGACTAACACACTTCAAGTCCTATAGGTGCTTCTGGGAAGAAAATATAGCTCTGTGTGTGTGATGGGACTAACACACTTCAAGTCCTATAGGTGCTTCTGGGAAGAAAATATAGCTCTGTGTGTGTAATGGGACTAACACACTTCAAGTCCTATAGGTGCTTCTGGGAAGAAAATATAGCTCTGTGTGTGTGATGGGACTAACACACTTCAAGTCCTATAGGTGCTTCTGGGAAGAAAATATAGCTCTGTGTGTGATGGGACTAACACACTTCAAGTCCTATAGGTGCTTCTGGGAACAAAATATAGCTCTGTGTGTGTGATGGGACTAACACACTTCAAGTCCTATAGGTGCTTCTGGGAACAAAATATAGCTCTGTGTGTGTAATGGGACTAACACACTTCAAGTCCTATAGGTGCTTCTGGGAACAAAATATAGCTCTGTGTGTGTGATGGGACTAACACACTTCAAGTCCTATAGGTGCTTCTGGGAAGAAAATATAGCTCTGTGTGTGTGATGGGACTAACACACTTCAAGTCCTATAGGTGCTTCTGGGAACAAAATATAGCTCTGTGTGTGTGATGGGACTAACACACTTCAAGTCCTATAGGTGCTTCTGGGAACAAAGTATAGCTCTGTGTGTGTGATGGGACTAACACACTTCAAGTCCTATAGGTGCTTCTGGGAAGAAAATATAGCTCTGTGTGTGTAATGGGACTAACACACTTCAAGTCCTATAGGTGCTTCTGGGAAGAAAATATAGCTCTGTGTGTGTGATGGGACTAACACACTTCAAGTCCTATAGGTGCTTCTGGGAACAAAATATAGCTCTGTGTGTGTGATGGGACTAACACACTTCAAGTCCTATAGGTGCTTCTGGGAACAAAGTATAGCTCTGTGTGTGTGATGGGACTAACACACTTCAAGTCCTATAGGTGCTTCTGGGAAGAAAATATAGCTCTGTGTGTGTGATGGGACTAACACACTTCAAGTCCTATAGGTGCTTCTGGGAAAAAAATATAGCTCTGTGTGTGTAATGGGACTAACACACTTCAAGTCCTATAGGTGCTTCTGGGAACAAAATATAGCTCTGTGTGTGTGATGGGACTAACACACTTCAAGTCCTATAGGTGCTTCTGGGAAGAAAATATAGCTCTGTGTGTGTGATGGGACTAACACACTTCAAGTCCTATAGGTGCTTCTGGGAAGAAAATATAGCTCTGTGTGTGTAATGGGACTAACACACTTCAAGTCCTATAGGTGCTTCTGGGAACAAAATATAGCTCTGTGTGTGTAATGGGACTAACACACTTCAAGTCCTATAGGTGCTTCTGGGAAGAAAATATAGCTCTGTGTGTGTGATGGGACTAACACACTTCAAGTCATATAGGTGCTTCTGGGAAAAAATATAGCTCTGTGTGTGTAATGGGACTAACACACTTCAAGTCCTATAGGTGCTTCTGGGAACAAAATATAGCTCTGTGTGTGTAATGGGACTAACACACTTCAAGTCCTATAGGTGCTTCTGGGAACAAAATATAGCTCTGTGTGTGTGATGGGACTAACACACTTCAAGTCCTATAGGTGCTTCTGGGAAGAAAATATAGCTCTGTGTGTGTGATGGGACTAACACACTTCAAGTCCTATAGGTGCTTCTGGGAAGAAAATATAGCTCTGTGTGTGTAATGGGACTAACACACTTCAAGTCCTATAGGTGCTTCTGGGAACAAAATATAGCTCTGTGTGTGTAATGGGACTAACACACTTCAAGTCCTATAGGTGCTTCTGGGAAGAAAATATAGCTCTGTGTGTGTGATGGGACTAACACACTTCAAGTCCTATAGGTGCTTCTGGGAAGAAAATATAGCTCTGTGTGTGTAATGGGACTAACACACTTCAAGTCCTATAGGTGCTTCTGGGAACAAAAATATAGCTCTGTGTGTGTAATGGGACTAACACACTTCAAGTCCTATAGGTGCTTCTGGGAACAAAATATAGCTCTGTGTGTGTGATGGGACTAACACACTTCAAGTCCTATAGGTGCTTCTGGGAAGAAAATATAGCTCTGTGTGTGTAATGGGACTAACACACTTCAAGTCCTATAGGTGCTTCTGGGAACAAAATATAGCTCTGTGTGTGTAATGGGACTAACACACTTCAAGTCCTATAGGTGCTTCTGGGAAGAAAATATAGCTCTGTGTGTGTAATGGGACTAACACACTTCAAGTCCTATAGGTGCCTCTGGGAACAAAATATAGGAGCTCTGCCTGCCTGCCACGAACACACTACAAGTCCTATAGGTGCTTCTGGTAACAAAATATAGGAGCTCTGCCTGCCTGCCACTAACACACTACAAGTCCTATAGGTGCTTCTGGGAAGAAAAATATAGCTCTGTGTGTGTAATGGGACTAACACACTTCAAGTCCTATAGGTGCTTCTGGGAACAAAATATAGCTCTGTGTGTGTAATGGGACTAACACACTTCAAGTCCTATAGGTGCTTCTGGGAACAAAGTATAGCTCTTTGTGTGTAATGGGACTAACACACTTCAAGTCCTATAGGTGCTTCTGGGAAGAAAATATAGCTCTGTGTGTGTAATGGGACTAACACACTTCAAGTCCTATAGGTGCTTCTGGGAACAAAATATAGCTCTGTGTGTGTAATGGACTAACACACTTCAAGTCCTATAGGTGCTTCTGGGAAGAAAATATAGCTCTGTGTGTGTGATGGGACTAACACACTTCAAGTCCTATAGGTGCTTCTGGGAAGAAAATATAGCTCTGTGTGTGTAATGGGACTAACACACTTCAAGTCCTATAGGTGCTTCTGGGAACAAAATATAGCTCTGTGTGTGTGATGGGACTAACACACTTCAAGTCCTATAGGTGCTTCTGGGAAGAAAATATAGCTCTGTGTGTGTAATGGGACTAACACACTTCAAGTCCTATAGGTGCTTCTGGGAAGAAAATATAGCTCTGTGTGTGTAATGGGACTAACACACTTCAAGTCCTATAGGTGCTTCTGGGAAGAAAATATAGCTCTGTGTGTGTAATGGGACTAACACACTTCAAGTCCTATAGGTGCCTCTGGGAACAAAATATAGGAGCTCTGCCTGCCTGCCACGAACACACTACAAGTCCTATAGGTGCTTCTGGTAACAAAATATAGGAGCTCTGCCTGCCTGCCACTAACACACTACAAGTCCTATAGGTGCTTCTGGTAACAAAATATAGGAGCTCTGCCTGCCTGCCACGAACACACTACAAGTCCTATAGGTGCTTCTGGTAACAAAATATAGGAGCTCTGCCTGCCTGCCACTAACACACTACAAGTCCTATAGGTGCTTCTGGTAACAAAATATAGGAGCTCTGCCTGCCTGCCACGAACACACTACAAGTCCTATAGGTGCTTCTGGTAACAAAATATAGGAGCTCTGCCTGCCTGCCACGAACACACTACAAGTTCTATAGGTGCTTCTGGTAACAAAATATAGGAGCTCTGCCTGCCTGCCACGAACACACTACAAGTCCTATAGGTGCTTCTGGTAACAAAATATAGGAGCTCTGCCTGCCTGCCACGAGCACACTACAAGCCCCTCTTTGTCAATCAATCTTTGTAACTGAATCTATCTAACTCAATCTCTGCAAGTGAATCTCTCTATCTATCTAAATGCAGCAGAGTGTCACAGAAACAGCCTGCTCAATCTGCGCCGGAACAGCATGTGACCGGCGCAGACGGCGTGGCGGCGTTTTATAGGGGGGGGCGTGTACTACAGCCCCTGAGCTGTAATTGGCTACAGGCGTCCTGCCTGTAGCCAATTATGGCTCTTCGAGTTTCCGGGGCTGTGATTGGCCAAGCATGCGGGGTCACAGTGCATGCTTGGCCAATCATCAGCCAGCAATGCACTGCGTCGGCCGCGCCGGCCGCAATGCATTGCGGGGCCGCTCGCATCACACGGCCAAAATAGTTCTGGGCTCGCCGTGCGAGCGAACGCCCGGTGCTCGATGCGAACGTGGGTTCGAATCGAGCACCGGGCCCATCCTTACTGGACACCCTTTTGAGGTGTAGAATAGACTTGAATCCCCAATCTATATTCTTGCATAATGAATTTGTCTTAGAATGCCTAAATAGAATGCCTATACGAACTACATAAAAAACACTACATATATATAAACATGTATATATATAATACATATATACATACATATATATGTATACATATATACATACTAGATACAATATACTACATACAACACATATATAAATATGTATATATACAACATATATATACATATATATATATACATGCATACACATATATATATTAGATATAATATACTACATATACCCCCACTTGGGTCGTTCTAACTACTAGAACTGACCCATAAATCAAGCAACAAACATAGCATTACCGACTTGAGGTATTGGATGCTTCACAATGGCTCATATGAAATATAAAGTTGAAACTGGTTACATCTCTCTTCACCAGCCTCTAAAATATCCCCATGAAACAGTCATTAGATAATATAGCTTTAGACCATGACTGGAAAAGGATTCGGTAAACATCCTTATTATATCACATCAAGATCTTGAATATTGCACAAAAACGAGCTGATGTCACAGTTCATTCTTCAATTTTCAACTTCAACTTCATCACATCTCTCATTGAAATTAGACTTGGTGTGCTTGGTGTGCTGGGAGCTCCGATCCACATAAATCCAGGATTCCTCTCCAGGCTCAGGGTTTTCATTTTCTTAAAGATGCTTTTGCACAAACACCAGCAAATCCTGAAATTCTACTTCCATCTTTATAGTAAGAAGAACCATCCATGTACCAGCTCTCACTTTCAAGTTCAAAAGGTTTGGATACGGCTGAAAAAAACTGCTATTGCTGTACTTTGTAATTTGCTGTAGGCCGACTCCTCATTGCCTCCATAATAGAGCAGTTACTTGAATCATTCAGTCCATAATTCCACCTGAATGGTATACCGATCTATATACCAATCTATAATCCATATATCCATATAATCAATATATAATCCCCCACTTTCAGATAGAATCAGCTTGACATCAGCGTTTATCAGATCTTCTATCCAGACAAAGCAGCAGTGGAAAATCTTGCCAGTAAAGTTAGGTCTTTTTTCATCCATATGTCAATAATATTAATGACTGATTCAACAAAGTTTCAAATCATGACTGGAGTGATGAATTTCACTCACCCCTCTTATAAATTTAGGAAAACCACCCAACATACTATAATTTATGCTATGCCAAGCCATTGTGCAGCATCTCACCTTAGATGTCAAATATATAGATCAATATGCAATATGTAATATGCAACATGTAATGTAACATGAAAATTATTTTCGGTTTAAATGTTTCGCTCTGGTTTTAAGATAAAGTTCAAGAAATAAAACATAATAAAATAAAAAAAAATAAATAAAAATAAAAATAAAAATGGAAAAGGGTGAAAAATAAAAATAAAAAATAGGGCTTGATGAATAAAAATGGGAAAGGGTGAAAAATAAAAAAATAAAATATAGGGAAAAGTCCATTGTCCAAGTCAAAAAGTCAAAAAAAAAAAAAATCAATTGCTTGATGAATATTGAGAGAGTCCATGATATTGTTTATTCAGTGTTTCTCCCCCACTAGCCAGAAATTTCAGCTTGCAGTTCACATGCTATGCGGATGCAGTATCTTCAATATCTGAAAGACAAAAAACTCTCCAACAAAACTAATTAGCAAGATCCTTAAACATTCTTTGAAGTTAAAACAAAGGACTATTTACACATCCACAGGTTGAAACTAAACCACCCCCACTGCTAGAGAAATGTCACTTGTATTCAAAAACAGATCTGGATAATGTAATCTGTTTAGCTGTCCCAGCAATGTGTAATGTTCCATTTTCATTTTATCATACTCAATCTTCAAGTGGTCATATTTCTGTTTTAACTGAGAAAATGGTATCCAAGCCTTAGATACCTTTTTATTATGATTTTGGTCAGCTCTGCTTTTCATATTAATATCACCTATATTTGACCTGGTGTCTCCTCTTTGATTGTTATCATAAGACATTATCTTTTGATCTTTATGTTCAGTATTTGTCCTAAACAATGTGGCTAAATCAATCTTGACAGCTTGCTCATTTGACTTTCTCCATAAATTGTCTGCTTTCAACAATACATCTTTTAAATCATGGGGATTTGGGGTAACTAGTAAAATATTTTGTCTAATCTCTTCGTTCAAAGCATGTAGAAATATACTCATATGTAACAAGCCACCATGCTCAAATGCAAGATTATTACTGACCAATATTTCCATAATAGATTTTATCCTTCCTGACAACTCGTAGGGAGATTCATTTTTCATTTGTTTGATCTTCCCATGAACAGTAACATCAGAACGTACACCATACAAAACACATAACAATTCCATCAATATGTCCCTTGTCCTCATTGGTTGAGTACAGATCTGCTTAATTCTCACCCAAAGACTATTTCCTATAGAATGTTGCATAACTCTGTCTAAATCAGATGGGTTGAGATTGTACATATCTCTGACATTCTGCAAGTCACAAAACCATTTTAAAAATCTGTTTAAATCATGGCAGGGAATCATTCCTATTTCTTTAAGAATTGCATCTAATTCTTTTGGTTTCAAAGGCTTCATTACAAGCTGAACTTCACCTGCATTATTATTATTGTTATAAACTGTGGTGGTCACAGTGGGTGCGGCTGGCAATGAATTATCAGATTTAATATGAGGTTCTGTTTCATTTGATAGAATGTTTGTATTTGCATTTTGCTGCAGATTGCTGAATCCACGATTCGATGCATATCTGCATTCCTGAGATCTCTTCTCTAATTCCATAATTCTTAATTTCAATCTCTCATTTTCCTCTGATAATTCATTACAACGTTTAGACTTCTCAAGCAGAGCTTCCCCAATGGTGACTGCATGCAATTTTAAATTTACAGTCTCAGATTCTGATTGGTTTTGTAACCTCTGACAAACCTTGTTGCTATTATCAACTGCACTCTGTAACTGGGTAATTTCCTCAACCTTATCCTTCAACGAACTTTCCATTGTTAAACAGCAAGATAACAAGCCCTGTACAATACAACCTTTTCTTTTACTTTCTGAAATTTTGCTCTCAAAAACAGTTTTTTCTAAAAATTCATTCATCATAGTCCATGTCTGCTTATATTTTTCTGGCACTTCATAAGGACCGCCATGACGCTTAATACATTTTAACACCCATCTGTTAACTTTATCAGAACTGACACTAGCTTCACACTGAGTAAGCATTTTTATTATATTATTAATAATTTAAAAAGAGAATTTTACTCACTGCATTAATTACTCCTTCAGCTTCCAGCTCAGGTCTTCTGGTACACGATGCAGTCCTTTTCTTCGTTTCCATGTCTCCAGAGAATAATTCTGGGGTTCCAAACTTGTTTGATTTTGTAGATCAGACTCTCTTATGTCACAACCAGACGTTAGAGTCACAGCACAGGTCTTGGGTCTCCATCAGACTTCTGTCCAACTCACGGATTGTTATCACCGACTTCTGTTACGACTTCTGCTACTAAGTCCTGAAAATGCTCTTCTGGTCGCTTGAACGGCACCAATGTAGTGATCTAATATAATCGTTCCTTCCTCGTAGATGGTATATAGTTATTGAAAAGTACTTCCCGCAGCAAAACCCGATTCTCCCAGAGAGAGATTTTATTGACTTCCAAAACAGAACATTCTTACAGACGACAAAATCCAACAGAGCACATGACAAAGAATATCTTCTCCTAGACCCGTCTTTCTCTAGACTAGCTGACAACCTGCCTGTCTTCTCATATACTGATCTGACACTGGGGGGGGGGGGGGGGTCAACCAAATGTTTACCATGAATACCCCGCCTCAATTCTAATTACCATCAGTAAATACTAGGTTTAAAAGGCTATCCCTCACACACACAACTTGCATAAGATTTACACATCAAAGGGTAACAGATAACATTGTCTTTGATGTGTGCGACTACTGATTAGATTAAGAGATGACACCTGGACACCCTTTTGAGGTGTAGAATAGACTTGAATCCCCAATCTATATTCTTGCATAATGAATTTGTCTTAGAATGCCTAAATAGAATGCCTATACGAACTACATAAAAAACACTACATATATATAAACATGTATATATATAATACATATATACATACATATATATGTATACATATATACATACTAGATACAATATACTACATACAACACATATATAAATATGTATATATACAACATATATATACATATATATATATATACATGCATACACATATATATATTAGATATAATATACTACAATCAGTTGTGCCTGTCAGTGCCCATCAGTGGTGCCTGTCAGTGCCCATTAGTGGTGCCTGTCAGTACCTATCAGTGATGCCTGTCAGTGTCCATTAGTGATGCCTGTCAGTGCCTATCAGTGATGCCTGTCAGTGCCACCTATCAGTGCCCATCAGTGTCAGCCATCAGAGCCGTCTATCAGTGCCACATATCGGTGTAGCCTCATCGGTGTCCATCAGTGAAGGATAAAATTACTTATTTCGAAATTTTTATAACAGAAACTAAGAAAAAAGTTTTATTTTCAAAATTGTTGCCCTTTTTTTCATTTGTTTAGCAAACATTAAAAAAAAACAGTGGTGATTAAAAAACACCAAAAGAAAGCTCTATCCAGCTCAAAAAAATGATACAAATTTAGTTTGAGTACAGTGTTGCATGGCCTCACAATTGTCATTCAAATTGCAAAAGCTGAAACTTGGCCTGGGCAGAAAGGGGGTGAAAGTGCCCGGTAGGCAAGTGGCTAATGCAGGGAATGCAGTAAGTTTAAAAAAAAAAAAAAAAAAGTTTAGCTTTAGAGCCACTTTAAGAAGCATAGCCTCATATTTATGCACTATTTTATTCAAATAATGGGAGTAATTACTAGTATATTGTCGGTAGCAGCTTCACTATTCTGAAAGTCCAATGGTCTCCACAATCATGGCGTCCCTCAGAGAGAGAGAGAGAGAGAGTACACGTCCCCCGGAAGTGCTCCGTACGCACTGTGCGTTCCACTAGCACCGCTTCCTGTCCGCTTTCTGCTTCCGGTCTGGAGCCCGCGCTTGCTTTTGCAGCTGGAATCCGGAGTGTGGGTTCGGGTGAGACGATAGCACGTTGGCTGTAACGCGGGCAGCAGTGACCAAGATTCCCTGTGCTTTTCTCCTAGAGCGTACCGCCAGTCTGCCGACTCCATGTCGCGCCTATCGACCTTACCGCGGGTCTATATCGGGCGCCTGAGCCATCGGGCCCGGGAGAGGGACGTGGAGCGTTTCTTCAAGGGCTTTGGGAAGATCGTAGAGGTGGATCTGAAGAACGGGTGAGTGCCGATCTATGTGTGATGACTGTCTCCGGGCCTCCAGATTAAGGGGAGAGGTGTGCGGTGGAGCCGGGCGGGCTTTATAAAAGAGACAAACCGCGGCCAGTAACGGCAGATCCGGAGAGTAGATCTTTGCGTACATTACTGTGCCCCCTGCCCATCTTTAGATGCCTACACTTTGTAACCAAGGCAATACCATGCTTTGTTTCCAAAGAATCTATATGATTGCTTTCTGTGGCTCCCCTTTAGAACTAAAGGCAAAACTTTTTCGGTTTGGAGCCCTAAGGGGTTAAAGGGCCTGTCAGGCTTTTATTGCTGTCAACATTGACACTTGTGCGTTTCGGGAATGTGTGCAGAATCCCTCCCTGGCACAGAAACGTGCTGCTGGCAATCTGCACACTCAGACAAACCACTGACAGGGGGTGCGCTTTTATTTATGTAAAACCTAAGTGTCACTAAACCCACAACAGTAAAATCAGTGTGTATATGCCTTAAAGCATGCTTGTTATACTCACTGTGGAACCTAAAGGTATAATGCTCCGCATTGTGGAAAAAGCAACATTATTTTTTAAAAAGAGCTCACTGCTATCATCCATAGTTACATAGTCTAGTTGGAAAAAAGACACACAAAAATAGAGCGACAATTTTGAATAAAATGCAATATTTTTAACTTTTTGCTATAATACCCCCAAAAAATATATAAAAAACATTTTTTTTTCCCTCAGTTTAGGCTGATACGTATCCTTCTACATATTTTTGGTAAAAAAAAATCGCAATAATCGTTTGGGGATAGTTTTATGGCATTTTTATTAATAATTTTTTTTACTAGTAATGGCGGCGATCAGCGATTTTTTTATTGTGACTGCGACATTATTTACGGACACATCGGACATTTTTGACACATTTTTGGGACCATTGTCATTTATACAGCAGTCAGTGCTATTTAAATGCACTGATTCCTGTGTAAATGACACTGGCAGTGTAGGGGTTAAGTGTGACCTATGTGCGTTTTTTTTTTTTTTTTCACTGTAGGGGGGAGTGGCTTGTTGTGTGACACACTGTTCGTCTTTCCCTATGACAGGGACCAGACGATCAGTGACAGCCTCACTAGGAAGCACGGGGAGAGGTTTGTTTACACTTGCCTCTCCCCGTTCTTCAGCTCTGTGACCCGATCGCAGGACAACAGCGGCAATTGGGTCTGCGGGTATCGCGGTCACGGAGCTCAGGATCTGGTCGCGAGCGCGCCGCCGCTGACGACCCACGGCTGGGCTCTTAAAGAGCGACGTACCTGTATGTGCTTGTGCCGACGTAAATGTGCAGGAGGCGGTCCTTAAGCGATTAAGAAAGAAGTGTCAGAAAAAGAATTAGACTTTAAGTGGTTAAACTTCCTGCATTTACACATTGAAAACTTGGCAGATTGCTGGATTATTTGTTTACACAGAAGTTCTATCCCTTTGATCTAAGAAGG
This sequence comes from Lithobates sylvaticus, assembly GCA_028564925.1. Taxonomy (NCBI): domain Eukaryota; kingdom Metazoa; phylum Chordata; class Amphibia; order Anura; family Ranidae; genus Lithobates; species Lithobates sylvaticus. Next base: position 294,298,792 of record CM053027.1, on the reverse strand, counting down.
AAGAGTTAGTTACAATGTTTCAAGTTCTAAACTTGGCAGACTGCCCAGAGGCTTTCTTTTGACAGCTGAGTGAGCAGATAATCTCTCCACTTGTTTATATGAAAGAATCAGCAAACTCAGCAGGAGAGATCGTCAGAGGGGGTGAATGGAGATCACGATTTTTTAACGATTAATTGTGCAGCTCTAATATATATAATTTGCATGCCCATAAAACAATGCTAGATGTCTTGCTCATAGGTGGGACCGACTGCCTTCTGTACACGATCGTTATTACATTGTTCATGCTTTATATGCCCAATCCAAGTGTATATCTAATTCTCCATGAGTCCATGCGTTTCACTTAAGTTAGCTTCATCAGGACTCATGGAAGATAACGGCAGTTTTCTATGACAAAAATATATTGTGATTAAACTAGGGTTGTACTAATATCGAGCATTTGCACGAGTACAGGTGTTTTAGGTGCAATTCCAATGTAAATTGGAGCGTATGAGATAAATTGCATAGGACTGTTTTTCAAATTGTACTGCAAACGGGCTGTAAAAACTCACTGAAACGCCCATGAAAACTGATGTGGCTACAAGAATCTGTGCGGTTTTCCCATCCATTTTCATGCATGTATGGTGTGAACAAGTCTTAAAACAACTGTCACATGACACTAAAAATAGGTATCGGCAAGTACTTGAAAAGTATTGGTACTCATAATTGGTACTTTAATAACTGGTATCAGTGCATCCCTAGATTAAGTACAAACATAGATGCACAGGCATTACCAAAAATCACCTGCAAGATCCTGACTGGGGGGCACACTTCAATGCCAAAGCAGTTACAGTGCATAAGAAATTCCCTGGGTGGGCATCAGAGTACAAAGAGGGACCGAAATGCAAGAAGATGAGTTCTGTAAACCTATTGAGAAAAACATACAGCTACAATGCCTTGTTATGGTCATCCATAAGATGGCACTGTAGCTGCTTTGGCGTTGGTGTGCCCCCAATTGGGATCTTGCAGCCGATATGTGGTAACACCTGAGTATCTATTTTTGTCTAATCGTAATATTTTTTTGTTATAGACAACTGCTATTATCTTCTATGCATCCTGATGAAGCTAACTTAAGTGAAACGCGTTGACTCATGGAGATAGCGATATACACTTGGATTGGGCATATAAGCCATGAATAATGTAATGATGATCATGTACACAAGGATTTGCAGTTGCTCTCACCTATGAGTAAGACATCTAGCATTGTTTTATGGGTATGTATATACATATTTCTATGATTTTTTAAAGACATTTTATATACATTTTGTGTACTTCTTGTCTGGGCAGTATAGTCCAACTTTGCCTTTTTTATTTTTTTTCTAATGTTATTTCCTATGGGTTGGGTCCTTTAAACATCTATGCAATGTCCTGCAATGCATTTTTCAAGCTGATGCAGGGACTTTTTTTACACGCAGCACAGTGCGTTTTTGGCTTTATAGATCTCAATGCAACTGCATAAAGAAACGCATGTACAGTAAAACCTTGGATTGAGAGTAACTTGGTTTGAGAGCGTTTTGCTAGACAAGCATGATTTTTTGATACATTTTGACTTGATATACAAGCATTGTCTTAATATACAAGTAGTGTCATGTCACAACTGAGTATAAAAGAGAAGCGAGGCGTCTCTAAGGCTAATTTTACACTGAGGCGCTTTACAGGCGATATAGCGCCTGTAAAGCGCCTCTCCTGTCAGCGGAGCAGTGTGCTTGCGGGACATTAACCACCTGCTTACTGGGCACTTAAACCCCCCTTCTGCCCAGACCAATGTTCAGCTTTTGGCGCTGACGCACTTTGACAATTGCGTGGTCATACAACACTGTACCCAAATGACATTTTTTTCCCACAAATAGAGCTTTCTTTTGGTGGTATTTAATCACAGCTGGGGTTTTTTTTATTTTTTGCTAAACAAACAAAAAAAGATGGAGGAAAAAAAAAGTTTAATAGTTTGTTATAAAATTTTGCAAACGGGTAATTTTTCTGCTTCATTGATATGCGCCGATGAGGCAGCACTGATGGGCTGCACTGGTGGGCACAGATAAGGTGGCACTGATGGGGACAGATAAGTCTGTATTGATGGGCACTGGTGGGTGGCACTGATGGGCAGCACTGTAAAGGCACATTGTGGGCACTGGCACTGTGGGCACTGACAGGTGGAGCTGGTGGGCACTGGTAGGCGGCACTTGTATAGGGCACAGGTGGGCACCATGGACCTTGGGCACATTGCAGTGATCGGGACTGATGTCCCTCTCACTGCCGCCGATGATCAGCTTTTATTTTTTCCTCCTCGCGAGGAGGAAAAAAAGCCTATTACAGGCTCTGTTGTTATAACATGATCAGCTGTCATTGGCTGACAGCTAATCACGTGGTAAGGGGTTGGGATCGACCCCTTACTCGGATCTGTGATCCAGCGAGTCTCACAGACTCGCTGATCACAGAGCGCGCCCTTCAGGGGGCGCGCAGGCCGCTCGTGAACGGGGCGACGTCAATAGATGTCGTCCCGGCAAGTTAGATCCACACTGTAGCCGTCATTCGGCTATAGCGCAGATCTCAGGAGGTTAAATGTCCTGCAAGCAGCATCCTGCACTTCTCCTAAAGCACCCCTGCCAATTGAAATCAAAGCGCCACTAAAAATAGCAACGCTTTACTGCCGACCCTCCCAACTCCCCAGTGTGAAAGGGCCCATAGTGTAGCAATATGGTTACGTTTAACGAAGGTACAAAATTTAGCAATGCATATGGTTGATTAACCACTTGCCAACCAGCCGCCGTCGGCAACACGTTCCCGCAAATCGCCGTAGGTGTATGTCCGCTCCTTCAAGAAGCTGTAGCAGGCACACGTGCCCGTTGTACAGCGGGGGACGCAATGCGCGTAGCCAGTGACCGCGGTGTCTGCCAGCCATCGGCTGTGATGTCCGCCTGCGATTCTGGGAACGAGAGCTAGAACAGGGATCTGTCAGTGCAAACAGACAGATTCCTGTTCTCACTGGGGAGTTAGCGAGAGATCTGCTGTTCCTATTGATTAGGAACAGCGATCGGTATCCTCTTCCAGTCAGGCCAGCCCCGTACAGTTAGAAACACTCCCAGGAAACACACTTAACCCCTTGATCGCCCCCTAGTATTAACCCCTTCCCTGTCAGTGTCATTTATACAGTAATCAGTGGCTATTTTTAGCTCTGATCGCTGTATAAATGTCACTGATCCCCAAAAAAGTGTCAAGTGTCCGATCTGTCCGCAGCAATGTCTGTCCCACTAAAAATCTCAGATCGCCACCCTTACTAGTAATAAAAAAAATAAAAATTCCATAAATATATCCCCTATTTTGTAGACGCTATAACTTTTGCGCAAACCAATCAGCAAACCGCTATATACTTATTGCGTTTTTTTTTTTTTTTTTTTTTTTACCAAAAATATGTAGAAGAAAACATATTGGCCTAAACCTATGAAGAAATATGTTTAAAATAATGGGGACATTTATTAATTAAAATATATTGTGTTTTTTTGTTTTCAAAATTGGTGCTCTTTTTAGCGCAAAAACTAAAAACCGCAGCAGTGATCAAATACCACCAAAAGAAATCTCTATTTGTGGGATGAAAAAAAGGACATCAATTTTGTTTGGGTACAGCATCGCACGACCGCGCAAGCCTCGCTTTCAGATCACTGTGCTGCAGGGTAGTCTTCCTGGTCATGATTGCAGGCTGACAGTGGTGGTAGCCGGCAGTCTATGTGGACAGCTTTACCCTGGATGCCTGCATACTTTGATGTGCCTCTTTTAATCATCAAATATTGCTAGTTGCTAAATGTTGTACCTTCATTAAATGTAACCATATTGCTACACTTAGAGGCACCTCTCTTCTATTTTATACTCTATACTGTAGCTCCTGCAGGATTTCTTCTATTCCCCTGGTGGAGGCTGCCATTTGTGGATGGACATTTTATGGTTACACAATCTATCACATTGCTATAATCTTTTTTATAGACTATAAACTGAAGGACTTATGAATGAATGGTTGTGGAACAAATCTGCTTTAAGAGTGCTTTGGATTACAAGCATGTTTCCGGAACAAATTATGCTCGCAATCAAAGGTTTTACTGTATGTGCGTTTTTTTTTCCTGCGTGACAACAGACACCTCCTCGCGACATCAGCACTTCCCAAAAAGTGCAAAACTTGCCAGGAATGCACTGCAATCATGCATCAACCACCAATGCATACATGTGATCCTAGCTGAACACGTATTTTACAACTATTTGAACTTCTACCTCACTGATGATAACTTACTTGACCCCCTCCCCCAGCCTGCACCATATAGTACCATGCATTTTGGTGCGGCGTAATTTTTTAAAGGGAACAGGCGATTCTTTGGCATGTAAGGCAGCTCATTGAAACCAATAATCGTACATAAGATTAATTGTTTGTACTGTATGTATATTGTGCTACTTTTTTTTTTTATCATTGTTCTCAAGCCAAATTTGTATTTTTTGGAAATATGTTATAAAAGATAGTAAACTAATGGGCTGCCAAAACATGTGTGCGTTCCAGCGCACACAGCATGGTGTGAACAGAGCCCAATTGTCCTGGTCACCAGAAATGAAAATGTGTAAGCCCTGGTTTGCATTGGTGCATTTTGACATTCAATTTGACATGTCAAATGGGCGGCAATTGCCGGAAATGGCACTGTCCTAATTGGTGTAATGCTGCACCGATTTCAAAAAGTATTTTCTGTACTACTTTTTGCGATTTCGGGGTGCGATTTCCATTGACATCTTTGCAGAAACCCTCACAGGTTGTTTCTGCCTTAAACTTTATTTTGCCCTATAGGCAGTTAATCAAATGGTTACACCACAAAGTGCCATTTTGAACAAAAAAAAAATGGAAAAGAGTCCTGCTCAGAGGCCATTAACCAATTCTGGACCAAGCCTATTTTTAACACTTGTTTACAAGTTAGACCCCAAATCCCTCCGTTGCACCTAAAAGTATTCAAAATGCAGCCACATGCTGATTGGTAATCTCCCAGTCTCTGCTGAACGAGCTGCATTTCAATCAGTGTATGGTATGCGCCGTAGACAGCAGTGCCTGTGTTTTGGCAAATATCTCCTAAACCGTGTAGGTTTAGGAGATATTTCTTTGACCTACAGGTAAGCCTTAATCTAGGTATACCTGTAGGTCCAAGTGGGTTTGTAAGGGTTTACAACCATTTTAAAGACTGAGTTCACTTTAAAGTTAAACTTTATGGGAATGGGAAGTTTTGCTTATTTGCATCCCCTCCCTTCCTCTCCACGGCCTGCCAATTTTGGTGCTTTTTGGGGGGTGGTTTTGGCAGATACCCGCTCCCACTTCTGGTCAGATCGCTGATTGGCTACCATGCACGGCTGCACAAGATTTAATTTGCACTTTCCAGTTTTAGTAAATTAACCTCATCATGTCTACTTCCTTTCAACATCGGAAGATGTCTAGCAGTCCCATCAGCACAGAATTAGTGGAAACCAGTGAGACTCAGGTACACCTAACTACTGTCCGGAGAAGTCTGGTCAGAAGTGGACTTCATGGAAGAATTGCTGCGAAAAAGCTATACCTTTTTGATGTGGAAACAAGGCTAAGTGACTAAACTATGCACAAAAACACAGAACTGGGTTGTAGAAAAATGGCAGCGGATGCTCTGGCCTGATGATTCAAAATGTGAAATATTTGGCTGTAGCAGAAGGCAGTTTGATCGCCAAAGGCTGGAGGCGTGTGATTGGCACCAAATTTATTTTGCAGTAGGACAACTCCAGACATACAGCTAATTTCATTAAAGTTGTTCCTCTGCCTTTTAACAAAAAAAATAAAGGTCAGCAGCTACAAATACCATCCTGGAAAAAAAGAGGTAGTATTCTGGCGCAAGATCATTAGCTGTGTGTACATATAGGAAGTCCCATTTAAAAATGACAATTTAAATGACACTTAGTTCATCTGATACACACACACACTCCAATGATAATGTGGAGGAGTTGATGAGGATAGGTTTGAGCGGCAGCTATCCTTGAAGTAAGCCAGCTCTGGGTAGGAAACAAGAAAGGGGAAGAGGAGGAAGCGCCAGCTCAGTGCAGAGTTTTAGCAATCCATTTAATAGTAGGTTAAAAATGCACTTACATAATGCAAGTGAGTATCAGCAGGAGGGTCAGTGGAAGGGAGATGTGTCCCAGTCAGTCCATCGATGTGGCACTGTCCGCGGGATATATCATGCGATGCTTGGCTCCATAGACATTCTGGTTTCACTTCCTGGTGGTCACAGTCTATGGACGTCTATGGAGCCGAACATCGGATGATACATCCCGCGGACGGTGCCACATAGATGGACTGACTGGGCCACATCTTCCTTCCACTGACCCTCCATCTACTGAGCTGGATACTCACTTGCATTGTATAAGTGCATTTTTAACCTACTATTAAATGAATTGCTAAAACTTTGCACTGAGCTGGCGCTTCCTCCTCTTCCCCTTTCTTGTTACAAATACCACCTACCCTCAAAAAAATACTTAATTTAGGAGGTGGGAATGCATAAAGCAGAACTTTCCCTTTGGGGTAAAGCAGATCAAGGAGTCCTGGAAGTGATAGTTTTTGCCCCCCACAGATCATCTGGGTTTACATGAAGAGACAGAAGATTTTGATACACTTCATTAACATAACTGCTTTTTAGCAATGGTTGAGAGTAAACCTTGTATGTAAACTTTAACAATACATTTCTCTTCCTTTTTTTTTTTTTTTTTTTTTTTTATTTATTTTTTAATTCTCCGTTTTGCTATGGTAAAGAGGAACTCAGCCATTTTCAGAGAAAAAAATATTAGCCAGCAGCTACAAATACTATTATCTGCTGATTTTTAATTAACAGGTACTCGCAAGTCCAGGGATCCAGCGTGTCATCACCAAGGCCAGTTCTTCTCTGGTGCTGCCATCTTGAGTGTGGGAAGCAGGCTGTGACTTCCTTCGATTTACATTATTGGCAGAGGAGGAGTATAATGAGCGGAACTTCCAATTTTAAGTGACATCCCTCAATGTAAACTTTATTATTTTTTTTGTTTGATAAGTGCAAAAAAAATGTAATCAATTTATCCAACTAGAAGTCTTGTGAGCAGATAACTTCCTGTGCCTCAAGGACATGTAAGCTGCGGGACTCAGTTTTGTTCTTGGGTTTAGATACACTTTAGGAATTGCCTACATGTTTTTCAGGTATGGCTTTGTGGAGTTTGAAGACATGCGTGATGCTGAAGATGCAGTTTATGAGATGAATGGAAGGGACCTATGTGGTGAACGGGTCATTGTGGAACATGCACGTGCTCCAAGGAGAGAAGCTCGCAGTAAGTTTACCATATGTACTTTTGTGCTTTTCTCAGGTGCTCTAAAGTACGTTCTGCTACTCCAGTTTGGTGTTGGATAAACAAAAAAAAATATTGGACCTGCCATCTGCATACAAGCACACTTTAAACAGTAACAGACAGGATATTGCTAAACTACAGAGCTAAGACAACATTGCTCATCTTCTAGTCCTGAGCAATTCATCACGAGATTGTTGTATCCATGCTCATTATAATTCAAAAAAATTGCTGGCAATTCAAGCATGGACCACTTTGTGTGTTGGCAACAATTGTCACATCCTTTGAATGAATCGGAGACGATTGTGATGGATACTTGTGAACCATACATGGTTCTCTAAAAGTTAACAGTGTCCCATTAATAAGCTATGCATGGATACTTAAAGCGGCCTTGTTGAAGCAAAAAAAAAAAGTCAAACACAAATATCCCGCTTAAGAGTTTATATTTAACTGGCCCAGGACCCAGTAATGTAATCTTCTGTCTGCTGCAGAGCTATGCCACCCCAATCCCTGTGTTCTTTAGTAACCTAGGGGAGAGGTTGACCTAGCAGAAGTAAAAACTGGGTACTGCAGAAGACGCAAGCATCCAACAGAATGGGGCAGGATGTCAAAATTCTTTGGGGAAGCAGTGCTGCAGCAGATTTCATTATAGACAGTGGGCCGGGTATGTATAAAGTTTTCTCTGCAGAACATGGTTGATGTTTTTTTTCCCTGATAAGGTTAGTTTTAAAATGGTCTAAATGAAGACAAAATTGTGTGGTCACGTTTGTGTAAAAAAAAAAAAAAAAAAAGCCACAGGGCGCAACTGTCTACTAATACAGTACATAGGTGCTGTTAGGTGTGGACAAGAGTGTTGTTTTTTGGAAAATCATTTGCAGCACTGCTTAGAGCAGTATTTAAATCAAGGTTACTTTTTTCTTTTACTATAAATTCTTAAGTGTTCCCTCCTCCTCCTACTTATCCTGTATACAAAAAAAAATATCTGTATACTTGTGTGTTTTTTTTTTTTTTTTTAAATGCACTAGTCTGGTCCTGTTATCCCGCAGCTCCCCTGTGTCAGCAGTCTGCAGGGGAGTGGAGGCAGCAAAGAAAACGTTTGGACCATGGGAGCCTATGGATGGCGTTAGGGCTCCTAGAATTCATAGCAGTTGTCAACACACAGGTTAGGTAGGGTGATGGGACATTTTAAGGATATTTGAAACTTTTCCTCCACTTTAAGCAGTTTTGTTTGGGGTTTTTTTTTGTATTTTTTTTTTACCTTTGTGGCAGAATATTCAATACTGGTGCTAGGTGGGGCTGGACAGATGCTTAGAGCCAAGGCACGCAACAACAAAAAATGAAAAAGTCTTAAAGTGGAGCTCCACCCAAAAGTGGAACTTCCGCTTTAAGCTTCCTTACCCCCTTACATGCCACATTTGGCATGTAATTTTTTTTTTGGAGGGGGGGGGGTGAGGGGCTTCATTAGGAGTGGGACTTCCTGTCCCACTTCCTCCTTCAGCCCAGGGATCGCCAAGGCGGCCCCTCCCTCTAGGCGATCTTCTCGGACACGTGACAGGTCCCAGGAGATTGCCTGTCCACTCCGGGACCTAGCGCATGCTCTGTGCGTGCCCGGCCGTGAAGCCAAAAGCTGTCACGGTCGGGTGCCCAGAGTGGCAGTGGAGGATGAGGGGGGGGAGGAGCGACTCTCCGTTCGGCCGCTTGACTGAACCGTGGAACAGGTAAGTGTCTCTTTACTAAAAGTCAGCAACTACATTTTTTGTAGTTGTTGACTTTTAATAAACATAAAAAGCCTGGAACTCCGCTTTAAAGAAGAATTTTTCTCATGCAGTAGGGCTGGGCCTGCACTGCATGGGTTAACTGCTCATTTTTGCCAGGGGTGAGGATCTGCTGATCCTCCTAGCGCAAGACCGGTCCCTGCCACTCCTGATCCTCCCCCTGCACACTAGCATTATTGTGTATGGGACTGATGTCCTCACACCCATAGACTGGCTCCGGAAGTGAGGAAAGCAGTAACTATCCACCGCTGTATGTGGGGGAGCACTGTTTTCCGGAGGACTGAAGGATCAAGTAAGTGTAGCTTTTCTGTGCCCCCCCTGGACAAAATGAGCAGTTAATGTTAACCTATGTAATGCAGGCACAACGCCACTACATGGGAGAAAAAGTTCTTCTTTAGAATTTTTGAACCTACTTTTTTATTAAATTATTTGGCTTGAGTTTTTTTTTTTTTTTGGTGGAATTATCCCTTAATGAACTTTTACAGCTGCATATGCACAAGCACTACTTTACATTCAATGCATGTGCACAGTTGGTCAAAAACAATTCTGAGACAACTGTGTCAGAACAGAGTGGGTCACCAAAATAACTGTACTAGGAGAAAATGGCAGCCGATATTGTTTACCCCCTTTTCTGAAAATGCTAATCTGCGAGCATGTTAAGGATCAGTAATTGAGAAAGCATTGAATCTAGGAATAGCTAAGCAACTAGTTTTCTTAGGTGGTTAGTCATAGCGGCTCCCGTTTATTGTGTCACTCAAAATAGACTAGAATTTTTTTATTCAGCTAATTGGCTAAATAACTTTCTAATGGCTAGATATTTAAGATGCTTTATACCAGTGCTGCACCTATTCTTCCTCTTTCTTAGATAGAAAAACATTCTTGTTTGTGTTCATTCTTCCAGCCAGATGGATTACTTTTTTAATAGCACAATTATTTGCAAATTAAACAGCTTTATTAATGTAGCTTTATTTTAACTTAGTTGATATTTGCCTGTCCTTAAATGTTTTTTATCATTACTGTTGTGCTATATTTTATCCCTGTACTTTTTAAAATGGCCATGAATACTCTAGAAACCTTTGAGTTATTTAGTGGCCATTTTATTAAACTGCCATGGGAGATAATGCATAAGCTAGTGTGAGGCTGACCAGATGTCTGTCTCCAGGTAATTTAATTGTGCAGCTTGTCCCTTCCTCCTCCTCTCTCTTCTTCTTGTGAGATCCGAGGAGGAGCCGCTGGGGGGGCACATACGTGGGTGAGCGCGTTGGGTTTACCAGTCAGCGGGGGGCCCAAGGCAGCCGTCCGACGCAGGGCATGCAGAGGGAGCGTGGGTGGCTGAGGGCTCTCCATTGTTTCAAGGTAAGTGATTGGTGGGGAGCATGGGGTTACTTGTAGACAAATTTTAAAGTGGGTTGTTATTTAGGAATATTTATACAGTAATTATTGTATCTTTTGTAAATTTAATGTAGTTAGGGTGCGGGTGTTATTCTCTAATAGATGGGTGGATAGCTGGGTGTATTTTAATTCTTGGAATATTATTTTGATAGTGCTTTGGAGTTCTTTATTTGATGTAAACGATAGCCCTAGATAGCGTACATCTCAGAACTATGTTTCACTAAATGCTTTTGGACATCCCCTGAATTTTCTTCTTTTTGGATCCAGGTGGTTATGGATACCGCAAAAGTAGCAATGAGAAGTTTGGGCCTCCAGTTCGAACAATCTACCGGCTGAGGGTAGAGAACCTTTCCACCCGATGTAGTTGGCAGGACCTTAAGGTAGGAAATGTTCAGCAATTTTTGTCTAATACAGAGAGAAGTGAAATGATGTGACCAACTAATTATTTTTTTTTTTGCAGTGTTTGTACATCAGAATGTTTGTTTCATCTTCTTAGCGTTCTTTTATGTGGGTTTTTTTTTTTTTTTGCTTTCCACTTTTACATCTGAACTGGACACCTCAACTTCATACAGTTGATGTATTGGGTTTTGTTTTCTGTAGGATTTCATGCGCCAGGCTGGAGAAGTTACTTATGCGGATGCACATCAGCGTCGGCCTAATGAAGGAATCATTGAGTTCCGTACATATTCGGATATGAAGCGGGCGCTAGATAAACTGGATGGTTCGCAAGTTAATGGGAGGAGAATACGTCTGGTGGAAGATAGGGCTGGATCCAGATACTCTTCTTCACGCAGTCGGTCCAGGTATGTTTTAGTGGTCTGCTATTGACTTAATGTGTATCTAAACTTAAGTACATTATTTTCCGGTGTGCTGCATTTTTGCCCCCTCCTTTATTTTAATCTAGCGATTCTGCTAGTAGCACACTTCTTTGCCTGGAGTGGCAACCCTTATTGACAGTACTGTTTTTATGGAGAAGAATTGCCTTCTTGGCTGCTTTCCTGGATTGAATTAACAAACCCCCCTCTTCTTCACCACCTAACATAGGATGGATGTGTTACAGTATGTAGTTTAGAGACGAATGCTAGAAAAGCCTAGGTTGACATTTCAGTGCACAGGAAGTTATAAGGGTACTAGATTCCTGGCAGGAAGAAAACTAATACAGCCGCCACATGTGTGGACTAGTAAGCTGCAATATACACTATTGTTGTTTTCGGGCTTAGATATACTTTTAAATGCTTAAAAAAAAAAAAAAAATAACTAAGATTATTCATGGTCTCAATCCATTTGATATTGGTAATGAGTTACTGTATGACAGACCAAAGAAAAGGAGCATTCAGGTGGGAATTTTCAATATCAAGATTAGGGTTGTCCCGATACCAATACTAGTATCGGTATCGGGACAGATACCGAGCATTTGCACGAGTACTTGTACTCGCACAAATGCTCCCGATGCTAAGCCGATACCTTGGCGGAGGGCGGAGTCAGCGGGTGGTGCGGAGTCAGTGCCGCCCATCAATGTGTGCCACCTATCAGTGCCCATCAGTGCGTTAAGATTAAGAAGATATCATTAGTCTGTATTGTGGTTTGAAAACTGTCACATGACATTTAAAAAAGTATCAGTAATCGGTATTGGCTAGTGCTTGGAAAAAAAGTATCGGTACTTGTACTCGGTCTTAAAAAAGTGGTATCGGGACAACCCTAATCAAGATAATGGCAAGGGCACATGATTTCAAACTGACCGGAGGAGTTTTAAAAACGAATCCTACAAAGTATTTTAGTAGTTGATGCTGGCAACAGACTTTAGTATTGCTAGTCAGTCAACATAGAATTTACAACTGAAGTTTTTTTTTTGTGTGTGTGTGTTAATCGGGTCCTGTCTAAATTGGCCCTATATGTTTGAATTTGTTAGAGACCTTTAGGTTGTAAGCTCCTTGAGGGCAGGGACTGATGTGAATGTTCAATGTATATGTAAAGCGCTGCGTAAATTGACAACGCTATATAAGTACCTGAAATAAATAAAATGTGTGTGTGTGTGTGTGTGTGTATGTATATATATATATATATATATATATATATATATATATATATATATATATATATATATATATATATATCTCTCTATGTATGTCTAGGCAGCACCTGCAAGACATAACTTTCCTCTAAAAATGTGTGTCCCATGTCTCTGGCAGCTGAATGATGTAGAAATATTCACCCTAATGCCACCAGGTCTTCCCCCCATAATGCTGATCTTCTGGGGTTAATGTCAGCTGATGCATGTGTGAAAGAGTTGTACTGCTCACCCGTCTCCTTCATTCATAGAACTCTTAATATTCTTTCCCAGAATGCAGAGTGTTCAGTGATTGGAGGAGGCTGATCATTTATCTACAACCCCAATTTCAAGTTGGGACACTGTGTAAAATCTACAAAAACAGACTGCAGTGTTTTTCAAATCTCATAAACCCATATTTTATTCATAATTGAAAACAGAAAATGTATCCAAATATATATATATTTTTTTATGTAGATTTTACACAGCATCTCAACTTTTTTGGAATTGAGTTTGTACCCATAAGCCACACACACTGGAGTGAGAGCTATAATTCTAGGGCAGTGGTTCATGGGTAACTCTAAATTGACCTTTTTGAAGAAGAATTCCAGATATGGTTATTTTTACATAGTTGCATTGGTCCAGCAATGCATAATACTATACCTGTAAAGTTGGAATTCACTTTATTAGACACCAGGCCCTGTACCAAATGGCTGCTTTCTGAACACAAGAGGTTAGCTGCTCAGCCCAGGCGCTTTGTGTTTTCTCAATGAATTCAAAGCGTTCTCTAATTGTAAGAGGTGCAGAAGCGGGGCAGTTATGTCACACTCTCTATCTTGTCCAATCAGAGGATGCATTCATTGAGAAAATGCAAAACATTCTTTTGAATGGTGCTTGTGCCCAGCAGCCGACCACCTATGTTCACAATGCAGCAGGGCAGTTTTGGTCATCATAGTTTGATGATTCACGGGCGCGTGCACGTTTGATTTTAAGGCTTGACACATTTGGTAAGTATTTATTTCAAAGCAACCTAATCATTTATATTTAACAACTTCTTCGATAATATACAGTGCCTTGAAAAAGTATTCATACCCTTGAAATTTTCCACATTTTGTCATGTTACAACCAAAAACAAATGTATTTTATTGGGATTTTATGTGATAGACCAACACAAAGTGGAAGGAAAATTATAAATGGTTTTCAATTTTTTTTTACAAATTTGAAAAGCGTGTAGTGCATTTGTATTTAGCCCCCCTGAGACAATACTTTGTTGAACCACCTTTCCCTGCAATTACAGCTGCAAGTCTTTTTGGGGATGTCGCTTCCAGCTTTTGCACATCTAGAGGGACATTTTTGTCCATTCTTCTTTGCAAAATAGCTCCAGCTGTCAGATTGGCTAGAGAGCGCCTGTGAACAGCAATTTTAAAGTCTTGCCACAGGTTCTCAATTGGATTTAGTTCTGGACTTGAATATGCTTTGATCTAAACCAGTTTAGGGTTGTTGTCCTGCTGGAAGGTGAACCTCCACCCCAGTCTCAAGTCTTTTGCAGATTCTTAACATGTTTTCTTATAACATTGCCCTGTATTTGGCTCCATCAATCTTCCCATCAACTCTGACCAGCTTCCCTGTCCCTGCTGAAGAAAAGCATCCTCATAACATGATGCTGTCACCACCATGTTTCATGATGGGGATGGTGTGTTCAGGGTGATGTACAGTGTTTAGTTTTCCACCACACATAGCGTTTTGCTTTTAGGTCAAAAAGTTCAATTTTGGTCTCATCTGACCAGAGCACCTTCTTCCACATGTTTGCTGTGTCCCCGACATGGCTTCTTGCAAACAGGACTTCTTGTGGCTTTCTTCTTTCTGCTTTTCTATAAAGGCCAGATTTGCGGAATGCATGACTAATAGTCGTCCTGTGGACAGATTCTCCCACCTGAGCTGTGGATCTCTGCAGCTCCTCTAGAGTTACCATGGGCCTCTTGGCTGCATCTCTGATGAATGCTGTCCTTGCCCGGCCTGTCAGTTTATGATGGATTGAACAGTGCTCCATGAGATGTTCAAAGCTTGGGATATTTTTTTATAACCTAACCCTGCTTTAAACTTCTCCACAACTTTATCCCTGACCTGTCTGGTGTGTTCCTTGGCCTTCATGATGCTGTTTGTTCACTAAGGTTCTCTAACAAACTTCTGAGGGCTTCACAGAATGGCTGTATTTATACTGAGATTAAATTGCACACAGGTGGACTCTATTAATTAGGTGACTTCTAAAGGCAATTGGTTCCACTAGATTTTAGTTGGGGGTATCGGCGTAAAGGGGGCTGAATACAAATGCACGCCACACTTTTCACATATTTATTTGTAAAAAAAAAAAAAATTGAAAACCATTTATCATTTTCCTTCCACTTCACAATTATGTGCCACTTTACAAGTTTAGTTAGAAAATTTTAAGGGGTATGAATACTTTTTCAAGGCACTGTATTGTTTGTGTACACTTAAATTAGCTTTATCTTTTGTTCCAAAAGTTGACTTTGGTAAATAGTTGTGCTGATGTGTGCCAAAAATTGCAACTACCAACATTTTATTTTACAGGGTCGCTGCTTTCAGAAAATGTTTTGGGGGTTTTATGTAATCTAAAATGTGCGTTTTTATCACATGTTCAAAAACAGGAGGAGGGGGAAAAAAGCTCTGGCAGCAAAATAGTTAAATTAAGCCCTTTTTTATTATTTTTTTAAAGATGTAGTGCAGCTACATTATGTGATGTGCTGCTGGGTCTTGGGGTGGTGAGTATACAGTATACTACTGAATGACATCATAGGCTGAGTGGTGGGTAATCAACCCTAATGCACTATTGGGAAGTTACTATATTTACATGTTGCTACAAGATTTAAAGGCACTAAGAATGGAGCACAGGTGGATGATGTATAACTCTGCCCCTCCATTTACAGATCTGGTTTCATTCGTAGAAGTACAGCTTCTGTGAATGGAGCAGATGAGCAAAAAGTGTGTGAATGGTTGCGCCATGTTCATGAGTGCCTGTGACAGCCTGTTGTATTAACCCCCCCCCCCCCTGCTGCCCTGCAAGAATACGGGGGGGGGCGGCGAGGACAAAACAAGATTTCTACAGAGTTTATTAACTCTTGTTTTTTGTTCTTTGCTTTAGGTCCCGTTCACGTAGGAGTAGTCCTTCTAGATCAAGGTCAGTGTGTTTTTATTTTTATTTTTTTGTTTGTTCCACAAGTCTTTTTTAATGATCTTTTATTGAGAAATAGTAAAATAATGTATCTTTTCTTAATTTTTTTTTTTTTTTAATGCATTTTTCAGGTCTCGTTCGCGCAGCAGGAGCAGAAGGCACAGTCGGAGAAGCAGGAGTTACAGCAAAGACAGCAGAGATAGCAGGAGTAAAGAGAAAAATGGAAGTAAGCAAAGGGATCACAGCAGCAGTAAAGAGAGAAGTCCAGACCAGGAGCACAGTGAGAGAGAGAGAAGCCTCAGCAGGGAAAGACGTGATAGTGATGGAAGTGTGAGAAAGGATAGGGACAGAAGTGGCAGCAGACATAGGAGAGATAGGAGCAGGAGCAGGAGCAAGGACAGGAAAGAGAAGAATAGCAGACGAAGCAAGGAAAGGAGAGAGAGAGACAGAAGTCATAGCAGAGAGAGGAGTAGTAGTAAAGACCTAGATAGCCGAAAAAGGAGGGAATCTTGTAGCTCAGAAAGGAGCCATAGCAATGAAAGTAGAAAGAATGGTAGGCGTTCAAGTCGTAGTATTAGCAAAGAGAGATCTCGGAAACGTAGCAGGGAGAGAAGTATCAGTGAGGAGCGCTCCAAGAAAAGCAGGAGAGAGGACACAGTGGCTTTTACTACAGAATCTGACCAGGAACATGAAATTGAGGAAGGTGAGATTGACTACCCTAGATCTGCAACAGCCAATGTTCCTGCTCCATCCTCTCCTCCATCATCTCCTCCATCTTCTCCCCCACCCTCTCCCCTGCCTGCTGAACCTGTTGCCGCACCGGAAATTGAAGAGGAGGAAGAAGAGGAGGCACCCGCAGCAGTCGATTCTCCTTCCGAACAGCAATCTATGTCACCCTCCACCACAGAAGCTTGACTTTTTTGTTTTTCCTGACTTTCGTTTTCTAGAATGAGCTACACTTGGCTCTGTTCGTGTTGAATATTTTATATTTATTTCATTTTTTTTAATTAATATATATCTTCTGGCCTGTTAGCTCCCTACTCAATATGTTCTTCATTTCGGAATGTGAAAGTGCTACAAACTAAAAGTTGTCTAGTCTTAAAGCAGCAGCGCACAATTGAAGCGGCATCTTGGTTTAAAAAAATAAAAAGTTCATTAGAACATTAAAATACAGCAGTAAAGCATGGCTGTCTAAAAGACCCCTTTCGCACTCAGCCACGGTTGCTAGCCAAACAAAGGGTTAAAAGCGCCCGTGTTGCGGTGCTGCTGAAGTGCTTTGCATGCGCTTTGGCAGCGCTACCCATTCATTTCAATAGGTAGGCGTGGTTTAGGAGCTCTGTATACAGTGCTCCCAAACCACCCCAAAGATGCTGCTTGCAGGACTTTTCCTAACATCCCGCAAGCACACCGCCCCAGTGTGAAAACACTTGGGCTTTCACGCTGGGCTGGCATGAGAGGCGTTTTTCAGGCGCTATTTTTAGCGCTAAAACGCCTTTAGTGTGAAAGGGGTCTAAGTAAAAGAAACAAAATTACTCTTGCTGAGTAATGCTGAACAAAAGTGTAGTCCCTTTCCCCTAGGCCAGCATTTGTAAAAGGCAAAGGGCCAACCAGTCTGCCAGTCTACAACCAAAGTGTGCCACACATATATAATCTGGCTTGTACAATCGTCTTTAGATGTACTGACTATCTTGTGAAAGCAAATACCTGATTTGATAGTGTTAAGGTAGGGCATCACACTGCATGGTGGTTTATTCTGAAGAATATTTTGCTATCAGATTCTAATAAGTGTGGCCATCTTTAGTACTCTACGAGCTGACCCATGTAATATGTTCAAGCCTGACATACCAGCTTCCTGAGAGTAAGTTCACGGGGAAGTAGAAATACAGTTTTATTCCATATTGCTTATGAACATAAGCAATTTCTAATATTTTTTACAGCTTTCACTGCCTGTATTATTGATTTATAAATAAATGGCATAATGCTGATTAAATATTTCCTGGGTTGATTTAAGTAAAGCCATGCATATTGTCTGAAAATGTCAATGCGCTTTACATTGTGTGCTTCTTTTCACCTCTATAATAATTTGTGTCCATTTAGAAGTGTTCGACAATGAATCGGTCAAGAAGTGCTCAGGGGAAACCGGTTGTGTAAAATTGTTAATAATCTTTAGGATTTCCCAACTCTGTACCTTTATCTTACATTTTTTTTTTTTTTTCTCCTCCTTGTAATTTTCATTTTTTTTAATGATAGTGACTGCCCCTCCTGGATTTCATCATTCTATTCAAATAAAAAATATTTTTGCTTCAAAACGCATTTATTTAGAAATTTATTTAGAAATACTGTGAGCATGTTAAAAACTTAGAACTTGTTTTTTATATTTGGCTTTTGATATGATTTTTAGTACTTTATACTGCATCTACTTGAAATATATCTAGACAAAAATGTAAAGTGGTTGTAAAGGCTCAAGGTTTTTTCTATGCATGAAGTGCCTGTGTTCACATTTTTCTGGAAGTGGCTTTTCTTGCTTTTAGCAATTTTAGGAATGACAGAGGGCTTATGTGGCAAAGGGCTTGGCTCCTCCAGAGGCAGTAACGGCTCATTCAACTCTGAGTATCTCGACCTCTTGGGCAGCTTCCCGACATGTCGCTCCTGAAATAATCTGCAGAGCGGCTTCCTGGTCCTCTATTACCACATTTGTATCTCAGTACTGTGTTGAACCAGCTGCCTTGTCATCCGTTTAATTTTGGTTTGCAAGTTCTGTCGGTTGACAGTATTAAATAAATTGTGTTTCCTTTGCTCAACATTTTGCCCACCCGGTTGTGTACGGCGAGATATTTCCCACATGTTGCTGCCATGGAGTCTGTCAGGAAAATGGAAAATTTCCTATCAAATACTTACCGTAACTTTCCTTTCCTGATGGACTCCATGGCAGCAGGAGTTTCCTCCCAAATGTCTGGAGTAGGCTAGTTACGGAACACGGTTAGTAGTCCAGAGCAAAGATTTATGGGAGAGGTGTCCTCTACGGTAGTTATGGAGGCGTGGCCTACCCACATGTTGCTGCCATGCAGTCTATCAGGAAAGGAAAATTACGGAAAGTATTTGATAGGAAATTTTCCATTATTTTTATTGAAATTTGATTGCCTCATACATATATGGCATACACAAGGATTGAATAAAATAAAAAATCCTAACAAAAAACTCACTCCTTTTCATGCAAAAAGTAATGGCCACTTACAGATTTAAATGATAAAGATGGGCCAACATTAAAGCCCGGTTCACACCGCATCCAATTCTCATGACGTTTTAAAATACGTTTATTTGAATGAGGCTGGTTCACATATGTGCTTTGCATTCGCACTCCGCATTGCCCAAAAAAGTGTGCGTTTTCTGGGCATTGCGGTGCGAATTGCAAGCACATTATCTTCTATGGGAACACATCTGATTCGCAGATGCATTCCATTGTGAACAGGATACAATTCTGATGTAAACCTGACCTGATACTGATGCAATCCTGACTTGATCAAAAACTGATGCGAAACGCTGAACAACTGACTTTTCTCTTCACATGGAAACATGCGCTTCAATTTGCACTGCATGTGTGAACTGGGCCTGAGTCAAGAAACACTTATTGGTCTGCACTATATGCAGCGGCAGGGTGCTTTTACTTTCAATTGGAAACCATTGATTGGGATGGGGGGGAGGCTGTATAATAAATATAAATGTTATTTTTTTTTATCTGAACCTCACGGACACCCTGGAACCCGTCCATGGACCCCAGATTCATGTGCAATAGGCGTGAATCACTCCCCTCATGCCACCTTACTCACCGCAAGTAGTTACCTCTCATTGTTGATCGGCAAAACTCACTCAGTAATCTAATCACAGTAATGCGTAAACCTCTGGTCAGTTCTCTCCATTGGGCTAGTTCTCCAATTAAGCTGGAAATTCAAACAAAGAGGACACGGACGATCCTCATAGTGTAATCTTGCTCATACTCTTTATCAAGAACTCATATAATGAAACGCACAAAAATTAAAGGAAAATGTTCTCAATAGTAATGTCAGGCTACGGCCATCTGTATTGCATGCCACCACCTCTCACCGCACTACCGGAGTGGACGTCACATCCGGCCGTCGATCTGACGTCTCTTCCTGTCGCCCTGATGTCGGTGTCTTTTTTATTTTTGTGTGTTTTTAAAATTTTACGTTTTTAACCACTTGCCACCAGTATAATTTACATATACTGTGGCAAGGTGGCACTGCTGCGCCAGATCACATACTAGGTACGTAATCTGACACTTCTGGGTCTAGGGCGTGCATGTTGCCGCCGAAGACCCACTCCCACTGTGATTAGACACAGTGGGAGCTGATCTGCAGGTACCGTGGACTCAGTGTCCGCCGACACCTGCCAATAATTAGGCAGAGAGCCAGAACGACGATCTGCCTATGTAAACAACGCAGATCGCCGTTCTGTCAGTACAGAAGGCATGGATCCTGTGTTCCTGTAAAGCAGGAACATGGATCCATGCCTTCCTCTAGTAAAAGCACCTCCCACACAGTTAAACCTTTGATCGCCCCTGATGTGTAACCCCTTCCCAGTTAGTGTCTGCTGCAATATCGCAGTCCCGCTATAAGTTGCTGATCGCCGTCATTACTAGGAAAAAAATAAAATAAAAATAAATCCTATAGTTTGGTTTGCGCAAAAGGTATTTGGGATTTTTTTTTACCAAAAAAAATATGTAGCAGAATGCATATTGGTCTAAATTGATGAATAAATTTGATTTTTTTTTTTTTAAAAGAATTTTTTTTGGATATGCTTTTTAGCAGAAAGTAGGATTTTTTTGGTTTATACCGCAAAGAATAAGAAATCTGGAGTGGTGATCAAATGCTACCAAAAGAAAGCTGTATCTGTGGGAAAAAAATGACATTTTGTTTCTCTACAGCGTCGCACAGCCGTGCAATTGTCAGTTAAAGCAACGCAGTGTCATATTGCAAAAAATGGCCTGGCCATGAAGGGGGGTAAATCTTCTGGAGGTTAAGTGGTTAATAAAGAGTGTGAGCAGGATTACACTATGAGGATCGTGTCCTCTTTGTTTGAATTTCCAGCGGTTTATGCATTACTGTGATTGGTGTATTGAGTGTGTTTCCGATCAGAAATGAGAGGTAACTACTTACAGTGAGTGAGGTGGCATGAGGGGAGTGAATCACGCCAATTGGTGATTTGAAGTGGATTACAAGCAATATTTTATGGACTTTTTATCATTGCTGAATGAAAATCTATTGCTATATATCTTTACACTACTCACTTTTGTCATCGGGAGGTGTTTGCTCTTTTAAACATCCAGATGAGGTGAGGTGCTGCCAGGGCCGGTGCTACCACTAGGCGAACTAGGCAGCCACCTAGGGCGCGCCTGCTGTGTATACAGCTCTTTGGTGTGGAAATGACAACAGCCTTGTGGGTAGAGCTGGGTGTTTCAGTCTGACACGACACACAAACGCGAGGAGGGGGGCCGGTTGTGGAGATGGCGTGGCTCTGTCACTGGGGCAAGCAGCAGATTTTTGGTGGATCCACACCGCACTACAAGTGTATGGGAGCGATCTGCGATCCCCTCCTACAAACAATACACAGACCAGCCTGAAGGTGTCTTCTACCCAGCTTCTGACACTTGTCCTGGGTAAGGATGAGCTCCGGCGTGTTCGCACACCCCACGTGCAGAGCCAGCCAGGATGAACGGCACTGAGCTGTGCTAATCACAATTAGTGAGACATTGTCCTGATGCCCGGCTGCAGAGATCGGGAAATGTCTCACTGCCTGTGATTAGCGCAGTACCGACTTCCTGACGGGCTCTGCACGTGGGCTGTGCGAACACGCCGGAGCTCATCCTTGGTCCTGGGCACTGACACACACACACACACACACACACACACACACACACACACACACACACACACACACACACACACACACACACACTCCCGAGCCTTTACATTGCAACACATGCACTGCTTTTTCAGCAAACTGCGCTCTGTACACACTCAGCCCGCCCTCATTATATCACACAGTAATAGTTCCTTTGGCTTTCTGCAACTTTTAGGACAAGGATGACACCAGCGATCCTCCTGGTAACCCAGAGCTCCCTGGAATGTTCCCCCCTCCCCCGGTCACATTGCATGTCATGGTGCTGCAGGTTGGAAGCAAAGGGAGTGGGTGAGTGATCTGTCCTGTACACATGCTATTACTGGAGCTGATATCAGTGCTGTGCAGAGCGGATAATGTGTCTGCTCTCTTTATTTCTTATGCTGGTGACCACCCGTGGAAAACACTGCCTACAGATCATGCTGCTGCCCACTAGTCCCTATGTAGTCTCCTGGTTACTGCTAAAACTAGTGAAGCCTGGAGGTGCAGCATTTACTAGAACTGGGTTGTATTTTCCTCCACTTACAGCATCTGAAAGCTGTCTTCTCCACCTCTCCCTTCCACCAGCAGTCACCAGCTGCAGGAAGAAAATACAGCCAATCAGTTCTAGTAAATGCTGCCCCCTCCTGTCCAGTGGTCTCTATACCGTCTGTGCCCATCATGAAGGGTTCCCGCCATCCCTGTGCGGAGTTCCTGGGTCTGTACACCTGCTGTGCCCCTCATGAAGGGTTCCCACCATCCCTGTGCTGAGTTCCTGGGTCTGTACACCTGCTGTGCCCATTAGGAGGGGTTCCCACCATCCCTGTACTAAGTTCCCGGGTCTGTACACCTGCTGTGCCCATTATGAGGGGTTCCCTCCATCCCTGTGCTGAGTTCCCGGGTCTGTACACCGGCTGTGCCCATTGAGGGGTTCCCACCATTCCTGTGCTGAGTTTTGGGGTCTGTATACCTTCTGTGCCCATCATGGGCACTGATAGGCGGTACTGATGGGCCTGCACTGATCAGGGCACTGATGATCAGTGCCTTGATTATCAGTGTACATATCCCCTGTACAGGGCTAACGCTACTTATAGGCAAGGTAGGTCCCGGCTTAGAGTACACATCGGTCAGGGGCGTTGCTCCCTACCACCTCCAGGCCCCTACATACACTGCATACGTATCATGCGCTTGGCCGGTGACTGACTCCACCCCCAAAATTATAGCAGTCATTAAAAAGGAGAAGTATACATGGGCAGGGAAAAGGGGGCAGAGTCAACGAGGCAGCAAAATGAGGTTTCGCCTAGGGCAGTGATGGCGAACCTTGGCGCCCCAGATGTTTTGGAACTACATTTCCCATGATGCGTATGCACTCTGCAGTGTAGTCGAGCATCATGGGAAATGTAGTTCCAAAACATCTGGGGTGCCAAAAATCGTTGCACCAGCCCTGAGTGCTGCTAGGGTGATTCTTAATACTTGCTCTATGTGTGGATTCTATTGCTTTAATTAAAGCGAAGTTCGACCCAAAAATGGAACTTCCGCTTTTCCGGTTCCTCCCCCCTTCCGGTGTCACATTTGGCACCTTTCATGGGGAGGGGGGAGCAGATACCTGGCTAATACAGGTATTTTGCTCCCACTTCTGGGCATAGATACCCAAGCCACCCGCGGGTATCTATGCCACCCCCCCAGCTGTCTTCTGGGATACACACGGGTCCCAGAAGACAGCAGGGACCAGTGAGATAGCGCAGCGCGAGTCGCGCATGTGCAGTAGGGAAAGCGCAAGGCTTTGGTTCCCTTACCAGAGGATGGCGGCGGCAGCACCCGACAGCCGAGGGATAGATCGGCTTCGGGTGCCGACATCGCGGGCACCCTGGACAGGTAATTGTCCTTATTTTAAAAGTCAGCAGCTGCAGTATTTGTAGCTGCTGACTTTGAAAAAAAAAAAATGTTATGTGTGTATCACTTACTTCTAGGAGCGCAAAGTATTGTTTTATTTAAGCAGATTCAAGGCCCGAATGTGACCCCGAAAAGCCCAGAGTCTCAGGCATGCAGCTCTCCATTGTTAGCCGCGAGCGCCGGGACCAATCTGATCCCGAGTGCGGCCGAGTGCCATAGCAGGTCCCGCCTTCTGGAGCCTGCAACACCTATGATGGACGTCCCACTGGTCCAATGCTGGGACCGCGGGACATGTGACGTCCATAAGGCTTCAGAAGGCGGGAATTACAAAGCGGCCGCTGAGCCACATCGCCACTTGGGCGGGCCGCTCTCCTCTTTTCTCCTCCTCTCCTCCTCCTCCTCTGAGGACTGACTGCCTGGCTGCTGTGACACTGCACACCACGGCTGAGCTGAGGTAGGTCAGAAAGTGTGTGTAAATGTCAGTGTATGTAGGTCAGGCAGGTCAGTGTATGTAAATGTCAGTGTATGTAAATGTCAGTGTTGGTAGGTCACTACCATCCGTGTGTGTAGGTGAAGTAGGTTAGTGTAGGTAGGTCAGTGTATGTAGGTCACTACCGTCAGTGTAGTTAGGTCAGTGAAATATAGGCACCATTTGGAACTAATGGAGCTCAACTCTTATGCCGCGTACACACGATCGGAATTCTCGTTGGAAAAACCTCTGATGGTTTTCCCGACGGAATTCCACTCAAACTGTTTTGCCTACACACGGTCACACCAAATTCCGAAAGTCAATAAAGCAGTGAAGTACAACACTACGACGAGCCGAGAAAAAATTAAGTTTAATGCTTCTGAGCATGTGTCAAATTGTTTCCGAGCATGCGGAATTGCTACAGACGATCGGATTTCCTTTCGGAAAAATTGAGAACATGCTCTTAAATTTTTGCTGGCGGGAATTCAGCCAGCAAAATTCCGATGGAGCCTGCACACGGTCGCATTTTCAGATGAAAAGCATCGGTCTTTTGCTGGCCGAAAATTCCATCGTGTGTACGCTGCATTACAGGCAGGGGCTGCCCGGACCAGAAGAAGGCAGAACAGGTGAAGGGGATCCGTGCTGTGCAGTATAGAAATGATCTCACAGTTTCAGCTGTCCTCATGTCATTGACTCAGGTAAAAAGTAAAATCCGGGGCTCTCAGTGTCCTTTAGGCTGGCTGATGCAAGCATGCTGAGAGCCGTAGATTTTACTTTATATCATGATGACTTAATTCTATTACCTGTACTACAATTAAATAACAGCCTTTTTTTACCTTACGGGCTTCACTATTGCTGCCTTTTGTTTCCATTTGGGTAATGCTAAACTGGTGAGCTGTTATCATATGTACTCTGGCTTTGGAGCTCGATATATTGGTGGCCACTGGCCATACACTATTGGAAGATTGGACCTCTTTTGTCGTTTCACCTGTATCATTTGGAGAGTGACACCACGATTTCCTGTGACTAATGATTATATGCCTATATTACCATCTGGTAAGCAGATTGGATTTACTTGGATGTGGTGTGCCTTTCCATACACACAGAAGCTGGTGAAGGGTCCTTTGTATCTCCTATCCATTTATTGAAAGAACTTTCATGTTAATTCAAGCGCTGCATTTTGGACTTGTATATACAGGTGTGTGTGTGGGGTACGCTGACATATATACAGGTGTGTGTGTGAGGGGGGCTGCCATATATACAGGTGTGTGTGGGGAGCTACCATATATACAGGTGTGTGTGGGAGGCCGACATTTATATACAGGATTGAAGGGGGGGGGGGGCTGAGTTTCGGTAGGATGGCCCATAGGCAAGCCCTGGGGAATGTTGGTGGTCAGGCTCAGGGTGGCCCAGTTCTAAAGCTGTGTAAGGGGCCCAAACATTTCTGATGGCTGCCCTGCTTACAGGACACGTGGGTGTAAGCCATCTGGTCCATGTGCTTTATTTACCTTTTTTCCAGACCATCAATTTACTTCCTTTGAATCAAAAATGGGGGTAGAAGTAGGGAACAATCCCCGATATTAGGGTAGTTAGAAGTAAGATTGGGGACTTAATAAGAATTAGGTAGTCACTAGGGTAGCAGCGTGTCCTGATGTCTGGTGGGTAAACCATATTCATGACCATTAACGTTGTATTATAACATAGTAGAAATAGTCATATCATGCTAAACAAGCAAAGACGGTAACAGAGTAACATAGCAACGTAATGGTGACACAAAAGTGACATCAGGATATTTACCGGACACGTGTCTATGTGTCTCCACAGTACTGAATAAATACTGTATGCTACCCAATAAGGATACACAGAGTTTGACATATAATTCCATCCCCAGTAGGATAGATAAAAATGGAAAATAGAGAGTTTGGGACTTTATATGAGGACATCAAAATGTACCTCCATCCCCGAGAACTTGGAATAATGGGAAGCAGGGTTTTGGGACTTTATATGAATCATGTAGCCCAAGGGGAGACAAGACCTAGTGATGTCTGGTAGGTAGTACATCTTTGTGACCATTACTGTTGCCTGATAAAAGAATTTCCATACGGTAAACTAAGATAAATGGTACAGGGACATTTTTAATTCCACAACGTATTACATTTGTTACATAGTCGCACATTAGTATAACAGCACAGTAGTATCACAATGGTAGCATCAGAAAGTCACCAGACTCATTAGTAATACATGTCTCCATAGATAGTAAGGTATAATATATTCAAAATGGTAGAATCCAGAAGGAGCATAGACTCAGTGGTAACTGGTAGTATGGGAAGCATCAAACAGCTCGACGCGTTTCGTGGCTCACATTGCCACTCTTCAGGAGCAGATGCATTGTAAATTTCTAAAAGAGTATTAGGAGTAAGTATTAGATAAGGAAATACTGAAAACAAAGAAAAAGATTAGATAAGATTAGAATCCCCACTCATACCTTCAGACCAATCGTGAGTCCGGTAGGGAGCAGCGGAGGGCAGGAACCGGCCAGGCAAATCGATAGCCGCGGGAGCTGTGGTGGTATTCCCCAGGCACCACCGGCAACAAATACACCCCAGAGACCAAGGTCCCCCTGGACAGTAGAAGGGGGAGGGGGGAAAAACCAAAAATATGAGTGATCCATCTAAAAAAAGGGGGGATATATATGGTGTTGAATGTAGATGTGTAGTGAAATAAGATGGTATATGGTGCCGAGTGAATTAATAAATAATTAATTGGGGAGTGTATATCAACCGAGAAAATAATGACCAGGGGGGTAAGATTAAACAAAGTGTCAAGGTGTAGTGAGGAGGAATCAAGTGTGATTGAAAATAAATAGTTGGAATGATGTGTGAGTGAAGTAGTGATGTGAATTGGGGGCTAAGGTGACTTAGGTGGATGAAAAACAACAAAAAGAAAGAAAACAAAAACAAAACAGAAAAAAAACAAAAACAAACCAGGGAGTACCCAGGGGGTATATGGGGTATGATGGCTCCAGTGGGGCCAAGAGGGAGACCACCAACGACACGCCGCGATCAGCAAGGGGGCTCGCCTGCAACAGCCGTGCGAGACGGGCACTCGCACAGCCGCGCAGCACAGCCTCGTGGGGAACGCTGATGGAAATAACACTGCGCCTGCGCGCCGGCGCCAAAGACAATGACGCGGCGCGCACAGCGTGGGAAAACGTGGCGTCGATGAGTGAGTGGCGTCCGCCCCAATCCATGATCCGGAACCGCCGGAGAGAGGGGGGGGCCCACAAAACTCATCGCAGCTCCCGGGGCTAAAGAGAAACCCCGCCAGGCCCGCCCCACACGTCCAACCCAGACCCATGAGGCCCGCAAGGGGGGTGGGGGAGAAAAAACGGAGAAAAGAAAAAGAGCAGGGGGAAAGGAGGAGGAGTACATGGCAGGGACCCGAAAATAGGATCGAGGCCCCAAAATAGCACTCCCAACCAAGCCTCTGCTGGAAAATTTAAACATGGCTAGATAGCCACACATAGTATGTGAAATTATAAAAATAGAAGCATCAGTTGGTAGAAATAATAAAACTAGATACTACCAGGTAAATTGTAGACAATGTAGGGCGCATGATTCCATCCCTAATGGCAATTGAATCAAAAATGGGGGTAGAAGTAGGGAACAATCCCCGATATTAGGGTAGTTAGAAGTAAGATTGGGGACTTAATAAGAATTAGGTAGTCACTAGGGTAGCAGCGTGTCCTGATGTCTGGTGGGTAAACCATATTCATGACCATTAACGTTGTATTATAACATAGTAGAAATAGTCATATCATGCTAAACAAGCAAAGACGGTAACAGAGTAACATAGCAACGTAATGGTGACACAAAAGTGACATCAGGATATTTACCGGACACGTGTCTATGTGTCTCCACAGTACTGAATAAATACTGTATGCTACCCAATAAGGATACACAGAGTTTGACATATAATTCCATCCCCAGTAGGATAGATAAAAATGGAAAATAGAGAGTTTGGGACTTTATATGAGGACATCAAAATGTACCTCCATCCCCGAGAACTTGGAATAATGGGAAGCAGGGTTTTGGGACTTTATATGAATCATGTAGCCCAAGGGGAGACAAGACCTAGTGATGTCTGGTAGGTAGTACATCTTTGTGACCATTACTGTTGCCTGATAAAAGAATTTCCATACGGTAAACTAAGATAAATGGTACAGGGACATTTTTAATTCCACAACGTATTACATTTGTTACATAGTCGCACATTAGTATAACAGCACAGTAGTATCACAATGGTAGCATCAGAAAGTCACCAGACTCATTAGTAATACATGTCTCCATAGATAGTAAGGTATAATATATTCAAAATGGTAGAATCCAGAAGGAGCATAGACTCAGTGGTAACTGGTAGTATGGGAAGCATCAAACAGCTCGACGCGTTTCGTGGCTCACATTGCCACTCTTCAGGAGCAGATGCATTGTAAATTTCTAAAAGAGTATTAGGAGTAAGTATTAGATAAGGAAATACTGAAAACAAAGAAAAAGATTAGATAAGATTAGAATCCCCACTCATACCTTCAGACCAATCGTGAGTCCGGTAGGGAGCAGCGGAGGGCAGGAACCGGCCAGGCAAATCGATAGCCGCGGGAGCTGTGGTGGTATTCCCCAGGCACCACCGGCAACAAATACACCCCAGAGACCAAGGTCCCCCTGGACAGTAGAAGGGGGAGGGGGGAAAAACCAAAAATATGAGTGATCCATCTAAAAAAAGGGGGGATATATATGGTGTTGAATGTAGATGTGTAGTGAAATAAGATGGTATATGGTGCCGAGTGAATTAATAAATAATTAATTGGGGAGTGTATATCAACCGAGAAAATAATGACCAGGGGGGTAAGATTAAACAAAGTGTCAAGGTGTAGTGAGGAGGAATCAAGTGTGATTGAAAATAAATAGTTGGAATGATGTGTGAGTGAAGTAGTGATGTGAATTGGGGGCTAAGGTGACTTAGGTGGATGAAAAACAACAAAAAGAAAGAAAACAAAAACAAAACAGAAAAAAAACCAAAACAAACCAGGGAGTACCCAGGGGGTATATGGGGTATGATGGCTCCAGTGGGGCCAAGAGGGAGACCACCAACGACACGCCGCGATCAGCAAGGGGGCTCGCCTGCAACAGCCGTGCGAGACGGGCACTCGCACAGCCGCGCAGCACAGCCTCGTGGGGAACGCTGATGGAAATAACACTGCGCCTGCGCGCCGGCGCCAAAGACAATGACGCGGCGCGCACAGCGTGGGAAAACGTGGCGTCGATGAGTGAGTGGCGTCCGCCCCAATCCATGATCCGGAACCGCCGGAGAGAGGGGGGGGCCCACAAAACTCATCGCAGCTCCCGGGGCTAAAGAGAAACCCCGCCAGGCCCGCCCCACACGTCCAACCCAGACCCATGAGGCCCGCAAGGGGGGTGGGGGAGAAAAAACGGAGAAAAGAAAAAGAGCAGGGGGAAAGGAGGAGGAGTACATGGCAGGGACCCGAAAATAGGATCGAGGCCCCAAAATAGCACTCCCAACCAAGCCTCTGCTGGAAAATTTAAACATGGCTAGATAGCCACACATAGTATGTGAAATTATAAAAATAGAAGCATCAGTTGGTAGAAATAATAAAACTAGATACTACCAGGTAAATTGTAGACAATGTAGGGCGCATGATTCCATCCCTAATGGCAATTGAATCAAAAATGGGGGTAGAAGTAGGGAACAATCCCCGATATTAGGGTAGTTAGAAGTAAGATTGGGGACTTAATAAGAATTAGGTAGTCACTAGGGTAGCAGCGTGTCCTGATGTCTGGTGGGTAAACCATATTCATGACCATTAACGTTGTATTATAACATAGTAGAAATAGTCATATCATGCTAAACAAGCAAAGACGGTAACAGAGTAACATAGCAACGTAATGGTGACACAAAAGTGACATCAGGATATTTACCGGACACGTGTCTATGTGTCTCCACAGTACTGAATAAATACTGTATGCTACCCAATAAGGATACACAGAGTTTGACATATAATTCCATCCCCAGTAGGATAGATAAAAATGGAAAATAGAGAGTTTGGGACTTTATATGAGGACATCAAAATGTACCTCCATCCCCTTGCGGGCCTCATGGGTCTGGGTTGGACGTGTGGGGCGGGCCTGGCGGGGTTTCTCTTTAGCCCCGGGAGCTGCGATGAGTTTTGTGGGCCCCCCCCTCTCTCCGGCGGTTCCGGATCATGGATTGGGGCGGACGCCACTCACTCATCGACGCCACGTTTTCCCACGCTGTGCGCGCCGCGTCATTGTCTTTGGCGCCGGCGCGCAGGCGCAGTGTTATTTCCATCAGCGTTCCCCACGAGGCTGTGCTGCGCGGCTGTGCGAGTGCCCGTCTCGCACGGCTGTTGCAGGCGAGCCCCCTTGCTGATCGCGGCGTGTCGTTGGTGGTCTCCCTCTTGGCCCCACTGGAGCCATCATACCCCATATACCCCCTGGGTACTCCCTGGTTTGTTTTTGTTTTTTTTCTGTTTTGTTTTTGTTTTCTTTCTTTTTGTTGTTTTTCATCCACCTAAGTCACCTTAGCCCCCAATTCACATCACTACTTCACTCACACATCATTCCAACTATTTATTTTCAATCACACTTGATTCCTCCTCACTACACCTTGACACTTTGTTTAATCTTACCCCCCTGGTCATTATTTTCTCGGTTGATATACACTCCCCAATTAATTATTTATTAATTCACTCGGCACCATATACCATCTTATTTCACTACACATCTACATTCAACACCATATATATCCCCCCTTTTTTTAGATGGATCACTCATATTTTTGGTTTTTCCCCCCTCCCCCTTCTACTGTCCAGGGGGACCTTGGTCTCTGGGGTGTATTTGTTGCCGGTGGTGCCTGGGGAATACCACCACAGCTCCCGCGGCTATCGATTTGCCTGGCCGGTTCCTGCCCTCCGCTGCTCCCTACCGGACTCACGATTGGTCTGAAGGTATGAGTGGGGATTCTAATCTTATCTAATCTTTTTCTTTGTTTTCAGTATTTCCTTATCTAATACTTACTCCTAATACTCTTTTAGAAATTTACAATGCATCTGCTCCTGAAGAGTGGCAATGTGAGCCACGAAACGCGTCGAGCTGTTTGATGCTTCCCATACTACCAGTTACCACTGAGTCTATGCTCCTTCTGGATTCTACCATTTTGAATATATTATACCTTACTATCTATGGAGACATGTATTACTAATGAGTCTGGTGACTTTCTGATGCTACCATTGTGATACTACTGTGCTGTTATACTAATGTGCGACTATGTAACAAATGTAATACGTTGTGGAATTAAAAATGTCCCTGTACCATTTATCTTAGTTTACCGTATGGAAATTCTTTTATCAGGCAACAGTAATGGTCACAAAGATGTACTACCTACCAGACATCACTAGGTCTTGTCTCCCCTTGGGCTACATGATTCATATAAAGTCCCAAAACCCTGCTTCCCATTATTCCAAGTTCTCGGGGATGGAGGTACATTTTGATGTCCTCATATAAAGTCCCAAACTCTCTATTTTCCATTTTTATCTATCCTACTGGGGATGGAATTATATGTCAAACTCTGTGTATCCTTATTGGGTAGCATACAGTATTTATTCAGTACTGTGGAGACACATAGACACGTGTCCGGTAAATATCCTGATGTCACTTTTGTGTCACCATTACGTTGCTATGTTACTCTGTTACCGTCTTTGCTTGTTTAGCATGATATGACTATTTCTACTATGTTATAATACAACGTTAATGGTCATGAATATGGTTTACCCACCAGACATCAGGACACGCTGCTACCCTAGTGACTACCTAATTCTTATTAAGTCCCCAATCTTACTTCTAACTACCCTAATATCGGGGATTGTTCCCTACTTCTACCCCCATTTTTGATTCAATTGCCATTAGGGATGGAATCATGCGCCCTACATTGTCTACAATTTACCTGGTAGTATCTAGTTTTATTATTTCTACCAACTGATGCTTCTATTTTTATAATTTCACATACTATGTGTGGCTATCTAGCCATGTTTAAATTTTCCAGCAGAGGCTTGGTTGGGAGTGCTATTTTGGGGCCTCGATCCTATTTTCGGGTCCCTGCCATGTACTCCTCCTCCTTTCCCCCTGCTCTTTTTCTTTTCTCCGTTTTTTCTCCCCCACCCCCCTTGCGGGCCTCATGGGTCTGGGTTGGACGTGTGGGGCGGGCCTGGCGGGGTTTCTCTTTAGCCCCGGGAGCTGCGATGAGTTTTGTGGGCCCCCCCCTCTCTCCGGCGGTTCCGGATCATGGATTGGGGCGGACGCCACTCACTCATCGACGCCACGTTTTCCCACGCTGTGCGCGCCGCGTCATTGTCTTTGGCGCCGGCGCGCAGGCGCAGTGCTATTTCCATCAGCGTTCCCCACGAGGCTGTGCTGCGCGGCTGTGCGAGTGCCCGTCTCGCACGGCTGTTGCAGGCGAGCCCCCTTGCTGATCGCGGCGTGTCGTTGGTGGTCTCCCTCTTGGCCCCACTGGAGCCATCATACCCCATATACCCCCTGGGTACTCCCTGGTTTGTTTTTGTTTTTTTTCTGTTTTGTTTTTGTTTTCTTTCTTTTTGTTGTTTTTCATCCACCTAAGTCACCTTAGCCCCCAATTCACATCACTACTTCACTCACACATCATTCCAACTATTTATTTTCAATCACACTTGATTCCTCCTCACTACACCTTGACACTTTGTTTAATCTTACCCCCCTGGTCATTATTTTCTCGGTTGATATACACTCCCCAATTAATTATTTATTAATTCACTCGGCACCATATACCATCTTATTTCACTACACATCTACATTCAACACCATATATATCCCCCTTTTTTTAGATGGATCACTCATATTTTTGGTTTTTCCCCCCTCCCCCTTCTACTGTCCAGGGGGACCTTGGTCTCTGGGGTGTATTTGTTGCCGGTGGTGCCTGGGGAATACCACCACAGCTCCCGCGGCTATCGATTTGCCTGGCCGGTTCCTGCCCTCCGCTGCTCCCTACCGGACTCACGATTGGTCTGAAGGTATGAGTGGGGATTCTAATCTTATCTAATCTTTTTCTTTGTTTTCAGTATTTCCTTATCTAATACTTACTCCTAATACTCTTTTAGAAATTTACAATGCATCTGCTCCTGAAGAGTGGCAATGTGAGCCACGAAACGCGTCGAGCTGTTTGATGCTTCCCATACTACCAGTTACCACTGAGTCTATGCTCCTTCTGGATTCTACCATTTTGAATATATTATACCTTACTATCTATGGAGACATGTATTACTAATGAGTCTGGTGACTTTCTGATGCTACCATTGTGATACTACTGTGCTGTTATACTAATGTGCGACTATGTAACAAATGTAATACGTTGTGGAATTAAAAATGTCCCTGTACCATTTATCTTAGTTTACCGTATGGAAATTCTTTTATCAGGCAACAGTAATGGTCACAAAGATGTACTACCTACCAGACATCACTAGGTCTTGTCTCCCCTTGGGCTACATGATTCATATAAAGTCCCAAAACCCTGCTTCCCATTATTCCAAGTTCTCGGGGATGGAGGTACATTTTGATGTCCTCATATAAAGTCCCAAACTCTCTATTTTCCATTTTTATCTATCCTACTGGGGATGGAATTATATGTCAAACTCTGTGTATCCTTATTGGGTAGCATACAGTATTTATTCAGTACTGTGGAGACACATAGACACGTGTCC
This sequence comes from Lithobates sylvaticus, assembly GCA_028564925.1. NCBI lineage: Eukaryota > Metazoa > Chordata > Amphibia > Anura > Ranidae > Lithobates > Lithobates sylvaticus. The sequence goes on along the minus strand of CM053027.1, from coordinate 294,264,922 downwards.
GGTAAATATCCTGATGTCACTTTTGTGTCACCATTACGTTGCTATGTTACTCTGTTACCGTCTTTGCTTGTTTAGCATGATATGACTATTTCTACTATGTTATAATACAACGTTAATGGTCATGAATATGGTTTACCCACCAGACATCAGGACACGCTGCTACCCTAGTGACTACCTAATTCTTATTAAGTCCCCAATCTTACTTCTAACTACCCTAATATCGGGGATTGTTCCCTACTTCTACCCCCATTTTTGATTCAATTGCCATTAGGGATGGAATCATGCGCCCTACATTGTCTACAATTTACCTGGTAGTATCTAGTTTTATTATTTCTACCAACTGATGCTTCTATTTTTATAATTTCACATACTATGTGTGGCTATCTAGCCATGTTTAAATTTTCCAGCAGAGGCTTGGTTGGGAGTGCTATTTTGGGGCCTCGATCCTATTTTCGGGTCCCTGCCATGTACTCCTCCTCCTTTCCCCCTGCTCTTTTTCTTTTCTCCGTTTTTTCTCCCCCACCCCCCTTGCGGGCCTCATGGGTCTGGGTTGGACGTGTGGGGCGGGCCTGGCGGGGTTTCTCTTTAGCCCCGGGAGCTGCGATGAGTTTTGTGGGCCCCCCCCTCTCTCCGGCGGTTCCGGATCATGGATTGGGGCGGACGCCACTCACTCATCGACGCCACGTTTTCCCACGCTGTGCGCGCCGCGTCATTGTCTTTGGCGCCGGCGCGCAGGCGCAGTGTTATTTCCATCAGCGTTCCCCACGAGGCTGTGCTGCGCGGCTGTGCGAGTGCCCGTCTCGCACGGCTGTTGCAGGCGAGCCCCCTTGCTGATCGCGGCGTGTCGTTGGTGGTCTCCCTCTTGGCCCCACTGGAGCCATCATACCCCATATACCCCCTGGGTACTCCCTGGTTTGTTTTTGTTTTTTTTCTGTTTTGTTTTTGTTTTCTTTCTTTTTGTTGTTTTTCATCCACCTAAGTCACCTTAGCCCCCAATTCACATCACTACTTCACTCACACATCATTCCAACTATTTATTTTCAATCACACTTGATTCCTCCTCACTACACCTTGACACTTTGTTTAATCTTACCCCCCTGGTCATTATTTTCTCGGTTGATATACACTCCCCAATTAATTATTTATTAATTCACTCGGCACCATATACCATCTTATTTCACTACACATCTACATTCAACACCATATATATCCCCCCTTTTTTTAGATGGATCACTCATATTTTTGGTTTTTTCCCCCCTCCCCCTTCTACTGTCCAGGGGGACCTTGGTCTCTGGGGTGTATTTGTTGCCGGTGGTGCCTGGGGAATACCACCACAGCTCCCGCGGCTATCGATTTGCCTGGCCGGTTCCTGCCCTCCGCTGCTCCCTACCGGACTCACGATTGGTCTGAAGGTATGAGTGGGGATTCTAATCTTATCTAATCTTTTTCTTTGTTTTCAGTATTTCCTTATCTAATACTTACTCCTAATACTCTTTTAGAAATTTACAATGCATCTGCTCCTGAAGAGTGGCAATGTGAGCCACGAAACGCGTCGAGCTGTTTGATGCTTCCCATACTACCAGTTACCACTGAGTCTATGCTCCTTCTGGATTCTACCATTTTGAATATATTATACCTTACTATCTATGGAGACATGTATTACTAATGAGTCTGGTGACTTTCTGATGCTACCATTGTGATACTACTGTGCTGTTATACTAATGTGCGACTATGTAACAAATGTAATACGTTGTGGAATTAAAAATGTCCCTGTACCATTTATCTTAGTTTACCGTATGGAAATTCTTTTATCAGGCAACAGTAATGGTCACAAAGATGTACTACCTACCAGACATCACTAGGTCTTGTCTCCCCTTGGGCTACATGATTCATATAAAGTCCCAAAACCCTGCTTCCCATTATTCCAATTTACTTCCTTTGAGTTTGCATTGTATACACAGAGTTGAAGAAGTTATATTAATACATTTACTTTCCTTTTTTATCCCTACTAATGTAGCAAAGTCCCGGATCCCTTGAGGCCTAATTGTGACCTCCAGAGTTAGGGACAGCTGACATCCTTCTGTATAGAGTGGGTTACAAGTAGGGATGGGCGAACGGTTCAGCTCGAGCATAAGTTCGGGTGTTCTGCAGAACACGAACAATATTCGGTGTTCAGGGCAAATTCGAAAGCCGCCGGAACACCGTTAAAGTCTGAGGGACATTAACATGAAAAATCAAAAGTATTAATTTTAAAGGCTTATATGCAAGTTGTCATAAAAGTGTTTGGGGACCCGGGTCCTGGCGCACGAGACATTTATCAATGCAAAAAAAAGTTTTAAAAACTACCGTTTTTTCGGGAGCAGTGATTTTAATAATGCTTAAAGTGAAACAATAAAAGTGAAATATTCCTTTAAATTTCGTACCTGGGGAGTGTCTATAGTATGCCTGTAAAGTGGCGCATTTTTCCCATGTTTAGAACAGTCCCTGCACAAAATGACATTTCTAAAGGAAAAAAAGTAATTTAAAACTACTTGTGGCTATAATGAATTGTCAGTCCCGGCAATACAGATAAAAGTCATTGAAAAAAACGGCATGGGATTCCCCCAGTCCATTACCAGGCCCTTTGGGTCTAGTATGAATATTAAGGGGAACCCTGAACCAAGATTAAAATAAAATTGCGTGGGGGTCACCCCAAATTCCATACCAGGCCCTTCAGGTCTGGTATGGATATTAAGGGGAACCCACACCAAAAAAAAAAAAATGGTGTGGGGGTCCCCCCAAAAAATCCATACCAGACCCTTATCCGAGCACGCAGCCTGGCCAAGGGCCTCATCCCGACAACCCTTGAATGAATGAATGAATGAATGAATGACTTGTATAGCGCTGCAAATGCGAACTGAATCGCCTCAAGGCGCTTGTCTGCCCCTGTTTCCTGCTGTATTAGAAGAGGTTGGTCTTGAGCTTTTTCCTGAAGGCCTGATGGTTTTCTTCCAAGCGGATGTTGTTTGGTAGTGCATTCCATAGCCGAGGTCCCTGTACTGCGAATCTTCGTTCTCCCTTCGATTTGTAGCGGGCTTTGGGGATGAGAAGGAGATTTTGGTCTGTCGATCGAAGTCTGCGATTCGGTATGTATTTTCCTATTTTCTCACAAAGGTATTGAGGAGCATTTCCTTGTGTACATTTGTGGGTGAGGCAGAGGGTCTTGAATGTGATCCTATCTTTTACCTTGAGCCATGAAGGGACCTTAGGGATGGGGAAATGGATTCCCAGGGTTTCTTTCCGGTGACTAATCTTGCTGCTGCGTTTTGGACGACTTGTAGGCGTGCAATCTGGTAATCCGGTAATCCTATGTAGAGGGAGTTTGCATAGTCGAGCCGCGATTTGATGATGGTTCCTACTACTACTGCTTTCTCCTTTTCTGGGATGAAGGGGATGAGTCTGCGAAGCATGCGGAGGAGATGATGGGATCCGCTGATTACTGATCCTATTTGTGCATCCATGGTCATCTCTGAATCAAAGATGACTCCGAGGCTTTTGGCTTTGGTGCTTGGGAGGATGGTCTGTTCCAGGATGGTTGGTGGGATCCATGACGTCTTCGTTTTTTTACTTCGGTTAGCGTTGAGGAGCAGTAGTTCTGTTTTCGACCCATTAAGTTTGAGGGAGCTAGTGGTCATCCAGTCATCTATCATTGTGAGACATTTTCCTAGTTCCTGGTATTGGTCTTTTTTTCCGGTGATACGGAAGTACAGTTGAGTGTCGTCCGCATATGAGTGGTAGCATAGATCCGATTTGCTGATAATTTTGAAGAGTGGCCGGATGTAAATGTTGAAGAGTACTGGTGACAATGGTGATCCTTGAGGGACTCTTGCCCGGTGGTTGTGGGGGTCTGCGGGCAGGGGGCTTATCGAAATCTGGAAGCCACCATTAACAAGGGGACCCCCAGATGCCAGCCTCCCCCCGTGTGAAATGGTAACGGGGTACAAATGTACCCCTACCATTTCACAAAAAAAGTGTCAAAATGGTACAAATGACAAAACACGGCTTGGGACAAGACCTTTATTAAAAAATTAAAAAATAAAAATGTCCCACGAAGTCCATTCATCTTCTTCAAAAAACAAAGCCGCGACTGACCCACCTCCATGGGAGGCACCCGCCGTATGACGCTTCAGCGCTGATGACAGTTCTTTTACAACTGAGGACGGGGCCACACGTTGACGTTCCCGCGTAATCCCGCCCCCCTCTGATGTACGGGACTCCCCCATGGCTTGCGTCATGGGGGGGGCGGGATCACTCGGGAGCGTCACCGCGTGGCCCCACCCTCAGTTATAAAAGAACTGTCATCAGCACTGAAGCGTCATACGGCGGGTGCCCTTCATGGAGGCGGGTCGGTTGCGGCTTTGTTTTTTTTTCGGTCCATCGGCGGAGCGAGAGAAGAAGATGAAAGGACTTTGTGGGACATTTTTATTTTTTAATAAAGGACTTGTCCCAAGCCATGTTGTCATTTGTACCATTTTGACACTTTTTTTGTGAAATGGTAGGGGTACATTTATACCCCATTACCATTTCACACGGGGGGAGGCCGGGATCTGGGGGTCCCCTTGTTAAAGGGGGCTTCTAGATTTTGATAAGCCCTCCGCCCACAACTACCGGGCAAGGGTTGTGGGGATGAGGCCCTTGTCCCCATCAACATGGGGACAAGGTGCTTTGGGGGGCCACCCCAAAGCACCCTCCCCATGTTGAGGGCATGTGGCCTGGTACGGTTCAGGAAGGGGGCACTCTCTCGCCCCCCCTCTCTTTTCCTGCGGCCTGCCAGGTTGTGTGCTCAGATAAGGGCCTGGTATGGATTTTTGATGGACCCCACGCCATTTTTTTAAAAATTTTGGCACGGGGATCTCCTTAAAATCCATACCAGACCTGAAGGGTCTGATATGGCTTTTGAGGGGGACCCCCACGCCATTTTTTTTTATTTTTGTGCGAGGTTCCCCTTAATATCCATACCAGACCTGAAGGGCCACGCAATTTTTTTTTTCAATTTTGGTTCGGGGTTCCCCTTAATATTCATACCAGACCCAAAGGGTCTGGTAATGGACTGGGGGAATCCCATGCCGTTTTTTTCAATGACTTTTATCTGTGTTGCCAGGACCGACAATTCATTATAGCCGCAAGTAATTTTAAATTACTTTTTTCCTCTAGAAATGTAATTTTGTGCAGGGACTGTTCTAAACAAGGGAAAAATTTGCCACTTTACAGGCATACTATAGACACCCCCAGGTACGAAATTTAAAGGAATATTTCACTTTTATTGTTTCACTTTAAGCATTATTAAAATCCCTGCTCCCGAAAAAACTGTAGTTTTAAAAACTTTTTTTGCATTGATACATGTCCCCTGGAGCAGGACCCAGGTCCCCAAACACTTTTTATGACAATAACTTACATACAAGCCTTTAAAATTAGCACTTTTGATTATTGAAAACAGAACAGAACTCTGGGAAAGAGGGTTAGGGCCAGGACACCCTTAAGTAGATGCAATGATAATTAGCAGACTCCGAGACTTCTATAGGAAGACAGCTATACAGGTGAAGGCCTCCAGCCGAACACCACTTCTGTATAGGTAGGACCGCTGTCTCCTATGGCAACAATCTTGTAGCAGTTACTAACGGTAGTTGTATTCAACTATTAGCAACACAAGCAGCCCACCGCTTACTCCACAGTCACTTACTTTGGACCTTCACTCAATGAACTCCCAGTCTTTCACTAGACTTTGGATCCAATGGCTACTGTATCCCCTGAGCTCTTCCACTTTTTTTTTTATATATCTTTATTTATCGAAAAGTTTTTATATTTACAAATAAACATACAATTACATTTATACAAAAGGTGCCAGCCTATTTCTTATACATTTATGTATTAAATTGTAACTCACACATATATAGTCATTTAGCATTCCTTGTGTCTCCATGGGTTTACTAACACCTTACATCAACTCACCCATCTGCCATTTATTTCACATCCACCAACTCACTCACTCCCTGAGAAAAAAAAAAAAAAAAAAATAAGCAAGACAAGGGAAGGGAAAAAGGGAACGGGGAACAGTGGGTCCCCTACCTCTCTCTTATTAGATCCTTCCATCCTGGGTGTAATATTTTAAATCTTAACCAGGTCTGCCAGGCATTGTTTGCTTCCTCTCTGTTTGCATCCTCCTTTTCCATTCTTGTCTCCATTTTACACATTTCGTCCATCTCCGTCTCCCACTCATCTATATTAGGACACCTGCTATTTTTCCATTTCCTGGCTATAATAGTTCTTGCTGCCATTACGAAAACTTTCAAGGTTCCCTTCTTCACCTTTTTAACCGGTCCCATATTCATGGACATTATTGACATCAAGATATCAGGTTGGATTTCTATTCCTGTCATTAAAGTGTATGTTTTATATATCTGTTCCCAGAAACTGTGTACTCTAGGACAGTCAAACCATATATGTGACATTGTCCCGACGGCTTGAAGGCATCTCCAACATGTATTTCTATTTTCAGGATTGATTTTGTTCATATCTGTTGGACAATGATACCATCTTGTCAACATTTTATAGTTCCTTTCCTGATCTCTACTAGACTTGGATAATTTATGAATAATTTTAAAGGCTTCCTTCCATTTTTCTTTAGGAATATCCATTTCTAATTCTTCTTCCCACCTTTTTATATATGTCATCTCTTTTACCTTATTGTTATTCATTAAATATTTATATACAGTGGACAGGTTATGGGTCGGTTTCTGTTCTTCTATCAGTATTTCCTCCAGAGCTAATAAAGGTCTGTTAATTGTGTCTTCTTTTGCTATACAGGAAATATATTTATATAATTGCCAGTACTGAATCCAATTATTTTTATATTCTATACCCATGACCTCAAATGGTATTATCCTACCCTGCTCCATTGTATCTCTAATTCTGGTATCTTGTTTTTTGTTCCATTTTAGGAAGGTTCCTACTTTCATTGCTTGTGGAAATTCCGGGTTGTCAAATATGGGGGTCATTGGCCCTATGTGTGTTGAACCTTTGCCTTGTTTTACTAATCCATCCCATACTTTCAGTGCCCGGCCCGCAAAATACGGCATGTCCCCGTCTAATGGACGTCTCTCCTTTCTAATCCAGGGCAGGGACTTTAGGCTAATAGTTGAGATCTCTTCTTCCAATCTGACCCATTCTTTGGAGTCTTTATTATGAAACCAATCTATTATTCTAGTTATTAAGGCCGCTTTTAGATATGTCGAAATATCTGGGAGTGCCAGTCCTCCTTCCTCCTTAGAACGGATCAGTATTGACCTGCTAATTCTAGCAGGTTTCCCGGCCCAAATAAAACTACCTATAACCTTTCGTATTTGATTTAGCAATTTCTTTATAGGGAAGAGAGGTATTGCCTGAAATATATATAAAATCTTAGGTAGAATATCCATTTTTATTATGTTTATCCTCCCTATCCAAGAGTGGTTTCCTTTTGCATATTGTTGTAATAACTTTATTATTTTATTTGTGATTGGGAGGTAATTAAGTTCATATAGTTTATCTAAATCTTTGGGGATATAAATTCCTAAATATTTTACTGCTAGGGGTTGCCATTTAAAAGGGAAATTAGTCCTAATTATTTCTATTTTATCTTCAGGAAGTGTAATATCCATTATTTCAGATTTACTATAATTTACTTTAAAGTTACTAACTTTGGCAAATTTATCAAATTCTTGTATTAAGTTTGGAAGTGTTATTACCGGGTTTGTTATATATACCAACAGATCGTCTGCGTAAACCGACAGTTTGTACTCCGTCTCCCCTACCCTTAGCCCCTGTATATCTATATTTTTTCGGATGGCTATTGCTAGATGTTCCATGACCAGCACGTATAGTAGAGGAGAGAGAGGACAACCCTGTCTAGTTCCGTTAGTTATCGTTATGGGTTCAGAGATGTCTCCCGCTGCTCTAATTCTGGCGATGGGTTTTTGGTATAATACCATTATTTTTTCTAGTAAATTTGGTCCCATTCCCCATTGTTTCAGTGTCTCTTCGAGAAAACACCATCCCACCCTGTCAAACGCTTTTTCGGCGTCTACCGTCAAAAGACAGGATGCGATGGTGTGTCTCCGGGCATAGTCCATGAGCGTTACTGTTTTTGAGGTATTATCTCTTGCTTCTCTCCCCTTTACGAAGCCCGCTTGGTCCAGGTGTATGTAACTTGGAAGTATAGGAGTTAGTCTGTTGGCTATGACTTTTGAATATATCCTGAGATCGATGTTTGTTAGCGAGATAGGTCGATAACTACCACAACTAGTGAGGTCTTTTTCGGGTTTAGGTATAAGGGAGATGTAAGCTTGCATTCCCTGTGGGACAAAGGGTTGATTGACTGTTACCTCATTGAATAAATGCTTCATAATTGGAATGAGTAGGTCTTTAAGCGTTTTATAGAACCTCGGGGTAAGGCCGTCCGGGCCTGGGCTTTTCCCTATTACCAGGGAGTCTACTACCTTTTTAATTTCATCCTCTGTTATCTCTTCCTCCAGCTGTTCTTTATCTGAAGCTTTTAATGTTTGTATCGGAGTATTTTTTATATATTCCTGCACCTGCTGTTGAAAAACTTCGGGACTCCTTTCTGCCAATGGATTGGGAATATTGTATAGCTTAGTATAGAAATTTCGAAAGGTTTCGACAATGTCTTTTGTTTTATGGGCATAGTTGCCTATTTCAGTTTTAATTTTTATAATTGAGGTTAAATTTGTCTGTTGGTGTATCTTCCTCGCGAGTATCTTCCCTGGTTTGTTCCCTTGGACATAATTTAGAGACCGTATTTTATCTCGGCTTTGTAGGGTTTCCTCGTCTAGTAGTATTTTAAGCTCGTTTTTTTTAGTAGTTAATGTTTTTAATAACTCTTGTCCCATCTTTTGCTTATGTTCTTTTCCTAATTTTTCTATTTCTTTTGATAGTTGGATTATTTTATTTCCTTTCATTTTTTTTAATCTAGACCCATATTTGATAAATAGACCTCTTATAATGCATTTTAGTGTTTCCCATTGGTTGGGTGGGGAAGTGTTATCTCCAATATGATCTACCGAGAAATTCGTTATTGCTTCCCTAATCTCTATTAAGCATGTTTCATCGAATAACAGATTATCGTTGAGTCTCCAGGAATTCCTTGTTTTTTTCTCTTTATCTATAGTCAACGTAATATAAATAGGTGCATGGTCTGACCATATCGCACTGCCAATCTCCGGGGAAGAGAGCTCCGACAATCCTTGTTGGTTTACTAGGAGGTAGTCTATTCGGTGATAGGTTCCGTGTACCTTTGATAGGAACGTATAGTCCCTATCCGCCGGATAGGCCATTCTCCATACATCTACCAGGTGATGTCTATTCATCATTTCTGCAAACTTTTTTCTTGCAATGTTTTTTTCTTTTTTTGGGGGAGCTGAAGTATCTAGTTCAGGATCAAAAATAAAATTAAAATCTCCGCCAATTACCGTAATCCCTTCTGCTTTACTCATTAAATCTGTAAGGAGTTGTGTCCCGAATTCAATTTGATCATAGTTAGGCAGGTATATATTAATAAAGGTATATTTCTTGCCAAAGATATTGACCTTTAGCAAGAGCCCTCTTCCGTCCTTATTTCTATAAATTTCCACTATTTGGTGTGGTACAGATTTATGTATTGCGATAGCAACCCCTCGAGATTTTGAGTATGCAAAAGAGTCGTGGTACCATGTTGGATAGTGCCTATTTCGTATGATGGGTATGTGATCTGAACGGAAATGTGTCTCTTGGAGTATAAGTATTCCAATGTTTTGTCTGTGGCATGACTGCAGAACCTGAAGTCTCTTAGAGGGTGCATTTAATCCTCTAATATTATATGAGCATATTTTAATCATAATGAGGGTTCCACCAGGATAGGAAAGAAAGACAGAGAGAGGGAGGGGGGAAAAAAAAAAAAAAATTTAATTATCTAAGTAGTATTCTTAAATAAAATTACACTCTCATTCCATTCACTCTACATATTTTGTATCCTTAATCTACGACTAATCTAAGTCAACCCTTAATGAATAAGGTCCCTATTTGGGGTACATGAACACTTCCCCCAGCAGGTCGGTGCCCTCCCCAGTCAAATTATTTTTGTATATTGTTTATATTAAAGAAGAAGAGAAAACATACAATATCCTATGTGGTCATAGTGGTAAATAGAGGCGGGGGGTCGAGAAGGGGAGAAGGGGGGAAAAAAAGAAAAAAAAAAAAAAGGGGCTATTGAGAAGAGTGGGGGGACAGGAAAATCTTTGAGACCTGGCCTATTTTCGCCTATCTGGTACATATCTATATAAATGCATATCCGTATAGGTGTACACACTATCGTTGGTTTGGTTCCTATCGTCAACAAAGTCGTTGACCCATACCCAGGGGGACGCCCCAAAAAAAATAAAAAAAAAATAAAAAAAAAGTTTATCTTATGCCGCGTACACACGAAGGGACTATCCCGCGGGATTATCCGCTGGACCGAAGTCCAGCGGATAATCCCCTCGTGTGTGGGCGCCGGCGGACTTTTTTTGGCCAAAGTACGGCGGACTAAAGTTTCAAGTTTTGTTTTCAAATTATCCGCTGGACTTGGCAGTCCAGCGGATAATCCGGTCGTGTGTAGTATGGTCCGGCGTACCAAAAAGGACGCATGCTCAGTAGCTATTATGTCACGGACTCGCTCGGTCTGGTAAAACTAGCCTTCGTTTTGAAGCTCGCACAATCGTCACGCTGCTGAATTTTTTTTTTTTTTTTTTTTTTCTGACAGCGGGATTTGTATGTTATCGTACTTGAAGAATGATTTTGCCTTGCTGCTTGTATATTCACGCAGAGTACTCCCGAACGTTTTTTCTTCAGCATTCTTTAGTGAAGTTATATATTTGTATATATATATATATATATCTATATCTATATCTCTATCTCTATCTCTATCTCTATATATATATATATATATATATATATATATATATATAGATATAGATATAGATATAGATATCCAAATCACCAAATGAAAAATATATCTATATTTCTCAATAAGCCCAAAAAAATATATATCGATATCTATATATATATATATATATAATATATATAGATATATAGATCTATACGTGTATAAAATATATATATATATATATATTATATATGTACATATATCTCTATATAGATATTTTTTATTATTTGTTGGTTATCAAAAGGATTAGTTATTACACATGATACAATTGTGGAGTCAGCAGAGCTTGCCCTTAATTCAGATCTTAACCCTCACCTTTCCAGCGACTGCACTTGCAGTTCCATTGAAGTTGCACTTTACACTTGTATTGTCAAATGAATGTTTAGACATGTACCTGCCTACTCCTAAAGAAACTATGTTTTTGAATAACAAGCACGTATATCATTATTTGATGAAAATTAAATGACCATTTATTCTGGTTAAAACAAACAAGGCAAAACAAAATAGGAAGGCAACACTGGAGCCACTTGTAGATTTTGTGAAGACTTTTTGCCCCAACGGCAGACACCAAGTTTGTGAAGCCAAAAATTAAGCTTGGGCACATTTCATCCAATATAGGGAGCACAAGAAGATTGACCAGGAATCAGACAGACCAGGAACAGCAGCAGATGACATCTATGTCCCCAAGCTGTGGCACTACAACAGCCTGTGTCTTCTGTGAGACCAGACTGAAGCCAGGCAATCACTTCCGACTCTTCCCACCACGCTGCCCTGCACTCTTCCCTGCAGTCTTCCCTGCACGCTTCCTTGGAGGCTGACTTGTGGTAGGAGGAGGAGTAGGAGGAGGAGGAGGAGGAGAAGAAGGAAGACGAGGAGGAGGAGGAGAAGTTGGTGTCGGGCCTTCATGGGTCAGGCGGGTGGATTCTCGTAATTCACCCCTCAAACCCCCCCTAATTGCATCAGAAATGAGGCCCTCACACAGGTGCCGTTGGCCCCTCTCCATTTCCAGCAACCTGCTGGACAAGTAGCTGGCATAGGCCTCTTCTGGAAGGGGGGGTTTGTCGAGAATCGCACTCGCCTTCCGAATCAGTTGGAGTGATTCCTCCTCAACAATGGTCATCCTCCTGGGCCTTCTTGGGGGTAAGGGCAGGGGTGGAGGTAGACTTCTTCTTAATTGGGTCTGGCTGTCACTCTGGCTCGTGCTGGGCCCAGCCACCTCCTGGCTCTCGCTGGTCATGTCCTCCTCCTCCATACCACTTGTCCCGGCATCATCCTGGGTCAGCTCATCCTGTGTGCAAATAAAAACAAAAATCAAACACCTGTTTTGTGGTTTCTGGCCTCCTCAATCATCCAATTGTAAACTTAGGAACGAGCATCTAAATTTTCCAAAAGATCCAAAAGGCTATCATTTGGACCCCTGCATTTTCCAAGCAGATCACCAATGTTGTCTAACGCTTTTTTTGCCACTACTGGATGTATGTATACACTATATATGTATCGATATGTTGCACCAACACTTTTTAGAAGTGTGCTGAATTTTTGTCAGTTTTTTTCACAATTCTGAGTTCAGGGTGTTAATTGTTTCACATTTTAACGTTTACAGCATTAATATTCACACAATCACAATTTAGGCTACTAAATATATACCTGGCTCCAGCTGGGCGCATCAGCCTGCTCCAAGGTGGAGGGGTCTTCTCCTTCCGTGGAAGCCTCAGCTGGGGTGGAGGGAAGAGTGGAGGGAAGAGTGGAGGGAAGGGTGGAGGGAAGAGTGGACAGTGATTGCCTGGGTTCCATCTGGTCACCTATAAAAGTCAGTTGGTTGTAGTACCACAGCTTGGGTACATAAACATTCTCTGCTGCTGCTCCTGATCTGACTGATTCCTCAATCTTCTTGCGCTCCCGCTTGTACATGTGCCTTAAACTTGCAATTCTGGCTTCCACAAACTTGGTGTTTGCGTTGGGGACTTGAGTCTTCACAAAAGCCACAAGTGGCCCCAGTGTTGCCTTCCGGACATCCCTATTGCCATATAAAGGGTTCTTGAGCTGCCACAGGTTGGTATTTTTTCTGTACAGGGCAATGAATTCGGACATGAACTGCTGGTCCTTGAATGGATTCAACTGGGGTGCTGACATGTTTGTTTCTGTTTTGTTAGTAATGGCAATACAAAAGACCAAAAACACAAATGTTACTTAAAACGCACAACCAGTTTTTCTTACCAAACATTACACAACACACCCACACACAGGCAGCAACCCCTACACACAGGCAGCAACCCCTACACACAGGCAGCAACCCCTACACACAGGCAGCAACCCCTACACACAGGCAGCAACCCCTACACACAGGCAGCAACCCCTACACACAGGCAGCAACACATCCACACAGGCAGCAACCCCTACACACAGGCAGCAACCCCTACACACAGGCAGCAACCCCTACACACAGGCAGCAACACATCCACACAGGCAGCAACCCCTACACACAGGCAGCAACCCCTACACACAGGCAGCAACACATCCACACAGGCAGCAACCCCTACACACAGGCAGCAACCCCTACACACAGGCAGCAACCCCTACACACAGGCAGCAACCCCTACACACAGGCAGCAACACACACATATCCTTAAAAAATGCAGGCCCAAAACCCAAAAAAAACACAGTAATGCATCCTAGAAAACACTTACCTTCGTACAGAGCGCTCGCTACTTCCGTTCGGGAACACGTGGGCCCCTCAAACAGCCTTATATACACTGCGCACGCGTCGAAGTCCGCCTGCGTCCTCCGCGTCGCCCGCCCATGACGTTCCTCCTGACGAGTATTCCCCGCCCCGCTTCCCCTCGTTGCATTGTGGGTGAATAAATTCATGAATATGGCGGACACATTCTCAGCCAGTAGCGCGGAGGAAAGCCAAGAAGCCAACACATCTGCATCCAGCAGCAGATATAAGGCCACCAATATGGCCTTTGAAGAGATGGTGGAGATGGTGGACATCCTCCAAAGGGAAGATTACGACGGGGAAAATGGCCCGTACCCTCGACCCAACTTGCGCAAGGACAAGATTCTCACTACAATCGTCAGCACCCTGGAGCATAAATTCGGCGTACGAAGGGGCAAGGATCAACTGCGCAAGCGATGGTCCGACATCAAATCCAGGGAGCACGATCAGTACAGGAGAATTCGAAAAGCCATCAAAAAAAGTAAGTCAAGCACGTGCGCTACTATGGTTATACTTGATATGTCTAATCTTGCGCAGATGTAATTACCACTCGTCCGTGAAACTTGCGCAGATGTAATTACCATTCGTACCTGAAACTTGCGCAGATGTTATTACCATTCGTACGTGAAACTTGCGCAGATGTAATTACCACTCGTCCGTGAAACTTGCGCAGATGTAATTACCATTCGTACCTGAAACTTGCGCAGATGTTATTACCATTCGTACCTGAAACTTGCGCAGATGTAATTACCATTCGTCCGTGAAACTTGCGCAGATGTAATTACCATTCGTACCGTGAAACTTGCGCAGATGTAATTACCATTCGTACCTGAAACTTGCGCAGATGTAATTACCATTCGTACCTGAAACTTGCGCAGATGTAATTACCACTCGTCCGTGAAACTTGCGCAGATGTATTTACCATTCGTACCTGAAACTTGCGCAGATGTTATTACCATTCGTACCTGAAACTTGCGCAGATGTAATTACCACTCGTCCGTGAAACTTGCGCAGATGTAATTACCATTCGTACCTGAAACTTGCGCAGATGTAATTACCATTCGTACCTGAAACTTGCGCAGATGTTATTACCATTCGTACGTGAAACTTGCGCAGATGTAATTACCATTCGTCCGTGAAACTTGCGCAGATGTAATTACCATTCGTACCTGAAACTTGCGCAGATGTTATTACCATTCGTACGTGAAACTTGCGCAGATGTAATTACCACTCGTCCGTGAAACTTGCGCAGATGTAATTACCATTCGTACCTGAAACTTGCGCAGATGTAATTACCATTCGTACCTGAAACTTGCGCAGATGTTATTACCATTCGTACGTGAAACTTGCGCAGATGTAATTACCATTCGTCCGTGAAACTTGCGCAGATGTAATTAACATTCGTACGTGAAACTTGCGCATATTTGATGAAAGTTCCGTTTGTCTTCATAACGTTTATTGAGTTTACCTGGCTTTGGGTTGTTGGAGTTGTAAGGTTGTTTATTATTGTCACTATCTATACAATTACTGCTGTAGTAAGGGTTTTAGGGGTAACTTACACAGGGACTCCAGAGGCTGTTTTGGGGGGGGGGGATAAATATGTTAAGCAGGGTCTCATGCTCACAATTCCCAAAAAATGCTCATCATCTATAAATACTGTAGGTGGTGACTTTTCAAAGAAGTACACTCACCTGTGCCTTGGATGGTGCAGCTACAATCTCTGATCTTGCAATCATGAAATTAATGTTTGCGGCTTCACTTCCCGGGTCACTATTGGGCATGCGCCAGTTGCGCAATGCAATAGGACTGGTCCGCGCGAGCTCGGGGACCCCTGTGTGTCCCAGCAGACAGCACGGTGGGACGGGATGTGGCGTATACTTCTGTGGGAGTCTAGGGCCGGATGTGTGTGCAAATACCTGCCTTACACAGGTATCTGCAACCCATCCCCCCTAAAAGGTTCAAAATAAGACACCACAGGGGTGCAGGGATCCAATGAGCGGAAGTTCAAATTTAGGGTTGAAGGGCGGTTTAAGTATTGGAGTTTCATTAGATAGACATTTCAATTCTGTCTTCAAGTAGGATCTTCTAACAAACTGCTAATAATTGGACAAGACTTTTAAACAATGTTTACTAATCCTATTTTGGCACTCAAATATCAGTGTGATTCAAAGTGTACCTTTTTGTGTTCCATTACCATAGGGGGCAAAAGACTCAGACGTCAGTCCGAACCTACGAGGACCTCCCGGCATCACCAGACTAATTGGGCAGTTAGCCCAAGCCCGCGCGTGGATGTGGCGGAACAGGTCGTTGAAGTGGATCAAATCTGCACCCCACCAAGTGAGTGTCTCAGAACACAGATTGAGCTAATTAATTAAGGTCTGCATGTTTTTGACACTTTTTTTCTTGTGTTTTATCTACCCAACTTTTAGGTGATGCTGATCTGTTTGTGGAAGGACAAGCTGCGGAGCCATTTTCCACTGACAGTGCCCACAGGCTTATTGGCCAGATCATGGCCTGGAATCTGCAGCTGGAAAATATGCAGAAGGAGATGGCCACCATGCAGCAGGGAATGAAGGACATGATTGATGTTTTGGGGAGAATCTAAAGACCCCTTTTACATTTCTTAACATCAATCATGTCCTTCATTCCCCTTTTGATGCGCTGTTTTACTAATTTTAGAGGCCAAATTTTTAATATGCACACGGTATGTCAACATGTGCTATGTGCCATCAGGGGATCTCAATGGACGCATTTGGTGTTTGCAACCCCTAATGCTAGTAGGTGAGAGGGAAGGGGTTTCACACACAAAACACGTCCATTGATTCCCCATGATGGAACATAGCACATGTTGACATTACCCATTTTCCAGTTAAATTAGTGTGCATATTCAAAATTTGGCTTCTACTGTTCATGGGTTACCTGTTGAACTTTGTAAGTTCTGGACTTTTACATTGTGTAAATAATTTCAAATGCTAAGCCTAAATTTTTTAACATTTTTAAACATGTTTTTATGTTTGTTTTAAAAAATCAATCACAAAAAAAAAAAAAAATATGTTGTGAGAAAAACACCAAAAAAATGTAAAAAAGATAACATAAAAAAAAAAAAAAAAAATGTTGTTCAAAAAAAAAAAAAAAAAAAAAAAATTAACCAAAAATTACCAAAAAAAAAAAAAAAAAAAAAAAAAAAAAAGTTTTGGATTTGCAATATAATAAAAAAAAAAATTTTTGCACAAATTAAAAAATGTGTGGCTTCTTCTTTTTAAATACTACCAGTTTGACAAAAACATGTTGTGGTTCATTGACAAAGGGGCTTATTTACTAAACGCTAAACAAGTTTGCCACTATTAAGATGTGCACTAGGACAACATATAAAACAGGCCAAATTAAAAGCAAAACAATACGAAACTACCAATATTTCAAACATAAATAACTGTATTTATTCTTTGTAAATCAAAAAGATGGTTTAAGGGTCTGCTGCCATTTCAATGGCCCCCCTACCATTAAAATACTGTAAATAAAGGTCCCGCACTTGCTGGGCTGATTGTGGTGCCGAACCAATACGGCGATTATCCAGCCCTGTCATGTTGCCTTCCACTCCGGCCTCAGGGCCAATTGGTAAGGAGTATGTTCCTGAATGTTTGCGTAAATAATTGTGCATGACACAGCATGCAAGAATAATAGTATTCAGTTTGTACTCTGCCAGATGTAGGGATGTAAGGAGCAATCTGAAACGGTTGGCCATAATACCAAAGGCATTTTCCACCACCCTTCTTGCTCTGGCCAACCGATAATTAAAAATCCTCCTCTCAGGGGTGAGGGATCGTTGGGGAAATGGCCTCATCAGATGGTCACCCAGACCGAACGCCTCGTCGGCAATGAAGACGAAGGGGAGTCCCTCCACATTATCTTCATCTGGTGGCAGCTCCAGCCCACCAGTCTGGAGACGATGACCGAACTCCGTGTGGTTGAAGACTCCTCCGTCCGACATCCGGCCGTTTTTCCCCACATCCACATACAGAAAGTCATATTGTGCCGACACCACCGCCATCAACACGATACTATGGAACCCCTTATAATTCCAATAGTATGACCCCGAATGGGGTGGGGGCACAATTCGCACATGTTTGCCGTCAATCGCCCCTCCGCAGTTGGGAAAGTCCCAACGGGCAGCAAACTGGGAAGCCACAGTCTGCCATTCCTGTGGCGTGGAGGGACACTGTGAAGTCAAACAGAAAGATACAATTTAAATTAAAAACCAGGCAAAACACCAAACTAAATGCAACAAATTAACAAACAATTTGGAAGAACATATGTATTTATTTTGTAAATCCTTGAAATAAAGCCAAAAGATTAAGGATAAAAGGGACAAATCTCTGATTGATGACCCCTCTGATGGACCAGAGAAGATAATAATGGGGATGTGGGTGGGGAGTAAATAATTGTAAGGTCACACAATACACATGCAATTAATTAAAGTGTGTGTGTGGGGGGGGGGGGGATAATTACAAGCTGACCAAAACCACATGCTATTAATTATCAGGGGGTGTGGGGGTGGGGGGTTAATTACAAGCTGACCAAAACCACATGCTATTAATTATCAGGGGGTGTGGGGGGTGGGGGTGTGGGATAATTACAAGCTGACCAAAACCACATGCTATTAATTATCAGGGGGTGTGGGGGTGTGGGGGGGGGGATAATTACAAGCTGACCAAAACCACATGCTATTAATTATCAGGGGGTGTGGGGGTGGGGATAATTACAAGCTGACCAAAACCACATGCTATTAATTATCAGGGGGTGTGGGGGTGGAGATAATTACAAGCTGACCAAAACCACATGCTATTAATTATCAGGGGGTGTGGGGGTGTGGGGGGGGATAATTACAAGCTGACCAAAACCACATGCTATTAATTATCAGGGGGTGTGGGGGTGTGGGGGGGGGATAATTACAAGCTGACCAAAACCACATGCTATTAATTATCAGGGGATGTGGGGGTGGGGATAATTACAAGCTGACCAAAACCACATGCTATTAATTATCAGGGGGGTGTGGGGGGTGGGGGGGGGGGATAATTACAAGCTGACCAAAACCACATGCTATTAATTATCAGGGGGTGTGGGGGTGGGGATAATTACAAGCTGACCAAAACCACATGCTATTAATTATCAGGGGGTGTGGGGGTGGGGGGGGGATAATTACAAGCTGACCAAAACCACATGCTATTAATTATCAGGGGGTGTGGGGGTGGTGGGGGGGGGATAATTACAAGCTGACCAAAACCACATGCTATTAATTATCAGGGGGTGTGGGGGTGTGGGGGGGGGATAATTACAAGCTGACCAAAACCACATGCTATTAATTATCAGGGGGTGTGGGGGTGTGGGGGGGGGATAATTACAAGCTGACCAAAACCACATGCAATCAATTTAAAATTGAGGGTCAAGGGGGGTGAAAGGGGTGAAAGGGGGGGTGAGTAAAGCTGTACAATGGAGCTGGTAATATACATTTTTAACCAAAGAAAGTGACTAGGCTAGGGGTGTTTAGGGGGCCAAGCTTCCATGCTGGGGAGGTTGGTGCAAGCAAATATGCATGTGACCCACTAAATAATACATTCTTAAAGCTATTTCGATAAGTCAACCATAAAATACTAGACAAAAAACCAAAATAAAAAAAAAAAAGGAATAGGGGACATTCATAGAATAGTCCTATCATGGTAATTAGCTAATGATGACATTGATGCACTACATTAGCAAACATACAAGACATAGGTAATTTTAAAAGAGAAGACTTACCTTAATGTATTCCTCCTGCAGGACGTGGATAATGGCAGAACAGGTCTCTGGAATAATGAGCCCCAGAGCCTGGGGGGAGATGCCTGTCGTGAACTTGAGGTCCTGCAAGCTTCTCCCCGTCGCCAAGTAACGCAACGTGGCGACTAGCCTCTGCTCCGCACTGATGGCTTGCCGCATGCAGGTATTCTGCCTGGTAATATAAGGGGACAGCGAAGCCAACAGACGGTGAAAAATGGGGTCCGTCATCCGGAGATAATTCCTGAAATCATCAGGATTATTCTCACGGATCTCACGGAGCAAAGGCATATGCGAGAATTGGTCACGCTGGCGCAACCAATTCTTGGTCCATGAACTCCTCCTCACCCTGTTCATGGACTGGGCTCGTGCCAAGGTGTTAACCGCAACACCGAGCCCCTGCACAGCACGAACTCGTTCCCGAGTACGTCCACACTCCATGGCTTCAAAACGGTCGGCTGATCAAACAAACAACTTAACAGAACGCACTGAAGAACAGCAAGGCCTATGAAGAACGACCTGAAAAACAGGAACGAGCGGACCAGAACGGCCTGAGAACAGGTAGGAACTGATCCACACGCACTGAAAGCCAGATACAAACCTCACAAGCACAAACTGAACGGCAGAAGCGAACGAATTAAGCAGAAGTCTGAGAAGCGCGAATCGTCTCTAACCAAACGTCAACTAACACGCGATACACACGAGATTAGCTGACGGGGCCCAAAGGGTGTCGTTTGGGATCTCGAGCTTCCTTTTTCTAGTCCCGTCGTACGTGCTGTACGTCATCGCGTGAACCGCCGGACTTTTTGCGTGATCGTGTGTGGTCAAGTCCGTTCGCTTTTTAGTCCAGCGTACCTAGCGGGAAAGTCCAGCGGATTGTCCGCTGGACTTAGGTCCGCCGGGAAAAGTCCGTACGTGTGTACGAGGCATTAGTGTTAACATTTTAAGTGACTATTTTTGTCCATATAGGACAGTGAAAAAGTATCACACCTTACACCCAAAAAAAAATAAAAAATTTGGCGTTAGTATTCGCATGTATAGTGTCATTTATTGTCCCTGTTGGACAGTGAAGAAATATCACACACAAAAAAAAAAAAAAAAAAAAAACCCCACAGGAGAGAGGGAAAACACTGGGATGGGTCATCTTATTTCTATTCTTATCTCTAACAATAGGAAGATATCTCTTGTGAGGCGCATATGCATATCCACATATATACATGTCCATACATATATCCATATCCCCCATAGTTTAGTTCTTACAATCTTATATTCATTAACTTTTACAAACAAAAAAAAAAAAATTATAAGATTGCGTTGATGTGTTCATACATTTAGTGC
This sequence comes from Lithobates sylvaticus, assembly GCA_028564925.1. NCBI lineage: Eukaryota > Metazoa > Chordata > Amphibia > Anura > Ranidae > Lithobates > Lithobates sylvaticus. The sequence goes on along the minus strand of CM053027.1, from coordinate 294,244,064 downwards.
CATTTTTTGTTGTCCATATTGGACCGTGAAAAAATATTTCATAATAAGGAAAAAAAAAAAAATTGCGTTGGTGTTCACATATTTGTTGCCTTTTTTATTGTCCCTACTGGACTGTGAAAAAAAAAATAAATAAATAAATAAAAATGATTGGTGTTCACGTATTTAGTGCCATTTTGTTGTCCTTAACCACCTGAGACCCAGGCCAATTCTGACATTTCTCTCCTACATGTAAAATTCCAAATTTTTTTGCTAGAAAATTACATAGAACCCCCAAACATTATATATGTTTTTTTAGCAAAGACCCTAAAGAATACAATGGCGGTCGTTGCAACTTTTTATCTCGCACGGTATTTGCGCAGCAATTTTTCGAACGCGTTTTTTTCAGAAAAAAAAATGTTTCCTGCTTTAAAAAAAAACAAAAACAGTAAAGTTAGCCCAATTTTTTTGCATAATGTGAAAGATGAAGATACGCCGAGTAAATAGATACCCAACATGTCACGCTTCAAAATTGCATGCGCTTGTGGAATGGCGCCAAACTTTGGTATTTAAAAATCCCCATAGTCGACGCTTTAACATTTTTTACTGGTTACATATTTTGAGTTACAGAGGAGGTCTAGGGCTAGAATTATTGCTCTCGCTCTAACGTTCGCGGCGATACCTCACATGTGTGGTTTGAACACCGTTTTCATATGTGGGCGGGACTTACGTATGCGTTCGCTTCTGCGTACGAGCTCGCGGGGACAGGGCGCTTTAAATTTTTTTTTTTTCTTTTTATTGTTCATTTTATTTAATTTATTTAGTTCAACAACTTTAAAAAAAAAAAAAAATATTTGATTACTTTTATTCCTATTACAAGGAATGTAAACATCCCTTGTAATAGGAATATGACACGATCGGACCTATTTACAGTGAGATATGGGGTCAATAAGACCCCACATCTCACCTCTAGGCTGGGAAGCCTAAAATCAAAAAAAAAAAAAAAACGATCACCGCTTCCCAGCGGAGGCGGCGCCGTTTTTTGAATGCAGAGGCCGGGCGTGACGTCATAACATATCATAGAGACTCCGGCGACCATCTGGTCCGCCGGAAAAAATACGGTGCCGGCGGATCCCGAGTCCGACTCACCGATGGAAGCGGTGAGTCGGTAGAAGCACCGGAGGGCGGCGGGAGGGGGGGGGGGGCGTCCCCTCCCGCCGCCCGTAAGAACGATCAAGCGGCGGAACAGCCGCTATGATCGTTCTTATGGTGCAGGGAATCGCCGGCTGAAAAAAACTTGGTGTTCACATATTTAGTGCCATTTTGTTGTCCTTAATGGACAGTGAAAAAATATTACACAAACGAAAAAAAAAAAAAAAAAAATATATATATATTTTAAAAATTTATCTCTTGACTTCTCCCTGCCCCCCCCCCCGTCCGCCCCCCCCCCCCCCGATCTATGTTCAGTCTATCTTCTTCTTCTAGTCAGTCCCTCCGAGATATCCGAGTATGTTTGCGGCCAGGCCGGTAAGTCGATCAAGGGTAGGTCAAGATTTTTCAGAAAGTCGGGGAGATCTTTTATGTCCCGGAAAGTATTCTTCTGGCCATTTTGATGCACTATTATTTGGAATGGGGTGCCCCATTTATACAAAATGCTCTTTTCTTTTAGTATATCCAGTAATGGTTTTAGGGCTTTCCTTTTAATCAAAGTGTGTTTGGACAAGTCCTGCAGGAAGATCAATGGGGCCCCCTCGTATTCGAAGTTCCTTTGTCTTCTAGCCTCCGCCATAATATTCTCCTTTACCCGGAAAAAATGTATTCTGGAGATTACGTCTCTGGGTTTTGCTAAATCCTTGTCCTTTGGGCCTTGTGCTCTATGTGCTCTATCAATTTCAATACCTGTTGTATTTGGCTGTTTTAGTATTATATTGAATATTTCTTGTAATGTATCTTTCAATTTATCTGGTGTTATTGATTCTGGAAGCCCTCTGACTCTGATGTTATTGCGTCTGGTTCTATTCTCCATTTCATCATTTGAATTAAACATTTGAACCAAAAACCTATCAGTCTCCCGATTTCTTTCCTCTAGGTCATACATTTTTTGGTTCATATCTTCCATTTTCGTGTTTATATTTTCCACCCTTTTTTGTGTCTCCAATACTGCTGCTTTTATTGTTTGTATCTCACTTTTGTACGAGGTCTCTAGTCTGTGCACATATCTGTCCATGTCCTCTCTTGTGGGTATTGATTTTATATAGGATTGTATATCCCAATTTTGTCTGTCCATATTATCCTCCATATGTGGTGTATTAGATTGTTCGCCATTCTCCATAGTGGTGTTGGTTGCTATTTCTGAATCTCCACAGAAGATCCTACAGTCTATTTCGGACGTCTCGGAGTTTTCAGGCGTTGTTTGTGTATTTGGGTTTTTAAAAAACCCTGTTATGCCTGTTTTGGGGTTCGGGCTAGATTTCACTATCGCTGGCTGATTTTTTGATGTCCCTCCAGCAGACCCTCTTTTGATTTTTTGTGTGTGTGTGTACTTTTGGGGGGCATTCCCCAAGAGAGGGAGAGGATAATTTTGAAGATTGGGGTATAATTTCCCCTAGTTTAGTATAGTTTTCCTCCTTATTCCTTTCCTCCCTCTTACTACCTTTCCGATAAGTCCCGTAAGGCTACCAAACCACTATTATGGGGACTTTAGAGATTCATTAGGTATAGAAATCGCTTAAGCTGCGTTTGTCCCTTTATATGCGTTTTTAGGGGCTAGGATGGACTATGCTTTTTCCCTGCGTGCGTTTAATGCGGAATATATAAGGCCCTATAAGGATCCTATATAGATTGCATACTTTAAGTTCTACGAGATATTGTGTTCCCGTGCAAATGTAATATAGCGTGCATTGAGGTCGATGGAATATTGAGAATATCAAGAGATGTGGCTAGAGAGAAATCCAGTTTTCTTTATTAACTATTTTGCTTCTTCTTTTTTTTTAAGGTTTTTTGGTTTTGTCTTAATCTGACTTTAGGTTAAGGCCCCTCCAGATTTTCCAGCATACAGTCCCACAAAATATACAGCATACAGCCTACAGTCTCTTAGGGTATTTCAACCCGTAATCTTAGTTTATGCCAGTATAGATAACATCTTGCACAGATTTTACCCAAAGTAGACAAGGCCAGTAATAGGGAGGAAAAATAGCGATGGGGAAAAAAAAAAAGGAAGAAGAAAAAAAAAAAAAATTTAGGGTTCCGCTCTTATTTTGTGGACTTCACTCCTCCAAATCTATTTTTTTTTTTCCACTATCCCACAGTTGATGACCGTTGGGTAAAAGCTTTTCACATGCAGTTTTGTCCTTTGGGATATAACCCAGGTATGGCCAAATTTATCCTCTTATTTGTATCTGTGGGAAGTCCCGGGGTATCTATATCTCTATATGGTAGTGCTTACCCCTCACGCTGTCCTCGGCTCTTGTCCTTCCTCTGCTTCGGCCACTTCGGCTATTTCCGTGTGGCTGGGATGGGATTCGGCTGCACTCGGTTATGTTCGTGGTCAGTATGCTGGCTTCTATGTTTCCCGGAGCCTTGCGAGTGTTTCCCCGACGTCCCGATCGGCTCCGTCGAGCCTCTCCGCACAGCACAGCACAGGGGGACAGCGTGGGGGAGTCCGTCCGCTCGGTCAGGTAGGTCTTCCCACCCGCTAAATGCGGGGTCTTGTAGAGGGTTTTGTAGAGCTGTAAGGCGAGCGGAAGGATAACCTTTGCATGAACCGCTCAGCATGGGTGCTAGTCCTGTACTGCTGGTGTCTTTTCCGATCTCTGGAACTATCTCACTTTGCAGCTTCACTCTGACCGTTGGAGCTTCATCTGGGGATTACCAGCCTATGTCGGCCCTTGACATCAGCTCATCAGGGTTTGCAGCTGATTTGACTGGGGAGGGAGGAGAGCAGGAGCTCTCAACACACGTCTGCCTTGTTCAGCGTCATCCCCCCGTCTCCTCCCGCTTGTGTTTTTTTCAGCTCTTCCACTTTTAGCACTCAGTATCTTCCTCAAGCGTCACCCCCGCTTCCCTGTTGGGTCCCTGGGTTGGCACTCACAGATACTCTTCAAACGTCACCCCTGCTGACCTGTTAGGTCCCTGGCTTGGCACCCACTGATGCCCTGCAAGCGTCACATCTGATGTCCCGCTGGGTCTCTGGCTTGGCAGTCGTTGAAGTTTTCCTACTTCTTCACCGTCCCCGGCTGGTGAGAAGACTGCTCTGGTACTGGCTTCAGCTTGCTCACAGTGGTCTCCTGTAATGAGGTGGATGGTCTCGTAGTGGCGACAGCTTCCCCTTCTACCTCCGACCACAGCTGGTTCCCCATCCGGCTGAACCGCTACTTCTAGTTGGACTACAAGCCAGTAGTCCCAACCCTATGCTGCTCTCCCACTCCTGGAAAGGTCCTCAGGCAGTCTAGCAGCCAAATGTTCCTGGGATAGGCCTCAGGCTTCTGGCCTATCAGCCCGGGGCAGCATAAGACACGTCCACCCAGACAGCCATCCATGGGGCACAGAACCCCGATTACCTGACTCCACCCAAATAAATAGGCTCTCCCAGCATGCCAAGGGACCAAAGAAAATCCCTGCCCATTGGCTGAGACACCCCATCCATTCATGTCTGAGCTTGCAAACCCCCTGTCTTATCTAATGTCACTAGTATAGTGCCACCTAGCGACAGAAGAGAAAGGGTGCAACAAGTCCAGATTTAGAGAGGAATCAAATCATCTCCTAACAATTGGCCAAGGCAACTATCGCCTGGCAAGGCTGCATCCTCCCCCTGCCTAGGAAAACTATGTCTCAGAGTTTGCAGAAAAAAATTATTTGAACTCTCAAGCCTGAGAGTGAATGTCCTGGCAAAAACTGGGATGGGCGGGGAAACAGGAGAGGAACAATAATAAAAATAACAATATATGTGGCGTACCACATGAAGTAAACATGCATAACATATACATGAGCAAGTGGCAGTTCACACAAGGGCAGATAAATAGCAGACAGTGGGGGTCATTTACTATAGTGCCGATAAATGATCCTGCAGTCCCGGAAAATAGCGCCCAATTATTGCCAAATAAGACTTCAGCTCTCAGAAACTGGGCGCTAATGCAAATGGAAAGCAGCACTATTGCCAATATCAGATATATCAGATAACATATGCGGGAATATTGGAAGTCAATGGGGCTCGAACCTGCAAAATCCAAAGTTCTCACTGAAGGCTTATATACAAGTTCTTTGCCATAAAAAGTGTATGGGGGCACATGTACAGTTTCAATTTGAAAAAATGTTTTTAAAACGGCTGTTTTTTCAGGAGCAGTGATTTTAATAATCCTTAAAGTGAAACAATCAAAATTAAAAGTGCTAAAGTAGCGCATCTTTATTACTGTACTGCAGCAAAATTACATTTCTAAAGGAAAAAAATTTCATTTAAAATTGCTTGCGGCTGTAATGAATTGCCGGTTCCTGGCAATATAGAGTAAAAATCTAAGAAAAAAACGGCGTGGGTTCCCCCACCAGTCAATACCAGGTCCTTCGAGTCTGGTATGGATATTAAGGGGAACTCCACGCCAAAAAAAAAAAAAAATGGCATGGGGTCCCCCAAAATCCATACCGGACCCTTATCCGAGCATGCAACCTGGCAGGTCAGGAAAAGGAGGGGATGAGCAAGCGCCCACCCCCCCTCATAAACCATACCAGGCCACATGCCCTCAACATGGGGAGTGTGCTTTTAGGGTCCCCTCCCAAAGCACCTTGTACCCATGTTGGGGACAAGGGCCCCATCCCCACAACCCTTGCTCGGTGGTTGTGGGGGTCTGCGGGCAGGGGCTTATCGGAACCGGGAGGACATTGTACCCCTACACATTGACCAAAAAAGCTGTGAAATGTGACAAAAGACTATAGCTGTTTTTTTACAATACCTTTATTAAAAATGTCCTCTTCTTTTCCCCGCTTCCTCCGGTCTTCCTTCTGTTTTCTTCTTCCACCGCTTCGTCTTCCAGTCTTTCTCCTCCAGTGGTCCCGCTAAACATTAAATAAATGCATCTCCTCCGATGCTGCAATGGTGCACATTACGTCACCCCAAGACCCCGCCGATTCTGAAGGGGGCGGTACTCCTGCTGATGTCATCTGGCGGCCACGCCCCATAGTTATATATGCTATGGAAGCGGACAGATCGGCTGGCTGCAGCATCCGAGGGGGTTAGTTGTTTTCATGTTCAGCAGGTCGGTGATGGAGAAAGACCGGAGGATAAAGCGGGGAAAGAAGAAGCCGGAGGAAGAAGCGGAGGGAGATGGAGGAAGAAGTAGAAAAGCGGAGGAAGATGGAGAAAGAAGAAGACACTTTTAATAAAGGAATTGTCAAAAACCGGCTATTGTCTTTTGTCACATTTCACTGCTTTTTTAGGTGAATGGGTAGGGGTACAATGTACCCGATACCCATTCACATAGGGGGGGGGCTGGGATCTGGGGGCCGCCTTATTATAGGGGGCTTCTAGATTCTGATAAGCCCCCTGCCTGCAGACCCCCACAACCCTTGCTCGGTGGACCCCAAAGCACGCTCCCCATGTTGAAGGCATGTGACCTGGTATGGTTCAGGAGAGGGGGCTTGCTCGCCCCCCCCCTTTCCTGACCTGCCAGGTTGCGTGCTCAGATTAGGGTCTGGTATGGATTTTGGGGGGACCCCTACGCCATTTTTTTTTATTTTGACGCAGAGTTCCCCTTAAAATCCATACCAGACCTGAAGGGCCTGGTTTGGATTTTGGGGGGAACACCATGTCAATTTTTTTTTAATTTTGGTTTGGAGTTCCCCTTAAAGTCTATACCAAACCTGAAGGGCCTGATATGCACTGGGGGGGGGGGGGCATTTTTTTTTTCTTTTTTGAATAGCTGTATTTTTGGAATTCCACACCATAATATTGTTGAATAATTACACACCATTGCATGCATTTGAAGAGTTAAATTGATGGAATAAACCAAACTGATGTTGTGCTGAGTACAATGTACATTTTCAGGAGGTGATACCATTGGTGGGATTTAAACCCATGGCTTGAACCTTTGAAGGAAGCAGGGCATACCACTACGCTATGGAGCTGAGCACAATCATATGTAGAAAATACTATTACTAATGTTTGATTCTTTTCATTCTATACAATAATGTTTTGCATTTGAGGCATTAATATTATGGTACCAATCATGCTCATGTGCCATTGGCTATTGGGTAGGGATGAGCCGAACACCACCGGTTCGCACCAGAACTTGAGAACAGGCCAAAAATGTGTGGGTTAAAGTCTATGGGACACGAACATGAAAAATCAAAAGTGCTAATTTTAAAGGCTTATATGCAAGTTATTGCCATAAAAAGTGTAGGTGGACCCGGGTCCTGGCCCAGGCGACATGTATCAATGCGAAAAAAGTTTTAAGAACTGTAGTTTTTTCAGGAGCAGTGATTTTAATAATGCTTAAAGTGAAACAATAAAAATGAAATATTCCTTTAAATATTGTGCCTGGGGGTGTCCTTAATATGCCTGTGAAGTAGTGCATCTTTCCCATGTTTACAACAGTACTGCAGCAAAATGGCATTTCTAAAGGAAAAAAAGTCTCTTAAAACTGCTCGTGGCTGTAATGTATTGTCGGATCCTGGCAATATAGATAAAAATTATTGAAAAAAACGGCGTGAGTCCCCCCCCCCCCCCAGTCCATTACCAGGCCCTTTGGGTCTGGTATGAATATTAAGGGGAACCCCGCATCAATATAAAAAAAATTGTGTGGGGGTCCCCCCAAAATCCATGCAAGGCCCTTCAGGTCTAGTATGGATATTAAGGGGAACCCTGCGCCAAAATTTGAAAAAAAAATGGTGTGGGGGTCCTCTCCAAAATTCATACCAGACCCTTATCCCAGCACGCAACCTGGCAAGTCGAAAGAAAAGAGGGGGGACGAGAGTGCGCCCTCCTGAACTGTACCAGGCCACATGCCCTCAACATGGGGAGGGTGCTTTGCGGTCCCCCCCCAAAACACCTTTTTTTAAATGTGTTGTTTACAGTTTTTTCTGGGTCCTGTGTGACTTTTAACCACTTGCCTACTGGGCACTTAAACCCCCCTTCTGCCCAGACCAATTTTCAGCTTTCGGTGCTCTCACACTTTGAATGACAATTACTCAGTCATGTAATACTGTACCCAAATGATTTTTTTTCCTATTTTTCATACAAATAGAGCTTTCTTTTGGTAGTATTTGATCACTTCTGGGTTTTTTATTTTTTGCGCTATAAATGAAAAAAGACGGAAAATTTAGAAAAAAAAGCATTTTTCTTAGTTTATGTGATAAAATTTTGCAAATTATTAATTTTTCTTCATAAATTTTGGCCACAATTTATACTGCTACATGTCTTTGGTAAAAATAACCCAAATTAGTGGATATTATTTGGTCTATGTGAAAGTTATAGAGTCTACAAGCTGTGGTGCGAATCATAAAAAATTTAGCACACCTGATGTACTGGTGGCCTATCTCATTTCTTGCGACCCGAACAAGCCAGGAAAGTACAAATACCACCCAAATTACCCCTTTTTTGAAAGTAGACATTCCAAGGTATTTAGTAAGATGCATGGTGAGGTTTTTGATGTTGTAATTTTTTTTTTTTCACAAAATTTTCATTGTAATAGGTTATTTCTCTCACATGGCATGTGTATACCACAAATGACACCCCAAAATACATTCTGCTACTCTTTCTGAGTATTACGATACCACATGTGTGAGACTTTTACACAGCCTGGCCACATACAGAGGCCCAATATTGAAATAGCACCATCAGGCGTTCTAGGAGCATAAATTACACATCTCATTTCTCAACCAACTATTACACTTTTGAAGGCCCTGGAGCACCAGGACAATGGAAACACCCACAAAGTGACCCCATTTTGGAAATCTAACACCCCAACGTATAATCTATGAGGGATAATGAGTCTTTTGAACGGTTCATTTTTTTTCCAGAGGTTTTGGGAAAATGTGGAAAAAAAATTAAAACGCATTTTTTTTACGCAAAGTTGTCCATTTATAAGATATTTCCAACACAGAGCATGTACATAGCAAAAATGACACCCCAAAATACATTCTGCTACTCCTCCCGAGTATGGTCATACCAAATGTGTGAGACTTTTACACAGCCTGGCCACATACAGAGGCCCAACATGCAAGGAACACCATCAGGTGTTCCAGGGACACAGCATGCACATACCAAGAATTACACCCCAAAATACATTCTGTTGAGCAAAGAGTAAACAAAAGATTACCTGTGGTTTTAGTAGCACAGTTGTCCACAGGAGGATAGCACTGGTCCAGGCAGCAGGCAGGGACTTGGTTAGCAAAAGCGAACACAATTTTCCAGGCAACAGGCAGGGATACTGTCCATATACAGTCAATGGTCAGTGCAGGCAGAGATTGTCAGCACTGCCAAAATATTGGTCCTGGTAGTAGACAGGAACATGGTCCATCCATGTGGTGTGGTCAGTTCATGTGACAGGCAGAGGCATGATGGCATAGGTCCTACAGGCAGCAGGCAGAAGTAGGGCCTCATTCAGGACAGAATGGGGACAGGGGTAGAGGCTTCTTCCACCCAAATCTCTTTTAAGCCTCCGAGTCTCCAGACCCTAATCTAGGAATGAGAAAACAAATGAAGTAGTTTTCTTCATCCAGAAAAACAATTCTGGAGCCCCTCACATATGTGAGACCCCTGTGTTATGAATCCCACTAGTCCACTAGCAGGGTACAAGATCAGTCCAAGAGGCAGGCAAGAGGCATGGTCAAACAGTCCAGGGTCAGTTCCAGATCAGGCAGAGGTATGTACAGAATCGGTAGGCAGAAGCGTGGTCGAATAACAGTCCAGGGTCAGTTCCAGGTCAGGCAGAGGTATAAACAGAATCAGTAGGCAGAAGTGTGGTCGAATAACAAGCTAGGGTCAGTTACAGAGCAAGCAGAGGCATAAGGGGTGTGAAGGTAAATGGCAGGAAGTGAGGGTTATGTTTACCATACTTCACTAATAATTCAGTGAAGTATGGTAACGGCGGAAACAGTCAACTTTGCAGAGGCCTGGTTGGGAAGGACATTGGGCACAATGATAAGTGGTGTCTCTTCTCAATCCTTGTTTGGTGCACACCCAGCATTTTTTCTGACGTTTTTGGCCTGTTGGTCTGGGAGGGATTTTATCGGGAAAGTGGCGTTCAGAGAGTCTGCTACTCACATCGGATCGAATGTTTTCTGGTGGGCCGTTAGGGTATATAAGGGCAGTAGTGATTTCCTCCTGGTAGCCAAGGAAGGGTTTGGGTCTTTCAGTGGTTTTGCGATAGATTACATAGGTGTTGTATATGGCCAAATTAAAGAAATAAATTGAAACTTTTTTATACCACTGGTATGTTCTTCTTGTGGAAAGGTAGGGTTCGAGCATCTGGTCATTGAAGTCGACACCCCCCATGAACATGTTGTATTCATGGATACATGTTGGCTTTTGGATTGGGCCATTCCTCCTGGTGATCTCAACGAATGTATTGTTGTGGATCGAAGTAAGCATGTACACATCCCTTCTGTCCCTCCACTTCACAGCCAGAATTTCCTCATTCCGTAAACTCGCCGCTTCCCCTCTTCTTAACTTCTTGTTGACGAGGCTTTGAGGAAAGCCCTTCTGGCTCGTCCTTACGGTTCCGCATGCTGGAGTGTTCTTTCTGTGAAGGTTGCCGAACAGGGGCAAACTTGTATAAAAGTTGTCCACATACAGATGGTAGCCTTTGTCCAGGTGTGGGTTTATGAGTTCCCAAACGACTTTCCCACTCGATCCAATGTATTCTGGGCAATTAGGGGGGATGTAGCTGGGTGTCCTTCCCTTCGTATACCATGAAGGAATATGTATACCCTGTGGCTCGGCCGCACAATTTATATATCTTCACCCCATAGTGGGCCCTTTTGGTGGGAATAAATTGTTTTAAGCCCAGCCTGCCAGAAAATTTGATAAGGGACTCATCTACACATATGTGTTGGTCTGGGGTAAACAACTGGGGGAATTTCGGGGAGGGCACTGGGTATTGTCGTTATAGTGTAGGAATCTCATAATCATGAGATATCTGGTTCTGGGCATTACTGAGGAAAAGATGGGCATGTGGTAGATGGGGCGGGATGACCAATATGCATGTAATTCATTTTTTCTGTTTAGTCCCATACAGAATGTGAGGCCCAAAAATGTTTTAAACTCCTCCACTGTTAGGGCTCTCCACTCGTAGGGACGGGCATAAGAGGATGTTGGGTTACTTGCTATAAATTGTTGTGCATACAGGTTGCACTGGGACACAATCGATGCAAACATGTCCTCAGTAAAAAATTAAATGGAAAAAATCTATCGGGGAAAAAATTTTCTGTGTCCACCTGGACTCCTGGGTGGGCAGTGAAAGGGGGAACGTTAGCTTCTCCTGAATTAGGAGGAAGCCACAAGGGGTTCTGAAGAGAATAGGGAAGGCTGGCATGGGACCTAACCCTTTGGGGCTGAGGTGACACCCCACTGGTACTTGGCCTTTGCCGAGGTACTGCGATGCTGGTGGATGGCACTGCGGTGCTGATGGATGGCACTGCGGTGCTGGTGGATGGCACTGCCTCCTCACCAGTACGCCTTCGTCTGACAAGCGGACTCTCATCTTCCTCCTCTGAGGCTGTCATTGTACCACTGCTTAGGACAGGCTCGTAGTCCACGTCAGACTCAGAATCTGAATATGAGGAGGAATCCGAAGCGGAGAGCTCCCCGTTGCTCTCGTCGGCCGCAATAATATCGTATGCCTCCTCGGCTGAAAATAATCTTTGTGATGTTATTAGTGATCACAAATGGCACTGATATGTGACACGGATGTGGCAGATGACACTATCAGGTGACACTGTGGTGGCAGGTGACACTGATGTGGCAGGTGACACTGACAGGTGACACTAACAGGTGACACTGATGTGGCAGGTGACACTGACAGGTGACACTGATGTGGCAGGTGACACTGACAGGTTACACTGACGACAGGTGGCACTGATACATGGCACTGACAACAGGTGGCACTGACAGATGGCACTGATATGTGGCACTGGCACGTGACACTGGCAGATGGAACTGGTGACAGATGGCACTGATACGTGGCACTGATGACACGTGACACTGGCAGATGGCACTGGCTCTAGCAGATGGCTCTGGCAGATGGGGCTGGCAGATCTCAAATGGCACTGGTAGATGGCACTGGCACTGGCAGATGGGTCTGGCAGATGGCACTGGCAGATGGCTCTGGCAGATGGCACTGACGGGTACTGTGGGCACTGTAACACTGTGTATATATGTTTTACACTCACTGAAAAAAAGCACAGGTCGCTCTCCCTCTTCACACGCTGTCTCTGTGTGAGGAGGGAGAGCCGGCTATGAGAGATGATCTCATATGTTTACATTTGAGATCATCTCTCATTGGCAGCTACGATCGCGCTGTAAACGGCCGCTGTGATTGGCTGTTTACAGCGATCTGTGATTGGCCATGTCCAAAGGACACAGCCAACACAGATTTTCCTTGATGTACGCCCTCGAGGGCGCCCCGGGAAGAGAGTAAACAGGAGGACGTCCAGGGACGCCCTCCCGGCAGTTAGCGTCCACGCTGTAGCCGTCTTTCGGCTATAGTGCGGGCGCGAAGTGGTTAAAGATGAGGACCTGGACCTGTCATGCCATATTCCTATTACAAGGGATGTTTACATTCCTTGTAATAGGAATAAAAGTGATCAAAAATATTTTTTTTTTTTAAAGTACCCCTGTCCCCGTGTGCTCGCATGCAGAAGCGAACACATACGTAAGTCCCGCCCACATATGAAAACGGTGAACAAACCACACATGTGAGTTATTGCTGCAAACGTTAAAGTGAGAACAATAATTTTGCCCTAGACCTCCTCTGTAACTCAAAACATGTAACCAGTAAAAAATTAAAAGTGTCGCCTATGGGGATTTTTAAGTAGCGAAGTTTGGCGCCATTCCACGAGTGTGTGCAATTTGAAGGGTGACATGTTAGGTATCTATTTACTCGGCGTAACTTTATCTTTCACATTAAGTAAAAACATTGGGCTAAATTTACTGTTTTGTTTTTTGTAAAGCACAAAACATTTTTTTTCCAAATTTTTTTTAAAAAAACGCGTTCGAAAAAAGACCGCCATTGTATTCTCTAGGGTCTTTGCTAAAAAACATATAATGTTTTGGGGTTCTATGTAATTTTCTAGCAAATAAATGATGATTTTTACATGTAGGAGAGAAATGTCAGAATTGGCCTGGGTGCTCCAGAACGCCTGAAGGTAGTCCCTGCATGTTGGGCCTCTGTATGTGGCCACACTGTGTAAAAGTCTCACACATGTGGTATCGCCATACTCGGGAGTAATAGCAGAATGTGTTTTGGGTGTAATTTGTGGTATGCATATGCAGTGTGTGAGAAATAACCTGCTAATATGACAATTTTGTGAAAAAAAAAAAAAATTTCTTGATTTGCAAAGAATTGTGGGAAAAAATGACAACTTCAAAAAAACTCACCATGCCTCTTTCTAAATACCTTGGAATGTCTTCTTTCCAAAAAGGGGTCATTTGGGGGGTATTTGTACTTTTCTGGCATGTTAGGGTCTCAAGAAATGAGATAGGCCATCAATACTTCAGGTGTGATCAATTTTCAGATATTGGCACCATAGCTTGTGGACTCTATAACTTTCACAAAGACAAAATAATATACCCCAATCTGTACTTATTTTTTACCAGAGATATGTAGCAGTATAAATTTTGGCCAAAATGTATCAAGAAAAATTACTAATTTGCTAAATTTTATAACAGAACCTAAGAAAAATGTATTTTTTTACAAAATTTTCAGTCTTTTTTCTTTTATAGCGCAAAAAATAAAAAACCCAACGTCGATTAAATACCACCAAAAGAAAGCTCTATTTCTGTGAAAAAAAGGACAAACATTTCAAACAGTGTTGTATGACTGAATAATTGTCATTCAAAATGTGAGAGCACCGAAAGCTGAAAATTGGTCTGGTTATTAAGGGGGTTTAAGTGCCCAGTGGTCAAGTGGTTAAAAGCAATCAGAGCGCAAACGTGAACGCACACGCTGGTACTGCAGGTGCGCAGAAAGCGATTGTCCCACCACAGAATATATATTGTTTGGGGGTTCTAAGAACTTTCTAGCAAAAAATAAAAAACATTAAAAGTTTAAGTCGCCATAAATTCCCTTTTGTTTTTAAAAGCACCTCTGCCTAATAAAAAACATCAACCCTTCATATTTTCCATCCTGGGAAAAAAATAATCTTCAAACAGGACAAGTAAATTGTCTTGAGGGACAATTAGCTCTCATTCACATGGAACATGGCTTTGAAATCATGCGAGTTCATCTGAACTCACATGATTTGAAAGCTGTAAAAAAATTAAAGCTGTATTTCAGTCTGACTTCCGGGTGACTTGAAAGACATCTGTGTGGGTTCATGCACAGATGTCTATTAAAATCGCCCCTGAAGTCGCCAAAAGTATCGCAGAAAGTACTTTTGGGAATCTGTGCGGCGCCGCAAAGTTGGTGTTGCACCGATTGGAACACTTTTATAGCCAATAGGCTCCGATTTGACATATGTTTTGACCTGTCAAATCGCATGTTAAATTGCGCTGAAGGGAACGGGGGGGCTTAGACTGGGACTCCAATGTTTACACCCCTGGAATGCATTAGGTAAAAAACCTTCAGGCTTTAGAAGTTCAGTTGAATATTCTTCTATAGGTAAAGCTAAGTGCTGAGAGTATGTTGTGGTTATATCTAAAGTGTATAAAATTCCAAGAGCAAAATGTTAAATATTGAAGCTTACCAGTCGTTAAATGTGGTTGCTGCCTAAGGCAGGCTACACATAAAGCAATTTTCTTTCCTTTCCCTTGAAAAAGGGAAAATTGCTTGATTCCCCCATCAACACAGTGTTGATAGGGGAATCCCTCTAGCAGCATGATTGTATTCTGCCAGTGGGGGCTGTGATAGTTTTCCCCACTGGCATAATATAATGATCACTGCCATGTGCTATAACCACTGGCAGTGTTTACATGAAAAAAATCAGACAGGCTGGTTGTACTGAAGTTGATCGATGGATTTCTTTTCACTTAGTGATAGACTTATACATACACTTATTGTTCTAGGGTGACAACGTTCACAATGCTTGCAAATTGTGTATATGAAAGTATTGTCACCATAGGACAGGAAATGGTTCAGAACTAAAGAACACCTCCCCCTCTTATCAATACCATAACAAAGGGGGAGATGTTCTGTAATGCACAGAAGTGAGCTGAGCAGGACTGGTGATATTGTTAAAAAAAAAAATAAAACTGTAGAATGCACTAGAGAACACTGGATATTTCAATAAAGAACAACAATTTTTAAGAGGCACTGAGACTTAGATATGAGTTCATAAAAAGTATTGTGATGACACTGGCTCAAGTTAGGCTGCTTACAACAGACAGGGCTACCCTCCTGTGGGTACCTTAGCTGGCTACCAGAAAAAAACATGCACCAATAAAAGACGCGCCAGAAAAAAAAAGGATAAGGCCCCTTTCACACTGGGGCGGGAGCGGCCGCGACAGTAAAACAGCGCTATATTTAGCGCTGCTTTACCGTCGTTTTAGCCGCGGTATTCGGCCGCTAGCGGTGCGGGTTTAGCCCCCGCTAGCGACCGAAGAAGGGTTAAAATCCCCTGCAAAGCGCCGCCGTAGCGGCGCTATTACCGCGATGTCCCATTGAAATCAATGGGTAGGAGCGGTATAGGAGCGGTGAATACACCGCTCCTATACCGCTCCAAAGATGCTGCTGGCAGGACTTTTTTGACCGTCCTGCTAGCGCACCGCTCCAGTGTGAAAGCCCGCCGAGTGAATGGGGCCGGATTTTTTCAGGCAATGTACAGGCGCTATTTTTAGCGCTGTACCGCCTGAAAACCGCCCCAGTGTGAAAGGGATGTTAAAGAGTCTAAATTAATTTATTGGTTTATACTAAAAGCAGCCAACGTGTTATGGGGTCAGAAAAAAATCCCCCTTCATCAAGGCTTAAGTTAAAGTAAGAACCCTAAATGGATTTTCCTGTGTGAATCTATGGTGGGAAGTTAACTTCTTGATCGAGAGAGTAACTGAACAGCAGTATCTGTGTGAACAATCAAGATAACGTGTTGGTTGGTTTTCCATGTAAACCAATAAATGAATTTGAATTTTTTTTTACCCTTTGGTCTGGTGCTCTTTCCATTAGAGCACTGGGTTTTTGTCAGGATCAGTGTGCTTTTCTTTTTTGGAAAATATATTCGAAATGCTTTCAATGGAATATTTAACAGATCACAAATGGAACAAATGAGTGAAGTTCACTGTTAAGGGTTGCGTGCGTTTTAAACATGTTTTGGGGGGTCTGTCTTGCTATATTTAGCAACTTACAGTTTTGCCCCTTTTTTTTTTTTTTTACTGTTTATTGCATTTCTCTAAACATGTAGTTTTACACCTGCAGCAATTTTGGAAAATCATGGGCCAATTCCAAAGGGTTTAGAGGCAGTTAGGTACAATCGGGTCCACCAATAAAGACAAATAGGATGCTTCCAGCACTATGGAGACAGGAAATAAGGAAGGAAAGAAAGAAGGAAGGAGAAAAGGAATAAAGAAGATGAGCGAAGGACAGAAAGTTACTTGGAGAACTATATGCAGTCCAGGAAAAAAAGGAAAAAAGGAAAGGGAGAGGAAAGAAAGTTGTTACTTGGAGAACTGTATGCGGGGAAGGAAGGAAGGAAGGAGAGAGAGAGAGAATAAGGCCCCTTTCACACTAAGGCCCCTTTCACACTGGGGCGGGGAGCCGCGGTGACGGTAAAGCAGCGCTATATTTAGCGCTGCTTTACCGTCGTTTTAACCGCGGTTTTCGGCCGCTCGTGGTGCGGTTTTAACCCCCGCGAGCGGCCGAAAAAGGGTTAAAGACCCCCCGCAGAGCGCCGCCGTAGCGGCGCTTTGCGGCGGTATTGCCGCGGTTTAACCGCGGTGTCCCATTCTAATCAATGGGAAGGAGCGGTATAGGAGCGGTGAACACACCGCTCCTATACCGCTCCAAAGATGCTGCTAGCAGGACTTTTTTTGTCATCCTGCTAGCGCACCGCTCCAGTGTGAAAGCCCGCCGGCTTTCACACTGGAGTTAAAGGGGCCGGATTTTTTCATGCGGTGAACAGGCGCTATTTTTAGCGCTGCACCGCATGAAAAACGCCCCGGTGTGAAAGGGGCCTAAGGCGTTTTTCAGGCGCTACAGCGCTAAAAATAGCGCCTGAAAAAAGCAGCTCCTTTCACTCCAGTGTGAAAGCACTAGAACGGTGCGCTAGCAGGACGGTAAAAAAAAGTTCTGCTAGCAGCATCTTTGGAGCGGTGAAGGAGCCGTGTATTCACTGCTCCTAAAGCAGATGAGAGAGAAGAAAAGAAAATTGTTACTTGGAGAACTATTTGCGGTCCAGGAAAAAAAAAGAAAGAAAGAAAGAAAGAAAGTAAAGGAGAATAAACAAGATGAGAGAGGAGGAAAGCAAATTGTTACTTGGAGAACTATATGCGGTCCAGGAAAAAAAAAGAAAGAGAATAAGGAAGATTATAGAGAAGCAAAGAAAGTTGTTGGAGAACTGTATGTGGGAAAGAAAGAAAGGAAGAAAGAAAAGAAAAGAGAAGAAAGAAAGGAAAGGGGAAATAAAGAAGATTAAAGAGAAGGAAAGAAAGTTACATGAAAAATGATATGCATTCAAGAAAGAAAAAAAGAAAGAAAAGGGAAAGGAAAAAAGTTGTTACTTGGAGAACTGTATAAGGAAGGAAGGAGGGAGAGAGAGAAAGGGAATACAGAAGATGAGAGAGAAGGAAAGAAAATTGTTATGTGGAGAACTATATACGGTCCAGGAAAAAAAAAAAAAGAAAGAAAGAAAGAAAGAGGGAATAAAGAAGATGAGAGAGAAGGAAAGAAACGTTCTATGTGGAGAACTATATGCGGTCCAGGGAAAGAGAAAGAAAGAAAGAAAGAAAGAAAGAAGAAAGAAAGAAAGAGCGAATAAAGAAGAGGAGAGAGAAGGAAAGAAAATTGTTACGTGGAGAACTATATGCGGTCCAGGAAAAAAAAGAAAGAGAAAGAAAGAAAGAAAGAGGGAATAAAGAAAATGAGAGAGGAGGAAAGCAAATTGTTACATGGAGAACTATACGCATTCCAGGAAAAAAGAAAGAAAGGGAATAAAGAAGGTAAGAGAGAGGCAAAGAAAGTTGTTGGAGAATTGTATGTGGAAAAGAAAGGAATGAAGGAAGGGAAGAAAAAAATGAAAATGCAATAAAGAAGATGAGAGAGAGAAAGAAAAAAAAGGAGGGAATAAAGAAGATAAGAGGAGGAAATATATTGTTACTTGGAGAACTATAAAAGAAAGAAAGAAAGAAAGGAGGAAGGGAATAAAGAAGATAAGAGAGAAGGAAAGAAAGTTGTTGGAGAATTGTATGTGAGAAAGAAAAAAAGAAAGAAAGGAAAAAAGGGAATAAAGAAGATGAGAAAGGAGGAAAGAAAGTTGTAACTTGGAGAATTGTATCTGGTTTGGGGACTAATGGTGTCATGAATTGGTGGCTGTAGTGATTAGTCAATGCGGGGGAAGTAGATTGCTTGTATCTTGGAGTACTGTGCTGATAAAGCAGCCTGCACATACTGCTAGGCATAGATCTATCTTTGTCAGATCACTCGGTCATCTGTTTTCATCAAATCGTTTTATTTTTGAAGATTTTGAATACATCTACAGTTGGAAGGCATTTTACAAATCGGTCCTCCTCCAAGGTGTAAATGGCACCTCCAGTGTTGTATACTCTGTGAGCTGGGCACGATGCACACAGCTCTCTGCACTGCACACAGGCGCTATCAGCCAGCGCCGAGCCCCGGCACGTCACCGGAAGCTGATAGGTCGCACAGAGGGCCAGCTGATTTAGAAGAAGACGGCTTGGGAGCGGTTGCCGTGGTAACAGGAGCAGAGAAGGCGGGGTAAAGCATAGCGCCGCCCTTTGACGCCATCTTATGCTGGAAGAGGCGGCTCTGGGACGGCAGAGTGGTGAGAAGTGATGCCGTGTAAAGTGAACGGGAGTTTGTTATGTAGTGGGGAAGTGGAGTAGGTTTCTAGTACACACACCTGGGGCGGACTATGACTGGAGTCACGGCTGGGGACAGGATTTATGGCAAAGTCGGGCTTAGCCAACTCTCTGGAAGCTTGGCTGTAGAAATCCAAAACTGACCTGTAGGCGAGGAGTAGGAATGTGCCGGTGTAGCTGACAGGCTGTGCAGAGAAGGCGGGCTGTATACTTGGAATATATGAGCGCTGCAAGTGTGTGTGTGTGTTCCCAGTACTGAGGAATAACTCCACTACTGCTCCATCTTCTCACCTGTAGGGACACGCGCCCTCTAGCGAGCACAAGAGGAACTGCAACAACTGTTTTCCAAGTGTCATTTCCATTTACTTTATCATTATTATGCAAACTTTAAGATGCACAGATTTATTACTAATCGTTTCAATACTTGTTACACACTGCTGTTTAAAGCTGGTCTGCAGGCAGTATATATATATATATATATATATATATATAAAAAACAATGCATGCAGTATAATATTTATTAGAAATATTTTAATTACAAATAGTGTATGCATCTGAATTGGACTTTGATTTCTGTGTCCTGTAAACTCCCTGCACAGAAGTCCTTACTGAGAACCCAGTACATGGTGGGCCAATAGGTTGCATTAACACTGACTTTTCAGACTGGAGGCGAGAGCAGTGAGATGACCTGCTTAGCTACTGGTCCTTCACTGACCAATCACAGGCTGCAGACAGGGATCTGACTTTAGTTGCGTTGCTAATGGCAGCAGTGAAAAGTTGGGGCACCGGGCCGGCTGGAGTGTGTTGAAGAATGGTTTAGATCGCAGGACTAGCTGAACAGAAATACAAATCCTTTAGCAGATAAGGCAGCTGCCATTTACACTAGGGAGGGGTGATTTACTAAGGCTGGCCACATATACGATTTACTATGTAGCGCAAAGGCCTGCCTAATTGGATATAATTGAAAGTGTTGTTTAGTTTTGAACTCATATTATATGGTTTTTGGTAAATCCTAAAGGAAATTTGTACAAGAAAATTGAACATCTATGGCCAGCCTAAACCTGAAGAGTGCAAAATCGGGTTCAGCTGTGCATGGTAGCCAATCCGCTTCTATCTTCAGCTTGTTCAGTTAAACTTTGACCATACAACCTGAAAACTGATTGGTTTACCTGCACAGCTGCACCTGATTTTGCACTCTCAAGCGTCAGTAAATCACCCCCTAGGTATTCTACATTTAGCTGTTTGAGTTGAGCTTTAGCTTCACATTTCTGGCAGGGGTTAGGAGTGAAGGGTTTGCTTTGTTCTTATGATTGTCAGAACTCCTGGAAGGAAAGGCTGCTTAACCACTTTCAGACCGGACCAATTTGCAGCCAAAGGACCAGGCCCCTTTTTGCGATTCGGCACTGCGCCGCTTTAACTGACAATTGCGTGGTCGTGCGACGTGGCTCCCAAACAAAATTGGTGTCCTTTTTTTCCCACAAATAGAGCTTTCTTTTGGTATTTGATCGCCCCTGCGGTTTTTATTTTTTGCGCTATAAACAAAAAAGAGCGGCAATTTTGAAAAAAAAAAAAAAAACGCATAATTTTTTATTTTTTGCTATAATAAATATACCCAAAAATATCTAAAAAAAAAAATGTTTTTTCCTCAGTTTAGGCCGATACGTATTCTTCTACATATTTTTGGTAAAAAAAAACCGCAATAAGCGATTATTGATTGGTTTGCGCAGAAGTTATAGCGTTTACAAGATAGGGGATAGTTTTATAGCATTTTTATTAATAATTTTTTTTTATTAGTAATGGCGGCGATCAACGATTTTTATTGTGACTGCGACATTATGGCGGACACATCGGACATTTTTGGGACCATTGTCATTTATACAGCAATCAATGCTATTTAAATGCATTGATTCCTGTATAAATGACACTGGCAGTGAAGGAGTTAACCAGGGGGTGGCAGTGTAGGGGTTAAGTATGCCTAGGGGTGTGTTTTTTACTGTGGGGGGCGTGGCTGTCAACTAGTGAATGCTGATCTCTGCTCCAATCACAGGGAGCAGAGATCGGCGTCACTAGTTGCTAGGCAGAACGGGGAGATGCTGTGTATTTCCACATCTCCCCGTTCTGCCTTCCCGTGAGAAGATCGCGGGTGTCCCCGCGGCGATCGAGTCCGCGGTACCCGCAACTGGCCTCACGGGGGTCCCGACGGGCGCGCCGCTCCCGATGGCACGGACGGCATTAAGGAGGGACTTATATATACGCCCTCCTGCCTGTCCGTGCCATTTTGCCGACGTATATTGTCGTGCGCCTGTCAGGAACCGGTTAAAAACACGTCTAAGCCCAGGTTCACACTGAGCTGTGTGAATGAAGCTGTACGATTTCCCTCCCTGCATGTCAGTCCCGATTTAGGCCACGATTTCGGAGACATCTGTGCAGGTTTCTGCCGATGTTGCATGTCAAATCGGCAATTGCCAGCAATGGCACTGTCCTAATCGGTGCGATGCTGCATTTGTGGCGCCGCACTGATTTAAAAAAAGTGGTTTCTATACTACTTTTTGCAACTTCAGGCTGTGATTTACATTGCCAAATCGCACCAGTGTGAACCAGGGCTAAAAGCTGTATACTGCACATGAGTTTAGATGCGTTTTTGAGCATTAATGCATTCCATTGGCTAGAATATTATTTATTCTGGCCACTGGTATGCATTGATGCTCACGCACTAGCATTTAGGCACGTTCAGCATTTTTTCTGCTCTTCACTCTTTTTTTCGCCTGTAAATGCTTCTCTTCTAATATGCCTGTAACGTGTCTGTGTGGACACCTAGGCTTACACAGGTGCTTTTACATGCTGGAAAAAAAACAAACAAACCTGTAAAAGCAGTGTTTTTTTTTTTTTTTTTTTTTAGCCCAGTGTCCATGAAGCCTAATGTCGCGTATGCACGATCGGACTTTCCGCCAACAAAACCGTGGATTTTTTTTTTTTCCGAAGGATGTTGGCTCAAACTTGTCTTACATACACACGGTCACACAAATGTTGGCCAAAAATTCTGAACGTGGGAACACGGAGACGTACAACGAGCTGAGAAAAAGGAAGTTCAACAGCCAGTGCAACTCCTTCTGCTTGATTCAGAGCATGCGTGAACTTTTGTGCGTCGGAATTGTGTACACACGATCGGACTTTCCGACAACAAGTTTTGTTGGCAGAAAATTTGAGAACCTGCTCTCAAACATTTGTGTGCGGCCATTCCGACAGCAAATGTTTGATGGAGCATACACACACGGTCGGACTTCCCGACAACAAGCTCACATCGAACGTTTCCCGTCGGAAAATGTCCGACCGTGTCATAAGGCCCCAGTCACACCTGAGCAATTTTCAGCTTGAAGCTTGTAGTTCTAAAACGCTCAACAAGCCAAATCCCATTCATTTCAATGGCCCCTGTGCACATCTGTCACCTGAAGCAAAACGGCTGTCGCTCAAAAAAGTACATGAGCTACTGGCTAAACAATCACCTCTGCGGTTTTTATTTTTTGCGCTGTAAAAAAAAAGGGGCGACAATTTAGAAAAAAAATATTTTTAACATTTTTGCCATAATATCCCCAAAATGTTTTTAAAAAACACATTTTTGCAATAAGCGTATATTGATTGGTTTGCACAAAAGTTATAGCATCTACAAACTGGGAAAGTTTTTATGGCATTTTTTTTTTACTTTTTTTTTTTTTTTTTTTACTTTCTTTCCTAGTAATGGCTATGATCTGCTATATATATATATATATATATATATATATATATATAATATATAAAAAAAAAAAAATTTGCGGTACTACGACATTGTGATGGACAGATCGGACACTTTTGACACATTTTTGGGACCGCTGACATTCATACAGCGATCAGTGCTATAAAAATGCACTAAATGCTGTATAAATGTCACTGGCAGGGAAGGGGTTAACACTAGGTGGCGATAAAGGGGTTAAATGTGTTCACACTCTAGTTAGTGTGTCTAACTGTATGGGGATTTGACTGACTGGGGGAGGAGACATATTATTGTTCCTACTCAGTAGGAACAAACAATATTTCTCCTCTCCCCTGACAGAACAGGGATTTGTGTGTTTACTATTAAAAAAAAATAAATAAATAAAATTGCCTTTAGTCATTTTTAACATTTAGTTCTGCAGTAAGCATTCTACTATAGAAATGTGTGTTTAAATATTTGGTAATATCTACATTTTAAGGCCCCATGCACACTGGGCAGTTTTTCTTTTTTCATTCTGTAAAAGCCCCTCTATGTAAGCCTATGGCCTTCGTGCAAACTGGGCTCAGAACGCCTTTTCTCCTGGCGTTTTGCAAACGCGTTTAGCTGTGTTCACAGAATTAGTTGAAGTTTGATTGACGTGGAACTCCAGGTTTACTTCAGTTTTAAATAGTTAGTTTGGGTTAGGCTGGTCTTAACTAACTATTTCCATTATTAAGTGATGCATGTGTGCTGTACTATACTGTAATATCATCTGCTACATAAAGTATGAAGTGCTGTATTCTGCAACAGTAAAGATGACTTCCCGTCTGCTGCTGGCACTAAACTTAGCCCGAATGCTTCTCTGCCATTTAGGTGACACCATGTATTTCTTATCAATAGATACAAGGCTTTCTTCGATTAGCCAAGTTGGAAGTCATTATGTTATCTACCTGCCTCTCTACTAGAGCTGCACAATTAATCGTCAAGAATCGTTATCGCGATCTTGACCTAAAGTGTTTCACAATTCTTTCTATGCAAAGAATTCTCTCTTCTCTTCTGAAGCCATCAAAAGAAAGGAAGAGAAAAACTGGGCAGTCTGCCAAAAATCAAAACATTCTTAGGCCCCTTTCACACGGGACGGATCCGTATTCATCCACCCGGTGAAGATCCACTGCTCAGCGGGGATCGCACAGCTGATCCCCGCTGAGCCGGCTGATAACAGGGCGGTCCCTGCACATGGTGCAGGGACCGCCCTGTCAGTTCTCCGCTCTCCTCTATGGGGGATCGGATGAACACGGACCATCTGTCCTTGTTCATTCGATTCGCTCTGCAGACAGATGAAAAAATAGGGTTTTTCCTCCGTATGCAAAATCGGACGATAGCGGGTGTCAGCGGATGCTCATCCGCTGACACCCGCTATCCCATAGACATGCATGTATGTCCGTTTTTCATCCAAAAACGGATGGATGAAAAACAGACATACGGTCCGCATGTTTGAAAGGGGCCTAAATCAGTTGAACTTAAGTATAAACATTGTAACAATTTGTCAATGGAATAGACTTTGTGTGTAAGTGAAAAAAGTTTAAACCAATTAAACACTAAACCTTTTTCTGACATTTGTTGGTTTTAAGTTAAAATAGTTTTTTTTTGCTAGAAAATTACTTAGAACCCCCAAACGTTATATATATATTTTTTAGTAGACACCCTAGAGAATAAAATGGTGGTTGTTGCAATATTTTATGTCACACTGTATTTGCGCAGCAGGCTTTCAAATGAAATTTTTTTGGAAAAAATTACTTTAATGAATTAAAAAAAAAACAAAAAAAAAAAACTAACCAGTAAAGTTAGCCCATTTTTTTTTTTTTGTATAATGTGAAAGATTTTATGTTGCGAGAATCGTGATGTTTTTAATCTAAGCAAAATTTTGTCCAGAATCGTGCAGCTCTACTCTCTACCTCTCAATCAGAGGATGCCTCGTATTGATAAAAATACAAGGCTTCCCCTGAATGGTGGAGAAGCATTTAGGTCAACTCAGTTTAGTTCCAGCAGCAGACAGGTAGTCGCTTGTACTGGGCGTTGTTTTATAGTGCACATATCTTGAGCAAGCAATCAAATTGAGAATGTCAAATGAAGTCAGAACTTCCGATCTGCATACCTGTTCCATGTCATTAACTTGGAAAGTGCCAGAGCTAGGTAGTAACCCACACCTTGGTCAATCGGAAGAAGCCTCGTATTGCTAAAAAAAACAAGGCTTCCCCTAAATAGCAGAGAAGCATTCAGGTCGACTCAATTTAGTTTCAGCAGCGACAGGTAGTTGCTCATATTGCTGTTGTACACAGCGGCACTTACTGTATGTAGCTGATGCTACTACAGTGTAGTACAAGGAACACAGCAGCCACATCAATAATGTAAATATTATATTTGGGCCAGCATAGCCTAAGCAAACTATTTAAAGCCAAAGTAATCCTGAAATTGGACTTTAAAGAGGAGCTCCAGGCTCCCCCCAAAAAATAAGTCAGCAGCTACAAATACTGTAGCTGACTTTTAATAAAAGGACACTTACTGATCCAGGATCAAGCGATGTCCTCACCCGAGCTGATTCGGCTGCAGGTGCCATCATCATAAGTATGGGAAACAGGCAGTGAAGCCTTGTGGCTTCACTGCCTGTTTCCTATTGCGCATGCGCTAGTCACGCTGCACTTTCTGAGTGGTCCCATAGTTTTCTGGGGCCTCTGATGTGTCCGAAAAGGCTGCAGGGAAAAAGGCGGGAGGGGGGGGGGGGGTGTTCCAGTTCAGATTGCTGCAGCACATCTGACTGGAAGTGGGTACCTGTCGACACCAGGTACCTGCTCCCCCCCCCCACCTCAAAAAAAAAAAAAAAAGACGGCCAGTGTGACATTAGAGGGGGAGGATGAAAACAAGCGGAATGTCCCCTTTTGAGTGACTCTACTTTTCTGTTTCTTGTCCAGAATTTCAGTAGGGGACAGAGAGCAAAAAAATAACCGTAAAGAGCTTGTACTCTTCCACACGCTATCCAAATTAAAGTTCTAGGCATAATACACTTTAATTTCCCTTGCACATGATGATTTATGAATCCATTAATAAAGATATATAAAAAATGAAGGACATTGAACCAGTCACAAGGTAGTCTGAGTATAGAAAGCTTCACAACAATAGAAAAAAGAAGGCACAAACATCAGTCACAAAAGGTCTTTCTCTAGAGGGAGTACTAACATTTGTTTGCAAACAAAGTGGAACAGAAACAACTTTTCAGGTATGATTGGGAATTTAAAATAAAATAAAAAGTGTTTCACCTTATTTACCAGGCTAAGTAAACATTGAAAGTGTCCATCCACACTAAAGCCTAGTACATACGTGCCGAATGCTGGGTGGCATTGGCCGGTTCAATAGAAAACTGGTCGACGTTTGGCCTGTGTGTAGTGGAGTCGGTCCGACAGAAGCAAGCGGGAGATGACCAAAAAAGTGCTGCGGATCGGATCCCCCAGCCAATGGCTGAGAACACTGACCAGAGTGCTATGGCGGGGCGCCGTCCCTCTGTCAGAACACAATAGAACAGCAGGGTAGATCGCTGTATTAACGTTGTATACAGGCCTACCCCACTTTTAAGTACACAATGGGGTTTATTTACTAAAGCTGAAAAGTGAAAAATCAGGTTCACTTCTTCATAGAAACCAATCAGCTTCCAGGTTTCATTACCAAAGCTTAATTGAACAAGCTGGGGTTAGAAGCTCATTGGTTTCTATGCAGAAGTGAGCCTGATTTTGCACTTTCAGCTTTAGTAAATAAACCCCATTGTGCACTTAAAAGTGGGGTATGCCTGTAGTTAGTACAGCGGCTCCTCCTGAGCTGTCAGATTTTTTTTCATTCAGTCTGCTGGGTTAAATGGAAACTAGTAGTACTAGGCTTAAAGTGGAAGTAAACCCTTCCACATGACTTTGGCCTACAGGTAAGCCTAGATTAAGGCTTACCTGTAGGTCCAATAAATATCTCCTAAACCTACATGGTTTAGGAGATATTTAGCGATGAAAAGGCATCGCTGTCTACGGCGCATGCGCCGTAGACAGCGGCGCGCAGGCGCACTGAGGGCGCACTGCATATGCCGCTCTCACGGCAATATGCCGATCTCGTGCGCATGCGCGGGAGTGACGTCATCGCCGCTCCAGCGAATGATAGCGCTGGAGCGGCGAGACCCGGAAGTCACTCCGGCCCTGCATGGCGGCGAGGAAGATGGAAGATAAGGACGGCTTCGGGGGCTTCGTTTTCAGGTAAGTTTTTCATAATGAGCTAGTATGCTATGCATACTAGCTCATTATGCCTTTGCCTTGCAGGGTGTCTTTTTTTTTTTTTTTTTTTTTACAGAGGCTTTACTTCCTCTTTAAGCAAACAGATTCTATTTATTTACGTCAATACTATAGTGAAGTGCTCCACCTATCTACTCAAATATATTCATTGCATACAATACTGTAATATATGTGATATCAGCACAATTAGGCTAGTAAGGGTCATAATTGTGCAGTTGGTTGCTGCTGTGGGACTGCACCTTTTCCTCCACTCGCAGAGAAAAACGCGATGCCACTCCATGGTTGTTTGGGGGGGGGGGGGGTACCATTAATCCTAATGGCAACTCCACTCCCTGCAAACCGCACTGCACTATGCCATTTCCCTGCAGCCAGCTTTTCTGATAAGGTGCAGGGACCTTTTCCTTGCATCTTCAGTGGATATAGCAACCCATCCAAAATAAACTGCTGTGCATGTGCAAATGCAGCTGTGGAGAAACCGCATATTTGTGAACCAAGCCTTAGAACAGGGATCCTCAAACTACGGCCCTCCAGCTGTTGCAGAACTACACATCCCATAAAGCATTGTAAAACTCTGACATTCACAGACATGACTAGGCATGATGGGAATTGTAGTTCCTGAACAACTGGAGGGCCATAGTTTGAAGACCCCTGCCTTAGAACATTCACCTAGAAATGTTGCTAAAAAGCATATAAAAAGCGCATATAAGATATTTTGCTACAATTCATGCAAAAAATAGTAAACACGGGCTGATTTACTAAAACTGGAGAGTGCAAAATATGGTGCAGCTGTGCATAGAAACCAATCAGCTTCCAGGTTTTAGCCCTCATTCACACTGAACGCAGGTTTGAAATCGTACGGGTTCAGCTGAACAAGCACAATTTCAAACCCACATTTCAGTGCAAGTTCGGGGGCGATTTGAAAGACTTCTGTGCGGCATGATGTCTATTGAAATTGCCACGAATTCGCCAAAAGTAGTGTAGGAACTACTATGGAAATTGGTGCAGCATTGCACATATTGGGACAGTGCCATTGAGGGCAATAGGCTGTGATTTGACATGTCAAATCACACCAATGTGAACAGGGCTTATTGTCCAAGCTTAATTGAGCAAGCTGAAGTTAGAAGCTGATTGGTTTCTATGCACAACTGCACCAGATTTTGTACTGTCCAATTTTAGTAAATCAACCCCAATGTGTGAATCTATAGCCACAATCGCACTGATATCTGAAAGAGTCCAAAAGAAACAATCCCAGTGTGTAAATGAAGTTCTGATATATCATACTATCTTCACCATAAACAACTTCAGAGAGAATCCCAAGTCCCACCTCCATGTGTAATTATTGATGTACGCTCACTTTCACTGATGGACCTCATTACTGCAATATTCTAATATATAGGCAGCTTCTGCATATAAATACAACGTAACGTCTTCCTCCAAACACTTGGGAAGCTTCAATGATGAACCCTGCTACTGTCACTTTAAAAGGCAGGCCTCCACGCCTGTCACACCACTTTAGCAGTGTGCATATCACAGAACAGCTAATTATAACACACAACAGCATACAATATTCTATGCCACTAATGCGCCACAGGTAGTGAAGAAATAAGACCTGGGCTTCTGATATTGGTTCAGCACCTTGGGCTACATGAAGTACTGGCATGGGGGACTCTTGTATCTACATCCCACACATTGGGGTTGATTTACTAAAACTGGAGAGTGCAAAATCTGGTGCAGCTCTGCATAGAAACCAATCAGCTTCCAGGTTATTTTTTTGTCGAACAAGCTGAAGTTAGAAGTCGATTGGCTATCATGTGCAGCTGCACATGATAGCCACACTCTCAAGTTTCAGTAAATCAAACCCAGTGTGCAGAGATTGAGAGAAATTAGGTTGGGGGCGTTTGAAACAGGCTCTTGACACCTGGCTGAACAGTCTTTAAATGTCCCTGTGTCCTTTGGCTGTTAAAAACTATAAATTTAAATATTAAAAAAATTGTGTGTGTCTGTGTATATATAATATATAACATTTTTTTTTTTCATATATGGAAACTAATGTGTGATCAATCCAAAAATGTAAAATATAGGATAACAATATGTATTTGCTTATATATTGTTTTTGTTCTTCTAGGTGTTAAGGGGAAATGTCTCAGGGATCTGCTGCAGACTTTGACCTTATGAATGCACTGGACTGGAGCAACGGTGTTGCGACTCTTCCTGGAAGTGAAATACGGGTACACGTTATGCCATAACATAGCTCTGCAGTGAACATTTGAAAAAAAAAAAAATTAAAACTGTCTCACATATGGTCATATGATGGGATTTGTGGAACTGTCTCAGCCATGAGCAGAAATGCGAAATGTCTCTCAAGTTGACATACTATTCAAAACCAAGCTGCTTATGACCGGTAATAGGAGCCGTTCCTGTGTTTCTTGTTGTTGTGGTTTTTTTTTTTTTTTTTTTAATGTCGCATACATTTTTTGGTATATTTGTGAAACTTGGAACACCTGAACTTACTACATTATATATATTTTAATAATCGTAACAAGACATGGGCCAGGATCAAACCCAATGTCACAGATGATATCCCATGTAATAAATGTGGTTAATGGATCTACTGCCAATACCTGGTCACAGATAAAAACTCCAGAAGAGGAGGTTTGGGGTCGCTCTGTGCAATACTATTGCACAGAGCAGGCAAGTATAATATGTTTGTTATTTTCAAAAAATAAAATAAAAAATAAAACTGGGGTTTAAAAACGCTTTAATGTGAAAAATAAAACTATTATTTTTATAGAAAATAATAATTACAAATTTACATTTAAAGGCAATTTTTAGTCCAAAATGATATTAACGTACTCTTAAACTAAATATGTATTCTTTCCCTGTCAGCTCAGTAATGTCAGGTTGGGGTCCCATGGAGGCTGACCTGTCTCCTGCCTGACACCATTAGAGGTTGTAAATGGTAAACGCTAACTAGGCCTCCACTTTTTATATAACATTTTGAATGTCTCATCAGGTTTAAATTCAACTTGTCGGGTCACAAAATAAATCCGGCTAAATGTTCCCTGCAGGAGAAGAGCTGGTAATGGTCACCTCTCCAGCAGCCCATATCACCTGCCCTCTTTTAGTTGCGGCCTCCTTAAAGCAGGAGTAAACCCATCGATCTAACAGTTTGAAAAAAAAACGTTACATTCCCGGCATGCCGGAAATGCTAACTGTCACATTGGTTGTACTGTCAATCAAACTGTCAAACCATCCAATGGCTGGTGTCATAACTGATCACATGTGCAGCTTCATGGCAGTTAAAGATTAAACGGAGGCCAAGATGGCAGCTTCCTTGGCTGAAAACGATAGGAGGGTTTACTTCCACTTTAACACTCTTTGGCATTCAACACCTAAAGAAGTCTCAAATATCTGTTTTCCCCGCTGTGTGCTGTGGTTTCATCATGTAACCCCTAGGATAGTACAGGACTAAGCAGTGACTAAAATATAAAGAGGGCTTTCCGCAGGATTATCTTCTTAATATAATTTTTAAAGCTCTTATTGAAAGTATGTTCAGGAGAGATTTGACTCTCTATTGTGCAAGTGTATATAGTTATGGTGATCCAGATCAGGTAGAGCGGGTTTAATGTGATGCCCAGGTAGTGTAGGCTTTTGGATTGCTGCACAAACAGAAAAGTGGGCTAATACTGGCGTATTCTAAATAAGGAACAGTAATATTTAGCATTTTCGATTTAGTCAAATTTACTTTGAGGATGGAAAGTTGTTTAAGTTCCTGGAGAATTACTAGCAGGAAGACACAGGGTTCCCTAACATAGAACGAGATATCTGCTCACGCTGCTATTATATGTTCACCTGGATATTGGGGCTTAGGCGAGTTGTGGCTAGGAGGTTTTCTAGGGAAAGGACAAGCAGGAGTGGGGAACTAAGGGCATTCCTGAGAAGTGTCACTATATAGTTGGAAAGGTTGTGACAGTCCCATTTTCATAGGCACTCTAGCGTTTTCTGCATCAGCTGACAGGAGTAGAAATGGACACTTAGGCTGGTTATACATGAGTCAGTCTTTTTTTTTTTTGTTCAGCTTAAGCGTTGACCAAAAAAAACTGACCTTATTTCCCCATCCACACATTCGATAGGGTAATCCCCCCCTGCACTGTCTTTGTATTCTGACTGGAGAGATTTACTTGCTATTGTAATACACAGAGAAGTGCAGCAGTCTATTGCCTGCGGCGCTGATCAAGCAAGAAAATACTGACAGGGTGGTTAAACAGAAGTGGATCGGTAGATTGACTTCTGATAAACCATAGTGGCCACACCTGGATCGAAATTCGTCCGGTTTCTGCTGAACAGGCAGAATTTTGATCCATGCTTTGTCAGCCTTATGCCGCGTACACACGACCGGTTTTGCCGTCGGCATTAAGTCCAAAGGTTTTTTCGATGGAATTCCGCTCAAACTGTCTTGCATACACACGGTCACACCAAATTCCGACGGTCAATAACGCGGCGACGTACGACGGCACTATAAAAAGGAAGTTTAATGCTTCTGAGCATGCGTCAGAATTTTGCGCGTCAGAATTGCATACACACGAACGGAATTTCTGATAGAAACTTTTTCCGCCGGAAAAATTGAGAACAAGCTCTCAATCTTTTGCTGGCCGAAATTCCGCCAGCAAAAGTCTGATGGAGTCTACACATGCTCGCATTTTCCGATGAAAAGCTCTCATCTGTCTTTTGCTGGCCGAAATTCCGATCGTGTGTACGTGGCATTAGGGTTTTTGGCCACATGTTTTGGAGAGGGACCTGAGGGCATTGTCCCATGCCTTCCTGCCTGGGGAAAAAGCCCACTTGGTCTGTAGAGATTCATGGTGGGAGTAAAGGGAGAATCCCAGTGGCCAATATTAGTGTATATAGCCTAGTTTCTATATTCAAGGTCTTTGCCCTCTTTGAATAAATTTTGTCGAATTTTACTTCTAGGGCTGGTTCACACCAGGAACTGCACAGGAACATGTTTGCGTTCCTGTGTGATTTGAGTGCAGTGCGTTTTCAGCCCATTCATTTGAATGTGCTGAAATCGAAATGCACAACACCAAAAGTAGTGCATGCACTACTTTAAAAAATGCACTGCAACCAGATGGCATGTGTACAGGATGCCAAGGTTGGGTCCTGGACGGGTGCTATATAGCACCAGTATTTGGGTTGTGGTCCCTTTTAAGAGAATCGCAGTATTGTTCAGGGGGTCACCCAAAATGGGTGAGGGATTCCGGGATTAGTCAAGCAGGAGAGGACTGACTAATAGAGTTATTTGGGACCCGGAATTTGTGAGGCTCTGAAGTGATATTTGGGTGGGAAAGAGCCTCCCTCCCTGACCACAGGGGTTCAGCACACAGGGGGTTAAGGGCCTCCAGGAAACAGCTCATAAAGAGACAGGAAGTAGTGGAGAGTTGGTGGTGAGGAGGAGTAGGTGATTACACCTGTCGGATGAGCTGTGTTGCTGTTTGGAGGCTGCTAAAGATTCAGCAAGGACTTTAAACTCTGGGATGAAGACCCAGCTACAAAAACTGTATGTGCTTTTTCCTTGATTTTGTTTTGTGCTGAAGATAAGCAGACTTTATTTTATGCTGAAGATAAGCGGACTTTGTTTTGTATTTTTGACCTGTGTGCTGAAGGAAGCCTTATTTTTGATTTTCTTATAAATAAATGTCTTTTGTTTCAAGTTTAAACGGTTTATGCACTTAATCCCGTGGAGCTATTATCCCCAAAGTCTACACATGTTACTTCTGTATCGTGCGACCGGGTGCAGGCAAACGCACTGCGTTTGCGATCTGTGTTTGGGGTGTTGTTAGCATTGCATTGACACCTGCTGCAGATCCCAAGTACACTGCATTTTAAACAGGATGCGGGAAACGTGCGTGGAGCGTGGTCTTCCTGCACTGAGTTCTGGTGCGAACAGGCCCTTCTAGTACAGCAACCTAGAACTTGCTACCAAGATCATACAAAAAAATATTATGCAGAATTATAAATATGAAGTGTATTATGAAAAC
Source organism: Lithobates sylvaticus (assembly GCA_028564925.1). NCBI lineage: Eukaryota > Metazoa > Chordata > Amphibia > Anura > Ranidae > Lithobates > Lithobates sylvaticus. Next base: position 294,210,830 of record CM053027.1, on the reverse strand, counting down.
CTAAAAAAGTAGATTAAAAATGTGTACATCAGTTTGTACCCATATAACCACCAGATTGCATATGGAATGCATTGCTCCTATGCAAAAGTAACATGTAGAGAAATATTTGGAGTATAATTTAGCTGGAGACTTTGGACTCTTATTGATGTTCACCATGGTTTTGAAGGGGCATGGGCAAAGACAGGTAAGGAAAGTGTAGTAAGATAGTAGTACATGGTAGCTGGAGGAAGAACATGAAACCAATCTAATAAATTGTCAGCTAAGTGATGAAACCCATAGTGGGAGTGTAATAACATAACCATTAATAGTTGAACTTTGTAAGGCATCAAGCTGCTGGGGGATTTCAGTGCCCTAGTGTTGATGCATGCTGCTTGGTAACATTGGATCTCAGGTACAGTGTAGGTCTGATCTCGCGACCTACCGGGCCATTAGGGAGCTTAGGGTGGTGGATCGTTGTCTCGAGCATTAGGGTTTAGGACTTGACCTTTGCTAATGTTAGGGAAGGGGGGGGGTGTCCATTATGGAATCTGGTCCATCCATCCAGGTAATACAGGGGGAGAGATATATATTAATTTTTGGCACAGAAGTCATGGAGATCTTCAATAAATCTCAGTATGGCTGAGCGCATGTCATGCCTTCTGATTAGGCAGGCCAGAAAGCCCCATTGGATGTTAGTGTGTAATCGCTCCAGTAAGGGCTTGTTGGCTCGTCTGCAAGTGAGGGTCTCAGTGGCCAGATCACAAAAAATTTGAAGTTTTTTTCCTTCATAGTAATGTAGTCTGACGAGGATGTCTCTTGGGTTGTTGCCTATTGCTTCATGGGGGTGTAGGGCATGATGTGTTCTGTCAAACCTCAAAGGAGAGGTGTGTGGCCTTTCCAAGAGTATTGAAGATGCCCCATGCCCTGTCCACCAAATTTGCATCCTAAGTGGCCTCAGTTAGCCCTCTGGTTCTCAAGTTATTGAGCTTATTTCTATTCTCCTGGTCATTGATATTATAGATGGCTGACCTGGTATTGATCCATGTAGAGCATTCCCGATCTTGGAGCTCAGAAATGCCTTAAGCATGGGAGTTGAGACAGTCTTCCACCCTTTTTAAAGCACTTGAATGTTTAGTCCTTATAGTGGAGCTTTATTGGTCCAAATCAGTAGATCCAGCTCAGACTCAGTACTGTTAAGCTCAGTATATGCTTCGTCAAGTCCGAGCCGCCCTGTGGTCAGGTAGGCTGTTGCAGTTATGTACAGTACCACCGCCTTACAGCAGTGATTCTGAGCATAGATATTTTCAGGTGGAGCTGGAGCTTCAGCTCTGACTGTTCCACCTTGGGGTTTCACTTTCCCATGTCTGCTGGTAAGATTATAGGCTAACTCCACTTTTTAAACTATGTTTTACATGTTTCACCTATATTTAAGTAAGCGGACTACCCCCTCTGACAGTGTGCAAGGGTTCTTCTTCCAAATGGCAGCTGTCACTTTTGAATTTTGCGCTTTTGTACAGGGCTCTACTCGCACAGCCGCATCATTTGTTTACAATCTGCGAATTAACTCAAAGTCCCATTTGCCACTGCGGCCAAATGGACTTGTAGTTCTCAGTGGAACACAAGTGTGTTGATTACCACATTGGTAGTTCATTGGTACTTCCTTCAACTTAGTAACTGAAAGTCCATACCTTGATATGGACAAGGAGCTGTTGGATAAGTCTGTAGAAGTCTGACCATTGCATCTATGATACACTGATCATGGTTGCAATGCTTTGCAGGCTCATTTAGAAAAAAAATATTAAATGAACATTATTTTTCTGCAAATATGGGTGCATTTATCATTTTATGCATGAGATGGAGTTAGCCTTTAACAGTTGCAGAAGTACAAGGGGTAACTGTAATCTTGGGAGTGCAGAGCGCAGCACAGGTTAGATACATCTCAAGCCTTCCACGACTAGTCTATGCCCTCCTAAATGAAGTTTCAGGCTTCAAAGAAGTGCAGATTATTTTATACATGGGTTTACCTATTACAAATTATTGTTGACTTGAGGACTGCATTTGAGTGCATCGATGAATCTTGGTTTTACATTTTGAAAGGTCTTTTTTTTACTTGTTTATTCTGTGTTGGACTTGTGAAAACTGATACGGATGTTCAGAAATGAATGCAAAGCCCATGTGATGTGCCTGAGGTCTTTTGTAAATACCATTTAGTGACAGTGTACCATTATGAACCTTCATTGCTATCTTTGCACCCAGTTTCGGCTCAGTGAGTTTGGCACCCTGGAAATCGTTAAAGATTCTCACACTTCTGTCGCTCCTCCTATGACCCAAAATCAAGAAAAAAACATTACAAGCATCACTTGCGTAGCCTTTAAACAGGGTATGTATATTTGGGATCTGTAAATGTTTGAATGTGTTTCCACCAGCTGTGCCAACCTTGACTTTCAATACGATTTCTTCTAGAGCATAAAGGCAACAGTGAGGGGAAACTTGAAGCAATGGAGAAAAAGGAGACAGCTGGGGAGGGGTAAGTTCAAAAAAGACAGAATCTATACTTCCTTAGCTGGAGAAAACAACCAGAGACTTTTTTTTCTAAATGGAGAAACAGAGATATAAATCAAAATAAGTAAAAAAGGAAACCTGCCCTAAGTAAGAAGGCTGCCATTGCTGACCTCCCTTTCTGAAAAGAAGGAAGTTGGTAATGCCTGCCTCTGTAATTCTATGAGTAAAAGTTTCTTTTAAACAAAGAAGCCGTTAATGATAGACTTATGTTGACTGCCACGTCTGTTCTCCTTCTGGTAATGCTGGTTGCCTGACTGTCTCTGGTTTAAGGCATTCTGAGTCACAGACCTGAATCAAGCATTCAGTTAGTGAAGGCAAAAACCTTGACCTATATACTTGTTTCATGGCCTCTGCCCCTGCACTATGCTCTCTGCACTGCTCTGCTGCACATACTGCCCACCATGAACCTTTTTCAGCATTGCCTGTACTTGAACTGGCACACTTTTTTGCTAGTTTTTATAAAAAGCATACCGCACCCTTTTTTCTCCAAGAAGAACCTTTAGTAAGGTAAATGGTGCACAAAGCCCCCAAGATCTGGCACTTTCTTGCCTCGGGAGTCCCTGCATATGCCACCATTGGTGCTATGCCAAACATGGCATCCCTCCAGGTGGGCTTGACTTGTTCATGCCAGCCTCCGCTGTGGCTGCTGTGCAGTGCACGGCATCCCTACAGCCATGCATGGGCAGTGGGTTGGAAACCCCTGGCTTACAATATTTAAGACTTTGTTCTCCTGAGTCTTGTGTATGAAGTATAATTTATTTATGTGTGAATTATTTGCACATTGCCACCGCTTTACTACAGTGAGGTTAAAACCTACATAATCGATAACAAAAACTGTTCGTTTATATAAGCTACAAGGGAATAACTTTTTATTTATGCCTATGTTTTGTAGCGAAAGCATACCACCTCCTATAGAGGAGCAATCAAATACATCACCCCCACTCACAGTGCCTACAGCCCCAGTGACCAGTACAGAGAGTGAGCGTCCTCAGAGACTGCGAAAAAAGAGAAAGCTGCTTTTGGACTCTGGGGATGAAGAGGATTTTATAGATGAAGAAGAGGTAGGTTGTAACTGTATTGCTTTATATTACCCTGATTGTTTACATACTGTATGTAGGTGGTGTGTTTTTAGAATTTTAACAGCGATAATATGGTATTTTATTTCTAGGGCCATTTCACTCAAAAGTGATATCTTAGTGGTAGGTGGAGCCAGTTCTTGACTTCTTCACACTTGCAAATAGGGCTGTTGGCGATTACATATGGGAGACCAGTGAGGGTTCCCAGCGATTTAGCCTCATTCGAAAGTGTAAATGAGGCCTGACAGTGAGATCTCTCTGCTATCAGTTTTTGTCCACTTGGAAGTTCAAGGTGCTCCTGCTCACTTTTGTTCCAATACATCCATTTGCCTTCTGCGAAAAGTGAAAAATAAATTCATGATTAATGGAATTTAGCGTTAAAGTGTTACTAAACCCAGGACCCTGCATTCACTGTATCTGGTCTCAGTACACAGAATATAGAAATGCAATTATTTTAGTAAATATAAACTGCTAAATACCTTTTCTTATCAGCAGTATATCGCAGTCTTGTGACTTCTATCTGTGTCTGGTTAAAGCTTGTAAGAGCAGTTTTCATTCTTCTCTGACTGTCCTATGAGGCTGCATGAGCCTTGACTCTCTGTCTGTACAGTGCTGATGGGCCCTGTGCTGATTACATGCACCCTCCCAAAAAAAGATACACACCAAACTGAGCATGTGCAGAGTTCCTCCAAGGCTCTGTACTAGCAGCAGATTTTGAGGACAGTAAAAGAAGGACGCAAACAAACACCCCACCCCCCCGGTTGGCCAACCTTATTTATTCCCTAGGAGCTCTGCTATAAAAAAATGTATAATGTTTGGAGGTTAGAAGTAATTTTCTAGCAAAAAATACTACCGTATATAATTGAGTATAAGCTGACCCGAATATAAGCCGAGGCACCTAATTTTACCACAAAAAACTGGGAAAACTTATTGACTCGAGTATAAGCCTAGGGTGAGAAATGCACAGCTACTGTAAGTGTAAAAGGGTCAACAATGCTAATTTGCAGCCTCACTGTGCCCATTTGCAGTCATAGGTCCCCCGAACTTAAAATTTGGTAGTCAATGGTTCCTAGATGCCCCCTAGCTGCAGCAAAAATTTGGGGTCTCTGGACTCAAAGGGTCCCGAAATGACATTGCTGCAGATGGACACAGTTGACCGACTTTGGGGCCCCGTATCTCGGGGCCACTTGGTGCTAGAAACCCACAATTTGGCTATGTTGTAGTGCTAGTTCCACTGGGTTCCACCCACCCAGCACTTTTCTGCAGCAGAGAATGACATTTTCCGAACCGACTTTGGGGCCCCGTATGTCGGGTCCACTTAGTGCTAGAAGACCCAAAGTCGGGTCGGAAAATGTCATTCTCTGCTTCAGAAAAGTGATTGATTCGAGTATAAGCCGAGGGGGCACTTTCAGCACAAAAATTTAAACTTGTAAACAAAAAGTGCCAGAAAAAGCCTGGTCTTAAAGTGGGTTTAAAAAAGCAGGAGACTTAATAAAAAAAAAAAAAAACTGAATAAAAAAGACCTGATAAAAAAAACTTTTCTGTCTACTCTCCTTGTGCTGTAAGAGAGTCTGATAGGAAAACCCAAATAGCACTAAAGAACACTGGATTGTTAAGATTGTGCTGTCCGGGAACAGTAGCGCTTGGCACAAACCTTTTACCATGATGACAAATACAACTGTGAATATATGGGTGGTTTGATTAAAGTGATCAGGGCAATGCTTCTTCCTTTTTTTTTACTTTTTTTTTTTAAATAAACATGTTATACTTACCTGCTCTGTGCAGCAGTTTTGCACAGAGCAGCCCCAATCCTCATCTTCTCAGGTCCCCCGCTGGCGTTCCTGGCCCCTCCCTGCTGTCGAGTGCCCCCCAGAGCAAGCAGCTTGCAATGGGAGCACCCGAGTTGAGCCACTGCTCTGTGTGACCATTCAGACACGTAGTTGCGGTTCGGCCCTGCCCCCTCTTTCTCCTCATTGGTTCACTGGCTGTGATTGACAGCAGTGGGAGCCAATGGGGAGGCATAGACCCAGCAGAGTCGAGGCACCCATGCACATCGCTGGAGAAAGATCAGGCTTAGGTAAGTATGGGGGGGGGGGGCGGCTGCTGCACAGAGAAGGTTTTTTTACCTTCATGCATAAAATGCATGAAGGAAAACCTTAAGCCTTTAGAACCACTTTAATAAAAAAAGAATAGTCATTCTTGGGTATAAAACATTTAAAAGTTTAAATTGCAAAGTCTTAAAGTGTATCTATGGTCAACATTTTATAAACCTATTTTTTTTTTCAAACTGAATTTCAATTATTTCTAGCCTACTGCTATTACTCTGTAAGAGCTTCAAATCCTTGATTGCTGTGATATTTACAGAGCATAGTGAATAAGTATGCACTGGTGTGTCACACATTTCGCAGAGCCTGCCTTTTGAACTGCAGAAATGCTGAGGAGGGGTTTCAGGAGGCAGAGTCAGTACAGTAAACGTGCACCATCAACACTTACTACAGGCGGCATGTTAACATGAGATATATAATACTATGTAGTAGTATGTAGAAAACCAAAGTAATGGGCAAAGAAAAAGGTGTAAAACATGCAGGGAATTCAGAGAGTTGTGGACAGAGAGCGCTAGCAGATAGGCAGCAATCACAACAGGAAATTCGATTTTTTTTCAAGTAAGTTTAAGCCTCATTCACACAGGACGTACAAAAGCATACGCACGTAGAGGGCCGTGTCACTGTGTGAGTTTGGGGACGAGCACCCACACAGATGTTAGGTTAGGAGCAGTGGCTGTGTCCTGTCGATAGGACTGCCTGCACAGGGATGCACTGATCCCCTGTGCTTCCACTTGCAGGTAAACTCGGCCCTCCACAGGAATATGCTTTAGTACCCCCCCATGTGAACAAGGCCTTATATTGGACTATCAAAAAAAAAACAAAAAACTATTATTTGTATTGATAGTGCAATGCTGATGTTGTAATTTTGAAAATGTATTCTGTGACTATAGATCTCCTTAAACACGGTCACTTTTATGCTTATTATTCACTAATAGGATAAAGTCAGAGTCCACCACAAAGGTCGAAAACCTTCCAAGCAAACAAAATCAGGTATGGTAGAAGGGCCAGTGATGTTAATGATAATATTCTAAAGGTACCCATAGACAGGAGATGATTGCCTGAACGAGCAGTTCTTTGTCAGAATCTTCCCATCTGTTGGTGTCTTTGGTTACTTTAAGGTGACTGTATGATTTTCTTTTTTACTTTTTTTTTTTTTTAACTATTTAACTTGTATTGGTTCAGCTGTCCTTGTTATAGATGATGCACACTATGTTTGTAATTCTTTATTATGATTCTTTAACAATTAGCACCCACGGCCAAGAAGAAATCATGGAACTGGGTCTCTTACCTAGAAGAAGAGAAGATGCCAGCAGCTCCTCTAAAACTCTTCAAAGAGGTAACTTCTGTAATAATCTGCACTTGGGAAATGTTTCTGATGACAAAATTGTATGATAAACCTTATAGTTTATACACCTTAACCAGTTAAAGTGGCACAGAATTCAAAAAGTGAATGTTGGCTAGGTTGTACGGACCATCTAAAAATGTTAATTTTTCCTAAGCAAAGGAGCGGTTTACCATCCTGCCTCAAATGCTGGCTTTAAATGGCATGGCTGTTGAAACCCAGATTCCCACAATGCTAAATGAGAAGAAACTTTCTGTATGGTCTTTCATGAGTAACATCAAGGGGCAGATTTTGGCACGTATGATCTTGTATTCTGAAAACAAGTCCTGCTGTCAGAAAACTATAGCACAGTGAGGATTCCTCTATCCACCTCCCTTGTATGGACGGGGGAATCCATACTTTTTTTTTTTTTGTTTGTTTTTTGATCAGCCTTCTGGCTGATCAAAAAAAAAATCCATGTGATCAGTTTGACTTTTTTTAGAAATTGGCATTGATATTTAAAATGTGACTGATCATGCCACAAAAAATGCTTTTATTTAATGATGGTGATCATATGAAGCCATTTATTATCATGTAGTTGCCTGACTCCTTTTTAAATCATAATGATAACAGAAATCAAAAGTTTACATGCCATGGAATGTTTGGCCTTGGTACAGACACAAGGTAACACATTAAAATGACAATTAAAGGTTAATTTCCCACATCTGTGGCTTTTTAAATTGCAATTAGTGTCTTTGTATAAATGGTCAATGAGTTTGGTAGCTCTCACATGGATGCACTGAGCAGGCTAGACACTGAGCCATGGGGAGCAGAAAAGAACTGGTCACTGCGTTTTATTTGCCTGTGTACAAATTCTCTTGTAGGTGGCGGTACAACCCACAAGTCTTTAAATTCCTGTCCCTCAATGAGCCCAGGTTCACACTGAGCTGCGGGAATGAAGCCGTGCGAGTTCAGCTGAACTCGCACAATTTTCACTCCCACATGTCAGTCCTAATTTCAGCTGCAATTTCAGAGGGATCTGTGCAGGTTTCTGCACAGATGTCAATGTAAATAGCAGCCCGAAATCGGAAAAAGTAGTACATAAACGACTTTTTGAAATCGGTGCGCACCGCAAATGCAGCGTCGCACCAATTAGGACGGTGCCATTACCGGCAATTGCTGCCGATTTGACATGTCAAATCGTACCAATGTGAACCAGGGCTTACTCCCATTTTATAGATTTGCTTTTTTGGGGCTTATATTACCGTATAACAGGGTTGTTTTTTAAGTACATGCAATATAGGTTAGTAAAATGTGCCTGAATGATACCTGAAACTAGGTTGCTTAGTTTTTTTTTTCAGTGAATAAAAAGGTTATTTTTTGTGTTTTTTTTTTTTTTTCTCTTTTTTGATCTCTTGATTTGCAGAATAAAGTCAGAATTTTTTATCTCTAATATTCTAAAAATGATCACTTTTTAGGAGGAATAAATCCATACTTTTTTTTTTTTTTTTTTTTGTAAAATATGTAGAAAATTAAATAATTCTTAGACGTTAAGGCATTATTTGTTAATTTTTTTTTTGCTGAAAGTTACCCTATAACCCCAGACAATTCTATTTATTTTTTATTTTTTTCATTTAAAAGTTTATTAAGCAAAAGACAGTACAAAGAAAGTAATGCAATTGTTTGTAACATAGGTTCGTAACATATAAACTTATTACAAAAGCATACAGTGTCAGTATGTAGCATATTATCAACTGATTCACCAGCTATTGCATTGATGGTGTAATATTTATAATCCTCATTAACTGAATCAAACTCAGTCTAAACAGACGTAGCATAGGTGTCAAGAGGCTATATTAAATCAGAATGAAAAGAAAAATCCAAAACTAAGAATAAAGATGGTTCACAGGTAGGGTATAGGTAGGGGACAGGAGTACCCATGTGGGGGTGTTATAGGTAATGTTCTTGTCTCTTATTGACGAGATGAAGAGGATGGAGTGGTCAAGAGACTGGTAAATGAATGAGGTTCACCCAAGCGTTTGAGGTGTATTCACCCAGTTGTCAGGCTATCATATGCTAAAGAGTATTTAATTTGGTGCCAGGCTGACCATGTTTTGTGGAACTTGTCAGAGGTTTCATTTGCTATGGCTAGTGTTTCTTCCATTTTCAGGATATGGTTTACTGTAAGGGCCCATTCTTTAAAGGAAGGGGGTGGTAGACAGTTGCCAATATTTGGGAATCAGGGATTTTGCAGCAATCAGGAGATGCTTGGTCAAGGATCGTTTGTATCTACCCAGGGGGAACTTATAGATATGCAAGAGGCAGCAGGCAGGTGTGAGTTCAATCTTGGTTTCTGTAATGTGGAGGATCAATCTGCAAATTTTGCTCCAGTAGGTAGGTAGCTATCTTAGGGCATTGCCACCAGATGGGAAACGTATCGCCTCTGTTTTCAACATATCTCCAGCACAGAAGTCTATATATATATATATATATCTATATATATATATTTTTTTTTTTTTTTTTTCTTAAAGCAGGTAAACTATAGAATAAAACAATGGTAGTTTAATGTTTAATGTTGCATGATATTTGCTCAACTGTTTAATAAATGCATATTTCAAGGAAAAAATACACTAAAATGAATTTTAGTGCAAACAAACACCATAAAACACAGTTTGTTTTATATAATATAAAATATGGGGTTGCATTGTGTAAATGGATACATGTCAAGTCTTAAAATTTGCGTGTGCCACTGAAACCACAAAAAATTATGGTACCCCAAATTCCCCATAGGTGACGCTCTAAAAACCCTTGACATAATATACATTTAAAGTTAATGATTATTTACTGCCCTACAGTATTTGCTCTCACTCCACCACTCATAGGGATACCTCACATATGTGTTGCAGTTAATGCTTACAAATACGTGTGCAGTAGCAGCCATGATCTTGTATATCAGGACATTAATAACTGTACCTTGGTAGACAAGGGGCTAAAAACAACATTTTTAGCCCCTATCCTAAACAAGGATGAAAATAAATGTCCCTTGTATGGCCATTGGAGAAAACTAGGGAAGGAAAGTATATTTTTTTTGCCTGCAGCAGTTAATCCGCTTTCTCCTGAAGAAAGGTTGAATCTTCTACTTAATTTGGTTCTGCACCAGTATATATTTTATGTTTACAATACCTTTTTTAAAATTATATTATTTCAGCATCAGTCTTTCCCTCAGTCACGTAATGGATTTAAAGTGGGATACAAGCTGGAAGGGATAGATCCTGAACATCCATCTTTATACTGCGTCCTAACTTCAGTCGAGGTAAGAGTTTTCACTCTTAACATTTGTATCATGTATGGGCAGGGTGGTTGTACTAAAGTCAATCGCTTGATCAACTAAAAGTGGATGTAAACCCAAATTTTTTTTTTTTTTTTTTTATGTCATAATGTAGAGTATAAGATTTCCTATCATTTGAGCCCAGTCTTGCTACAAAGAGTTAATCCAGCTCTGAGCGATCCTCTTTTATTGATAAATCTTGACAAACAGAGAAAAACTTTGTCAAATCCTCCCCCTTGCTGTGAGTGACAGGTGATTTACATATCTCGTGCACTAGCCTAAGAGACATGCATTATTTTTTAATTCCCTCCCACTCCTTTCTTCTGCTGCTCTGCCAAGATTGGATGTTGCACACCTCAGCATAATTGGGCATGCTGAAGTCATGTGTTACTTTCCTGTCTTTTCACTGGATGTTAGAGATCATAGCAGAGGTTCGGTGTAAGAAATACACAGGAGAAAATGCATATTGACAAGCGGAGTGTAGAGGTGGGCGGGGAGTCTACTGACATCACAACTCCACCCACCGAGCTCCAGACAACAAACCCACCCACAGAATCTGCAGTTTTTTGGGTCTCAGACAGAGGAGAGACATTTGACAGGTAAAGATACATGAAGGAGGCATGTATATGCTTATAGATCACCCCTATGGCAGTAGTTTAGAAAGGATGACATTGGGTTTACATCCACTTTAAGTACAATCGGCTCGTCAAGCTTTTCTCCGCGATCACTGCCGGCGGCTATAGCAGCTGGCAGTGATTATTGTATTCTGATAGCTGGGGAACCTCCTACTCAGAATACACTGTGTTGATGCAGGAATCAAACAATTTTCTATCCTGCAACCACAAATTGCTTATGCTTTAAGGTGCCCATACACTAGAGGAAAAATCGTTCAAAATGACGTCATTTGGACAGTTTTTTTCTTCCAGTTAATGGGCAAAAATCGATAATTGGCTGTGGTTTTTTTTGAGACAAAAAATCGAAGGAAAAGTTTGGAAAACCTTTTCCAAACGGGTGATAAATTGAAAGGTTAATGTGTTTCTCATCCAATAAAAAAACAAACTGTTGGCACTGCGCATGTGTGAAAAACATACAACCAACAAGATAGGCAATTTTTATATACTCGAGTATAAGCTGAGTTTTTCAGCACTTTTTTTTTTTTTTGTGTGCTAAAAATGCCCCTCTCAGCTTATACTCGAGTCTGTGTCCATCTGCATACCTGAACAGCCCGTGTCCTGCTCAGATAGCGGCCGACCAGTGTAAAAAAGCCGCGCCTCCTCCTCGTCCGTGGTAGGTGGAACACTGTTTCCCAGCAATGAGTCAGTGTTCCGCCTATCACGGATGAGGACAAGGAGGAGGCGTGGCTTTTGTACACTGGATGGCCGCCATCTGACTGCATGACACGGGCTGATCAGGTATGCAGATCGGCACAGTGAGGCTGCAAATGGGCATTGTTGACCCTCTTTTTCTACTTACAGTAGCTGCTGCATTTCCTACCCTAGTATATACGGTACCCATTTTTTTTTTTTATTTGTAAACGTTCCCTGAAAATTTTTTATTAATAAAAATAGACCAAAATAATAAACTATTTTTTATTGTTCAAAAATCAGTCATTACATGATGGCAATATCGTTTGCCCCCATGGCCATGTGTTAGTTTTTCGTCAAACGTGTCTGAACGACTTGTGTATGGCTAGCATTAGACTTGAGATGAGTGATTTGCTGTGAATGAGGTTCAATATGGCTTATGCACTTTGCAGGAACGTTACAGTTCACTGTCTTGCTTGAATTGCATCCATTTAATGCAATTGGCATTGGATTAAGCATTTGCATAACTGGATGATTTTCCTACATAGTACTAGATTCTTCTAACTGCCTTTTATTGTCCCTAGCTTCAAATTTATTTGCCTACAGGTATCTCGAATTTAAAGTAAACCTTTAACTTTGTGTCAAAAAGCAGAGTAATACTCAGATGTTGAGCACATCCTAAAGAGAAGCTCCAGTCCCTTTCACACATGCGGACCGTTCATTTTATCAGTTCAGTCACGCCACAAAGTATTCATACGTTTTTCATCTGTGCTCATCAGTTTTATTTTATTTTTTTATTTTTACATCCACTACCAATGCAAAAACAGATGAAAAACTGACTATTTGTCAGTTTACATCAGTTTTTCGTCAGATCCGTTTTTTTAACAGAAGAAAAATAGAGCTTTGATCAGTTTCAAAAAATGGATGACGACAGATGTGGATCTAAACTAATGTGAATGGATGATCATCTACCTACATCTGTTTTTCCATAGAGATGCATTTATGTCCGTTTTTTCATCCATCAACGGATGGATGAAAAAACAGGCAAATTGACAGCATGTGTGAAAGGGGCCTAATTCTTTTTTTATTTAAAAGCCAGCAGCTTCAAAAACTGTGTAGCTTTATTACTTTTAATAAACAGACTCAGACCTGTCCCAGGATCCAGCACTTTGCTTACCTGAGCCCTTTGTTCCACCAGTTTCAATCCCCGGTGGCGGCATCTTAACTGTGGGAACCCAGCTGGGAGAGCTTGCAGCTTCACAGCCAGGTGCCCACTGCGTATTGTGAATTTTCCCACAGTCTTTTGGGACCTGTGATGCGTCCCAGAAGACTGCGGTTAAGGAGGGGGATGGAGAACTAAGCGATTTCAGCAGAAATGGGAGCGGGCACCTGTCAAAACAAGATAGAAACTATCATAAAAGACTTAAAAGTAGAGCTGTTACTGATTAAAATTTTTGTGTTCGATTAATCGTTTTTTTTTTTTTTATCGACTAATTTGGAATAATTATAACGCACATACAGATCCAACTACTTTTAGCTGATTAGTACACAGTAACTTGGAGATACGGGACTATCAAGGGTACAAACTTATGAATTCACACACATATATATATATATATATATATATATATATAATTATTTATTTGAAAAAGAATCTATATAAAAAAATACAGATTGCAATGTTGCCTATTCAAGTCTATACACATAACCTATATACAGGAAATACTGTGAGCGTGATACATAAGCGTGATACGACCAAAATTTTCAACATGTTTCGCCGATATGGCTTCCTCAGGAAAAAGACGTATCATATAAAGATAAACAGGAACCTTGCCTTGAGGCGATTCAGTTCGCAGTTGTAGCGCTATACAAATCATTCATTCATTCAGGAACGTATTTCCTCTAGGTGTACATAACAGAACAACAAAAAAAAGAGAGAAAAAAGACAAAATTAATGAATAAAAAAGACAATAACTTTTGCAAATACGTGGCCACACAGCTCATACAACAAGCCCGTAGGTCCCTTAATGGACCCCCACTAAGACCAAAAGATCCCCCTACCTCCAAAATGGGGGACATCTGGATCAACTTCAGTCAAAAAGATTTCCCTGGGATCGGCCCCGCGACTTCACCTCTAGATATGATCCACACATAACGGCCAGATAACCTGTAGGGAGGGATTAACTTAATGCTTTTAGCTGATCTCCCTGCATTGCAACTCTGCGTTAGTCAGTGGTAAATGTGGTATACACTATATACAATCACCCGACACTAGTTTCCACAATCCATGACTTAACTTCACAGTTCACACAAATACGTTTTAAATTTAAACTTTAGCACTGACGTAAGTAATTTTTTATTTTTTTTTATTTATTATTATTTTATTTTTTTTCACAGTAGCGTGACAATCCCTCCACCACCGGTCTAACTAATCACTCTCACCTTATGGCATGGGCCCCTGTGCAAACAGGTGGTCATGCAAGCGGGTATCAAAAGGGTCAACGCGGACCATAAACTTCTCTCACGTCTCCTTAGATCTCAGCAAGGACGCCAGGTCATTGGTAGAAAGAAAAGATCTAAGTGCTCACCGCTTAAGTATAAGATAACATTTTTGTGTTCAAACACAAACTACTCACATAAAGATGATAAAAACACAGCATGTAAAGCCGACAATCGTGTTAGTTCCGTAGGGCAGCAGAGGGTGACGTCATGGGTAGCTCCTCCCCCATACACGTTACGTTCAATCAGAACTTCAACATCACGGACTCCTCCCCCCTTTCCTTCGTTAGCAGATGGAGGCACTTGGGGAAGGGGGAGGAGTCCGGTGAAGTCGATGTCCGTGACGTCACCGGATCTCCGACGGAACTCCCTCAAGACCCGGAAGCCGGTGGAGAGGTGAGTACCAATCAAAAAAATTTTGATCGATCAAAAAAATTTATCGAGGAATTAATCTTTAATTTCCACAGCCCTACTTAAAAGATTTGATTTTTACATATCTTGCTTTTTAAAAAGGTCCAAGGTTATCGAATGCGGCTACATTTTGATGGATATCCAGATTGCTATGATTTTTGGGTTAACGCTGATTCTGTGGATATACATCCAGTAGGATGGTGTGAGAAAACTGGACACAGACTTACTCCCCCTAAAGGTAAGAAAAAAAAATGCAATTTATAAAATTTCTTCTGTATTTTATTACTGTAATTCTAGTTAGTTGAGTTTAAACAGAAATTAAAAATGCATTTATCAGGTGTGGAATGCCTTTAAAGTCTTTACTAGGCGCCAGTATCAGTCCATTATAGGATGGGTATGCAGAGAGGGACAGTCGGACCTGGAAACAAGAGGCTGCCGCTATGACATAAGAGCAGACATATGGCCAGACTCGTGACCCTCGCGACTATGATGGCCTCTGTGCTTTGCCTAGGGACAATCTCCTGCTCGGCATGTACTTGACTCGGAAGATTCTCTTACACCAGATGCAGAGGATCTTTGAACAAGGAGAGGCGAACGATGGATTGTTGGCATGGCTGGCAAATGAGTGTTCGCCCTCTGCTAGCTTTGCATGTATTGCTGACCCTTCAGGACTATTTTGACAGATCCCATACAGATTAACCATAGTTTTGTTTCTTACTATCGGGCTCTAAAGCTCTAAAGCAGGAATCTTCAAACTACGGCTCTCCAGCTGTTGCGGAACTACACATACCATGAGGCATTGTAAAAGTCTGACATTCACAGACATGACTAGGCATGATAGGAATTGTAGTTCCTGAACAACTGGAGGGCCATAGTTTGAAGACCCCTGCTCTAAAGTATCTTAGCGTGATCTTGGAGAAAATCTACTTTCCAGTTTTTATCACTAGAGCTACCTAATTATCTAGAGACAAACTTGAAAGAGGTACAGATTACAGTGGTCTCCTTCCAGTCTGGGAAAACACCTGGATCGGACAGGCTTCCTGCAGAATTTTTCACTTCCACGCAATGCTGCAATGTTTGTTGGAGGTGTGCTCTCTGCTGGCTTCTGTGTAGGAGGCAATTGTGGTGCCCAAAACTGGTAAGAACCCAGAACTCTGCTCCTCATATTGTCAAATTTATTTTCCTAATGTGGACGCTAAACTCCTCTAGCCTGCCGCATAAACTTTTGTAATTGCAGCCTTAGTACATGCTTACTAATTCGGAATCATGTTGGGTAGGGCTACCGACAATATTTGTAGAATATTCATGCACTTGGCTCTGGCTTCCCTGGACCACCTGGGGGTGGTGGCTTCCCTGGATGCTGAAAAAGCATTTGACTCTTTAGAGTGGACATACCTCTGGGCAGTCCTATGGAAATTTGGATTTGGTCCCCAATTTATCTTGTTGATGAAGCTTCTGTATTCAGCCCCAACAGCTTGAGTGTGGAAGATAGATACTATATGTGAACTGTTCCCTCTCCGATTCAGTACAAGGCTGGGGTGTCCTCTTTCCCTGGCCCTGTTCGCAACTGGGGTTGGAACCCCTTTGCGGAGGGTATTACTGTTGGCCCACTAGAGGGGACACACTCTCCTTATATGCAGAGAAAACCCTTTTGTATCTGACATCTGTAGTGATGCCTCTTCCTCTCTCCATCAGGCCCTTAATAGTATAGAAGCATTTGGTTCCTACCCCGGGGTTAGAATTAACTGGGATAAATCTGTTCTATTCCCACTATATATCCTTTCTGCCCAAGATTGATATGGGCACTCCTCTTTGTTGGATGAATTCACCTACCCTACCCTTGGTAGAAAGTTTTATAGGCTTCTTTCTTCTTTCTCCAGCCCAAGGTTAATCCAGCGGTGACAATTAAAGCAGCTATAATGGGTTCATGATTAAGTACATGATGGGCACTACATTTTGAGTCTGGAATCGCGCCAGAGCCGCATACTCCTCTGTAGGGGTAACCCCCTCGTTCCTTCAGTTTGCCAGATCCCCACCTGTGGGCAGTTAAAGGGGTCACCACCTTGAAACATATGGTGGATGGGATGCTACTGCAAATAATGAAGTGAAATCCAAATTTTCACTTCCTAACCAAATGTTCTTCTGGTACCTGCAGCTGTGGCATTTGGTGGGATGGTGTGGGAACCTATATTGCTTACATGATCTTTGCTACAGACATATTTAGTCAACTTAGGAAAGATTGATTTGGAGGTGAGCCGATATGTTAAACTTTTTATTTTCTACACTGTGTTCTATGCACAAAGGGAAATCTTGCTTCAGCTGGCCTCTCTTCCTACCCTAGCTGCCTAGAAGCCCACCATTAACAGAGACCTCCTCCTGTACAAATTGACTTATAAAAGTAGGAATTACCCAAGAAATTTCAGCAAAATTTTGGTCAGCCCAGATAGATGCCCAGGGTACTTAATGAGGGAGTCCACCAGAAAAAAAAATTATTAAAAGCCAGCAGCTACAAATACTACAGCTGCTAACTTTTAATAAATGGACACTTACCTTTCCTGGAGTCCAGCGATGTCGGCAGCCGAGGTCGCTCAATCGCTCGGCTCTCGGCTGCTGCCGCTGCCATTCTCGGTGAGGGAATCAGAAAGTGACGTGTTGCGGCTTCCTGGTTCCTTACTGCACATGGGCGAGTCGCGCAGCGCAATGAGAATGCTCCGCGCTGTCTCTGGGACCCATGTGTGTCCCAGCAGACAGCGTGGCAGGACAGGAAAAGGCATAGACTCCCGTGGGAGTCTATGCCCGGAAGTGGGTGCAAATACATGTCTTAGACAGGTATCTGCACCCCCCTCTCCCCTGAAAGGTGCCAAATGTGACACCGGAGAGGGGGAGGGTTCCGAAAAGCGTAGGTTCAATTTTTGTGTGAGCCTCCGCTTAAAAAATGTTACATGAGGCGTGGCCTTTGGGAAGGCCATTGGCTTTCTTTTCTCTGTGCTTCAGGCAATTCCTTTGAGCTCTGCTCTGTGGATCCCTCGGATGGACTCCCAACACCCCTCCCCTTACTTCCTCTGCTTTCCCTCCTTTTTTTTTTTTTTTTCTCCTCCTATGTGTGCTTCCACCCGGGGTGGTTACTATCCAAAGACGATTATCCTCTGCTTCCCTTGTGTGAATCGCAATAGTGAATATTTATCTCTTCGAATGATCGCAGGGAAAAAATGCATTCGGATCAAGATTTCACACTAATGTTTGATGGTTTCTTACATTTTTGTTTTCAGGTTATAAAGATGGAGAGTTTAGCTGGCCTTCCTACTTAAAGCAATGCAAGTCACAAGCTGCTCCAAAGACATTATTTAAAAGTTATAACACGGTGAGATAACCTAAATATACCAATATGCTTTAGCTGATATGCTTTTTTTTTTTTTTCTAGTTTGTAGTTTGAGCACATGGTGCTGTGCCTGTGGCTGCATTTAAAGTCCAGCTGAAAGTTAAATTTAAATTCGCTGAATTAATTCCAGGTGCATTAAAACACAAGTGTTTTTTAATGTATTACAAATTGTTTCCTTTCTAAAGCAGCTACAGCCTAAATAGAAAAGTCAGTCCTCTGCCAGCAGCAGAAGAGTGGGACCTTTGTGCCCTGTGGGAAAGCAATGGTCTCTCTGCATAGGTCTGATATGCCCCCTACAGAGTCAGACTTATAGCTTTGATTTGGCAGGGTATGTGTCCAAAAAAAAAAATCACTGCTTCCCTATTGAGAGCACAGGTCCCATTCTGCATCATACTGGCAGAGAACATTCTTTTCTTTTTCATACATCAGGGACACAGTCAGGCTAATATTCTTTACCTGCTGGGTTATACTCCATCTCTAGGTGAATGGACACTGGTAGACCAAAGGTCTTTAGACAGGAAGTGATCCCCCTATATAACTCCTCCCATAAGCTGTGGGACACAGAGCAGGCTCTGAACAGGCACTTGCAGCGGTTAATTTCTCCTTACCCGGGTCACGTGAGTCACCAAGTGTTGCTTGGCAGGCTAAAGGTGCTTAGCAGGATTGTTACATAGGGGCTTGGTGAGCCCTTTTAAAAGGTCTCCCTTCTGTGGTGTTTTAACCGCTTCCCGACCGCCTAACGCAGATATACTGCGGCAAAATGGCACGGGCAGGCAAAATCACGTACCTGTACGTGATCCTATAAATGCCTGCCCGTGGGTCGCGCTGGCGACCCGGTCGGGAGCTCCGTGACCCCGGCCGCGGGACCAGCGGACCCGATCGCCGCTGGTGTCCCGCGATCGGGTTACGGAGCTGGAGAAAGGGGAGAGGTATGTGTAAACAAACCTCTCCCCGCGCTTCCTACTCTGCCTGTCATTGATTGGCTGTTCCCGGTCATCGGGAAAGCCGATCAATGACGTCAGCCCCGCCCCCTAATGTAAAAAAAAACACACACGTCACAGCCCATAACCCCTCCCCTCCCCCTAGTGGTTAACTCTTTCACTACAACTATCATTTATACAGGAATCAATGCATTTAAAGCGGTTCTGCACCCATTTCATTTAGTAAATCTCTTTGCCTTCCAAATCAGGCAAAGAGTACTAAATGAAATGTGTTTTTTTTTTTTTACTTACCTTGTAATTGATGACTTGCTGTCTTCTGTCTCTTCGGGGGTGGGCGGGGTCTCTGCGTCGATCGTCGTCAGGTCGCACTGTCTCCTGGGATCTGGTGTCATTGTTCCCAGGAGTCAGTGCGGACATCTTCCGAAATCTCGCGAGATGTCGGCAGATGTGCCGTTACTGCGCACGCGCGAGTAACGGCGGTGCATGCTGGGCCATCTAAAGTGCCTGTGGGGTTTCACATGCCCACAGGCAAGATGGACCCCAGCAGACAAGAAGAAGATGAAGAATTTTATCGGAGGAAAACCGGCGGCGATCGAGATGGAAGATGGAACAGGTAAGTCCCCCAATTGAGCTATATGCCCTTGGCATATAGCCCAAAAAAAAAAAAAACGAGTGCAGAACCGCTTTAAATAACATTGATTGCTGTATAAATGACAATGGTCCCAAAAATGTGTCAAAAATGTCCGATGTGTCCGCCATAATGTCGCAGTCACAATAAAAATCGCTGATCGCCGCCATTACTAGTAAAAAAAAAAAATATTAATAAAAATGCTATAAAACTATCCCCTATTTTGTAAACGCTATAACTTTTGCGCAAACCAATCAATAATCGCTAATTGCAATTTTTTTTTACCAAAAATATGTAGAAGAATACGTATCTGCCTAAACTGAGGAAAAAAAATTTTTTTAATATATTTTTGGGGATATTTATTATAGCAAAAAGCAAAAAATATTGCATTTTTTTTTCAAAATTGTCGCTCTATTTTTTTTTATAGCGCAAAAAATAAAAACCGCAGGGGCGATCAAATACCACCAAAAGAAAGCTCTGTTTGTGGGGAAAAAAAGGACGCCAATTTTATTTTGGAGCTACGTCGCACGACCGCGCAATTGTCAGTTAAAGTGACGCAGTGCCGAATCGCAAAAAGGGGCCTGGTCCTTTGGCTGCAAATTGGTCCGGGGCTGAAGTGGTTAATACTACACCCAAGTACTCTCTTTTTGTGTCTGGTAAATGTCTTCAGAAAAGAGGAGCGGGATTAACACTACAGGGAAGGGCACACCTATGTCATCAGTAGTTCCTGATGAACCTAGTCCTATCCCTAGTGTTGTATCCCCTGAAGGACCAGAGGCTTCCGGGCAATCTGAGCCACTGCGCCTATCTGGTATTGTGCCCCCTGTCGTTTTACGTCGCTATTTTGAAGAGGAATATCGTTATTATGGCAGCAGCTAGCTGCCATAACCCTGGTATCCTCTTCTTCAGTGGGCGGTCCACTTTCAGATAAAAGTGGTCTCTGGTGGATTCGCCGCAAGATCACTTTTATCGGCGACGGGATAGGGCCCCCCCTCCCGCCGCACTCCGGCGCCCTCAGCCGCTTACCAGAGCCGCCGGTAGCGACAGAGGCGATCGGGTCTGCTCCCCGACTTGGTATGGAAATGAGTGATTGGGAGAGGGCCCCCACCCGTCTCCATATCATTGCATGGCGGAAGCGACGTCAAAAACATCACTTCCGCCCATAGCTCTTAAAGGGACATTTTTTATATTTAATTTTTTTTTTTTAATTGCATTTTTTTGTAAATCTGAGGTTTTTGACCTGCAGGGAACCATACTTGATCCTTCATCATGTTACGACTTGTTCCATCCTTTTTGCCAAAAGTGGTGTCGGCCTTCCATTTCAATCAGGACATTATTTTGCCTTCTTTTTTCTCTCAGCCTCGCTCGGCAGAAGAGGGACGACTGCATTCATCGGACATTGTCCGGGCAGTCAAGGTTTATTTGTCTAGATCTGCAGAGATCCGAGGATCAGACTCCGTTTTTGTTTTACCAAAAGTACCCAAGAAGGGGCAGGCAGCTTCCAAGGCTTCCATCGCCAATTGGGTCTGTCAATTGATCATTCAGGCCTACGGTGTGAAACGTAAATCTCCTGAGAGCTCATTCTACCAGGGGTGTAGGAACCTCCTGGGCTTTTCACCATCAGGTATCTGTGGCTCAGATTTGTAAGGCTGCTACCTGGTCTCCAGTGCATACTTTCACAAAATTTTATCAAGTGGATGTTCGAGCAGCCGAAGATTCGGCTTTCGGCTACAGTGCACTGCGGGCTGCCGTACACGTTCTGATGGCTATTGTTTGGCAGGGTGTCTCCCTCCCCCTCAAGGCTTTTGTTCTGGGACATCCCAGCAGGTAATGAATATTAGCCTGACTCTGTGTCCCATGATGTATAAAAAAACAAACTGTAAGACTTTGCATACCTTTTTTATGTTTTGATGCACGTGGAATGTGTTTAGTTAATTAGCGCAACACATCGTCTTCATGTTTACAATACCCAAGCACTGTCTTCACTTTCTCTTCATCATTTAGTAAGGGCTAGTTCACACACAGCGCAGTGACTGTCTTTTTTCCACACTGGCTAAATGCCATTGACTGGTTGGGCAGATAGAAAACAATTATTTTCTATGTGCCCTGTTGCACTGCAGCGCAGCCTGAAAGTGCAGTGAGCTGCGGTAAAATGCAGACATACTGCATTTTACCACAGTGTACAGGTAGGCACCACATGTCACCCCAGCACAGCGCACCATGCTGCTGTGTGGAGACATGAATGAAGTGTCATTTTTTGCGCTTATAAAGTTTAAAAAAAACGAAGGAAACTGTGATACACTGAAAAATGCATCGTACCACCCCCACACCATGGCTCACTGCAGTCAAAAACTGAAAACCCGGTAATGTGAACAGGCCCAGAAAAGGAAGCGGAACACTGCTATGTTTGGGTTACATTGGCCCATGCAAGCTGAAACTAAATTTTTCTAGTTGCATGTGCTCTTTATGTCATAATGCATATTATGATGACATGATTATGAACCACTCCACCGCTTCATATACTTGCTAAGCAACTCAAGCCAGGTTGTCCACAGCAGGAGCTTCTCCAGTAGGCATTCGTGTTTTTTATTTTGATGAGATTAATACCTTAAGTATTCTGCCCATTTATCTTTTTTGTTCAACCATTTTTGTTGTAAATATTATTCAGTTCATGTTTTGTACTCATTTGTTTACAGCCAGTAACGCCCTCTGGTTTCCGTGTGGGTATGAAACTGGAAGCTGTGGATCGGAAGAATCCTTCACTACTATGTGTGGCTACAATTTCAGATATTGTGGAGAACAGACTACTTATTCATTTTGACAGCTGGGACCACAGTTATGATTACTGGTAACAGCCATCTTTTTTTTTTTCTCTCTTCTAAAATACAATTACACTTTACTAGCCTAGTCTTTTACATACCAAACATATCATCTTCCAAGGAACTAATTGCATGGAACACGCATTCCTATTCTGATCCATGGCTACATTGTGGCAGTAGCTTCACCCAGGCTGAATGGTTAATTCTGATATAGGGAGAGAGACCACTACAGTACTAGTTGTGAGCTTGTGTTGTGAAAAACACAAGCTCACTACACAAGCTAGCAGCACGCCTCTCTGGCAACTGAGTCAGGCCCGCCTGCTATTGTAGGGAGAGGAATTGGAGTAGTAGCTGCTGGACTGTGCTTTTAAACATCGGCTCATGTCTGCATAATGCCGTCATTCACTTCTTTAGTCCCTCTTCCTACAACAGAGAGTGTTTGGTCTGATCAGAATGCCCTTCTCCACCAGGAGAAAGGCATTCAGATCAGACCAAACTCTTGCTCCTCCACCACTCCTACATCGGCACAGCAGGAACTCGATCAGGACAGGGAATGCAGAGCAGTGAAAGGGGGAGGAGTCATCCTGAGTCCTGACCTCTCTGCCTTTCCCTACAGGGCAGGATCTGGCAGTGCGAGTGCTGTGTGTGTGTGTGTGTATATGTATATATATATATATATATATATATATATATATATATATATATATATATATATATATATATATATATATGTGTACACAGTATCTCACAAAAGAGTACACCCCTCACATTTTTGTAAATATTTATTTAATTTTATCTTTTCATGTGACAACACTGCAGAAATGACACTTTGCTTCAATGTAAAGTAGTGAGTGTATAACAGTTTGCTGTCCCCTCAAAATAACTCAACACACAGCCATTAACGTCTCAACTCTACTGACATATAATCACACACATAGGATGGACTTGTGTCTTTTTTCAACCTCATTTACTATGTATCTATGTAACCGCTGGTAACAAAAGTGAATACACCCCTAAGTGAAAATGTCCAAATGGGGCCCAATTAGCCATTTTCCCTCCCCGGTGTCATGTGACTCGTTAGTGTTACAAGGTCTCAGGTGTGCATAGGGAACAGGTGTGTTTATATTTGGTGTTATCGCTCTCTCTCCTTCTCTCATACTGGACACTGAAAGTTCAACATGGCACCTCATTGCAAAGAACTCTCTGAGGATCTGAAAAAAATAATTGTTGCTCTACATAAAGATGGCCTAGGCTACAAGAAGATTGCCAAGACCCTGATACTGAGCTGCAGCACGGTGGCCAAGACCATACAGCGGTTCAACAGGACAGGTTCCACTCAAAACAGGCCTCGCCATGGTTGACCAAAGAAGTTGAGTGCACATGCTCAGCGTCATTTCCAGAGGCTGTCTTTGGGAAATAGACGTATGAGTGCTGACAGCATTGCTGCAGAAGTTGAAGGGGTCGGGGGTCAGCCTGTTAGTGCCCAGACCATATGCCGCACATTGCATCAAATTGGTCTGCATGGCTGTTGTCCCAGAAGTAAGCCTCTTGATGCACAAGAAAGCCCACAGTTTGCTGAAGACAAGCAGACTAAGGACATGGATTACTGGAACCATGTCCTGTGGTCTGATGAGACCAAGATTTGCCTACAGTCAAGCATGGTGGTGGGAGTATCATGGTCTGGGAAGCTACAGTTCATTTAGGGAACCATAAGTGCCAACATGTACTAGTTAAGGGTAAAGACGATGGACTGGCCAAGCATGTCTCCAGACCTTAACCCTATTGAGCATCTGTGGGGCATCCTCAAACAGAAGGTGGAGGAGCGCAAGGTCTCTAACAGCTCTGTGATGTCGTCATGGAGGAGTGGAAGAGGACTCCAGTGGCAACCTGTGAAGCTCTGGTGAACTCCATGCCCAAGAGGGTTAAGGCAGTGCTGGAAAATGAATGGTGGCCACACAAAATATTGAAATTTTGGGCCCAATTTGGACATTTTCACTTAGGGGTGTACTCACTTTTGTTGCTAGTGCTTTAGACATGAATGGCTGTGTGTGTTATTTGAGGGGACAGTAAATTTACACTGTTAGGCCCCTTTCACACGGGACGGATCCGTAATGATCCGCCCCGTAAACATCCGCTTGCTCAGTGGGGATTAATGGAACGATCCGTTAACGGAAGGAGCCGGCGGCTGACAGGGTGGTCCCTGCACACTGTACAGGGACTGCCCTGTCAGATCTCCGCTCTCCTCTATGGGGGATCGGATGAACACGGACCGTCTGTCCGTGTTTATCCGATCCGCTCTGCAGACGGATAGAAAAATAGGGTTTTCCTTCGTCTGCAGAATCGGACCAAAGCGGAGACGGACGATATCGGGTGTCAGTGGATGCTCATCCGCTGACACCCGCTATCCCATAGGGATGCATGTGTGTCCGTATTTCATCCGAAAACGGATGAATGAAATACGAACATACGGTCCGCATGTGTGAAAGGGGCCTTATACAAGCTGTACACTCACTACTTTACATTGTAGCAAAGTGTAATTTCTTCAGTGTTGTCACATGAAAAGATATGATAAAATATTTACAAAAATGTGAGAGGTGTACTCACTTTTGTAAGATGATGTATGTATGTATTTGTGTTCCTTTTTATTCTTGGTCCCTAATTCTGTACTATCAATCAGAACGGCTTTTTTTTTAAGGCTCGTTCATAATGGCAGCCAGAACTGCTGCTGCTCTGAACAGCAATCCATGCTTAGATTGCTTTTCGGAGGCATATGACAGGTGGTGAAGAGGCGATATGTTGCCGCATCACCATGCAAGCATTGCATGCGGTTGTGGGGGGTTGCAGTGCCACTCCATGCACCTAGGGTACACTTCCAGCCATGGCCACAGCATGTGTACGACCCTGGGGGGGGGGGCAGTTAGTGGTGGTAAAAACGTGGTGCAACTTCATGGTTTTA
Organism: Lithobates sylvaticus; assembly: GCA_028564925.1. Classification (NCBI taxonomy): domain Eukaryota; kingdom Metazoa; phylum Chordata; class Amphibia; order Anura; family Ranidae; genus Lithobates; species Lithobates sylvaticus. Next base: position 294,185,522 of record CM053027.1, on the reverse strand, counting down.
CTTTCGCTCAACCTCACTTGTGAATCAGGCCTTGATTCACATCTGTGCAGCTGCGTACTACATTAAGTCCATTCATTTCAATGGGCTGCCCTACCCACAGAAGTGAAGGGTAAGAAGGCCCCATCCCTGCACTGCATTTACCAGTACATGGGGTACCATTAAAAATAAATGACACCCCTGTGATTTAAAAATTGCAGTGCTGCAGATTGAAAAGGAAACGTAATTTAATAACACTCTATTACAATTTGGGTTGTGCAGCAGTTGTATATGATGCTATATTTTTTTTTTATTCGTGTTTTTTTTTTTTTTTTTTTCTTTTTTAACCACAAAGGTGGAGTTGGCCGTTAAATAATTAATTGCCACCCAAACCCTTTTCATGTATGTATGAATTAAACATTTTTATATACTGACGTGTAATTCATGATTGGTGACCCCTAAATTTACAGTCAACTTTTGTGGACATTTTTGTATTTCATGGCGGAGCTCTTACAATAATGATTTTTATGATGGGGTTTGTCATTTTTGGAGGATCTCACTGAATATCTTTATTTCCTAGGTGTGATGCTAGCAGTCCATATATCAGACCTGTTGGACACTGTAAAGAATTTGGGATACCTTTGACTCCCCCACCAGGTAAAACATTCTGGGTATATCTTGTCAGGCTATTTGGAGGAAACGAGGTACACTCAAATACATAATTTTAAAGGGCATTTCCACTTTTGCAGTTGCACTATATGTTTTTGTGTTCCCATTTACCTTTTTGGAACAAACCTTGGGCAGAGACTGCAATCTAGTTTTCAGCACCTTTTTAAAGTCCCAACTTTTTTTTCTTTTTGTGCAGACTGCAATCTGGTCTCAATTTGAAATGAGCGGAAACTCAATTTGTCTCCATTGATTGACAAAGAGGAACACATACATTTCCCCTAATTAACATACAATGCAGAAACCCAGCGTCCTGATCATTAACTCTTGACACACATGGGGAAATTTACAAGAACTGGTGTACACGGAATCTGGTGCATCTGTGCATAGTAACCATTCTGCTTCCAACTTCAGCTTGTTCAGTTCAAGTGAACTTATCCTTAAACTCTTTTGCTAATGAGTGCGTATTTTCATTGTACCAGTAGATGTCACTATTTGCATGTTTATGGTACTCTTCACAGATTTAAGTTTGGTTTATTGAGCAGGGTGGGATAGGCTTTAGGTTGCATCTCTGTTTGCTATATGTATAAAATTTCCCTGATTTTTTTTTTTTTTTTTTATATTTTCAAGGTTTTCATATTTCTGATACAAAATCAGTGTCTAACAAACTTTGTCTCCTGAAATACCAGGGGTCTAACTCTATACTCGAGTGTTCTCTGATTTTTCATTTTTGTTGTTAAGTTTTCACTCCAGAACATGCATTTGATGGGTTTCAAAATCCTGGTCCTCAAGAAGCACTGGGTGGCAGAAACTCTCAAAAGCACTTTTACTTCTCCTATTTTACTCACTAAAAGTCTCCCATTCCAGATGCTAGATATTAAAATGAATCCTATGGGCCACTTACAATATCTCACAAAAGTGAGTACACCCCTCACATTTTTGTAAATATTTTATTATATCTTTCATGTGACAACACTGAAGAAATGACACTTTGCTACAATGTAAAGTAGTGAGTGTACAGCTTGTATAACAGTGTACATTTGCTGTCCCCTCCAAAATAACCTAACACACAGCCATTAATGTCTAAACCGCTGGCAACAAAAGTGAGTACACCCCTAAGTGAAAATGACCAAATTTGGCCCAAAGTGTCAATATTTTGTGTGGCCACCATTATTTTTCAGCACTGGCTTAACCCTCTTGGGCATGGAGTTCACCAGAGCTTCACAGGTTGCCACTGGAGTCCTCTTCCACTCCTCCATGATGACATCACGGAGCTGGTGGATGTTAGAGACCTTGCACTCCTCCAACTTCCATTTGAGGATGCCCCACAGATGCTCAATAGGGTTTAGGTCCGGAGACCTGCTTGGCCAGTCCATCACCTTTACCCTCAGCTTCTTTAGCATTTATTGTTTGTTCAAACATTAATACCATAAATAACATATTCAATTTATTTTTACTCCAGGAGTATATAATGAGTTTAGAAATCCTAGAGAGTTGCTTAAATACCGCATTACAATTTAAAGTGTTACTAGACCCAGTAATATGAAAATAGCTAATCCGCCCCCCCCCCCCCCCCCACAGTGCCCACAGCAAACGCAACAAATCTTCTTTTTACATTAAAATACTGCCGCTATGTACCTTTTTTGGATAATCTGTATACCACGGTTACATGATAAACTGCACAGTTTCTTCAGTGCTGAAAGTTCAGGAAGGAGGAGATTTTCACTGCAGCCTGTATGATGTCAATATCAGGTGACCTGGCTAGCGTTGAGAACAAGAAACTGTTCTCGTCAGCATAAAAGACACAACTGAGCATGTGCAGGTCGGCTACTCTGCCTGTGTTAGCTGGCCCTCCCCAGGTAGACAGTGCAGGTGCGGGGGATCTGTGCATACAGGATAAAACAGCCTTTTTACACAATGCAGAGAATTAACCCCTTAAGTTCCACAGTGAGTATAACAAGCATGCTATGCTGCATATATGCATTTTACTGTTGTGGGTTTAGTAACCCTTTAACTAAACCCATTCGATTTTTAGTCAACCAAAATGTAGGATATATTAGACGAATAAAATGTACTGCAGATTTTAGTCGACTAAATATGACTAAAACAATCACAGACGATTAAAACTAAAATGCCATTTTAATCAAGACTGCCTAAATTTGAAGCCAAAATTAACACTGGTGCACGGCACCCTGTGTTCATTCATAACAGACAACTTGGTAAACATCAGTGCACTGCAATAAAATGTTTGCATTATTTTATCTCAACACAATTCACACATGGCATTGGGCATTACCTCAGCGCATAGGTAAGGCCAACCTCCATATTATTAGCATAAATTGATTATTTACAGTGTACCTTTTGGTTT